>CM059226.1:13288622-13888622 GCA_030347435.1 Clarias fuscus
TTCGGCACCGTGATGATCATAGTGGACTTGAATGACGTGGAAACCTCGACGCTGCTCACAGAGATGTTGCAGTGTGGTTGATAACATCTGCCAGCTGTTAGACACATTCTCTGAGCACTTTGGGATATTGTCTTGTCCAGCAGCTTTACGTGGGTTGACTATGCATAGAGTTTTCCTCACATGAGCCGTGGTGTGACACAGCGCCTGGCCATTAGGAGCAGGGTTGATCTTCCTCGCCGTCATGTCGTTCTGCAACAAGCTGTTCAGCACATCTGGAAGGGATCTGTCATTTTCAGAGGCAGGTAATGATGTCCTGTAGTTGGTAATGCGCCGTGTGTCACTGCTGTCCCTGCGGTGGTCGTGGATTCTCTGGGCGTGTGCATGTTTCGCCTCTCTGATGGCCAACTTGGTTCTTGCTGTTCTTACACCCACCTTGTCTCCTGCTCTGAAGAATTTGTCTCGGATTTTCAGAGGTGCATGCACCTCTGGAGGGTTCCAGGGTGGGTCGCGAGATGATTGTCTCGGAGACAATGACATCACCGTTGCACTTGTTGATGTGACCCATGAGTGTTCCTCGTCTGATCGTGCATGATGGGTACCCATCGTAAGACCCACTGTTCTGGGTGTGACTCTGGGCCTTGCGATCTTGCTCTTGGAACATGGGTAGATGGTAGCCAAATTGGCTGCAGGGAGTAGATTGATCATGTAATCCTGGGATCTTTATAGGCATAGCGGCAGTTTTTGGCCATACCTCCGTGAGAAAGCCATCTATAAGTCCCCTTGTTTGGGCTGCTATTCCTATGACTCTATCTGCTTGACAAGATGGCACGAGTAACCCACACATTTCCATGAATGTACTGCGGCCTACTATGGATCGCTCACTACCTAGACTTTCGGGCTTCTCCGTATGCTGTTCATTCCTGTGCTACAAGGCTGGCTCCTAACAAATGTTGCAGAAGACAGCAGCGATAAGCTGAGCCAGCCAGTTCCAGAAATACCTACTGTAGACTAGCATGGTAAATATATGACATCTATCCTTTCTGACTAGATGCGACAGGGCTAGTTACAGGTGTCTGTTCTCACCAATTACTGAAGAAGTCCTTGTAATTTTCTTTTCCTCTGCGTCGCAATATGTTAAAATTCAGTGGGTCGTCCACTCTGATCTGCGGTCACTTTCAGATGATATCTCTAGATAAAGCAACCATCAGACACATTGCCCCAGGAGGGGTTTCAAGAAGGCCTCAGTCCTTTTAGGGATCTAGGTGTCTAATACCTTTTTCCCCAATTTGATCCGGCATCTCCAGGTTATATTGAGGCAGCACACGTAATGTGCTTAATTTTGAAAATATCCAATGAGTAGTATCAGTAGTATTTTTTCAACGCCGGCATGTTACGCTTACAGCAAATTCTTCATTCTTTCAGAATATTCTTTATCATGTTTTATAATAGATAAGCCTTTAATGTGGTTAAGAACTTGCACAGGACTTGTGTGATGCATTCCTGTTGAAGAATAGCATGTCCTTCCAAAATGCGTAGTTTGCCCATCAACAGCAAAGAAAGTAAAGGAGGAAAGATGGTATACTTGGCATAAATTGTTTAATTTGAGGAGTCCAAACATATTGAACTATGATCTATACATATATCAATATCATCTATATTGTATATAGATGTTTATATTTTCCATATTTATACAGCATATATTTTTTATTATATTCTTCTTTCATCTTTTATATACTTTATTTGAATATGTTCATATTCATAATCTATTTTTTATTATAGACTTATTTCATATTCTTCATCGAATACTCAATTTGATTTATGAAATGCATCCGCTGCACAAGAGTGAAATTCGATTATGTTAAAACACTAATCGATGCATTAAAGAATGTCCTTTGCTTAAATATTCTTTTTTATTTGTTGAAATTAGAGGGTATGTCAAAACAAATTGCATGGTGCAATAAACCACCACATTGGTTAACATCGTTTATCCTAAAAATGTCATCAATGTGTTTGAGTTGCTAGGACTTGAGCATGTAAGATGTTGCAAGAATTCCTTTTTCTTCAGGATAGCACATTTCACCACTGGGAAAATAATTGGTTTGTAATACAATGAAGGAGAGGTGACGCAACGTTGGGGATAAAAACTCCAAAAATAATGGACTTTTTTTTTTCTTGAAAAGACAATTGCATGGTAAAAAACAACCGTATGCATAATGCACATGAAGACTGTAGTAAAATATCTTTCAGAACATGAGGAGAATCATCCGAAATTATTAGCATATGATTCATTATGTCCAAGATTGTATACTTGACAACATGAAAACTTTTTCACATTTTGAGCATAAAAACTGTATATGAACTAGTTTTGTATGTTTTACATGACTGTGCATTAGTTGTGTGAGAAAACCGCTTTCCGGAGCTCGTGCAGCACTAAGAACACAGGAAATTCTTTCTCTCTGCATGAGAAGCATAAAACTCAAAGGAATGGTGATTTCCAACACATTCATGCATTATAGCATACATGTTGAAAAACAACTTCTTTGTTATTCTTTTTCACATTTTGAGCATGAAACCTGTACATCAACTCGTTTTGTATGTTTTACATAACTTTGCATTAGTTGCATAAGAAAACCGCTTTTCTGAGCTCGTACAGCGCTAAGAACATGGGAAACGCTTTATCTCCGCCTGAGACGCATAAAACTCAAAGGAATGATGATTTCCAACACATTCAGGCATTATAGCAATACATGTTGAAAAATAACTTTTTTGATTTTAATTTTCACATTTTGAGCATGAAAACTGTATATCAACTCGTTTTGTATGTTATACATAACTGTGCATTAGTTGTTTGAGAAAACCCCTTTCCTGAGCTCGAACAGCTCTAAGAAAATGGGAAACGCTTTATCTCCGCGTGAGAAGCATAAAACTCAAAGGAATGATGATTTCCAACACATTCAGGCATTATAGCAATTCATGATGAAAAATAACTTTTTTGATTTTAATTTTCACATTTTGAGCATGAAAACTGTATATCAACTCGTTTTGTATGTTTTACATAACTGTGCATTAGTTGTGTGAGAAACCGCTTTGCTGAGCTCGTACAGTGCTAAGAACACGGGAAACGCTTTATCTCCGTGTGAGAAGCATAAAACTCAAAGGAATGATAATTTACAACATATTCATGCATTATAGCATGCATGTTGAAAAACAACTTTTTTATTATTCTTTTTCACATTTTGAGCATGCAAACTGTATATCAACTCGTTTTGTATGTTTTACATAACTGTGTATTACTTGTGTGAGAAAACAGCTTTCCTGAGCGGGTACAACGCTAAGAACAGGGGAAACGCTTTATCTCCGCATGAACAGCATAAAACTCAAAGGAATGATGATTTCCAACACATTCATGCATTATAGCATACATGTTGAAAAACAAATTTTTTGTTATTCTTTTTTACATTTTGAGCATGAACACTGTGAAAACTGTATATCAACTCGTTTTGTATTTTTTACACAACTGTGTATTACATGTGTGAGAAAACCGCTTTCCTGAGCTCGTTCAGCGCTAAGAACACGGGAAACGCTTTATCTCCGCGTGAGAAGCATAAAACTCAAAGGAATGATGATTTCCAACACATTCATAAATTATTGCATACATGCTGAAAAACAACTCTAAGTGTCTAAGAACACGGGAAACGCTTTATCTCCGCATAAAACTCAAAAGAATGTTGATTTCCAACACATCATGCATTATAGCATAATTGTTGAAAAAAAACTTTTTAATTTTTTTTGTTTCACATTTTGAGCATCAAAACTGTATATCAACTCGTTTTGTATGTTTTACATAACTGTGCGGAAATCGCTTTATCTCCGCATGAGTAGCATAAATCTCAAAGAATAATTATTTTCAACTCATTCATGCATTAGAATGCTTGCATTATGAATATTTGTTGCCTTGTTGTAGAGATTAGAAATTGATTCACGTATCTGCTTTAGATAAATTAAAGCCTTTAACATGAAACTCAGATTGATTCATTTAAGCGTTCATCATGAATAATACGTTCAAAGTTCACACTTTTCCCTATAATAAACTACATCATTAATTAATATTAAAATACATTCCCAATTCTTATACTTGGTAAAGATTTCTGCTTTTTCACAGTTAGACAGGTATGAGTAAATTTCACACATCCATTGTCCTCCTGAACGCGTGAAAATTTTTAGTTAAGACTAGCACTGGACGAGCTTTAGACAGAGCCCCAAAAGTGCCCAAATTACAAAATACCTAACTGCCATCTCTCCTTATTTTCTGTTCTCTCCTCTTCTGCTCTCTCCTCTCTCTCTCTCCCTCTCTCCTTTCCCTCTCTCTATCTCTCTGTCGAGCTATACATGTCACTCCTGAGTTGCCAGTGATCCAGACCCCCCTGCCCTCTGGAGCCGTCTAACCCGTCCTGGAGTCCTGCTTCTGGTTGGAGATCTCGTCGCATGGATGCCCTGTGTGGTCTGCCGGGATTCGTGTGGTGGCTGGGGATGGTTTCCATGAAGACTGTCCTGTCATCGATTGATGCTCTGGGGACCTGTGACTTCAGTTGTTCGATAGCTCAGGACTGGAATCTCCTACAGTCTATCTGAGCCTCCAGGAACAAACTGGACTCCTTTTAATTTTAATTTTAAACACATGTTATACTGAACTTCCAGTACACATTATTATGCTGATCAATCCCTGCTATCTGTTATCACCCAGATGAGGATGGGTTCCCTGTTGAGTCTGGTTCCTCTCAAGGTTTCTTCCTATTACCATCTCAGCGAGTTTTTCCTTGCCACCGTTGCCCTCGGCTTGCTCATCAGGGACAATCTTATCATTTTGATTCATACACATTGCATACAAACCTACTTCTTTTATTGTGTAAAGCTGCTTTGCGACAATGTCAATTGTTAAAAGCGCTATATAAATAAAATTGACTTGACTTGACCTCATAAGATATAACTACTGCTTATCAAATAACCTAGACTAATTTGGTATAAATACATGCTCTGGTGACTAAGCAAAGTGATCGTGCTTTTTGTCTGTAAAATACAGTTATTTTTCAATTTTGTTTTAAGTTGGACACCATCTAAATGAGAATACAGCTTCTCTTCCATCTACTGCTGTTAATTTTTATGAGGAACAACCCAGAACTGCTCACTGGACATGTCTTTAATATGTTTAAGTAATATCAACTCACATTTACTTAAAGTATAGCATATTACAAAAAAGAAAATCTACATAAATCACATAAAATCTTTGATGAACTGATGATTGATAGCCTGACATGCGCATCAAGTGAACAATCATCATGCTCATCTCCATTCTGAGGCCAGGTGATGTGCTGGAGAACAACCTGTACTGAAAGCAAAAACAAAGATCAGGGACTAAATCAAGTTGTCCTAAGGCATTGTATTCACATAAGTTCAACATAATTATACCTAGCTTTATAATAACATATACAGTGGTGAACAAAAGTGAAAGTCACTGCTTTCATAACAACCTCAAACGTTTAAATAATGACTATACAGAAAAAAATATTTTATGCTACTAAATTGCCATACAAGTATCAGTATTTAGTTTGAAGTCATTTTCTTCTAAACCTGTAGGTTTTGTACAGAGGTGGACACCCTGGCTTCAGAAAGTATAAGTCCTGCCACTTATCTGTTCCATCAATTAACTAAAGCAGCCGATTTTAATTAACAGAACTCTACAGCCGGACCTGAACTAACTGGTGACGTCACCTGTTCTGTGCACAGAGAGAACTAATACATGACACATGCTGTCTTAATACTTTTGGCCACCACTGTTTATCTCTCTTTCTCTCTCTCTCTCTCGTGCGTGCGCGTGTGTGTAACAAACATCAGTCTGTGTCTCATGCTCACAAGCCCTACTTTAACTAAACTTTGACTCAGGGCCTGTTCTAGACAGGCACATTTGGGGGGCAGCCAGAAATGTGATTTTTTTGCACACATCATGCTCACACATCATGTTCGAGCAATGTTTTTTGCCCTGTGCTTATAGTGCTGAATTGTGCTGTTAGCTGCGTCCAAAGCCTGGAGAAGTAGATTGCACTTTGTCAGGCTTCTACCTTTAGACCTGTCCAACTCGGGTGTCCCACTTCTCCAGCTCCTGCTGGTATAGCTCTTACGGTCACTGAGGCACGCAAACCTCCTGACCACAATAAGGTGGCAATCCCTCAGAGGGGAAACAGAAAAATAAAAATTAAATGAATAAAATAAAATAAAATATCCTTAATCCAGATTTTTTCAATCAACGACATAACATTTACTTAGCTAGATGGTCTAATTCTCAAAAACGTTTAACCTAAAGTAAGACTTAACACACTATAACTAGAATATTTACAAAACTGAAAGGTTGTCTTATGAAATAAAAAAAGTTAAAGCAAATGGGCTATAGAACAGATCATATTATGTTTTTTTTATATTTCTTTTTTATTATTATTATTTTGCTGAAAGCCGACACGACACTACGTTAGGCTACGTCTTGACTCATTTGCATACGTGATTGGATGTTTACCGAGGGCTCAGGGGAGGAGTGTGTGTGTGTGTGTGTGTGTGTGCTGCAGCCAGTGAATGAATCCACACAGCGGAGGAACAGAGACATGAGGGAAATCTAATACCGTACTGTGTAGTGTCCCTTTTTCGGCGGATTTTTCCGCTACCGCAGATCATTTTATTAACTTGTAATATATTAATTTTGTTAATATATTAACATCTGCTTTCTCAACATTTCAAAATTTTGATTTGAGAGGGCAAGACATTTTTTTGAGGAGGCGCTGTCCCCTCTTGCCCCTGCGTAGAACCGGCCTCGCTTTGACTAAAATCCTTTATCACAGTAAAATGACAAAAAAATCTGATAATATATAATTATTGTAACACAATGCAGGTGCACTTACTGAGCTGCTGCCCTCCGCCATGTAGCGAGACTCACTGGGAGCCAGTATCGAAGACGTCCGCTTCCCTGGGTCACGTGACTGACGAACGTTTGCTTTCCTGTATTGAATATGTACTTGAATTTCACAGCTTGAATTTTCTATCTGAATTTCACAGCTTGAAATGGATTGTTGAAAATTTCGTGTGACATTCAGAGCACTTAAATTCAAAGATGTTGCTTTGTAAAGTCAAATATTTCAGTTTAATAAATTCAGTAGTATTTAAATCTCAAAATTAACAATTCAACAGTGATTAAATTTCAAAATGTATTTTTCAAAGGCTGATATAATTCAAGTAATTATGATGCTAATTTGCTTCCATACATATCTGAGATCAACCATGTCTCAAGAACGGCTCACTGGCCTTGCTATTATCAGTATCGATCACTCAATAGGGGAGCAGATCTTGTACGATGACATTATTGATGATTTTGCATCAAGGAAGGCCAGAAAGGTCGGATTTTAGTTTCTGTTTTTTTTTGTTTTGTTTCAAGTTCAGTGTTATAATTATATTTATCTGGAGTGTGGTGTGCTTTTTAGATTATTTATTTATTTACACAATATTTAACTATATTTTATCAGTATGTTATTTTTAATAAAAGTAAAAGTAATATGTAAAAGTATATTTATTTAAATTTCAAGATTTTTTTGTGATATTGTAAGTTTTTAGTGATTTGTGCAATAAAACAACATTGTTTCTGCAAACTTTTGATTTTGTGTAATTTTTTAAATTGTGTATGGGGGAGGGGAAGAGGCGGTCTCGCCCAGGGAGTAAATCAGTGTAGAACTGCCACTGGTTAGCTAGTTAGTTTTTTGTTAATTTATGTTGTAAATTTGTTTTATGAAGCACCTTGGTGCTGGACGAACGTTTTGTTTCATCGTGTACTGAAGAATATATATTTGAAATGACAATAAAAGCCTACTTGACTTCACTTGACATTAAATAAATAAATAAATAAATAACTTTTTCACTATATACGGGCAGTGTATATAACTAGTCTACAAAGCCCTAAGGTGAAAATTTTAATTTTCACTCTCATTTTGTCCTGATGCTAAAAGTATCTTTTCCTTTCATACCCTTTGTGGAAAGTCACACTCTTATTGGACAAATTTTATTATTCAAGTTGTAATATATAGTGCAATGTGCAAAAGTGCTTTTTTCAAGCTATGTTGAGTATTATTTTCATTTTGTTCAGATTTTGCTCTCAGCTTAAGACCTTAAGTATCTTTATTGCATAATATCAGTTTTGTTTTTTATTTTGCAGCAGACTCAGTTGGAATCAGACAGAAATGGTAGCTAATGATAACTATCAGTAATCCTTGGTTGGCCATGACCCAGTCACCAATTCACTGATTATCCTTCCTTGGACCACTTTTAGCACATACTAACCATTGTGGGGGCCCACCACACAAGCAATAATTTTGGAGACATTCTGCCCCAGTTGCCTTGGCATCACATTTTGACCCTTGCCATTACCATTTGACCACCAATGTTAATTATATCCTTATGTTTGTCCAACTTCCTGCTTCCAAGAAAAGACTTATTCACTTTTATGTTTTTAATGATGTGCACATAGAGGCACACAAAAAGAGAAACAAAGATTAAGTAAGCCCCAGAACTAAATCAAAACCGTAGATCAAAAACTGTATGTTTACAGTACAGAACCTTTCTTCCACTGGTTTGTATAATCATCACTTTTCAGTAGAAAACATCTTCAGCATCTTTACAGTTTTATTATTACAAAATGCCCATTATATAATAATAATGCATTGGTACATAGTTGGACATATTGAAATTCATTATTGCTGCTATTGTAGCTTAGACAGTAACTAGAATCAGGTATATTTAAATAATGTATTCCATTTATGTAAGCCAATAATAAATATATGGTTGAATCCGTACCAACAATTTAGCTACCACACAATGTTATTAAACACTTTATTTTATATTTTCAATATTTTATTTTAACCATGTTTGGCTAAGAAACAAAACAAATTAAAATTTTTTTTTTTTTACTTTTTCCCCCTCACCATCTTCAGTTGAAATATATTTAATCAGATAAAATGTGCTTCTAACATCAGTTTGTATTTCTTTCTACACACCATTTTATTAAAATTTTAGAATTAAGTATCTCCACCTTCAGTAGTTTTCCAGAAAATGGACAACACAAAACTCAAAGATTTCTGGAGTTAGCAAAACCTTTAATGTGTTTCTAAAGTGAAACTAAAGTGAATTAACTAAAGTAAATTTCTAATGAAGTTTGTCAAGTATTTAGTCATGCAATACATCTTATGTCTAGTGTTATGCAAAAGATCTCAACAATCATGTCCAATAGTCATATGCTGGTCAAGCACTGGCTCAAAACATTTTACTAAGCTGCCTACGAGATATCTGTCACTGACAATAGAGTTTATTTAAAAAGAAGTCTCATGATCGCTTGTACCCTGCCAGCAAGACAGTCTCAAAAACCCTGGCGCTGAGTTATAGGGTCGATAATAAGGGTCAAGGTTTGATGATTCCAGTGAGCTAAGGGAGCCTGTGAGTGACCCAGTACCCTCAAAAGCATAAGTGTGCAAGCAGTCGAAAGGCGGAACACAGAGGTCTTGGTCAGCCTCAGTCAGTCGCTCTATCATAAACTGGCGGAAGACTTCATTCTCTGGACCAATATGTTGTGAGTGGCATAGAGATAGGCGTAGACTTGCTACCACTTCCTCTCTACAGAATGTGTCCTTGTGGCAGGGTGGGTGTGGCCTCAGTGGGATTAACTGGCTAGAGCTGGGTCCATCTAGAATACCCTCACGCTCGAAGAAATGCATGTCTGAGTGCTTCTTTTTATCAAGTTCCTGGACAGTAAATTTTTGCTGTTGTACCGGCATGTGTCTCCATATAGCTACAATTAGTAAAGCAAGCCCTGCAAAACAACAAGAACAAAAAAAAAAATCTGTTTACAAATTTGACCTATGTTAACCTCTTAGCAATGAATACTAAAGCAATTTACACTTCTCAGCTATAACATTAATGCTACATAATATCAACACATTAACTGTCTGGTCCCAGCACAACAGCAAATCCCTAGATGTCTTATGGCACTACCCTGGGGGCCAAATCTGTCCTGGTGGGACAAGGTAAATCCACCAAATATTAGACATTATGTTTTGCAGCAATGTTATGACTTATAACTGATAACATGTATCTTAGCCATACAAATGTACACATTTACAAGGATAAAATATATTTGTAGTGTAGACATGAAAATAGACATGTGATCTAACTGATAATGTGGAACAGTATGATAAACAGTATGATAAACACATTGAAATGTTTTACTACACATGTTACAGCAAATCTTTACTAGGGTAATTACTGGAGTGTTAATGTTACTTATAAGTATGTAGTGTTTTACATTTTTATAATTAGGTTAATATAGATTTGTTCTTGTACTTTTGTTGGTTACTGGCATACAAACTTGGTTGCTGTAATGGTCATCACTGTGGCGTTGCACCTCCAGGGTTGACAGTTTGAGTCCTTTGGATTTGTGCGTATGGAATTTACATGTTCTCATTGTGTTTGGATTGTTTCCACTGGGGAACTCTGGTTTCCTCCCAGAAACCCAAAGACATGCAGATTAGGTTAACTGGTGTTCCCAAATTGCAGTTAGTGTTTGAGTGAGTTGTGCTGTAAGAAGTTTCCTGGGATAGGCTCCAGCCCTCCTCCTTAGACAGGATAAGTTGTATAGAGAATGAGTGATTGAGAAAGAAATATAAAAAATGGATGCTACATCTTAATTAATTTTAATAATATGGAGACACAATTCCTGAAAAAATTGTGAAGCAGGGGCTGAAACAGGATTCACCACTTTTCCTGGGCAATAAACATTTAAAAAAGGCGTTTCCAATGGCCAGGATATAATAACTTATGCTGGTTGGGAGTCCAGTAAGTGTGTGTGAGTAGAGGGGAGTGGCTTAGTCCAACTGGCTTAACAATTGACCTTTTAGGAGATAATACCCCTATCTCACCTACGCAGTTTCGTGCGGTGGCTGTAAGTACGGTTCATCATGATTCACCGCAAGTTTTCGCACTGTGATTACGTTTCCATCTTTCCGAGCAAAAAATTAAACATGTTTAATTTTTTTTTGCCATCCTCGCGGATGATTGCGGACCTTGCAGAACTTTGCGGAACGTCAGTGGAACAAAGGCGGGCATTCGCGGCGGCTCACGTTGCCCAACACCGCATCTCACCGAGAGTCAAACTGCATAGGTGAGATTGGGGTATAATGCTTTAACAATCAATATCTGTGGGGCAGTGGTTAAAGCGCTCGCCCTATCATCCGGAGATCGCTAGTTCGAATCCCGGGTGGTGCTGTAACCTCTCGCAGCCGGAGGTCTAGAGAGAGCTGATTGGCCGAGCTCTCTCAGAGGGGAGGGATGAGAGGTACTTAGTGCTCCCACATTAATCACGGCTCTACAGCCAGTCAGGGGCGTCTGTGAGCTCGCGCAACGGAGGGAGCGGATAGCGCTGTCCTCCGAGTGTGTTACGCCGCCCCCAACGGTGCGCGAGCGAGCAGTTCGAAAAGATGCGGTCGGCTGGCGTCACGTGGTTCGGAGGAAACACGTGATAGTGGCTGAGTGGTAGTAGTAGCCTTAATGTGGGAGCCCCCTAGTGACCGGGAGGAATTGGACACAAAAAAAACAAACAAAAAAAAACAATCAATATCTGTGTCTCATGTTTGGGGGCTGTATCCTTCGAAAGATGTGGTCTGTACAGTTTTAAAATAATAGAAAGAAACTAATTGAGACAGAGCAGTGTTTCCTTTAGTGTGTGTATGTGTGTGTTTCTGCGGGCACGCCTGTGTACACACACTAATGGAATCACTGCTGTAAAACAAATTAACCTGCACTTTACCTTTGAAAAGAATCATGACAGAGCAGTGTTTCTGTTAGTGTGTGCATGTGTGTGTGCGTGTTTAAAGGCGAGAGGAGTAGGAAGGGTCTACTATGTAAGATGACTTTCTCTCTCACACACACTCTCTCTCTCTCTCTCTCTCTCTCTCTCTCTAACAGAAACACTGCTCTGTTGGGAAACTTATTTAACAAGGAACCTTTCTAATCACACCTGAGCACACACTAACGGAACCACTGTTGTAACATAAAAATAAAACAAATTAACATGCACTTAACCTGAAAAGAATCCTGACAGAGCAATGTTTCCTAGTGTGTGTGTTTGAAGGAGAGAGGAGGGAGAGGGCTACGGTGTGGTACGACTTTTACACACAAACACACACACATTCTAACAGAAACACTGTTCTGTCAGGAAACTTAATTAACAAGGAATTAATTACACTTTCTTTTGCTTCACACACACACACACACACACACACACACACACACACACACACACACACACACACACACACACACACACACACACAATAGTATAGTAACAGAGGTGGGTAGAGCAGCCAAAAAATGTACTCAAGTAAGAGTAGTTGTACTTCAAAATAATATTACTCAAGTAGAAGTAAAAAGTAGTTATCCAAAATATTAATCAAGTAAGAGTAAAAAAGTATTCGGTGAAAAGACAACTCAAATACTGAGTAACTGTTTCAATCGTAATGTCCGATCCTCCTTTTTAAATAAAAAAAAAAAGATGTGTGTGTATGTATATACATAGTATATATACCGTCACGGCATGTGCCTGTGATGGGCATGCACCCAAATCTATTACCGCTCCTCGCTCACTAGCTAGACGGCGAGGGACATAGGCGCCACCTGGAGACGCAAGTGTGTGCGAAGTGCCAGGAGAGACATAGGAGCCGCCTGGAAAAGGCTTATGGGATGGCACATGAGTGGGGCATTGTAACGCACCCTAGAGACTTTAAAGAGTTAGTGGAATTCCGCCATTTGATCACCGCAAGCAGGACAGCCGCGAGCTCACTGCCAGAGCTCTCGCGGCTCTTTAACTTTCATACGGAGAGAGTCAACGTGAACGAACTGTGCAGGAGCTGCTG
Source organism: Clarias fuscus (assembly GCA_030347435.1). NCBI lineage: Eukaryota > Metazoa > Chordata > Actinopteri > Siluriformes > Clariidae > Clarias > Clarias fuscus. The sequence continues at coordinate 13,301,612 of CM059226.1, forward strand.
TCCATGCGGGCTCACACTGCCACTCTGCCCACCACCACTGCTCACCAGCCTGTGCCCATGTGCCCATGTGCTCATCAGACCTGCACATGCACAACATTCCTTCCCTTTTATTCCATCCTCCCTCCTTTAACCCTTTCCTTCCCTATTTTCCCTAAATGAAATGACCCTTTTTGCCGTAAGACCTCGCCTCGTGTCCGTGCTTTATGGTGCCGCTTGTGCAAAAAGGGTTGAACCTGTTACAATACACAGTATATATATATACAGTGGAACCTTAGGTCTACTGTACCTGTTAATGGATGACAGCAAAAGGTAGAAACAGACAGGTATGAGAAAATGCATATGAGCATATACTTGTGTTGCAAAGAGGGCTTTGATAGATTGCAATACGTAAAAGTTAGACAGGCTCTATATTAATCTGGATGGATGGCAGCTTAATAAAGCAGTTTAATTCATTTAATTCAAGTATTTCTTAATTAGAAATACTGCTTGTGTGAGGAACCATACCTTTTTATGAGGAACATACTGTTGTATGTCAAAGAATTGTGTTGCCACTGAGAAACTAGTATTGAATGAGGATTGTGGCTGGTATGGATATCATTCTTATGAGGAACATACTGTCGTATGTCAAATGAATTGTATTGCTGCTAAGCAACAGGTATTGTATGAGTACAGTGGCCTTATGGATATAAAAAAAAGCTGTTCCCATACAGGAGAAGTGTGTTTCATAGAAAAGGGACAAAGTATGAATGAATAAGCCCTATAAATAATTAGAGTAAAGTGTTATACCTTAATAGATAATTATGTTTAAACCCTGTACTAATGATGCATACAAATAGAGTTGTTGAATGTTTGAGAAAGGATTTACTATTGTATAAATAATCTGAGCTTGTTGGCAAGTGATTATAGGAAAATATTAAAAGTATTATAAGGGAAAGTGGTTATCATTGTTTGGCATTGTTGATGAAAGTAGAGTGTTAAATTATTTCATAAGACTGCATGTCATGTTAAATAAGCTGACTATTAAAGGTGCTATATAAGCATAAGAGTAAGACAGTAAGGTCAAGGTTGTGATGTCAGATTACACGACATAATGACATTCTCTCCTGTGGAAACACTGGTCCTGAAACATCCATTGTGTGGTGACCTTATAACTAAAATCTCAAATAAATGGCAAAAGAGATCCAAGGGTATGATGGCAAAATGGCAAAAGGGGCATTTGATGTGGCATTGTGTGATGAAATGGAAACTTTGGTAAAGAATCACAAGACAGCAGCTAGAGATAAAAAGTATGTGCAGAAAGAAATAAAAAGACAACAAGAAAAAGAGTTGTTGGCTCTATTTAAGGATAAGAGTCTGTGAAAAAGAAAAGGCAGCAGAGGAAAAAGTAAAAGAATCAGGCAGTGAGGTACAGACTAACAGCAGGGAAGCGTTAGTTACCCGCCTCCATATGTGCAGACAGAAGGTCAATTCCCGATGCTTAAGGGAAAAATGGAAGTTTTAGGAGGAATGCAAATGGAAGGTTATTTAGACTTAGATGAAAACTACAGAGAGCCATACTGTACATATCTGGCCATTAAGAATGCACGCTTTTTCCCGTGGGATTCCACAATTTGGCGCACGACATCCCGCGAGATCCCACATGCAACATTCGGGAATTTAAATTTATGTGTTGTGCTTCACTGAATATCTGTCAGATGGTGCATGGAAGGACTTTATCTAAAAGCCAGACCAAGTACAACGAAGTATTGTGTATAATTAGTTAGCCTGAAACAATATTGTTTCCAATGCTGAAGCAAATGAATTTTATTTTGTTTTACAATAATAATATTTTATGATGAATGTGCTTATGTGCTTCATATTATGTTCATAATGATGAAAAGAGATTTTGAGGCACCGTATAGGGCTTAAATCAAACTTCACTCATGCACACACAAGTGAAACACTTGCATACACATATATGAAACAGTCACACATCTATATATACTACTAACTGCTCACACGACTACATATGAAATGCGCGCGCACACACCTATGAGACGCGCACACATACTCAAACGCTCCACACACACACGTGAGATGCGCGCACATACAGTAATTATGCGAGTTTACTGATTCGTGAATATGTCAACATGTCTTCGTTAAACCGTAAAAATGTGTTGAGCACCATCAGAAGACATGAATGAACAAATATAAACATGAAGTGCTTCGGGATTTTTATAAAAATAATCATCTGGCTTTTTTGTTGTTTGTGTCCAGCATTGAATAATTATTTCAAATTCAAATTAAAATTTTATTCGTCACATACACAGTCATACTGTCAGGGATAACCCCTAGAGGGCGCAAAAGCGCCCAGAGACTGTGTGTGTGTAGTTTGTTTAGTTTCACTTCAGTTTCCATTATGCACCTCGGTCAGGTGACGTGGGCGCTCACCTGAACCGAGTTGATTATTAGTTTCCTTATAAATAGCTTGTTTTAGTTCAGTGTCGTGTCTTGCATCTGTTGATTTATACCCGTAAATGTCTGTGAGTTTAGTTCGTGTTTCCCGTTGTCTTTATTCGTGTTTTGGTTTTGTTTTCATATAAATTAATTGAAAAAAATAAAATAAAAAAATTGTTTATTTGATTTCCCTGTTTGTAATTAATAAAACATCAATCCTTTAAAAACACCTGGACCTCTGTGTTTATGCCTTACACCCCACAAACGAGAAACATACACAGTATGATATGAAGTGAAATGCTTATAGGACTGCTATTGACCTACAATATTACAACAAAAAAAGAAATACGAGATTTGAAATAAAGAAACACTTACAGTGGAACCTCGGATTGCGAGTTACGTGGTTTATGAGTGTTCCGCAAACCGAGCAAAGATTTTAAATAATTTTTTATTCGGAAACCGAGCAAGTATTAGTTTACGAGCGCCGAGTATCATGCTTCACACATGCGACTCTTATTTTGACACCGAGCGTCACTCTCTCACCTACCCCCCCCCCTCCCCCTTCCCCCTCCCACCCTCCCCCCACGGCTTCGCAAACACAGAAACTCTGCTCGTGCGTGCGCAATTTGACACTGAAGCACACACACACACACGCACAGACGCTCTCTCCCCTTTTCACCCCTCCCGGCTTCACAAAGACACAGAAACTTTGCTCTGTCGCGATTCTTTTCAAAGGTAAGGTGCTGGTTCATTTGTTTTTTTTTTTTTTTTACTTTACAGCAGTGATTCCCTTAGTATGCGCTCACGCCTGGTCAGAGAGATTTCATTTTTTTTCCTGTTAAAACAGTTTTTCCGTGTTTGTGTGTGTGTCCGTTTGTTGTGAAACTTAAGTGATTCCTTTAGTATGCGCTCGTGCGTCTCGCTTTTTTTCCGTTAAACCGGTGTTTCCGCTGTGTTTATGCGCTTGTTATAAAACTTAAAAAGTGTGTCTGTTAATATACGCTCATGTCAGTCTCAGAGAGATTTCTTTTTTTCCTGTTAAAACGGTGTTTCCGTTGTGTGTGTGTGTGTGTGCGTGCGTGTGTTTGTTGTGAAACTGTTGTGAAAAAGCGAGGTGGGGAGAGGGAGGAGGAATGTTACTGTGTAAAACGAGGCGAGGGAAGGTAATTCCACACACACACACACACACACACACACACACACACACACACACACACACACATGGCGCGTGCGCGCACCAATGGAAACACTTATCTGTCAGGATTTATTTGTACTTTTTTTTAAAGGTAAAGTGCAGATTAATTTGTTTTATTTTCATTTTATAGATTGTATTAATATTTTTTCTGTATTTATTTTTGGGGGCTGTGGAACGAATAATTTGAGTTTTCATTATTTCTTATGGGAAATGATGATTTGGTTTACGGATTGTGCGTCCTGGTAAAAAGTAAAAGTTAAAAGGTTTGCAGTCCTGAGGTGTGCAAAATGTGCAAGTGTGTGAGTGTTAGGTCATATGTGGTGTGATTGAGAGCTCGTATAGCCTGCGGGAAGAAGCTCCTCCTGAGTCTCTCTGTGTTGGCCTTCAGGGAGCGGAAGCGCGTTCCTGACCGCAACAGAGAGAACAGTCCATTGCTGGGATGACTGAGGTCTTTCACTATCTTCCTGGCCTTGGTCCAGCACCGCTTGTTGTAGATCGTCTGAAGGTCAGGGAGCTTGGTACAGATGATACGTTCAGCTGATCGAACCACCCTCTGTAGGGCTCTCCTGTCCTGCATGGTGCTGTTCCCGAACCAGGTTGAGATGTTTTCCATCAGGATGCTCTCTATGGTGCAGGAGTAGAAGTTCCTGAGCACCTTAGAGGGCAGTCTAAAGTTTCTCAGGCGTCTGAGGTGGTAGAGACGTTGGTGGGCCTTTTTCACCACGGTGTTGATGTGACAAGACCATGACGGGTCCTGCGTGATGTGAACACCGAGGTATCGGAAGCTCTCCACTGGTCTCTTGTTGATGGTGGGTGTCTTGTAGTTCCTCTCCTGCTTGGTACTAAAGTCCACTATCAACTCCTTTGTCTTGCTGAGGTTCAGGAGGAGATTGTTCCTCTGGCACCAGTTCTCCAGATTTCCAATCTCCTCCAGGTAGGCCGTCTCATCGTTGTCAGAGATCAGGCCCACCACGACCATGTCATCAGCAAACTTAATGATGGTGGTGGAGTTCGTAGTGGCTACGCAGTCATAGGTGTACAAAGAGTACAGCAGGGGGCTCAGAACACAACCCTGGGGGGCTCCAGTGCTGAGAGTGAGAGAGGCTGAGACATAGTCGCCCATCCTTACTGCCTGTGGTCTGCCAGTTAGGAAGTTGGAGATCCACTGACACAGAGATGAGCTGAGTCCCAGGTGCTCCAGCTTGGTGGTGAGGGTGGAGGGAATTATGGTATTAAATGCTGAGCTGTAGTCGACAAAGAGCATTTTAACGTAGAGTGGTTCGGGCGGTATGCAAATTGCAGTGGATCCAGTGTGTCTGGTAGTGAGGAAATGATGAAGTCTCTGACCAGCTGTTTAAAGCACTTCATCACCACTGATGTGAGGGCTACAGGTCGATAGTCATTGAGGGAAGCAGGATGGGGTTTCTTTGGAACAGGAACAATGATGGACTCTTTGAAGCATGTGGGGATCACCGACTGAGATAAGGAGAGGTTGAATATCTCTGTGAACACAGGTGCTAGCTGGTCTGCGCAGGCTCTGAGGACTCTACCTGAGATACCATCTGGTCCTGCTGCTTTCCTGGTGTTCACTCTCTTGAAGGCTCTCCTCACGTCATGCTCGGAGATGATGAACGCGTTTCCGATGCTGACAGGGACTTCCTGTCTGCAGCCGTTAGCGCCGCCAGCATTAGCATTGCTAGCGTCTTTAGCTGCAGCCTCGAAGTGAGCATAGAAGGTGTTCAGGTGTTCAGTGGGTGCTTTATAGCCCATTATTGTTCTTATCCCTCCGACAGGATCCTAGAGTCACTCTGTTGGAGTTGTGACTCTAGTTTCCTTACGTAACGCTGCTTCGCCTCTTTCATCGCCTTTCGGACGTTATATGACGCAGTCTTGTACAGGTCCATGTCCCCCGACTCAAGTCCCGCATTGTAGGCAGCGGTGCGAGATCTCAGAGTGTCGCAGATGGTTTTATCCACCCACGGCTTCTGATTGGGAAACGTTCTGATGGTTGTTTTTTGTATCCGTTAGTTTCCCGACGAATCCCACAACCGCTTCCGTAAACACGCTGACGTCATCAGAGCTGTTTCGGAACATGTCCCAGTCTGCATCATCGAGTGTGTCCTGTAGCGCGGTCACCGATTGGTCCGTCCAGCGCGCGACCTCCCTCTGAACTGGAAGTTCCTGTTTAAGCCTTTGTTTATATTTTGGCATGAGGAAGATGGCGGCGTGGTCGGATTTCCCAAACGGGGGACGAGATTGTGCCTTGTAGCCGTCCTTGATTGTAGTGTAACAGTGATCCAGTGTCCTTTCACCCCTGGTGGGGCAGGTGATGTGCTGATAAATGTTCGGCGCTGTGCGTTTGAGGTTGGCGTTGTTAAAGTCCCCCGCCACAATAAGCGCAGCGTCCCGGTGTTGTGTTTGGTGCTGTGTGAGTGCCTCATGTAGCTTGAATAAGGCGATGTCCGTGTCCACTTGTGGTGGAATATAAACGGCACTGATTATGACCGATGTAAACTCCTGAGGAAGATAAAAAGGACGACATTTGATGGACAATAGTTCCAGGTTGGGTGTGCAGGAGCGTGCGAGAGGAACAACGCTCGCGCTGCTGCACCAGCTGCTGTTCACCATTAAACACATGCCGCCTCCCCTTGTCTTCCCCAAGTCCCATGTCCTGTCCATGCGGTGAACCGAGAAGAACTCGGCCGGCTGAATGGCGTGGTCCGGCACCGCCGGGCTCAGCCATGTGTCGGTGAAGCAGAGGAGATTGCAGTCCCAAATGTCTCTCTGGAACTTTATCCTGGCCCTGAGGTCATCGAGCTTGTTCTCCAGTGACTGGACGTTGGCGAGCAGGAAGCTAGGCAGAGGTGTGCGGTGTGCACGAGCTCTCAGCCTGTTCCTGACACCGGCTCTTTTCCCTCGGGGCCGCCGCTTCGCGTCGCGTCCTTTGTTCTCCCTCAGGATCTCACTCGGCCAGCTCGGATCCGGAGTTAAAAACTTCGAATTGTGAGTACATTGTAAACCAATAGAAATAAGAGTATCTCTATCGTACCTAATGCACTCAATGGTGATGAATTTGCCGGTTTAAGTTGCTGAAAATTAACTTAAAAGACAAAAAAAAAGTAGAAGAGGTCGGAGCAGTCGCAATGGCAGCCGATCTCACCGGCGCCATCTTGCTAAATCCATTATCCATTATCCATTATTTGGCGACTGGAAATAATAGCTGGAATGTGATTGTGGATTTATGACTGAAATAAAGCTGTTCATCGGTGTGCAGGAATCCACGGCTCGCACTTTCACTTTACAAAAGTTGCAGACATACTCCCCCAGAAAGTCATCGCCTCTTGCAATAATGCAGATCAAACGTACATCACCTGCCCATAAATAAAAATGAATATTTAAGCATATACGCAAAATGTATTTCACTTAAATATTACAGATTAAAACAAGGCATGTAGACGTGCATTGTGATGCGGACAAAAGGTCCAGGAAGGAAACAGGTTTCGTTATTTTACAAAATCTGAATATATTCAGTAAATTTATGAATTACGCTCAAAGTGTCAAATCCAAGTATGAAGTCTGATTTAATTGATAACATTAAACGTTTTATTTGTTTTTATTTATGTTTATGTTTTGCTGGCGAAATACATTTTAGACAGAGACGTCTGCTCGGTCTTGTTAATTCTTTTAAACCCCTCAATTCTGCCAATTCCCCCATCAGTGAAACCGGTTTGATAACTTCACACCTATCATGAATGAAAGGTGAGAAGAGGGCTTACAGTAACTGGGGATCTGCGGGTGTTCACCTCGGAGCGCACTGTCACGTTGTATTGAGCGAATAGACCAAAACAAAAACCAAATCATGTTTGCTTCAGCATTGGAGACAATATTGTTTTGGGCTAACTTTATTAAAGATTATACACTTTCGTATTCTTTGTTGTAAAATAATAGTGGGCTGGTAGGCACGTTATTTTTTAATGTAATTTAAAAGGCTGGATGAAGTTAAATATACACAATAAATTAATAATTACGTTTGCTTTACATTTGAGCAGTCGTGTAAATAGCTTTTTCATTGTATACATGTGTGTCTAATATTGTTTTATTCATATTTTCCAACATTACATGCAGTTTGTAATTTACTTGCAATTCTACTTTTAAAATGACCTTTCCGTTTGGAGATGGTGTGGGATTATTAATTAAGAACTTAAACGGAAACAAAAGGAAACTGAAAACACAAAAATAAACAGAGCTCCGCCGTCTCTACATGAGAACGGACGGGCTCTGGAAACTAAAGCAAAAACTTGTATCCTCTCGGGGCTTATGCCATTACCAAGGATTTATTTGAGAGGGGGGGGTGGGTCGTGTTTTTGCACTAGTAATCTCTCCCTCTTGTCAGCGTTTGAGACAGACAGAGGCTTGGGCTTTGCCTCCGTCTTTTAACAGCACGCTTTGTCTGTCTGGCAACCGTGTGTATAAATCTCCGCGCCGGTGCAAACATAATACACATGTACATAAATAAAAAGGAATATTTAAGCATATACGTGAAATACATTTCACTTATTATTTCACAATATTACAGATTAAAACAAGGAAAGAAGACGTGCTGAGCTTCAGTACATTGTGATGGCGAAATACATTTTAGGCAGAGACGTCTGCTCGGTCTTGTTAATTCTTTTTAAACCCCTCAATTCTGCTAATTCCCCCATCAGCGAAGCCGGTTTGATAACTTCACACCTACTGTGAATGAAAGGTGAGAAGAGGGATTACAGTAACTGGGGGTCTGCGGGTGTTCACCTCGGAGCGCATTGTATTGAGTGAATAGATCAAAACAAAAACAAATTCATGGTCGCCCCAGCATTGGAGACAATATTGCTTTAGACTAACTTTATTAAAGTAAAAAAAAAAATGGCTGAATGAAGATAAATATACACAATAAATTAATAATTGCGTTTGCTTTACATTTGACCACTCGTGTGTAAATAGCTTTTTCATTGTACAGTCGTGGCCAAAAGTTTTGAGAATGACACAAATATTCGTTTTCACAAAGTTTGCTGCTAAACTGCTTTTAGATCTTTCAGTTGTTTCTGTGATGTACTGAAATATAATTACAAGCACTTCATACGTTTCAACTTCTGGGCCAAATCCTGACTGATAGCAACCCATTTTTTCATAATCACTTCTTGGTGTTTGTCAGAATTAGTGGGTTTTTGTTTGTCCACCTGCCTCTTGAGGATTGACCACAAGTTCTCAATGGGATTAAGATCTGGGGAGTTTCCAGGCCATGGACTCAAAATTTCAATGTTTTGGTTTCCGAGCCACTTAGTTATCACTTTTGCCTTATGGCATGGTGCTCCATCATGCTGGAAAATGCATTGTTCTTCACCAAACTGTTGTTGAATTGTTGGAAGAAGTTGCTGTTGCAGGGTGTTTTGGTACCATTCTTTATTCATGGCTGTGTTTTTGGGCAAAATTGTGAGTGAGCCCAGTCCCTTGGATGAGAAGCAACCCCTCACATGAATGGTCTCAGGATGCTTTACTGTTGGCATGACACAGGACTGATGGTAGCGTTCACCTTTTCTTCTCCGGACAAGCCTTTTTCCAGATGCCCCAAACAATCGGAAAGAGGCTTCATCTGAGAATATGACTTTTCCCTAGTCCTCAGCAGTCCATTCGCCATACTTTTTGCAGAAGATCAATCTGTCCCTGATGTTTTTTTTGGAGAGAAGTGGCTTCTTTGCTGCCCTTCTTGACACCAGGCCATCTTCCAAAAGTCTTGGCCTCACTGTGCGTGCAGATGCGCTCACACCTGCCTGCTGCCATTCCTGAGCAAGCTCTGCACTGGTGGTACTCCGATCCCACAGCTGAATCCTCTTTAGGAGATCTATAATCCTGGCGGTTGCTGGACTTTCTTGGACACCCTGAAGCCTTCTTAACAAGAATTGAACCTCTTTCCTTGAAGTTCTTGATGATTCTATAAATTGTTGATTTAGGTGGAATCTTAGTTGCCACAATATCCTTGCCTGTGAAGCCATTTTTAATCAACGCAATGATGGCTGCACGCATTTCTTTGCAGGTCAACATGGTTAACAATGATTCCAAGCATCACCCTCCTTTTAACATGTCAAGTCTGCCATTCTAACCCAATCAGCCTGACATAATGATCTCCAGCCTTGTGCTCGTCAACATTTTCACCCGAGTTAACAAGACGATTTCTGAAATGATCTCAGTCGAATATAGTCCTTCAGAGCAAGCACGGTGTCAGAAGATTCTGCTGAATCTCTTCTCACCTTTCATTCATGATAGGTGTGAATGTATCCAACTGTGTGCGCTGTTGGCAAATACTTTAGGGGGGTTTTAGATGAATTAACAAGACAGAGCGGACGTCTCTGCCCAAATTTTATTTCCCCAGCAAATTAAATCTTCATAGTTGGAGTTGATACTTTGAATGTAATTCACGAATTTACTGAATATTTTCAAATGCAGATTGACCTGTATATCAACTTGATAACTAGCGAATGCTTTAGTAAAGGGCTCTAAAAAAGCGGCAATATGAATGACAATGGAATATTACAGAACGTGCGCGTTGACGCCCATGCACCGATCACTAACCATTAAAATGTTGGTTTTTAATTACAATGCCACACACACACACACACATATATATATATATATGCGAATGCTATTTTAGCTTTTAAATTAAAATCCAACATTTTAACATATTAAGTATATTTGTTTAATTAAATTCTTAAATCCTCGTGTTCCAGTGTTTATGCAGTAATTTGGTCATGTTCACCCATGATTATGATTATTGATTATTTATTATTATGCTTACTTACTTAGAGAGATTCTGTTTGATGCAGATTGACCTGTATATCAACTCGATAACTAGCGAATGCTATTAAATGCCACATATGTTTACCCCAAGGGTGAACATGACCAAATTACTGCATAAACACCACACACACACACACACACACACACACACACACACACACACACACACACACACACACTATATATATATATATATAATTTCTCTCTTGCTATGGTACCTTTACAAACAGTTAAAACTATTTATTATAATAAGTGGTGCAGACAGAGGTGTATAATAAATCGAAAAGATAAACACAAAATAGATGGACAGCTATTTATTTAATTATCATTATTATAATAATAATCATTATTTATCAACAACATGCTGCCTTTTGTAAAGTGAAACTATGAGCCGTGGGTTTGAAATGAATTGTAGATTAATTTTAATGCACAATTTAGGGCATCTCATTTCATTATTATAAACATAATTTATTAATTACACTCGAACGGGCAGTAGAGCTCTGATTAGTCTACAGTAGGCTCAACATCTCGGAGCCCAAGCCTCATTTAAATAAATTAACAAATATTGTAAGCAAACAGCAGTAGCAAAAGTTTAGAAAAAAAATTAGACTCTAAATAGATGCCAAATTAATTTTAAGGTGTGCCAACTGGCACTATTTTTATATTGCTCTTTGTCGGGGTAAATCGTTCAGTGACAACCAGATAAAATTCCATATACTGTAAATAAGTTCTGTACATCTGTATGAATAAACCGAGATGCCAACCCCTGTGAAAATGGTGAATTCAGAGAAAGGCTCCCCTGCGAGAGGTTTTGTGCGGACCACTGAATGTCTACGAATTCTAAAATTGACATTGTTACTGTTTTTTAATACTGTACCTGCAGTGGAAGAGTCTGAGAATTTATTTACCATAAGCTTTGTTGTATTGTTTTTACTCATTCTATACTCCACCTATGATTTCACCTATGCTATTTTACAAATGGAATATTTTTATGTTACACTCTAAAAACTGCTGGGTTAAATGTTAAAGTGCTGGGTTATTTTAACTGTTACTGGTTACTGTTTTAACCACTGCAGAGATAGTTAATCAGCGGTAGTTTTCACTACTACTATTAATGATAATAAAACTGAATGGAGAAAGCGCAGAGAATATTACAGGAGAGAAGAAAATGAAGAATAAATACATATCAGTATTTAAAGTTTGAGCTCGACACGTTTATGAGCTCTGTCGCTTGCTGTCAGTGGGCGCCTAAGAGAGAGAACATGGCTTCAGTAGACACACAATACTTCAGATTGAAACATGACTGCCCCCTTCAGGTAATGAACGGCATTTTCACAGCTTCCCGCGAGATCCCTTTTCTCGAAACGTGCGTTCTTAATGGACAGATCTGTATGTGAGATCCAGAAAGAGGCAGGATAGGAGAGTGAATAGAGAGGAAAGCAAACCACTAGATAGTTATAAGGAGGTAAAGGCAGATTTGAAAAGAGAATGAAAAGTGATATGGAAAGGCGGAAAGGGTAGAAGAGGAAATAGGAATGCAGGTAGGTGGAGAAGTCAGATAGATACAACATTAAAAAAACTGGATACAGGCCTTCATACAGTAGGATGCGGGTGAAGAGGAGTTGTAGTTCCCTCAAATTTAGTTGGGAACAGGGAAGAAACATGGGAAGACTTGGGTCTCTAGCTCTACAATTCCCAATTTTAATTAAGGGTGCACAGGGACAGTACGTGTCTTGGGCTGCACAGGACTTTGGGCGGACTTGTCACTTGCCTTCCTGACATCTATGGGGGTGCTGGAAAATGGGGCTGTCGGGGATGTAAAAGCTCTTTTTTCAAAAAATCTTGGGAGGAGGCTGACTTGATTGAAGCGGTAGATACATACAGTACCACATTGATGGAACAATCTTTGATGCTTACCGCCCTGCTGTGTAGCAGGCCTTGCGTGCCGAGTATCCAACTAGAGTTGACCTGAAGGCATTAAAGGGTGATAACCCAACTCTGTACAACCAGAAGCAGTAAAGTGGTGGAAGCAAGAGAAAGCGATCCTGAGGGAGACACATTGTTGTCTACGCGTAATAAATGCCATGCCTCAGCCTGGCATGCCTCAGCCTGTGAAAAGTATGCCATGCCTCAGCCTGTGAAAAGTAAACTGGAAGATGTGGTCGGCTTAACCTCCAAAACACAAAGAGTTCTGTGATAACGTCTCACATGCTGTTGAACAGTACAAAAAAATGAGCAGTAACAAAGAACTCAAGAAAAGAGTTGGAAAGAAAATTTGCTCAGTTACAGCTTGAGGAACTGACACAGAAAAATAAGAAAAAGGTTCAAGTTACTCTATGGGAAGAGGGAGCCCCAGGCAATACTCCCCCATAATCCAGTCGACTTCAGTCACAGCAATGACATCACCCGCAGCACTAACTCCAAACATACACCAGATTCCTGCACCTTGTCAACATTTATACTCAAAGATCAGTGCAGAAGGAGGGGAGCGCAAAGTAGCCACAAAGAGGCCAAAGAAACACTCATGTTGACTTTCCATCAGGAATGTGCTGGGGATGCGGACGGACTGGACACAATCAAGCAATGTGCCTCACACACCCAGAACCATAGCCACCTGGGGGTGGGATGGGAGGAGGGTGACAGCAGCCTTCCCAAAATCAAGTTCGAAGGCCCAGTAAACCCCTGAGAGGGTCCCAAAAATGGTTATTTGGGGTGCCCAGAGAATTCTATAAGTTACCCATTTTAACTACTAATGCTGAAAAGGAACCTATGCTACATGTTGAGAAAAAACACAACCATGTCAGGAGACACAGTTTATACATTAGATTAGATTTACTTAGGTTCAACTCTGTTGTCACTGCACATTTATGTACTAGGCAACAAAATACAGTTTTTTATAAATTGCATATATAAACAGCATACAGTAAGGGAAGTAAATATCATAAGTTTAAATAAGCAAATTATTTAGATGTGTACAATGAGGAAGATACTGTATACTCTGATAAAATAATTTGCATATGTAAACTGTACACACATGTAAACTGTGCACAGAAATGGTTATATACACCGAGTTCAATAAAGGAAGACATTGTATAACACGATGAAATAATATGCATACTGTATGTAATCAATTCGCAGAGAAGAGTTATGTGCAAAGAGTGCAGTTATTATAGATGGATGCCATGTAGGAACATGTTGTATACCATGGTTATGATACTGCAGTTGAGAAGGTTATATACATGTGTGCAACTTGTTAATGAGAGTGGAATGAGGTAGGTCATGATATACAATAAACAATATATGCAACAGTTCTGAGTAATGCAGTCCTGAGTGCTTAAGTTTTTGTACAGTAGTGAGTTGTGAGCAGAAAGTATGGGTAATGCAGTTCTATTTGCAGCTTCTATATAGTAGCATTAAGGAGCAGTGTAAGGTAAATACAGTGCAGTTAGATATAGTGATAGATCAATGTGTATGTGCTCGGGTGGAGACAGAGTTCAGTAACACATGCCTTTCATATTAACAGACTGTTTTTTTAAACTGTAACTGTTTTTATTATGGTACCACATGTGTAACAAGATCTTGAAGAGTGACAGGATCCCAGAAGAATGGATGAGAAGTGCATTGGTGTCTGATTTTTAAGAACAAGGGAGATGAGCAGAGCTGTAGTAACTACAGAGGAATAAAGTTGGTGAGCTATACAATGAAGCTTTGAGAAAGAGTAGTGGAAACTAAATTAAGGTCAGAGATGAGCATTTGTGAGCAGCAATATGATTTCATGCCTAGAAAGAGTACAACAGATTTAGTATTTGCTTTGCGGATGCTGACGGAGAAGAGCAGAGAAGGTAATAGGAAGTTGCATTGTGTCTTATGAAATTTAGAGACAGGAGGCAGAGTTGGAGGTAGCAGAGATGATGATGTCGAGGTTCTATTTGGGAGTGACAAGGATGGATAGGATCAAGAATGAGTCCATCAGAGGGACAAACCCATGTTTGATGGTTTGGAGATAAAGTCAGAGAGGTTAGATTGACATGGTTTGGACATGTTCAGAGGAGAGTCCAAAAACAGGAAAACTAGTGTATTGGTTTCTCTCTGAGCTTGTGTATACAAATTCTCATTTCCCAAAAGGGAAACTGTAGCATGATAAAATGGGGTGGTTTAGAGCTACCGTTTTTTTTCCGACAACTGGTCATTGTGTATTTACACTCACCTAAAGGATTATTAGGAACACCTGTTCAATTTCTCATTAATGCAACTATCTAATCAACCAATCACATGGCAGTTGCTCCAATCATTTAGGGGTCTGGTCCTGGTCAAGACAATCTCCTGAACTCCAAACTGAATGTCAGAATGGGAAAGAAAGGTGATTTAAGCAATTTTGAGCGTGGCATGGTTGTTGGTGCGACGGGCCGGTCTGAGTATTTCACAATCTGCTCAGTTACTGGGATTTTCACGCACAACCATTTCTAGGGTTTACAAAGAATGGTGTGAAAAGGGAAAAACATCCAGTATGCGGCAGTCCTGTGGGCGAAAATGCCTTGTTGATGCTAGAGGTCAGAGGAGAATGGGCCGACTGATTCAAGCTGATAGAAAAGAAACTTTGACTGAAATAACCACTCGTTACAACCAAGGTATACAGCAAAGCATTTGTGAAGCCACAACACGCAAAACCTTGAGGCGGATGGGCTACAACAGCAGAAGAACCCACCAGGTACCACTCATCTCCACTACAAATAGGAAAATGTCACGAGCTATCGGAGGGTAAGCACAGAAGCCTTAGCAGTTAGCCCGTGTAGCGTGGATGGTAAACCCAAACGCGGAAGCAACGCGAGTAGGCAGGATAACCACGCAATTTATCTAAGAACTCTCTTACACAAAGAGCTAGGATCTACACAAATAAATCCGCGTTCTAGCAACACACACTCAATCAAAGAAGCAACCCAAATCGGTGAGTACTCACAGAATAGTCGGCGAGGCGTCAGACAAGGCATGGGCGAACTCAATGACTGAGCAATGTGAAGCGCCATTTTGTCTCCTTTTATGCTTCCTGGAAACCCGACCGTATTACTTCCAGGTCCTAGTGCCGGTCGTGTTACGAGTGTGCATGACAGTACCCCCCTGTCCAGGACCGACTCTCGACGGTCCTGGGGTGGAGGATACCCGACGACGGTAGTCCCGGATGAGTTCGGGGTCTAGGACGAACCGAGCCGAAATCCAAGATCGCTCCTCGGGACCGTAACCTTCCCAATCGACCAGGTACTGGAGCCCTCTGCCCCGAGGACGTGAGTCAAGGATCCGGCGAACAGTGTAGGCGGGACCAACCTCAATGATACGGGGAGGAGGAGCAGGGTGGGTGGGGGTAACCATTGTTGAAGTGATGAAGGGTTTGAGCTGGGAGGTGTGAAATACCGGATGGATCCGGAGCGCCGCAGGCAGCTGGAGCCGGTAGGTGACAGGATTGATACGGAGGGTGATGCGGTATGGACCGATGAACCTGGGTGATAGCTTTTTGGATTCCGTGTGAAGGTGAAGGTTTCTGGTTGAAAGCCATACTTTGTCACCTACATTGTACAATCGTCCCGGCGGGTGTCGACGGCGATGTTGAATGACGTAGCGGTTGTTGGCCTGTTGGATGGCGGCGTTTGCTTGGTTCCACAGCCGACGACACCGGCGAACCAACTGTTGGGCTGACGGCACCTCAACCTCTGGTTCTTGATGATCGAACATCGAAGGTTGGAAACCGTGGCATACCTCAAATGGACTGAGATTGGTGGCTGAAGAGACATGGAGATTGTGAGATAACTCAGCCCATAGGCGGTAGCGGGCCCAGGAGCGCTGGCGATTGGCAACAAAGCATCTCAGGTAGCGCTCCAGTTGTTGGTTGGTCCGCTCCATCTGACCATTAGTCTGGGGATGATAACCCCTGAGGATAGACTACAGGTGGAATTGATCAGACGGCAGAAGGCCTTCCAGAATCGGGCAGTGAACTGGGGCCCCCTGTCCGAGACGATGTCTTTTGGGAACCCATGCAGTCGGACTACGTGTTCTAAAATCAGCTCTGCTGTTTTTTTGGCTGACGGGAGTCCGGTGAGGGCCACCAGGTGCACGGCTTTGGAGAACCGGTCGACGATGGTTAAGATGGTGTTTTTCTCTTCGGAGGCTGGCAGGCCCGTGATGAAGTCGGGCCGATGAGGAACGGGGAGTGGTTGGAGTTCCCCCGGTGTCGGTTGGTTGGTATTCTTGGACCTGGCGCACACTGGGCACGCCTGGACGTACTCCTTGACGTCACTCGCCATAGATGGCCACCAGAAGGCACGTCTGATGAATTGGAGGGTACGGTTGGCGCCGGGGTGTCCGGATAATGGCGAGGAATGACCCCATCAAAACACCTCGGTCCTTACGGTGTTCGGCACGTAGAGTTGCCCAGGCGGCACACCTGCCGGTGCGGTCTCCATCGCCTGTGCACGGCTAACCCTCGTTTCCAGTTCCCAGTGAAGTGGTGCAATGATCTTGGTGGGTGTGATGACAGGCGCGGGGTCCGCCCGGGGAACGTCCTCTTCGTGTTGTCGGGAGAGGGCGTCAGCTTTGGTGTTCTTGGACCCCGGGCGGTAGGATAGGTGGAAGTTGTAATGTTCGAAAAATAGTGCCCACCGCGCCTGTCTCGGGTTGAGCTGTTTTAAGTTGCGGATGGTGATCAGGTTCTGATGGTCGGTCCAGACGATGAACGGCTCTCTGGCGCCCTGGAGCCAGTGTCGCCATTCCTCCAAAGCCCACTTTATGGCCAGCAGCTCGCGGTCCCCTACCCCGTATCGCTGCTGAGTGGGGTCAAATTTTTTGGAAAAGAAACTACAGGGATGTAGCTTCTGGTCTGGACCTCGTTGAAAGAGAACAGCCCCGGCGCCCACATCCGAAGCGTCCACCTCCACAACGAATGGTTTACTTGCACCTGGGTGCAGTAGAATTGGGGTGTTGGTGAACCGGTGGCATAGGTCATGAAAGGCGGTGATGGCGGCAGGGTTGAGGCTGAAGTGATGAGAAGAGGGTCGAGTCAGAGTTAAAGGGGCGGCAACCGTACTGTAGTACTGAAGTTGCTTGAGGGTCTTGGGTAGGGGCCAATGACGCAAAACTTCCAGTTTCTGCGGGTCCATGGCCACACCCTGGGGCGAGATGACAAAACCCAGGAACGTGGTGGAGCGCTCGTGAAAGGCGCATTTTTCCAATTTACAGTACAGTTGGTGGGCGAGTAATCTCTTAAGGACCGCTCTGACATGCTGGGTGTGTTCCTCGGCGGTGCGTGAATAAATAAGGATATCGTCCAGGTAAACGAACACCCACCGCCCTAGCATGTCCCTAAGGACATCATTGATGAACTGTTGGAAGGCGGCGAGTGCGTTGCAGAGTCCGAATGGGATGACCAAGCTCTCGTAGTGTCCAGTAGGGGTGATGAAAGCCGTCTTCCACTCATCGCCCTCTCTGATGCGCACCAAGTTGTAGGCGCTCCGGAGGTCCAACTTTGTGAAAATGGTGGCGCCAGAGAGGGCGTTCAGGGCTGAGCTGGTCAGAGGCAAAGGGTGTCTGTTCTTAATGGTGATGTTATTAAGCCCCCGATAATCAACACAGGGACGCAAGTCGCCCCCTTTCTTCTTCACAAAGAAGAACCCCGCGGCGGCAGGCGAGGAGGAGGGCCGGATGGTGCCGTGGCGAAGGGCGTCAGAAACATATCTCTCCATCGCCTGCGTCTCAGCGGCGGAGAGGGAATAAAGATGGCCGCGGGGGGGGGACAGAGCCCGGCTGAAGTTTGATTGTCAGGTCATAGGGGCGATGAGGAGGATGGTGTGTGGCTCGTCTCTTGCAGAATACTTCAGCCAGGTCTCGGTAGATGATGGGGATGGCGTTGGTGTCGACATCGGGTGCCTCGGACTCCCTAGAACACGTCCCAGCCGGGCCCCGCAGGCAGAGTTCGGTGCAGGTCGGCCCCCACTGCAGGATCCAGTTTTGCGTCCAGGAGATGAGGGGGTCATGTTGGAGCAGCCAGAGGTGTCCGAGGATGATGGGTGGCGATGAAATGGAGGTGAGGTGGAACTGGATCCGTTCGTGATGTTGGCCGATGACAAGGGTGAGCGGCTGAGTCTGAGTGGTGATGGGGCTGGAGGAAAGGGGCCGACCATCGACAGATGTGATACGAACGGGCTGGGATAATGCCTCAAGTTCCACTCCCAGTTCTTTGGCAAATGAAGAGTCAATAAAGTTACCTGCGGCACCGGAATCGATGAACGCAGTACTTCCGACCCGTTTGTGGCCAAACCAGAGGTGTACTTGGACCGTGAGACGGGAATTATTGGGTGTCGTGACCGAGAGGTGGAGGGGGCCCGGTGAACTGCCCCGTTTGCTCACCGGGCCTGAGCGTTTCCCGGGCGAAGTGGACAGAGGGCCCTGTGGTGCGCCGCTGACCCACAGTAGGCGCAAAGCCCTTCTCTGAAGCATCGTTCCCATTCTGCAGCAGTCAAGGAGGCACGTCCTAGTTGCATGGATTCCCCAGCTCCGGTGTTAACCACGGCGGGAGGTGGAGGTCCGACGGGTGCCATGGCGGTGGTGGTGAAGGAGGGACGAATCTCAGGAACCGGGGCGTGAGGGTATGAAGGTGATGTAGTGGGTGGCAGGGTCCGGGGGGCTGGCCTCGGACGAGAGAGCAGGCGCTGGTCAATGCGAAGGGCGAGCTGAATCAGTCCTTCCAGCGTGGCGGGAATCTCTCGCCCGGAGAGTTCATCTTTAATCCGTGAGGCCAGTCCCTCATAGTAGGCTGTTCGGAGGGCGGCGTCTCCCCAGGTGGTTTGCACGGCTAGAGTATGAAAGTCCGCTGTGTAGCGACTCACGGACGACCCTCCCTGCCGCATATGATATAATGAGTCTCCACCTCAGCAGCAGGATGTTCAAATGTTAGTTTCAGTTGATGGGTGAACTCTCCGTATGAGTAGGCCGTGTCTGAATCTGATCTGAGGACTGCCGTGGCCCACTCAGCTGCCTGCCCGGATAGCAACGAAACGAGAAGCGCAACGCGCAGTCGGTCTGTGGAGTATTTGGTGGAATTAAACTCAAACACAAGATCCAATGCGGTTAGAAAGACACTGCACCTCCCATCTGTGCCATCCCACTTCTCCGGTAGAGCTATGAAAACATCAGAAGGGGGGTGGGGTGGCGGTGCCGCAGCCACTGCGATGGGCGTGGCAACAACCGAGTGAGCAGCCGCCCCGCGGAGGGTCGCATTCTCCTGCCGTAGCTCCGCCACGCGCAAAGCCGCGACGTCTTGGAGGTCCTTTTGGAGAGACACGACTTCTCCACGGAGCTTATTGATCAGCTCGGCATGCTGGTCAACCACATCACAGAGGCGAGCAAACTCCGCTGGGTTTACTGCTTTTGGCTCAGTCATTCTGTCACGAGCTATCGGAGGGTAAGCACAGAAGACTTAGCAGTTAGCCCGTGTAGCGTGGATGGTAAACCCAAACGCGGAAGCAACGCGAGTAGGCAGGATAACCACGCAATTTATCTAAGAACTCTCTTACACAAAGAGCTAGGATCTACACAAATAAATCCGCGTTCTAGCAACACACACTCAATCAAAGAAGCAACCCAAATCGGTGAGTACTCACAGAATAGTCTGCGAGGCGTCAGACAAGGCATGGGCGAACTCAATGACTGAGCAATGTGAAGCGCCATTTTGTCTCCTTTTATGCTTCCTGGAAACCCAACCGTATTGCTTCCAGGTCCTAGTGCCGGTCGTGTTACGAGTGTGCATGACAGAAAAAGAGGCTACAATTTGCATGAGCTCACCAAAATTGGACAGTTGAAGACAATGTTGGAAAAATGTTGCCTGGTCTGATGAGTCTCGATTTCTGTTGAGACATTCAAATGGTAGAGTCAGAATTTGGCATGAACAGAATGAGAACATGGATCCATCATGCCTTGTTACCACTGTGCAGGCTGGTGGTGTAATGGTGTGGGGGATCTTTTCTTGGCACACTTTAAGCCCCTTAGTGCCAACTGGGCATTGTTTAAATGCCAAGGCCTACCTGAGCATTGTTTCTGACCATGTCCATCCCTTTATGACCACCATGTACTCATTCTCTGATGGCTACTTCCAGCAGGATAATGCACCATGTCACAAAGCTCGAATAATTTCAAATTGGTTTCTTGGCATGACACTGTATTAAAATGGCCCCCACAGTCACCAGATCTCAACCCAATAGAGCATCTTTGGGATGTGGTGGAACTTGCCCTGGATGTGCATCCCACAAATCTCCCCAATAGAGCATCTTTGAGATGTGGTGGAACGAGCTTTGTGCCCTGGATGTGCATCCCACAAATCTCCATCACCTGCAAGATGCTATCCTATCAATATGGGCCAAAGTTTCTAAAGAATGCTTTCAGCACCTTGTTGAATCAATGCCACGTAGAATTAAGCCAGTTCTGAAGACGAAAGGGGGTCAAACACCGTATTAGTATGGTGTTCCTAATAAACCTTTAGGTGAGTGTATATTAGTGCAGTTTATGCTCGTTTAAAGATCGACTAATACAGGGTCAATGTTTATCAATAACTTATTAATCCAGATTTTTTGGTTTAATTCCATAAACTTCCTTGCCATGACATGTTTATACTGATACTGGTTCTTGCTCCAAGGTCAAAAGATGTTATAGACATTTAAATAAAAGGGGGTGTTGCTTAGTGTCCAGTGTAAGTGTGAAAGTTAATTTAGCCTTAATATACAGTAGTTCTGTATGGCTACCAGTAGACGGAAGGTGAGTGCGAATGTTGAATGTACTAGACAGAGTAAGGTGTCATAGTGGTATGTAAATGAAAGATGTTTAGCATGTTCCCGTAAGGGGAAATAGAAGTGGATGGATGATGGCACAGGCCATCGGTTAATATTTCACGTGAAGCTAAAAAGTCATCCACCAACACTTGAAATATGTGCCAAAAACAATGTTATGAAAAGAACAGTGACTATAGGCCATATACTGGTCATATACAGTACTGGTCTTCAGAGACCAGTTGTATCTGAAAGTGTGCAGAAGAAAGTGCCGCAAACCCAGGAAGGCTGGGGCCTGCAAAATGGTAGCAGCTACTCCAGCAGCGGTTCGGATGGAAGGCAGAACCACATGGTATCATTTGAACCATTGCACAAGAGTCACCAAAGATAAGTACAGTAAAAAAAGGAGGGAAACCGCAGACAGAGAAAGCAGGAGAAGGCGAGGAGGACCCAACATCTGATAGTAGCAAAGTGCAAAGAAATTAAAACCTTATTGGGAAATAACCAACTATTGGCACAAGTTGGATACCAAATTACGCAGCGTTGAGCGCTCCGCTGCTCCAAATGAAGTATGAGAATCTGCTTGGGTGCTCATGACAGGGTGACATCCCACATCTGATACAGACAAAACCGACTAACTGACTTCAACCAGCATTCACCTTGACACACCTCACATGACAAGCATTTGTACAGATTGTATGTGACAATGATTCATGTCCTCCATGTTGTATAACTGTATTTCTGTTTAAACATAATTTTTTGTTTTATTGCTTTTACACATAAAACAGCAGCAGAAACATTTAATTTTAATTTCCTCAACAGGACAAGTGCACTGGAAGAAAGCAGGCCGTAAACAAATTGTGACAATGTGTGATGCCATTAAACAACTTTCTTTTTATTCCAGATACAGAAATTTAATTGGAGCAGCTGATGATTGACTTTACCGAGTCTAATGAAATTTATGGATGTTGTTTATATCTAACCAAAGGCTTTCTAAAATTAACAGCATTCCATAGCAATAACAGACAAGGATGCATATTTGGCTAAAATCATCAAAGATATCCCTAACTCATCCATCTTCATCACTGATTCATATGCTGATGCATATCTTCCATAGCGAAAGATTGATGGCATGGGCCCATAACCTCTTTTGCTAGTAACCTCTTTTGTGGCCTCCAACTGACTCTCTACGATGTGCAAAGTATCCGGGTCGAAGATGTTTATATTATAACAAGGACGTTCAAAAGGGTGCTGACCGTAATCTGTGTTATGTTATGTATGTCCCATTTTATGTTTGTTATGATTCATAGGTTAATCATGGAAAATGCTGTACTAATTACATACTCATGTTACGTCATGGTGTTATAAAAAGTATAGGTTTAAAAAGTTACGGAGGTCGAGTCTTTTACTTTGACTAAAATCTTTGACTAAATCTCCGCTAGACATTTAATCACTATATAATATAAAAAGGACCAAAGCATGAATCTGTACTCAAGGCATAATTAGTGTGGGAGTTGTAAGCCCCACAAGGGGTGAATGTGAGATGATTTTTAATACCTTTAAAGGAATAAAATGTATTCAACTTTGATTTAGTCACTTTGATTGGCTTTAGTCACATAGGCCTGAAATGTATGTGCGTACTTCTGGGTGTGTGTACATGTAGTGTGGTAAGGTATAGGCCCCTGGAAATGTGCTTACATGGGAAATCTGAGATATACTTTGGGGAGCCTTCATTGTGCGCTGAAGAGGGCCCCTAATAGGAAAGATATGTTGAAGGAATGTATAGCGCACTGTATATAATGGGAGAAAGGAACAAGACCGTTAGTTGCTCCATGGACCAACTCCGGCCGTTATGAATTGATAATAAAGGTCATAATCTTCTGGAAACAAAACCCAAGAGTTCTTTCTACAACAAGGACTCCTATACTATTATACGATGAGAAGAGGAGAACCACACAACCTCCTAGTGGTGCCACAAGGAAAAGTCGACGCTGTAATGCACCTAGCCCACTCTCACCCTCTTTTTGAAGCAGCGGATCGCACCTCCATTTATCACACCCAGACTGGTGGAGAGGTTCAATCAAAAGCTTAAGAGGATACTACATTGAGTGATCAGCGAAGGTGGTCATAACTGGAACCAGCCACGCTCTTATGTCCTCTTTGCGATCTGAGAGACTCCCCAGCCCTCCACTGGTGTCACCCCCTTCGAGGCCTCACGGTCTGCTGGATGTGACAAAAGAGGCCTGGGAGATGGAGCCTTCACCATTCTGTTCTGTAGTGGAACACGTATGAGATATGCAGTCCAAAATTGCCCAAGTACTCCCTATAGTGCGAGAGCACTTGGAGCAAGCACAAGCAGAACAATGGAAAGCATATGACATGCCATCACAGACCTGAGAATTGCAACCAGGGGACAGAGTGCTCCTGCACCTACCCAGTGCCAACTGTAAGTTTAGGGAAAACCCAGCATAGGTTCAGCACCACGGTCAGCAAGGTACCTCAAGATATCCAAAGGCAGCAGAGTACCTACCATCCTGGTGTCAACAGAACCCAAAAAAGGGAGCCAACACTAGATGGGTGAGTGGTATATACTGGATGCAAGACTCACACTCCTTCTTTTCTGCTCTCTCTCTTACAAAGCCAAGAAAGCCTGCAACTTGCTGAAAGGGGACTATGTCTCAGCCTTGCTGCCTACTCCTGCCTAGTCTGTGAAATGCACAAGACTGCTGCTATTCCAGGAGCTCTCCAGTCTATCCTTTCAACTGCTCCTCAAAAAGCAGCAAAATAACCTTTTTCAAGTTTTGTGAATAAAAGAGCATTTATTTCCCTAACCTGGTGTTCCCTGTGTCTGTGTTCTGACCTGCCCTGCGAAACGCTTTACATAATAATAATAATGAATCTATATGAAGTGAAAACTGGAGTTCTGTGTCAAGGGATATAATGACTGTTTTAGACATGGATTGTAGTTGCCTGCTTGATGGCAATCTGAGCTGATTAATATCTTCCATAGACTATCAAAAGAGCATTCTGTGATTGCATTGCAGTTGATATATCATACCTATTACTGTGATGAGGCATACAGAGAGGCCCAGGAGGGCCTGCACACTGACACCCATAGATAGGGCCAATGATTCCATTTCACTGGATGGGCAGTGTCCTCCAGAAAAGCATGCACACACTCTGATGGTGAAGGTTGTAGTGCCAGATAGAGCAGGAGAGCCACTGTCTGTTATAAGCACGGGGAGATGATACAGTATCTGATCACGACGTGAAAATGTGCTACGTCGGGTCAAAATGCCTGCTGTGTTGTCTGTAACAAAGAAGGGACAGTTCGTTTATGAAGAATTGGCTAATTCATGACATCCATCTTGTTCTTCCTGTTTTTCAACAAATGTCTAAATAAAAGCCTTAATTTAAATTTAATATAGATATATATCCAAACATCATATTAAGAGCAAAAAGGGCTTTTGTTATTTTTACATTATTTTACACATATACGTCTCGTCTTTTGTTACTGTATTGTGTACTTTACCTTGGTTGTCCCTGATGGTGAAGTTGGGGTTAATGCTGTTGTCTGCCACCATGGAAAAATAAAAATGATGACCTTCTTCTGGATCATCTGCATCCACAGCACTTATAACCTGGATAACCTTTATTTAAAAAAACATTTTCAGAAGACTTTCAAAACGCTTTTCATGATCATCAGTATTTGGTGTTATATTGAAAAGTTATGTTTGAAGTGTATTGTTTCTTTAGCATTATATTATATGGTGTCAGATTTACCCAGATTTTTTTCACATTTTCCAAACTCAAAGAGAAAGCTGTGAAATATTTTAGAATAATGCACATGTTGTAAGTCTAAAATCATACCCAAAGCATTATACTATTGTTGAAAATGAGAGCTTGGAACTTGGTGAGCATTAGATTGTGAGTGTATGTGTGTGGTAACATACTTCCCCTGCATGTGTGCCTTCACACACATAGGGTTGATAGTCCCTGGACAGAGTGGGAATGTTGTCGTTGACGTCTAGGACTTTAATGACCACAGTTACTGAGGAGAGCTGATTTTTTTCTGGACAGACAGACAGACCGACACACAGACACATAGATAGTTAGAAATAAAGGTATAATATGTGGAAAATGTATATTGCTTACTGCAATGTGTTGGCTCAGTCCACATTAGGAAGACCTGAGCAAATTGAATTAACCAATCAACACATAATTCTACTGCACTGTGTAGAACTCAAGTGCAGAGAAGAAAAATTAAGATAAAAGAAGAACATAAATTAAAGACCATCTGAAGTCTTTAAACCTGCAAAGTATTAAAGCCTGGGCTGAGAGTGTCGGGCTGGAGTATGAGTTGTTAGGTGGGGTAGAGTTAAGAGGGGTGGGTAGTCAAACGACTTCAAAAGTTTGTTGCCTGAAACCCATCATATAGAAAATAAAAACCCTGAAGGAAATAACAGCACAAAATTGAGAGTCAAACCTTAAAATAGTTGTAAACTTAAAATAGTTGGCCAGGACAATAAATGAATTTAACCTAGTACAGAAGACATTACATCTCTATTATAGTGCAGTGAAAAAGTGTTTGCCCCTTTTTATTTATTTTTTATTCTTTTTGCATATTTGTCACACTTAATACAATTCAATTCAATTCAATTTTATTTGTATAGTGCTTTTAACAATTGACATTGTTGCAAAGCAGCTTTACAGAATAAAAAGAATTATATAAGTTTGTATGAGAAGTGAACATGTATGAATCAAAATGATAAGACTGTCCCTGAGATGGTAATAGAAGAAACCTTGAGAGGAACCAGACTCAGCAGGGAACCCATCCTCATTTGGGTAAAACAGATAGCAGGGATTGAGCTGCATCATACTGTGTGAGATTGGAAGTTCAGTATAACAGGAGATGTGTTTAAGCTAAAATTGAGTCCAGTTCGTTATTGGATGCTCAGGTAGGCAGTAGGAAACTCCAGACCTGAACTATCGAGCAACTGAAGTCACAAGCCCTCAGAGAACAGCTGTCTGCATCAGCCAAGGGCAAGACCTTCTTAAATATACACTTAAATAATTCAGCTCATCAAATACATTTCAATATTACTCATTAAATTCTAGCTGGCCGAAAGCTTTTATTGTTGTAATCTTTAAGCTAAGAGGTGACCAGGGGTCCGTTCTTCGTACGTCGCTTGACACATCCGAGATGAATTGACACATCAAAGATGAGATCATCGTGCTAATTACGAGGCGGCTAATTTGGTTCTTCGAGCACACCTGTTTTTCATGATTAGTATAGCTGGATTGAGTTGTCTAGGATTATTGCGCGTTTGTGTGTTGGTTTAAAAGGCGATATGCATCGACAGTAGAAACACTGATCACTATCCCTTCGATTGGTTGACGAAATGGCAAAAGAGCAAGCTCAATTTTTTTTAACAAGCGAAGCAAGAGCTTTTATTAGATGGTTATGGAGAATTTCAAACTTTAATAAAGATAATTTAAAATAAAAATTATTATTAAATGCATGAGTGCTGCCCACACTGTAAACCAGATTAAGTTGGCAAAACTCAGAAAAATTTGAGGTAATCAGTTACATCAATTTTTAAAAAGTAAATTGAACTATAAATTTGAGTTTGTTGAACTTGTTGCAAATCAAATAAATTGTTGCTGCAGTTGTTGGGAATCGAACCCGGGCCTCTTGCATGGCAGGTGAAACACTTACCGCTGAGCCATCTGGAAAGTGTCATATCTACAAACTCATAAATACCCCAAAGTTTTGAATACTCAAAAAGGTCTATTAATTTGACCTAATTGTAATTATTTATGTTAACAGTACTCAATGTGTTTAATTACTTTGAGCATTAGGGTTTACAGTGCATGTTACATGTTCCTTGATATGCTATTTTATTTATATGTGTGTATGTATGTGTATATATAAAATCTCAAATCCTCTTTGTATTAAATGCTCTTTTTGTCATCTTTAATGTCAGAGCCAGCAGTGGACTAATGCGAACATGGGAACAAGTAAAAGTGAAGTACAAGAACAAGTATAGTAAGAAGAAGTATATTGTCATGCTGTGCTAAATAATCCTGTTTATCACGCAATAAACAAGGAGTTTGAAAAACTCTGCGAGTAATCCTCACACCGTCAGATCTCCGGATGATAGGGCGAGCGCTTTTACTACTGCGCCACTCGGAGGCCGTCAGTCATGCTCTTTAACCAATCAGATGTGACCTCGCCATTTCAACCAATCATAACCCGCCAGGAGCGCAGCCTAAATCCTGTTTACATTAAATAAACCTGTTTCCGAGCAGGTTTAAGCTTACGGACCTGTTGCTAAGACAGCAAATGCGAGATGTGCATCGAAGAACGAAACAATCCAAGATCAGGTCAAATCCACAACAATCTAATCCAGCTAACTGAGTTAGCGACCTACGAAGAACGGACCTCTAATCTACTCCCTTGTGCATAGTAATTCTATCTGGATCCCTGAATCAGGAATTCTGCCTTGATTCTCAATAATATAGTATTGTCCTAACTGCTATTACAGTATATTAGTCCTTATTATATTAGTACTAACTGCTATTATTTTGCTGAGTGTATTATTCGTGAAACAATGATGATTATTTCTAGTTATTTTTGTGTCGTTTCTTCTGGAGGAAAGAGGCATACTGTATGAATTGAGTTACGCTGCTGAAAAAAACAGCATAGACCAGCATGATTTATATGCTGGTTTATGCTGGTTAATACTGGTTAGTGCTGGTCTGATGCTGGTTTAGCTGGTGAACCAGCATAACTGATGGAAGACCAGCAGATCTACGCTGATGAAACCTTACCACCAGCATTGGTCTTGCTAGTTAGTGCTGGTCTGGTGCTGGTTTAGCTGGTGAACCAGCATAACTGATGGAAGACCAGCATGCCTGCTGAAAAATCCAGCATAGGCCAGCATGATTTATATGCTAGGCCACCAGCAAGGTTTTGGTAGTTAAAATTGGTTATCATTTTAGCTCATTATCTTGTTTTTTAATAGCTAGTACTGAAAATAATGTGTGATGTGAATACATGGACTGTGTAGTCTTAACTTTATATGGATTTACATACAAGAGACAAAAATAATCAATTTACCAAAAACATGTAAATACATTATTTTACATTTATTAAATATCTGTGGGTTGTCTAAAAACACAACACAAACCTTTTATATAAATGCACTTAAAAAAAAAAGTAATCAATGGAAATCACATAGACCATCATAGCTTGACCAGCAATTATAACAGCAGGGTTACCAGTATACCAGCACCATGGGGTCAGTTGTTTTGGCGGTGGGACTACTTGCATTTTTTTTGGTAAACATCAAAATAACTTAAAATGTTCATTCATTTTTAACCATACAAATACATGTAATGTATCGATTTATATCTTTAGTTGTTAATGTACACTCACATTTCAATAAAACATTGTGCTTTTGTAAAATAAAGAAAATAAACAGGGTGCGCTTTCTGCCGTCTCAGTCTCCCCAAAAATCTTTTTAAAACGTGTCACTAAAATGAACACACACACATCCATATATTTATATATCTATACATATATATCTATAGAAATCTTAAGGTGTCTACTTTTAAATGTAGCAAGCTTAATCAAAAATAAATGTTTTCAGTTTATGTAATTCATATGAATCTTTTTGCCACTCTTCATTCACTGATAATGACCTGAGACAGGACACGCCCACACACTGTTCATATGGAAACAGTCAGGGTAATCTACATACAAGGCCACGCCCCAAACACACACACACAGTAGATTCGATAATTTTCCTCCACTGTAGAGGTTCTGGACAGTGGGAGGAGTTTAGATTTACCTCACAAAGTTCACAAAGTTTGCTGCTAAACTGCTTTTAGATATTTGTTTCAGTTGTTTCTGTGATGTACTGAAATATAATTACAAGCACTTCATACGTTTCAAAGGGTTTTATCGACAATTACATGACATTTATGCAAAAAGTCAGTATTTGCAGTGTTGGCCCTTCTTTTTCAGGACCTCTGCAATTCAACTGGGCCTGCTCTCAATCAACTTCTGGGCCAAATCGTGACTGATAGCAACCCATTCTTTCATAATCACTTCATGGAGTTTGTTAGAATTAGTGGGTTTTTGTTTGTCCACCTGCCTCTTGAGGATTGACCACAAGTTCTCAATGGGATTAAGATCTGGGGAGTTTCCAGGCCATGGACCCAAAATTTAAACGTTTTGGTCCCTGAGCCACTTAGTGATCACTCCATCATGCTGGAAAATGCATTGTTCTTCACCAAACTGTTGTTGGATTGTTGGAAGAAGTTGCTGTTGCAGGGTGTTTTGGTACCATTCTTTATTCATGGCTGTGTTTTTGGGCAAAATTGTGAGTGAGCCCATTCCCTGGGATGAGAAGCAACCCCACACATGAATTGTCTCAGGATGCTTTACTGTTGGCATGACACAGGACTGATGGTAGCGCTCACCTTTTCTTCTCCGGACAAGCCTTTTTCCAGATGCCCCAAACAATCGGAAAGAGGCTTCATTCGAGAATATGACTTTGCCCTAGTCCTCAGCAGTCCATTCGCCATACTTTTAGCAAAAGATCAATCTGTGCCTGATGTTTTTTATTTGGAGAGAAGTGGCTTCTTTGCTGCCCTTCTTGACACCAGGCCATCTTCCAAAAGTTTTCGCCTCACTGTGCGTGCAGATGCGCTCACACCTGCCTGCTGCCATTCCTGAGAAAGCTCTGCACTGGTGGCACTCCGCAATGATGGCTGCACGGTTTTCTTTGTAGGTCACCATGGTTAACAATGAAAGAACAATGATTTCAAGCATCACCCTCCTTTTAACATGTCAAGTCTGCCATTCTAACACAATCAGCCTGACATAATGATCTCCAGCCTTGTGCTTGGCAACATTCTCACCTGAGTTAACAAGACGATTACTGAAATGATCTCAGCAGGTCCTTTAATGACAGCAATGAAATGCAGTCTAAAGTTTTTTTCGGGATTAAGTTAATTTTCATGGCAAAGGACTATGCAATTCATCTGATCACTCTTCATAACATCCTGGAGAAAATTGCTATTATTAATGCAAATTGCTATAATAAAACCTTAAGCAGCAACTTTTCCAATTTCCAATATTTATGTAATTCTCAAAACTTTTGGCCACGACTGTAGATTACAGATGGTTGTCAGTATCAGCTGTGGTGTAAATGTTTATAATATATTCACCCCGTTTTTGGATAGCTTCATGTTATGGTAGCTATTTGGTCCAGTTTTTGGTTAGCTTATTACACTGCTATCTATAATGTTATTTAGCACAAACACTTTAGCTCCTGTTGCCTAAACATTGCAAAGGTTTGTGTTGTCTTTATGCGTGGTCAATAGTTATTCATGATTATTGACAGTAATTTTATTATCATCATGCTTATGTTTCTTTTTCCTTTTTTTATAAACCGTTGTTACCATGAAAATGATCAGCCACCTGTTTTATAGAGAGCAAATGCAAACAAGCAGGCAAGATACAGACGGACCATCACTATATCATGGGAACCTCGACCACGACTGGGGTCTGGATTCGGGATGGATCTCTTGTATTTTTTTAAGCGGTTGACCACACGATAAGCCGTCACCTGTGACTGCACACAACCAGCACATGGACTGACCTCAGATGCAGGAATGTTAGGAATGTTACCACAGCTGGTCACAGGGTCTGTGTGAATTGCAAATCAGTTTATGGTAAGCAGCCATAAACACCATGGAAATGCCAAGTATGCAATGTTTACTTCTGTCTTGAGTTAAACACGAACTGCTTTTCGAGAGAGGCACAAAGATGTATGAATGTGTATAGGGTGTAAAAGTGGGCTTTTACAAACCTAACACCCTTTCTGTCACGCGGGTTCGTGGGGGTGAAGGATCCAAGCGCAGAGCAAGTGCTGCCGTTACTCTGAACGAGCTCCGCGGCGAAAATGCGGAAGTGGGGAGCCGGCGTCTGTGGAAAATAAGCGCAGTGTTTCCAGTCAATGAGCTCCGCGGCGGGAATGCGGAAGTGTGCCGCCGGCGTGAGTGGAGAGCGAGCGCAGTGTTTCCAGTCGATGAGCTCCGCGGCGGGAATGCGGAAGTGTGCCGCCGGCGTGAGTGGAGAGCGAGCGCAGTGTTTCCAGTCGATGAGCTCCGCGGCGGGAATGCGGAAGTGTGCAGTCGGCGAGTGTGGAGAGCGAGCGCAGTGTTTCCAGTCGATGAGCTCCGCGGCGGGAATGCGGAAGTGTGCAGCCGGCGAGTGTGGAGAGCGAGCGCAGTGTTTCCAGTCGATGAGCTCCGCGGCGGGAATGCGGAAGTGTGCAGCCGGCGAGTGTGGAGAGCGAGCGCAGTGTTTCCAGTCGATGAGCTCCGCGGCGGGAATGCGGAAGTGTGCAGCCGGCGAGTGTGGAGAGCGAGCGCAGTGTTTCCAGTCGATGAGCTCCGCGGCGGGAATGCGGAAGTGTGCAGCCGGCGAGTGTGGAGAGCGAGCGCAGTGTTTCCAGTCGATGAGCTCCGCGGCGGGAATGCGGAAGTGTGCAGCCGGCGAGTGTGGAGAGCGAGCGCAGTGTTTCCAGTCGATGAGCTCCGCGGCGGGAATGCGGAAGTGTGCAGCCGGCGTGAGTGGAGAGCGAGCGCAGTGTTTCCAGTCGATGAGCTCCGCGGCGGGAATGCGGAAGTGTGCAGCCGGCGTGAGTGGAGAGCGAGCGCAGTGTTTCCAGTCGATGAGCTCCGCGGCGGGAATGCGGAAGTGTGCAGCCGGCGAGTGTGGAGAGCGAGCGCTGCTGTGTTTGCCGGCGTGAAGATCACTCGTGGTCGTGAGACGAGCGGGGATCAAAGCCGGTGAGTCGACAGAGTCCGTAATCCAAGTTCGTAGTCGAGAGACAATTCCGGAGGTCGGCAACTGTAAATACGAGAAGGCAATATATCCAAGACGTGAGACAAAGACGAGGTCGGTGAAACAGAGCGTGGTCGTGATCCGGAAAGTCGAAATGGAAAAGAACGCTGGAATACTGGGCATGAGTAGCACACAATAATCTGGCAACGTGATGATGTTAGAGCGTGGTATAAATAGGTAGTTGAGATGATTAGTAATTGAGAATAGGTGTGATGAGAGTGGTGAATGAGGCGTTGAAAAGCAGGAGGCGGGGAGTATATGGAGCTGGAATGCACAGGTGATCAGGTCTTTGCTTGAGACATGGGCGTTACCTTGCATGCCGTGACAGTACCCCCTCCTCTACGAACGCCTCCTGGCGTTCTTGCAGGTGCCTCTGGGTGAAGGTTGTGGAAGTCGGTAATCAAAGAACGATCCAAGATGAACCTGGCTGGTACCCAACTTCTTTCCTCCGGTCCATAGCCCTCCCAATCCACCAAATACTGGAGGCCTCGTCCACGGCGGCGGGACTTAAGGAGTTTGCGGACTGTGAAAGCTTCACCTCCGTCAATAAGTTGAGGTGGAGGCGGAGGGCGGGGAGGGGGGGTGACAAAGGACATGGGACCAGTCGACGGACCTGGAATGTGGGGTTAATTCGTCGCATGGATAACGGCAGAGCCAATCTGACAGAACATGGGTTAATTACGCGAGAGATTGTGAACGGGCCGATGAACCTAGGCGAGAGTTTCTTGGACGTAGTCTTGAGTGGTAGGTCACGTGTGGAGAGCATAACTCTTTGGCCAACACGATAAACTGGAGCGGTTGAGCGGTGGCGATTGGCTTTTCGCTGAAAGATGGTCACAGTATGTTGTAGTTGAGCGCGAGCCCGCTGCCATGTTCTCTTACAGCGGCGAATGAAGGCTTGAGCTGAAGGGACTGCAGTCTCTTCCTCCTGGGTGGGAAATAGTGGTGGCTGATAGCCAAGACAGCACTGAAAGGGTGATAGCCCGGTGGAGGATGTGGGGAGCGAGTTATGGGCGTACTCAATCCAGGGGAGAAAATGACTCCAAGAAGCTGCATCCCGTGAAGCCATGCATCTCAGTGATTTCTCTAATTCTTGGTTCATGCACTCAGTTTGGCCGTTGCTCTGGGGGTGGAACCCTGATGAGAGCCTGGGTGTGGCGCCAATAAGACTACAAAAGGCTTTCCAGAATTGCGCCGAGAATTGTGGTCCCCTGTCCGATACAATGTCCAATGGAAGGCCGTGAAGTCGAAAGACATGGGAGACGAGGAGTTCAGCCGTTTCCTTGGCAGATGGGAGCTTGGGTAGAGGGATGAAATGGGCTGACTTGGAAAACCGGTCGACCACTGTTAGAATGCAGGTATTATTGTCGGAAGGTGGCAATCCGGTTACAAAGTCGAGTGAAATGTGGGACCAGGGGCGATGAGGGATGGGGAGGGGTCTTAAGAGACCCTCAGGGGGACGATTTGTCGTCTTATTTCTGGCGCATACATCACAGGATGCCACAAAACTCTTTACGTCCTCCTTGATGGTTGGCCACCAGAAACGTTGATGGAGCAACGAAAGGGTGCGGGTCACAGTATGTTGTAGTTGAGCGCGAGCCCGCTGCCATGTTCTCTTACAGCGGCGAATGAAGGCTTGAGCTGAAGGGACTGCAGTCTCTTCCTCCTGGGTGGGAAATAGTGGTCGCCCCCGGGTGACAAGCTAGCCTGGAGCTGTGGCCCCATTCTAAGACTTGAGGGCGAACAGATAGAGGGACAAAAAGTAGCCCGAATGGGACATTACTGGGACCTGGTTCCTGTTCAAGAGATTGTAGAACTAGGTTTTCCACATCCAGCTGGGTCGCAGCTACAAGACACTGAGGTGGGAGGATGGTCTCCATAGCGGATATATCCTGGGGTGCGGGGAACTGTCGGGAAAGAGCATCGGGCTTGGTATTCTTGGATCCTGGACGGTATGACAGTGTGAAATTGAAGCGGGAAAAGAAAAGTGACCAGCGTGCCTGACGTGAGTTGAGTCTCTTTGCTGACCTGAGATATTCAAGATTCTTATGATCAGTCCAGACAAGAAATGGGTGTTCAGCACCTTCTAGCCAGTGTCTCCACTCCTCGAGGGCTAGCTTAACTGCTAGTAATTCGCGATCCCCAATGTCGTAGTTGCGTTCGGGGGGAGTGAGCCGACGGGAAAAGAAGGAGCACGGGTGAAGTTTGTTGTCCGTGATTGTCCTTTGAGAGAGCACGGCTCCAACCCCCGTTTCAGATGCATCCACTTCAAACACAAACTGGAGGGATGGATCAGGGAAGGTGAGGATGGGTGCTGTGGTGAAGTGCTGCTTGAGCTCCATGAATGCCTTCTCTGCTAGGGGGTTCCATCGGAAAGGGGTCTTGGTGGATGTGAGAGATGTGAGTGGGGCTGCCGCTGTGCTGTAGCCACGGATGAAACGCCGATAGAAATTGGCGAAGCCCAAAAAGCGTTGAAGCTCCCGCCTTGATGATGGTGTGGGCCAATCCGTGACGGCCTTTACCTTGACCGGGTCCATCTGAATGCCTGAAGGTGAGATGGTATACCCCAGGAAGGAGGTGGACTCACAATGAAACTCACATTTCTCAGCCTTGACGAAGAGTTTATTTTCCAGCAGACGTTGAAGGATCTGACGCACATGAAGCTTATGTTCCACTAGGGACCGGGAAAAAATTAGAATGTCGTCAAGATAAGCGAATGCAAAAACATTGAGAAAATCTCTGAGTACGTCATTAATTAATGCCTGGAAGACTGCTGGTGCATTGGTCAGACCGAATGGAACCACCAGATATTCATAGTGACCAGTGGGGGTGTTGAAAGCAGTCTTCCACTCATCACCTTCTCTTATCCTGACCAGGTGGTAGGCGTTTCTTAAGTCTAGCTTGGTGAAAACACGGGCATCTTGGAGTAATTCAAATGCAGTGGACATAAGAGGCAACGGGTAGCGGTTCTTTACCGTGATCTCATTGAGCCCTCTATAATCAATACATGGTCTGAGGGACTTGTCCTTTTTCTCCACGAAGAAGAAGCCCGCCCCTGCGGGGGAAGAAGAAGGGCGGATGATGCCGGCTGATAAAGACTCTGAGATATATTGCTCCATGGCTTCTCTTTCGGGCCGGGAGAGCGAGTAGAGTCGCCCTTTAGGTGGAGTAGTGCCAGGAAGAAGATCAATGGCACAGTCATATGGACGGTGAGGAGGTAAGGAGATGGCACGTAACTTGCTGAACACCTGGCGAAGGTCGTGATACTCAGCGGGTACTTTAGATAAGTTGGGGATCTCCTCCAGAGAGATGGGCCAGATCTTTCTCGTAGCAGCAGAGCGGAGACATGAGGAGTGGCAGGTAGAACTCCAATCCAGGACGCTTCTCTTTGCCCAGTCGATGTGAGGGTTATGCAGTCTCAACCATGGGAGACCCAGAACTATTGGTGCATGAGCACTTTTAATAATGAGGAAAGTAATGACTTCAGTGTGGTTGCCGGAAACCTGCAGTGTGACTGGGCTAGTGCGATGGGTGATAGAGGAGAGCTTGCTGCCATCGAGGGCCTGTACACTGAATGGTTGGTTCAATGGCGTGGACGGAATCTTAAGCTGAGAAACCATAGCCGAGGAGATTAAATTCTAGTCTGCTCCGGAGTCTACTAGAGCATGTGTGGCATGGGGGTAACTGTCGTGGATCAGAGTTACTGGAAATCGAGCGCGAAGGTTTGGAGACGAGAAATGTGTAGGACACCCCTGTACACCCAGAACCATCGGGGGGGCCTGGCTTTTTAACAGGCAGGTTCGTACAACATGGCCGATCTGACCACAGTAGAAGCACGCACCCTCGTCCCTCCGACGCTGGCGTTCCTTGGGCGAGATGTGCATGCGCTCGATCTGCATGGGTTCTGGGGAAAGTTTAGGTGGGACTGGGTTGACGGCTGGAATCTTCTGGTCGATGGCCTGATGGCACTCCTTTTGTCGGGTTCATTTCCTGGCATCAATGATTGTGGCTAGATCAATGAGCCCTTGAAGGTTGGACGGAAGCTCTCGGGCTGCTAATTCATCCTTAACTGGATCGGAGAGTCCATGAAGAAATATGTCAAACAATGCTTGATCCCCCCATCCACAAGAGGGAACCAAAGTCCGGAAATCAATAGCATAATCAGTGATCGAAAACCCTCCTCATTTCGTCCGTGAAAGTCTTGTATGTGTGGCAACAGGGGATCTGGGCATCCCATAGGGCAGTTCCCCATTCTCTCGCCCTTCCAGAGAGGAGGGTAATTATATAGGCGACCTTAGAGCGCTCAGTGGGGAAAGATGAGGCCTGTAACTCAAGCACAAGGGAACACTGAGACAAAAATGAGCGGCAGGTGGACGGGTTTCCATCATATGTGGGCGGTGCAGGAAGTTGTGGTTCATGACTGATGGAGCACACAGGAGGAGGCTGGAGAAAACTGGGAGCTGGAGGTGGTTGTGTCTGCTTTATCTGTACAGTGAGAGCAGTTAATGCTTCTGTAACTGTATGAAGGGTAGAAGTGATCTGCTGGATATCCTGCTGATGCATACCCAAGAGCGCCCCCTGTTTCTCTAGCGCCACTCTCAGTTGAGCAGCCTCTGCTGGATCCATTATTGGCCAGATTATACTGTCACGCGGGTTCGTGAGGGTGAAGGATCCAAGCGCAGAGCAAATGCTGCCGTTACTCTGAACGAGCTCGGCGGCGAAAATGCGGAAGTGGGGAGCCGGCGTCTGTGGAGAATAAGCGCAGTGTTTCCAGTCAATGAGCTCCGCGGCGGGAATGCGGAAGTGTGCAGCCGGCGAGTGTGGAGAGCGAGCGCTGCTGTGTTTGCCGGCGTGAAGATCACTCGTGGTCGTGAGACGGGCGGGGATCAAAGCCGGTGAGTCGAGAGAGTCCGTAATCCAAGTTCGTAGTCGAGAGACAATTCCGGAGGTCGGCAACAGTAAATACGAGAAGGCAATATATTTAAGACGTGAGACAAAGACGAGGTCAGTGAAACAGAGTGTGGTCGTGATCCGGAAAGTCGAAATGGAAAAGAACGCTGGAATACTGGGCATGAGTAGCACACAATAATCTGGCAACGTGATGATGTTAGAGCGTGGTATAAATAGGTAGTTGAGATGATTAGTAATTGAGAACATGTGTGATGAGAGTGGTGAATGAGGCGTTGAAAAGCAGGAGGCGGGGAGTATATGGAGCTGGAATGCACAGGGGGGGCTGTGACCATGACGCCGGGGCAAGCGACCCTTGTGGATAGTCGGCTTGCCATCTGGCGGAACAACTCGGGGCGCAGGAGCGAGCGGAGCGCTTTCCTTCGGAGTGCCTCGGAGAGAAACTGGAGAGGGTGAGCATATGTCTGCCTGTCATCAGAGAGTAAAAAACGAGGAGCATCAACGGCGGAGGCTAGAGCTCCAACAGCTAGCTGGTAAGCTCATCCAGCAGGTCAGTGTGTGCCGGTTGACAGGGGATCATGGCCGAATGCAAACCCTGCAGGAGCTGGGTGCACTGCTCCAAGATCAGCTTGCTAAACTCAACAGGGAGGCAGGCTACGTTAAGTCCAGCACCCAGAATCTCCAGTCAGCCCCTGTGGGGGCCCAGAATCTCCAGTCAGTGTTTTGTGTATTTTATATTATTGAACTGCAATTCCCAGGAAATAGTAAAGTAAGTAAAGCCTTTTTTTTTGTCACATATACATTACAGCACAGTGAAATTCCTTCTTCGCATATCTCAGCGTAACTGGGGTCAGAGCGCAGCGTCAGCCATGGTACAGCGCCCATGGAGCAGTTAGGGTTAGGGGCCTTGCTCAAGGGCCCAACCTGGCTGAGCTGGGAATCGAATCGCCGATCTTCTGATCAGTAACTCAGTGCCTTAGCCCTCTGAGCCACCACTGCCCCACAGTGAATGCACCTCGGTCAGGTGTTGGGAGCGCTCACCTGAACCGAGGTAGCTCATTAGTCTCGTTATAAATAGTGGTTTGTTATACTGATCTGGGTTGTGCATCTGTTTAAGTTAAATCGCTGTTTGAAACTTCTGAGCTTTCTACATCATGCTAATTTCCTGGTTTCTCTCGTTTGGTTCAGTTCCTGTCTTGTCCTCGTCTCTCCTGTCCTGTTTAGTTAAGTTGTTGTGAATGCACTTTGTCTATGGGTCATGCCGTTCTCCTTGTTCTTGATAAGACATACAATATTCCTACTCTCCACCATTGATGGTAGAATGTGTTCTTCTACCATCCATCACAACCTTTACCTATACACTCTAAAACATGCTGGGTTGTTTCTGTAAACACATTGTTGGATTGGGTAATGCTGGGTCAAATGAGATGTCGTGGGTCATTTACAAATGAAAACCTGGTTGGGTTATTTTCACCCAACAACTGGTTTATTCTTTATTTCTCCAAACGGCAGCCTGCAAAATGTTTGAAATATTACTGTTATTGTGTCACAAAGTGTAGTTTTAAGAGTTGTTTAAGTGAGAATGTAGGTGTGTACAGCTCAAAACATCAATCGGTTATTAAAGATGGCGTCTATTTAAAAAAGTGCCCCAACAATCTCGGAGATTTGAGCTCCAGGCAATCCTACGGTGCTCCGCGCTTATGTAGCCGCAAAACACCTCATCTTGGCAGACACTTCTGAAAATGACCGCTGGCTGTGGTGTCTCAAGTGGTTAAAACAGCGGATTTTTTTACTTCATTTTGAGTATTTCTAACAGGTAATCTTTGGTATAATACGGTTATAATATAATATATCGTGGTTGTGTGATGCATCCTGTACGCTGCGTTCTATTTGCACTATACCCGGTGTCCTCAAACCCTCGAGTGTGCACTTCCAAGTCAAGTCTGCTCTTTGCGGTCTTGGAATTGAGACACGGCATGAGGAACTTTCTGGATTCTTCACTTCTGAAGCGGGGAGCACGCCACTTAATGCTGGCAGTATTTTATGGTAAGTTTATGTAACCAGGTTGAAAAGCTGACCTGTTATCACAGGAGTGGTTATTTGTGTCCCTGTCTAATTGTGCTGTGAATATAGTGTATTTTAGTGGGGTTTTCATTTACTGAGAAAATGTAACACTGGCCCTTTAAGAAACACGGTTGTGTAATTACCTGAAAGCGTCGTGACAATTACCTGAAAGCAGTGCGATCTCGTGCCACAGCGTGTGCTTGTGCAGTGGAGCAAAATTTACATTAAAGTTTAGTTCAGAGCAAACTAGCACGAACTGTGCATGTATGACAGAGGTAAATTAAAGCTCCTTAGTGTTTTGTTTGTTAGTTTGGCCGTGTATCGTGTTGATTTCGCGTGATTGGATCGGGACACGTGGATGTGGGTGAACTAAATCAACGTCATCGCTTGAAGCGTAAGTGCTTAGACATCCAATCCACTTCATCAGAGTACTGAGTTGGTTTTGTGTGTATATCTATGTGAAATAGCATGATTGAAACGGTTATTTTGTTTATTAAAGAGGGGAGAAAACAGCTCCATAGGCCGTCTGTGTGTTTCCAGTGTGAGAGTGAAGCATCAGAGTGAGTGTTATTTAATTTTACTGTTCCAAAGATTTGTTAATTGTGATGCATGTGTGTTTTGTTAAAGAGAACAGGAAGATAGAGGATTTTTGATGTTTTAGTGTTCCCAATGTTAATGTGAACCTCTATTATATGCAGAGAAGAAAAGCAAGCTTTTCATGTGCAGTGTTAATGTGTGATGCACAAGAGTGGTGATGAGCCAAAATTTATAATCAGTTATTTTGTTTTTATTAAATTGAGAGAGTATGTCTATGGATGATGTTATGTGTCATGAGGAACTTTCATTCATGTTTCGTGTAGTTTAAACAGCCGTATTCTGTTTTTCGTGAAGACAATGTAATATTTGTGTTTGTTTGTTTACAGAATGAAAGGCTGCTACCGTTGTCTGTTAGCCATTTATTTTTAGATTGATTGTCATTTTGTTTTGAGGGACAAATTTCATTAATTTTAATAACTGTACACAATATTTAAGTCTCTGTCTGATTCCTCGAATTTGCATAATTAACGCTGCCCTAATTAAAGTGCAGTCTGGAATAAAAGATCCCAACTAAATTCTTTATCCTGTGTCTGGCGTTATCACTAAAATCACATCCCAGGCCACATTTATATAAATTTTAAATGTCGTTGTGGTAGGAGCAAGCTCATTTTCATGTTTATTCGCTTTTCCACCTTTTTAGTCGCACTTTGGTATGGGGTTGAGGGGAGTTCATGTTTTAATATTCTGTGCCAACAGTCGGCTATAGTGTATTTTATGAGAAAAGTGCCTTTGTAGCACACACACACACACACACAAAAAAAAAATGTAATTTTAGGTAAATTTACTAGTAATCTTCGCTAAAGCTGTGTGTGTGGAAAGTCTCTTGGCATATTTTATAATATTTAATAGGTGTCAGAAGAAGCTATTGGGATATGTTTAATGTCAGTCTTAATAGGTCTTCTGTTTCTGTCTGTTAAAAAATAAAATAAAATAAAATAAATGGTTGTTTTTGTTCCTTGGGGATGAGACAAGAGGGACCTGACAGACCTTTTCCATTTTTGGAGGCAATGCTATTGATGCAGACTCTTTGGTGAAGGCCGTTTTTTTTTTTTTTTTTTGGACATTGATGTTAAGAAGTGTCTTCTCACCTGGGAGTTTCTCCAGCATACTGTAGATCAGATTGATGGACACGAGTACTCATCTCGTGTCATTAAATTTTTGAGGACAACAGTTTTTTCAGCCAACATTTAATCAATAATATTTTTAAAAGTTATCATTTTTGTTTTTAATGTCATTTTCGAAGGAAATTAAATAGTCATAGTTAAATAACGGATAGTTAAAATATTAAGATGGGAAATATGTGTCATGTGGGCATTATAAGATTTGTATTAAACTTCTATATAAAAAGTTTTTAAACATTGTAAAAAATGCAATTCAAATCAGACTTACAGGGGTCTCTTGTTTTTGTTTTACAGAGTGTTTGTTACAGTACATGTATTTTATATTTAACAAATGGTTAAATTTAGGATTATATGGTTTTGTCTGACATTTTGGTAAAAATTAAGTTATTCACATTTTCTTATTCTGTGACTATCTATTTACATTATGTGAAGTTGTGTACATTGTGTCTTTTTTTTTGAAAATAAAAAAATCAAATGGAATGCGTTAACCCAGCAAGTTGGGTCAGATGAACAACCCAGAAATCTGGGTTAGATGGTACAAGCCAGCACTTGGGTCAAAATAACCCAGCAGCTGGGTTATGGCTGGGTTGTTTTATAACCCAGCAATTTTTAGAGTGTAATAGTGATGTTCAAAGTCCTCCGTGCCAACATCAAAACACCTTTGGTTTTAGTATCTCCAGATGAGTGAGAAAGCACTCCGTAAAACTTATTATACCTACGTACATTCTACCTCTTCAGATGGGATTCTTGAAGTAAAGCTATATCAATCTTTCATCTTTATTTATGAGGGCCATTTAGGAGGTTGATATTACTCAAAATACTAAGGTTAGTCATAAGTATCAGAAAGAAATATTGTATGATAAGACAACGTACAACTGATAAAATACAATCAGTTGAGTCTACCATCAACTCTTTAGATCATCTTTTAAAAAAAACATTTCCATGAACTTTGGCAGATCAAACCAAGAACAAACTCTGATCTGCCAGACCCCCATAACAGAAAACTGCACATAACTGAGCGACCAACACTTGACACCCACATTCACATATTGCTATAAACAGATAGGATTTTAAAAATGCACTTGAGAATGTATACAACCTGACAACTAAGGACCAGATTGCTTCGTCTGGTGTGATCCAGTAAATCAACCACCTGTTGCTCAAACACGGCTAATGGCCTATTGTGATCTGTGATTTCTTTCTTTTGTTCTCTTATCTCCCCTGTAAGAAGGTCCAGTTTAGAGCACAGCAACTGGACAACTGACATATGAGAGGTTAACTCTCTTTTCTGTCAATTCAGTTCTAAGTATATCCTCAAATAGTGCTACCATGTTCGTCATCTTGTCATCCT
This sequence comes from Clarias fuscus, assembly GCA_030347435.1. Classification (NCBI taxonomy): domain Eukaryota; kingdom Metazoa; phylum Chordata; class Actinopteri; order Siluriformes; family Clariidae; genus Clarias; species Clarias fuscus. Next base: position 13,343,841 of record CM059226.1, read on the forward strand.
CATCGCTCATGGTCGGCAATTTAAGTTTCTTCTTAATTGGGGAAGAAGACAGCAACATATCCTGCTGTTTTCGTTTGTGCCATCTCGTAAAGTACTATTGACGAATTGACTCTCCATTCGTATTATCTTTGTTTAATATTACAATTTGTTTGAATCATTTAAGTGTGACAAAGATGTAAAAGAAAAAAAACTAAATAAATTAGTAATGGGTAAATACTTTGTTCATGGCACTGTACTTTATAATCATTGAAATCAGGCAGAATTCAGTAAAAACATAGTGGTCATGAAAGCATGCGTGTTTATCCGGGTAAAAAAAAAAAAAACCTTTATTAAAGCACCTAAAAAAAAATCTCTATCTGGAGTCCAAAAAATAGCCACTCATACACACTTGCATGTATACACACAAAACTCTGTACACATTTAGAGCTCATTGAGCAGAACACTTTAGCACTGTATGTCTTGAGCTCAAAAGGAAGTAAATTATTTTGGGTTGTTCGCAAAAATGCATCTGATCGACTTTGATATACTCCTCCTAGGGAATTTATACGATTGCCATCAAACCGGCCCGATGTGATCTAAAGACACTGAGGATGCCAGCCCCAATGGGAGCCCATCCAAAACGGGTAACGACGCCTTAAACTTGCGCTGAAAAGTGATTAATAACTTTCTGTGTGGCTTTATATTGAGTGGCATTATATTCAATGACATGTTCAGTGACATCACACTGAGTAACATTATATTCCGGCGCAGCCACATATAAATGGCATTTTGTAAGGGCCGGGCTAAACTAATAATTGTTTAAATGCACCTGCACCGTGAAAATTTACCCTGATAGGTTGATCGATCTCTTGTCTGTGTTTGGTTTCGGTTGTTTAGTGTGATTCAGTTTATTCAAGTAATCTGAGTGAGAGTGCTCGATGACGTGTTGAATCACGTGAACCGGCTTAAATACGGAACCGGCAAAGGCTTCGGGAAGGAGAGATGAGGAGATACAGCGCTGTTTTTGTGAGAGAGTTTTTTTGCCGCAGTCACTGGATTACTTTTCCCAAGTGGATTAATCTGTTGTGGACTCATTCAAAACCCGTCTTGTTCCGTTTTTCGTGCTCCCGGATTGAACATCTTTAGCAGTGAGACCGAGCCATCTCTCCCAGCCTACATCACACACATACAAACAATAGCTACACGGACTTTGGACTTTCATAAACACACGCACTCACATTGTTTATATTTGTATATATATTTTGTATATATTGGTTTTGCGGTGCACCTGGTTTGTTTATTTGTTGGTTTGCTTCACTTAATACACTTTGGTTTGTTTGTTTTACTTGTTGTTGTGTCGCGTCTTGCTTGTTCCGCATTGCTCATACACCACCGGAAGTGAATATTATTAACCCACATTTAGAATGGCGACCCCGGAATAGTGAAACTAAGTTAATTTTAAGAGCCGAGTGTTACAACACTCTCACACTCGCAAGCACGTACACACTCATACACACACACACACACACACGCACACACCTCTGTCTCTCTCTCACACACACTAACCATCACATATCACAGACACACAAACATACACACACACACACACCAATGCGCTCAACAAATATTTAGGGCCTAATCATCCCTATATAGTGTGTAATGTGTGCAAGTTGGGCGGTGCACCCGGGCGGCGATGGCTTTTTTAAGTTCTTAACATGCTCACAGGTTGTGCGATGGTTGCTCTCCCTTTTAGTTATGCTGTTATAGTTAGTCCTGCCGGAGTCCCTGCTTGCACTTTGCATTAAATATACATTCACCTTATACATGTTGACTGTGACCATACCTAACTGCCATCTCTCCTTATTTTCTGATCTCTCCTCTTCTGCTCTCTCCCTCTCTCCTTTCCCTCTCTCTGTCTCTCTGTCGAGCGATACATGTCACTCCTGAGTTGCCAGTGATCCAGACCCCTCTGCCCTCTGGACCCGTCTAACCCTTCCTGGAGTTCTGCTTCTGGTTGGAGATCTCGTCGCATGGATGCCCCGTGTGGTCTGCCTGGATTCGTGTGGTGGCTGGGGATGGTTTCCATGCAGACTGCCCTGTCATCGATTGATGCTCTGGGGACCTGTGACTTCAGTTGTTCAATAGCTCAGGACTGGAATCTCCTACAGTCTACCTGAGCCTCCAGGAACAAACTGGACTCCTTTTAATTTTAATTTTAAACACATCTCCTGTTATACTGAACTTCCAGTACACATTATTATACTGATCAATCCCTGCTATCCGTTACCACCCAGATGAGGATGGGTTCCCTGTTGAGTCTGGTTCCTCTCAAGGTTTCTTCCTATTACCATCTCGGGGAGTTTTTCCTTGCCACCGTCGCCCTCGGCTTGCTCATCAGGGACAATCTTATCATTTTGATTCATACACATTGCATACAAACTTACTTCTTTTATTGTGTAAAGCTGCTTTGTGACAATGTCAATTGTTAAAAGCGCTATATAAATAAAATTTACTTGACTTGACTTGACCCGGGGTGGCGATGGCACAGGGTGCTTGGGCCCGCTCATCGTTGCTTGCAACTATATTTTGATTTATTTTCATAAAGGGCCCTGCTGAAAAAAACAGCATAGACCAGCATAGCTGGTGACCAGCTTGACCAGCAATTATACCAGCATATGTTGTGTTTTGGTGCTGGTATGCTGGTGACCAGCATCATAATGCTGGTATTCTGTTTTCCATATGCTGTTTAGCAGCACTAGCATAAGCAGGGTGACCAGCATACCAGCACCAGCATCACAGCATTATGATGCTGGTCACCAGTATACCAGCACACCAGCAACAAAACACAACATACAGTATGCAGCCCATGCATCCCAGCATACCAAAATTTGATGGAAGACAGTTCACCACCCCATCAAATTTTGGTATGTTATAAAAGCCAGAATACATGCAAATATTACAATGCTTCTTTTGCTTTTGTTAGTAACTCCCTAGTAACAAGACAAAATTCAGGTTAAAAGATGGTCATCCAATAACTCTGTAAAATATAGAATAGAATCAGTATAAAATCAGCTTTATTGGCCAATACAAACATTATTAACAATGTGTAATATGTAACAATATACATGTATACAATATGCACATTTGTAAGAATATGATTATTTAATCATTAAAAATTATTTAAAAATTAATAACAAAAACAAAACATGAGGGCAACCTCTCAGAGACACATTTGCACTACTGTGGTGTGAAAGTAACTGTGTGAATGAGTAAGCTTGGCCCTCACTCATTATTTAGGAGTCTGCAGGTTTATGGGCCCTGAAGTAGTTCTGACATGTTCTGACGTTTGTGTATTTTTTTTTTACTTATAAACATATGTCACCTCTTTCACCTAGTGCAAAGTAAATGTCCAGGATCGAGGGAAGAAAGGGTGTTAGGTTAGTAAAAGACCACTTTTACACCCTATACACAGTCATACATGTTTGTGGCTCTCTCGAAAAGCAGTTCTTGTTTAACTCAAGACACAAGTGAACATCGCATACCTGGCATTTCCATGGTGTTTTTTGCTGCTTACCATAAACTGATTTGCAATGCACACATACCCTGTGACCAGCAGTGGCAATATTCCTGGCATCTGCAGTCAGTTCTTGTGCTGGTTGTGGGCAGTCACAGGTGAAGCCTTATTGTGTGGCCAACTGCTTAAAAATTACAAGAGATTCATCCCGAATCCAGACTCCAGTTGTGGTCCAGGTTCCCATGTGAGCAGGAATCGCAGAGTCTGTGTTTCCATGACATAGTGATGGTCCGTCTGTATCTTGCCTGCTTGTTTGTATTTGGTATCTATAAAACGGTGTCTGATCATTTTCACGGTCACAACTGTTTATAAAAAAAGGAAAAAGAAACATAAGCATGATAACAATAAATTTACTGTATATTATCATCAATCACTACTGACCATGGATAAAGACAACACAAGCTTTTGAAATATTATACAACGATTTATGTTAGCATGATATAGCAGCGTTATCTACATGCTAAGTGACATTAAATGACAATGTTTCACATAAACTGGCAAAAGCTTTTGAGGAAATGAGGAAAAATAAAATAATATTAGTTTTATATTATCAGAATAAGGATCATATAAGATTTATTAACTTACCCATGGTAACCGCTTATTGGATTATCCTCCTTCGTTCTCAGTTGGAGTCTTAGTGTTGGTCTGAGGTAAATCTAAACTCCTCCCACTGTCCAGAACATTCTGTAGAGCTTCAGAAACCTGTACAGCGCATAACACCTTCCACACACGCAGGAAACTGATCGGATCTACTATATATATATATATGTGTGCGTGTGTGTGTGTGTGTGTAGATTACCCTGACTGTTTCCTTGTGAATTACGTGTGGGAGTGTCCTGTCTCAGGTCATTATTATGTAATGAAGTGTGGCAGAAAGACTGTATCTCTCCTTAGATTCATATGGATTACATAAACTGAGACTATTTATTTTTGATTAAGCTTGCTTAATTTATAAGTAGACACGTTAAGCTTTCTATCGATGTACATGTATAGATATAAGATACAGTATATGGATATGTGTGTGCAGTATTCACTGAGTTTCAGTTCATTTTAGTGACGCGTTTCAAAAAGATTTTAGGGGAGACTACTTTATTTTACAAAAGCACAATGTTTTATTGATATGTGAGTGTGCATTAACAAATAAAGACCCTTTACAGATTCAAATGATGTATTACACTTATGTGTATGATTAAAAATGATGGAGCATTTTAAGTTATTTTCACGGTTACCATAAAGAATGCAAGTGGTCCCACCACCGGAACAGCTGACCCCATAATGCTGGTATGCTGGTACCACTGCTGATGATGGTGACCAGCATCATAATGCGGTGATGCTGGTGCTGGTACGCTGGTCACCTTACTGATGCTGGTCCTCAGCATGCCAGCACCAAAACACAACATATGCTGGTATAATTGCTGGTCAAGCTGGTGACCACCGATGATGGTCTATTATTTTTAGTTTTAATTGATTCCTACTGATTACTTTTTAAAAATATGCATTTATTGCCAGTGCATTTATATAAAAGTTTTGTGTTGTGTTTTTAGACAACCCAGCAGATATTTAATAAATGTAAAATAATGTGTTTACATGTTTTTGATAAATGGATTATTTTTGTCTCTTTTATGTAAATGCATTTAAAGATAACACTACACGGCCCATGTATTTACATCACACACTATTTTCAGTACTAGCTATTAAAATACAAGATAATGAGCTAAAATGGTAACTAATTTTAACTACAAATACCTTGCTGGTGGCCCAGCATATAAATCATGCGGCCTATGCTGGATTTTTCGGCAGGGATGCTGGTCTTCCATCAGTTATGCTGGTTCACCAGCTAAACCAGCATCAGACCAGCACTAACCAGTATTAACCAGCCCAGACCAGCATATAAATCATGCTGGCCAATGACAGACCAGCATATAAATCATGCTGGACTATGCTGGTCTTCCATTAGTTATGCTGGTTCACCAGTTAAACCAGCACTAATCAGCAAGACCAATGCTGGTGGTAAGGTTTCATAAGTGTAGGTATGCTGGTCTTCCATTAGTTATGCTGGTTCACCAGCTAAACCAGCATCAGACCAGCACTGACCAGTCCACTGGTCTATGCTAGATTTGTCAGCAGGGGGTGTTTGAGCAATCTGATGACAAACTAACTAACTGACTAGCTGCAGTGCATATGAAAAAAACTTAGTGACTAAAATGTGTAATAACACAAAATAAAAGTAGCATTTAGCTCTACTATTACAAAGAAATTTAAAAATGACAAAGAAATTTACATGTTTTATCCACTCACTTATTTCTTCAGCAATAACAGTAAGATTTTGCCATTCTGTAGTCTCTCGGTCCAAAGATTTGATAAGGGACACTGTTCCATTGCTGGTGTCAATCATGAAGACATTCTTCAAATCACTGTTTTTGGATATTGAAAACCTGACAGGAAAAATAACAGTGCTTTTCAGAGAAAAGATACAGCTCCCTTTGAATGTGCTGAAATGGCAAATCCATTTATTTTGATTTTGCTATAGACTGAAGACATTTTGTTTTGACATCATTAAATAAATTTGAGAGGATATATTATATATACAGCTTTTATCTCTTTTTATATACTGCCTTACCAAAAAAGCTACACATGCTAATATTTGGTTGAACTGCCTGTAGCTTTTATTATGGCACACATTCACCATGGCATAGTTTCGACAACCTTATGCAACATGACAATATTTATTTCCATGGACAGTTGCATTGCCATTTGGCTAAAACCTTATACAAAGACTTTCAGTGAGGATAAGTTCAGGAATCTGTAGAGGCTAATTCATAAATTAAGATGATTTCTCATGCTCCCAAAAACACTTTTTCAAAATCTGAGCCTGATGAATCTTGACATTGTCATCTGGAATATGCCCATGCCACCAGAGAAGAGAAAATCCACTGATAGGATTATCTGGTCATTCAGTACATCTTTGCTACATTGACTACCAAAATGACAAATGTAATTAAAACTCTTTTTCCAAATTGCAAACTTTTGCTTAGTGGTACACTAGCTAGTGGATTCCCATCATAAAGTTTCTTTGTAATCTCGTAACGAACCTTAACACAATCTACTATTTTGGATAAAATATACTTGTGTTTATCAATTTTCTCATTGTGCTTCTTCACCGCAATCCTATGACTGTCATCCAGCTGTGTAGCAAAGCTGCCATCTCTCACGCATTGAATGTGAGACTCACACAATCACTAACCTTTACATGCTCTCACCACATTTCCAATTTTTAATGCTGACATATTCATAAGAATTGTCTGTGGAAAACACAAACAAAATTATTGAGCTCAAGCCTCTTTTTTGACGAGTCAGCTACGGAGCACGCCAGGCTTCACTACTTTGTGAAAAAACTTAATATTTGTGTAATTCAGTTGAAATTAACATTTATTTACAGCTTGAACGCAAAACACAAAAGAAAGGATAATAATTAGAACAATCTTAATAGTGCTGATCAATTATATAATGAATGAAAAATATATAATAAAATAAATCAACACTCAAATTAATTTACAGACTGCAGCAAAGCTTCACATCAGCCGATGAATTAAAGACTTAGTGAGGGGAGTGACAGACATATTATCCAAAGAAAATACATGTAAATATTTACAGTGACATTAACATATTTGCATTGAGCTTGATCATGTAGCACTTTTATATTCATAAAAACTCTCAAAGGCTAACAAATGAAGAACCGAAAAAGCAGAAGCATTTGGTCGAAGCAGTGAAATCTGTCAGCATCTGTCAGTGCCAAAACATGAACCGCAGTTGTAGTCGTGAAAACGGAAGGGTTGGATCAAACCATGAAACGCTTCGCGTAGTAACAGTGCCAAAACATTTCACGATTCCAAGTTGTAGTCGTGAAGGCAGAAGTGTCAGAGAGGTGAAATCTGTCAGCTAGGCGACAAATCCGAATTGTGAGGTGGAAAATGGAGAGATGAGAAACTAGACAAACTTAGCAACAAGAAAGCGATCAAAGAAAATGTGAAAGAATTGAGTGAAAGCACACGTTAATCTGGCAAAGAGACTTATAAGCGGAAAGTCAGTGATGGATGAGACCAGTGTGCACGTGGGTCAGTCCAGGGGCATGGGAGGAGACATGACAGCCTGGGAAAACATGACCAAGTGGTGAGGAGCATGATAGCATGGGAAAGGGAATGTCAATGGATGAAAGTGGTATTTGAATGGCTTGTGAGGGTTGAAAGTATAACGGACGCCTCTAGTCATTGCACGAGGTGTGTCAGGGCAACACGAAGTGGGCAATGGGTATCTTTTGAGCCTGGCCAGTAGGACAGAATGAAGTTAAATCTAGAAAGAAGGAGAGACAATGAAACCTTGGAACGTGGTGGAAGTTGTGTGGAATTCACATTTCTCTGCCTTGAAACAGAGATTGTTTTCTAAGAGTCTCTGTAAAAAATGGCGAATGTGGTGCTGGTGATCCTTCAGGCCTCAAGAGAAAATCAGAATGTTGTCCAAGTAAACAAACTCAAAGGAATTCACGAAATTGTGGCAGACGTCATTAATGAGGGCCTGGAAGACGGTGGGGGAGTTGGTCAGTCCGAACGGGACCACTAGATAATCATAATGCCCAGTAGGGGTGTTGAAGGCTGTCTTCTCCTCATTGCCCTCCGGGATGCGGACGAGATGTTAAGCATTAAGAATGTCTAATTTAGTAAAGGTGTCAACTCATTGGAGCAGTTCTAAGGCTGTAGCCATGAGCTGTAATGGGTAGCGATTCTTGACAGTGATCTCGTTAAGCCTTAGATATACAGCGGTGTAGGTTCCCATCCATTTTCTTGGTGAATAAGAACCCCGCCCCTGCAGGAGAGGAGGACAGATAATAATTTTCAATTTTGATTCATGTGAGGCTGCCAAGGCTTTTTACAAACAACGCATCCTTGTACAGGATTAAAGTTCGGCTCTGGCTGTATTCAATTGGGTGTTAAGTTACATTCTGCAGACAATTGTCTTGCGGAGACAAGGTGACTCTATATACCTTTTTATGTTTATTGCCTTAATGCATATTCAGTATAATGTTTAAGAAGTCGGATCCAATGTACAGGTGAAACTCGAAAAATTAGAATATCGTGCAAAAGTTCATTTATTTCAGTAATGCAACTTAAAAGGTGACACTAATATATGAGATAGACTCATTACATGAAAAGCAAGATAGTTCAAGCCATGATTTGTCATAATTGAGATGATTATGGCTTACAGCTCATGAAAACCAGAAATCCACAATCTCAGAAAATTAGAATATTGTGAAAAGGTTCAATATTCTAGGCTCAAAGTGTCCCACTCTAATCCGATAATTAAGCCATGACAGTTGTGCAGAAAACCATCATTGACATCCTCCATAAGGAGGGAAAGCCTCAAAAGGTAATTGCAGAAGAAGTTGGATGTTCCCAAAGTGCTGTATCAAAGCACATTAATAGAAAGTTATGTGGAAGGGAAAAGTGTGGAAGAAAAAGGTGCATAACCAGCAGGGATAACCGCAGCCTGGAGAGGACTGTCAGGAAAAGGCCATTCAAAAGTGCTGGGGACTTTCACAAGGAGTGTGAAAAAGAGTATAGTGTGTATAAAGAGCTACCACACACAGACGGACCCTGGACATGGGCTTCCTGGACAAATGTCGTACACACATGGACAAAATTGTTGGTACCCTTCGGTCAATGAAAGAAAAACTCACAATGGTCACTTAAATAATTTTAATCTGACAAAAATAATAATTTAAAAAAATTCTATGAATGTTAACCAATGAAAGTCAGACATTGCTTTTCAACCATGCTTCAACAGAATTATTAAAAAAAATAAACTCATGGAACAGGCCTGGACAAAAATGATGGTACCCCTAGGAAATACTGAAAATAATGTGACCAAACGGACATGTTAATTCAAGGTGTGTCCACTAATTAGCATCACAGGTGTCTACAATTTTGTAATCAGTCAGTGGGCCTATATATAGAGCTCCAGGTAGTCACTGTGTTGTTTGGTGACATGGTATGTACCACACTCAACATGGACCAGAGGAAGCGAAGGAAAGAGTTGTCTCAGGAGATTCGAAAGAAAATTATAGACAAGCATGTTAAAGGTAAAGGCTGTAAGACCATTTCCAAGCAGCTAGATGTTCCTGTGACTACAGTTGCATATATTATTCAGAAATTTATAATCCATGCGACTGTAGCCAACCTCCCTGGACGTGGCCGCAGGAGGAAAATTGATGACAAATCAAAGAGACGGATAATCCGAATGGTAACAAAAGAGCCCAGAAAGACTTCTAAAGAGATCCAAGGTGAACTTCATGCTCAAGGAACATCAGTGTCAGATCGCACCATCCATCGTCGTTTGAGCCAAAGTGGACTACATGGGAGGACACCATTGTTGAAAACAAATCATAAAAAAGCCAGACTGGAATATGCCACACTACATGTTGACAAGCCACAAAGCTTCTGGGAGAATGTCCTATGGACAGATGAGACAAAAATGGAACATTTTGCCAAGGCACATCAGCTCTATGTTCACAGACGGAAAAATGAAGCATATCAAGAAAAGAACACTGTCCCTACTGTGAAACATGGAGGAGTCTCTGTTATGTTCTGGGGCTGCTTTGCTGCATCTGGCACAGGGTGTCTTGAATCTGGTACAATGAAATCTCAAGACTATCAAGGGATTCTAGAGAGAAATGTGCTGGCCAGTGTCAGAAAGCTAGGTCTCAGTCGCAGGTCATGGGTCTTGCAACAGGACAATGACCCAAAACACAGCTAAAAACACCCAAGAATGGCTAAGAGGAAAACATTGGACTATTCTAAAGTGGCCTTCTATGAGCCCTGACCTCAATCCTATTGAGCATCTTTGGAAGGAGCTGAAACATGCTGTCTGGAAAAGGCCCCCTTCAAACCGGAAACAACTGGAGCAGCTTGCTCATGAGGAGTGGGCCAAAATACCTGCAGAGGGGTGCAGAAGTCTCATTGACAGTTACAGGAATCGTTTGATTGCAGTGATTGCCTCAAAAGGTTGTGCAACAAACTATTAAGTTAGGGGTACCATCATTTTTGTCCAGGCCTGTTCCATGAGTTCATTTTTTTTTAATAATTCCGTTGAAGCATGGTTGAAAAGCAATGTCTGACTTTCATTGGTTAACATTCACAGAATTCTTATTTATTATTACTTTTGTCAGATTAAAGTATTTCTGTGACCATTGTGGGTTTTTCTTTCATTGACCGAAGGGTACCAACAATTTTGTCCCTGATGGCTATCGAATAGATTTTTGTAAAAAAAAAAAAATTGCAGACAAACTAGCCCCTATTCTTCAAGAAATGTTTGTGGACTCTTGGAAAAGGGTAGCTTGCCACAGACATTATACTTTTATTAAAACCTAGAAAGGACCTCTTAAAATATAATTCTTATAGGCCAATTTCCCTCCGCGATCTTAAAATTTTGGTAAAAACAGAAAATCCTTGGTTTACGTTTAGATACTGTAATAGAGAACTTGATCTCAAAAGACCAAACAGGGTTTATTATTGGCCGTCATTCTTCTAGTAATATCTGGAGATTATTGGGAGTGATCCACTCGTCTAAACATTCTAAGGTCCCTGTCCCTCAGGCAGTTATTTTGTTAGATGCTGAAAAAACATTTGACAGGGTGGATTGGAAATATTCTTTCACTGGAACATCATCGCTCACTGATTATTTGTAATTTTAGATGTTTTAGGGAAACCTTATAATAACTTAGAGTATGTTCAAAGTATATCACCTGTCAAGGCTTACTAGACAATGATGCCCCCTTACTCCTTTACTTTAGCCATTGAACCCCTACCTATACTGTAGCTGTAACATCAGGGGCAAAGAGCATATAATATACCTATGTGTGTATATATATATATATATATATATATATATATATGTGTATATATATATATATATATATATATATATATATATATATATGTTGTTATACATTTCAGATCTTAGGTATTTGTCAGGTAATTCAGATATTGTAAAAATGTATAACATTCTCAGGCTATAAAGTGAAAATTTTCGAAATGTGTTTGTTTCTACATAACCAATAACGGTCTTCATTTGTCAAATACAGATATACCGTTTCAGTTGTCTCTATCAGGCTTTAAATATCTAGGTTTAAATATCACACAGGGTTTCCATAACCTTTACAACAAGAACTTAGCTCTTTTAATTGATGAATTAAAATTGGACCTAAAAAATGGAATTTGCTAATTCTTTCTCTTGCAGGTAGAATTAACTGTGAACATTTACACATTTACTAAGATTGTACTTGTTACAATGTATCCCAATTTTTCTAATATATCCTTATTTCTGATCTTCCAAAAAGGTCAGGTGTATCTCAGAGGCAAATTCTTGTACTATGATGTTAATGATGTTAAAAGTCTCCTCACTGATTTTTTTTGTTTGTTTGTTTGTGTGTGTGTGTGTTCTGGGGGTTGGGTTGTGTAAAAGGGCTGAAAAATTTAACTGTACCCTAGTGAAAAAAATACACCTTAGCGTATTACAAATATATTCAAATCTTCGTTAGTACATTGCAAATATACTAACAAAAAGTTCTACCATCAGTTATATATAAAAAGTATACTAAAATCATGCTTTTACCAATTTTTAGAATTAAACTGTATACATACTTAAAAATAATTGTATTATAGTACACTTTCCAAAAATATATTATAGGAAAATATACTTTAAGTGAACGGTCAGGTTAATTTCCAAAGCACACTTATTTAAACTTTGTTTTTCAATTTATTTTCTATTTAATCATTAAAAATGTACAGAAAGTATACATTAGGATACAAATTTTAATATACGGTAGTGTCAGTATATTTTCAGTTAAATTTAAATGTACTTATTCATATGTTCTTATTTATGCTTATATTTAGTGCACTACTCTCTCTCTTGTGGGTGTACTTTCAGACTCCGAATCTCTCTCGCGCGAGCGCTCTCAAACGTTTTTGCATGTTCAAGATTAAATTTACGTTTTTGAACTCTGTCCCTTCTGTGCGCTCACGATCATCAAGCCACACTTGCACCTGCAGCAGTGTTAGATCTCACTGCAACTATTTCAGCCTTCAGTATTTGTAAATTATCCTAAACACCTTTAGTATACTGGTAACAAATTTGCAATACAGTAGTATAGAAGATTGTGTGTACTGTATGATATAATAAAGTATATTTGTATTAATCACAAAGTGTACTTTTTTCAAATTTGGAATTGGATAACAGGATAACAGCATGCTACTGCTGCGATAGGAATATATTCGTGGTATACTACTCATGTATTTGTAACAGTAACAAATTGCTGTAATGTACGGATATTACATTAAATATATACAGTACTTTAATTTTATGAATTACTGTCAGGTATGTATGTTAGTGTCAGGCGCGCTAGAGGGCGTGATGGATCCAAGTGCAGATAGTGTGAGTAATTCCCACGGAAAACTGAAGTGGCGCTTATTAGTGCTTGTGAGCAATGAAGCAGGCAAAGTGGTGGTTTTAAATAGGAGGCGTGGGTACAAATCCGCGCTGCCGTGTGAGCAGAAGAAGCCTCGCTGGAATGCGGAAGCACGGAGTACCAGTGTGAATGCATCGAGACGAGAGGCGTTGTGCATGACGCAAGCGTTGCGTGAAACCGGAAGCGCGCAGAACTGGCGCGAGTGAGATGCAACCTAACCCTGCGTTCACACCGAACGCGGCGAGAGCGTCAAAATGGCCGGAAGTCATTCGGCACGTTGAGAGCGGCGAGATGGGCGAAGGGAGTTGAAATCAGCTTAACTTTATGGTAATGCACTATGACGCGGTTGAGTGGCAACCAATAAAAAAGTAGAATTCCTCCGCTTGAGCGGTTTCCGCGGAACGCAGTCCTGTAAACTTTTGTTCCGGCGACATTAGTTCCCAAGCAAAATGGAGGAGAAGTTAATTATTGCGGTAGCGGGTTTCCCGGTTATTTATGACATGTCCCTGTTTGTGTACAGGGACATTAAATGCGTGGACAAGATAATAAGAAATATAATATAATAATAAAAAAAATATTAAATTAGACTAGCAATTCACAATGAACAGAAGCCACACGAATGGCTTATAATTTGTTTATTTCTACAATACAGTGCTTTCTATCAATCAATTTCTTGTTGACGCTTTGACGCTCTCGCCGCGTTCGATGTGAACGCAGGGTAAGATGTGCTGTATGCCGGGTGTTCTATCAATTCATCCTACTCATCATTATTGGCTACACAGGCTTTTTGCGCATGCAAAATAAAAATACGTGACGCCTAAATTGATTCATGTGCGAATTTACTGAGGTATTTCATAATTTTGTGCTTTTAATTGACATTTTATTTGATTCACATGCGTATATTTAACAGTTGACCTGTGAATTGAAGGGTAGGAGTGATTCTTTTTTTTAATCGTTTGTACCCATGTTAAAACTATAGTAATTACATTCTGATGAAGTACCGTCATGTGTCAGAATCTGCTGGCCATGTTAAAACCGAGTATTGCATTTTTTTGCAGTCTTATGTCCATTTAGATAATGTTGGACAGACTGGTATAACTATCTGTTCTTTTTTTTTTTTTTGACCGGTTTTTCTCAATGAAGAGAAAAAAAAAGCTGAAATATTGGGCTAGTGAGGCACTCAATAATCTAGCGATGTGTCAGAGCATGGTTTAAATAGGTATAAGCTGATTACTGATAGCGTTCAGGTGTGCAGAGAGCAGAGGCGGTGCGATGAAAGGAGTTATAGGTAACATGGAACAGGAGTGCTTAGGTGATTACTGTATGGCGGGGCTGTGGCTTGGGGTGTCGTGACAGTTAGTACACCCACAGCCATGTACTGAGTGTACTAAGTATACCAGTACCACTTTAGTTGACAAAAGTATACTTAATACACTTAAAATTGTGCTTTTGTAAAATTTAATTACAACTTAAATGCACTTAGTACAAAATATATGTTCCACAATAGCAAACATCAAGTATACAAGTCATAAGTCTGGCTGCAAGTACATTCCTTTCTTCATTTACGTATGCCTTGGCATGCTAAAATTTTATATACTTTTATATTAAATTTTATTTCCTTTTTTTTTTTTTACTTGGGTAATGTAAATGTAAACTATTCAATTCTGTTCTTCCTTCAATAAAACATAAAAAAAAATAAAGAAATGTTGGACTATCTATAGTATGAACGTGTACAGCACTCAGGTTGAGGCACTCTTTGCAAGGAATACTGCAGCAATGTGACATGGCATGAAAGTGATCAGTCTGTGGAAGTCCAGGTTTCCACAATTCTGATAATGGCCTTCAGCTTTTCTGCATTGTTGGGTCATGTGTCTTGCATCTTCCTCTTCCTTTTTTGCTGGCCAATCAAGCACAGGGATACCATGGTCCAAGTATAACCAAGTATTAGCACTTTTAGCAGTGTGGGCAGCTGGAAAATTAAACTAGGATCTCCATTAAGCTGGTCAGCAGGGAAAAGCACGAAGTGCTCTAAAACCTGGCATGGTTGTTGGTGCCAAACGGGCCGGTCTGAGTATTTCACAATCTGCTCAGTTACTGGGATTTTCACGCACAACCATTTCTAGGGTTTACAAAGAATGGTGTGAAAAGGGAAAAACATCCAGTATGCGGCAATCCTGTGGGCGAAAATGCCTAGTTGATGCTAGAGGTCAGAGGAGAATGGGCCGACTGATTCAAGCTGATAGAAGAGCAACTTTGACTGAAATAAGCATTTGCAGCAAAGTATTTGTGAAGCCACAACACGCACACCCACGTTCTCCTGCCGCAGCAGGCAGAATAACCACGCAATTTATTATTAGAACTCTCTCACGTAGAGAGCAAGAGTTTACACAATTAAACCCGCATTCTAACAACACACACTCAATCAGGAATATAACCCAAAATGGTGAGTACAACAGCAGAAGACCCCACCGGGTACCACTCATCTCCACTACAAATAGGAAAAATAGGCTACAATTTGCACAAGCTCACCAAAATTGGACAGTTGAAGACTGGAAAAATGTTGCCTGGTCTGATGATTCTCAGTTTCTGTTGAGACATTCAAATGGTAGAGTCAGAATTTGGCGTAAACAGAATGAGAACATGGATCCATCATGCCTTGTTACCACTGTGCAGGCTGGTGGTGGTGGTGTAATGGTGTGGGGGATCTTTTCTTGGCACACTTTAGGCCCCTTAGTGCCAATTGGGCATCATTTAAATGCCATGGTCTACCAGAGCATTGTTTGACCATGTCCATCCCTTTATGACCACCATGTACCCATCCTCTGATGGCTACTTCCAGCAGGATAATGCACCATGTCACAAAGCTCGAATAATTTCAAATTGGTTTCTTGAACATGACAATGAGTTCACTGTACTAAAATGGCCCCCACAGTCACCAGATCTCAACCCAATAGAGTATCTTTGGGATGTGGTGGAACGGGAGCTTTGTGCCCTAGATGTGCATCCCACAAATCTCCATCAACTGCAAGATGCTATACTATCAATATGGGCCAACGTTTCTAAAGAATGCTTTCAGCACCTTGTTGAATCAATGCCACATAAAATTAAGGCAGTTCTGCAAGTTATCCAAGGCGAAAGGGGTGAAACACCGTATTAGTATGGTGTTCCTAATAATCCTTTAGGTGAGTGTATATTGCCAAGGCACTGGCTATAAATAAATCTTTTTTTTCAATGATATATATATATATATTGGCAATGCACTGGCTATGAATGGAATGGTCTTAAATTAGTTTTAATTTAGTTTTAATAGTGCATAGTGTCATGCACACTCGTAACACGACCGGCACTAGGACCTGGAAGTAATACGGTCGCATTTCAGGAAGCATAAAAGGAAACAAGTTGGCGCTTCACATTGCTCAGTCACTGAGTCTACCGATGTTGTCTCCGATGCTATCACCTCCATTTCGTGAGTACTCACCATTTTGGGTTATATTCCTGATTGAGTGTGTGTTGTTAGAACGCGGGTTTAATTGTGTAAACTCTTGCTCTCTACGTGAGAGAGTTCTAATAATAAATCGCGTGGTTATCCTGCCTGCTTGCGCTACTTCCGTGTTTGGGTTTACCATCCACGCTACACGGGCTAACTGCTAGTTTTCTGACCATCCTCCGGTTGCTTTGTGACACATAGGCCTATTGTATTTCAGTATATTCAGTAAAATTCTTAAAGCCAAATTATTGTTATATTATTTGTTTCATTTTACTTAATTCATTTATTTTTGGTGATTGCTCTCAATAATCTCTACTTCAAGAGATGAAATAAATGCTTATTTGGGGTCATGTCTGGTGATCAACTTGACCAGTGTAAAACCTTACTGTTTTGGCAATGTATTTCAGTCATTGTCTTGCTAATTGATAAGCCTTAATCTGAGGAATTTCTCTTAAAGTTGGAAAACAAAAAGTTGTAAATAATTCTGGTGCTACCATCATGAATTACAAGATCAGTGAGCCCATTTTAAGACAGAGCAAGATTAGCCCATATTGTGACACTATCACCACAATGCTTCACTGATGAGCTCTTATGTTTTGAATCATGAGCAGATTCTTTCCTTCTACACACTTTTCCCTTTTAATTACTTTCTTATTTTAATTATTAGTGCTCTAGCACTATGACATCAGCCCTATGTCGTCATAGTGTGTGAAGGGCCCTCTTGTTTTCCTAAGGATTATTAGGGCCCAAGCACTATGACATCAGCCCTATGTCGTCATAGTGTGTGAAGGGCCCTCTTGTTTTGTCATAGTGTGTGAAGGGCCCTCTTGTTTTCCTAAGGATTTTTTTCCCCCACCCTTTTGGACTTTTCGGGGGTCTTAACATGCTCAAAAACTCATGAAACTTGGCAGACAGGTTGGAATCTGCTGCCATCAGGATGCCTGAGAGTCTCATGGCCCAGGGCCTCCAGGGGCCCCCACACGAGATTTTGCTGCCTAGCTCATACACACTTTCACGTAGGCACACGAAACTCGGTACACATTTAGAGCTCATCGAGCCCAACAACTTTTGTGCTGCCTGTCCTGGGCTAAACTCAACAGGAGGCCAGTTATTTTGGGTCGTTCGCAAAAATGCACCCGATGGATTTTGATATACTCCTCCTAGGGAAATTATACAATCCCTACCAAATTGGGCCAAAGAGATCTAAAGACATTGAGGATGCAAAATTGCGGAGGGATTTGTGATATCTCAAACGGGTCAGCCGTAATAATGTCTTAAACGTACGCCGAAAAATGATTAATAACTTTCTGTGGTGGCATTATATTGAGTGACATTATATTCAGTGACACCTTCTGTGACATCACGTTCAGGAACATCATAGTGTGAGGCTTTTCTTCCAGCACCTGCGGCCTATTGTACACACATACACATCACAAATGTTAACACACACACACATACAAACACATCTCACACACTAACACACACATCACTAATGTTAATACACACAGACTCAAACCATACACACAAACAAGCACAAACACAAGCACATTTACTCGTCACACACAGACTGACACATCTACACGTCACACACCTCTCTCCCTCACTCTCACACACACTAACCCTTACACACTAATGCGCGCACACACACACACAAACACACTCGTACATCACACACATGCACACATACATACACCCATATTACAAATGTTTACACTCACGCACACACACCCACACACCTCTCACGATGCACACACACACACCACACGCCCCTCTCTCACGACGCACACACACACACACACACACACTAGGGCACTCAACAAATATTTAGGGCCCAAACTGACATTAGCCCTGTATAGTGTGTGATGTGTGCAGGTTGTGAGGTGCAACCGAGTGGCGATGACTTTTTCGAGGTCTTAACACACTCGAATGACACAGGTTGTGCGGTGCGCCCGGGGTGGGAATGGCACAGGGTGCTTGGGCCCGTCATCGTTGCTTGCAACTATATATATTTTTTTTTCCACGCTTTTGGACTTTTCGGGGGTCTTAACATCCTCAAAAACTCATGAAACTTGGCAGACAGGTTGGAATCTGCTGCCATCAGAATGCCTGAAAGTCTCGTGGCCCGGGGCCCCCACACGAGATTTTGCTGCCTAGCTCATACACACTTTCACGTAGCTACACGAAACTCAAACACTATACAGAGCTAATGTGTGTGTGTGTGTGTGTGTGGTGTGTGTGTGTGCGCGTCGTGAGAGAGGTGTGTGTGTGTGTGTGTGTGTTCACCACCCTGGGTGCACCGCACAACCTGTGTTATTCGAGTGTGTTAAGACCTTGTGATGTGTGCAGGTTGTGCGATGCAACTGAGTGGCGATGGCTTTTTCGAGGTCTTAACAAACTCGAATAACACAGGTTGTGCGGTGCACCCAGGGTGGCGATGGCACAGGGTGCTTGGGCCCGTCATCGTTGCTTGCAGCTATATTTATACTTATATCCCATCCAAACATTGCCAGAACACAATGCCTATCACCTGCTTGTGCTGGCATGCCTTCCCACAGTGCATCCTGATGACCTCTTCTCCCAGTGACATGCACACACCCAGCCACAATGTAAAAATAAATCATTATTCATTAGACCAGGCCACCTTGCTCAGTGGTTCAGTGCTAAAGGTCACGTAGACATAGGCAGTGGACAGGAGTCAGCAAGAGCACTCTGAAAAGTCTGCCTCTTCATGGGCCTTTGTGCAGCAAGCTGTGATGCACTATGTGTTCTTACAGCTTTCTATCATAGCCAGTAATTTGTGTGACAATAACTGTTCTCTGGGACCAGACAGGATAGCCTTGTTCAGCTTGTCTATCAGTCTACCAACAATTTGATCCAATTGCTGATTCACTAGTTGTCCTTTATTAAGCAATTGTTAGGTACTAACTACTGCCTACCAGGAACACCCCACATACCCAGCAATTTTGGATTTTAGGTGCCATCACAATTCCTCTGTCAAAGTCATTCAGACCGTTACATGTACCTTACTTTTTATACATCCAACACAATACTAAGAACTTGCTATTTGATTGCTGTCTAATATATCCCATTCCTTGGCAGGTGCCACTATAACATTAAAATTCTTATTACTCTATTTACCTGTCAGTGATGTTAATGTTGTGGCAGATCTATGTATACGTTAGCAAAATGTCTGGCCTATATATTTTTGCAATTAAAGTCTGCAAAACATATATTATTATAATTCAACCCCTGTCATCAATTGCTTTTTTCCTTAGTTGAGCTGTTGAATGTCTTGTTGTTTGCCCTTGTCTCAATGTCCTGGTTTCTTTCCTTGTGAAGACATTCTGAATTATTTTATTGACTAAGGCAAATGTTCATAAAAAAATGTCTTATTTTTCCTTTCCTTGTCTCAGCTTTAAAATGGCTTGCTTTTCTCCCATAATCTCTGGTCCTCGTTTTGTTCTTGTTTGATTATTTTAACAGCAAGTTCACGCTGCTTTGGCAAATTAACCAAAGGGTACCAGGTTGTTTAACAAAATGAAATACATATTATTATCTCAAAATAAATGCTGAAATTTTAGAATCATCCTTTTTATGTTGAAAACAAATAATTGCTGTTATATTACGTTTGGAGAGAATTGTATATTGTGAAAGGCAAAAGATCTGAAGTTGCTAGATTAAATAACTAACAAATAACAGTAATGGTATTTATATATACACAATAATATGGTTCTGGAACCCTATTGTAATTGTTATTGTAAAAAAAAAATTCTATCTTAAAATTTAAATATGTATCACAAACATTAAGACCTGTAGACGTGAAAAAAAAACAAAAAAACAATGAATAGTACTCCTGCCCACTGCTAGCAATATGGACCCAATCTGCATAATGGTTGCATTTTAGCACACCGTTTTATGTTTTGTCCATATCTCATTAACCTTGACTTATACAAACACAGATTGACTGTCATTTATGGGATCTGGGGTTTGAATCTTGCTTCCTGTCCTGTGTGCATGATGTACTATAATGTAGTAATTATAATGTGATAAAGCATCATCCTAAGTGTACATTACTGTATACATTATAATTACTGCATTTAGCTACCTTTTTAACATAGACTGTTAAAGGAACAGGTAAGTTACATAAAAAAAAAAAATCAGAACAGAAGCCTTGCAAACTTCATGCAGACAGTACAGGAAGCAAGATTCAACCCGTAGCCTTAATAGAATATGAGATAATAAATAATAATTCATAAATAAATAAATAATATTTACCTGAAAGTAAAATAACAAAATAAATAATATTTACCTGAAAGTGGCACCATAATCAATAAATTAGCATTTTGGTTTTAATATTTACATAGCTGAAGAGAGAATTAGTAATGTATAAATATTTGCATTTAACAATGACCTCAGTTGTGTGCACAATTAAATAAACAAATGTATGTTTAGTTTACCTGATGGGGTAATTGGCAGCATCTGCATCTCTGGCATATACTGTGCCAACCAATGTACCAACAAGTGCATTTTCTAGAACTTTCCACTCATAGAAAGGTTCAGAAAAGACAGGGGGCTCATCCACATCCAGCACCAGAATTTTCAGCATTGTCTTGTCCCGAAATTTATTAAGACTTAGGAATCTGGTGTCCACAAAAGAATTGATGGCCTCTATGGCAATCACAAAGCGCCTCTTGCTCTCATAATCTAAATGCTGTTGAAACAGAACAGCTGTTAACTATAATGCATAGAAATATTAAATGCTTGACCATGTGATTAAAAATAGGCCCTAAAATTAAGCATGATTTCCCCATAAAAATCACAATAAATTCCATAATGATGTATCAAGTGACTTTTGAGTTCATCACTGCAAGAGATAAGAAATATTAAACCTATATATATAAAAGATATCTAATATTAAACCTGATTTATAAGTACTAAATGAACTGAACAGGTTTCCAACTTGTTAATTTGCATCAAGAATTCAAATCCAATTCATGATTTTTATGTTAAAAGAAAATGTTAAATATTTTAGTATTTTGAAATATATAAAAAAATCTTTGTTAAATATACTCTCACTTTTATGTTTTGATATGCATGTCTTTCGACTATGGGAGAAAACCAGAGTACCCATAACAAACTCACCAGGAACATGAAAATTCCATTCACACAGACCCGAGGCGGGAATCAAATCCCAAACCTGAAGGTGAATGTTAAATATAAGTATACATAATAACTTTAAATATAGATGTTTAATGTTCTGTTTAATGTTGTTTGTTCAAATGATAATGGCCCTGCAGTCTCAGAGAAAAAAATAAGGAAAATACGGTTGCCAGTTTAACCTTACTTTGATTTTCCAGACACCCTGACAAAGGTTGAGATAGCTACAATATCAATATATTTTTCAACTTCTGCATTTAATATTTCCATGTAACATTTAGACTTGATGCTTACTTTTAGATTTAACCCTGCAGTCAACTTACCTTGGAGTTAGAAGGTCAGAGCTTGGAATCAAATTATGTTCACATATTTTCCTACCTCCATGCATTTACGCTACAAAGTGGGAAAAAAGTGAAAGCGTCCCTCTTTGACTTGTATTACAAACAATCTCGCCAGCTAACTGTGATGAAGGATTTTGCTTAAGACAGTGAACTGCTATTGATTTTATAAGTATTTGTCTGTATTTTGATACAATCAAAGCAAATACTTACATATTGTTGATTTTTTTTTGTTCCTCTACGTATATATGAAGTTAACATCAACATCAGAGAATGAGAGACAGAAAACTAAGCAGAGAGAACAAGAAAAACCCTGCCTCTCTTATGCTTAAAGTGTTCATCATGGAGAAAATAAAATGGGTATGCTAAATAGCAAAGGGACAAGAAGAAAAGGGTGCTTCATGAATGAACCTACGAGAACTGATGAAATGTGAGATCAGATGCATTTCTTAGTATAACCTTTTGGAAAGTCATTTATATTCATTCCTATTAATGCGTTTCTGCCTATATTAGAAAATAAAGTTTTCTTTTAAACTCCCAGTGTCATACACAATAAAACAATATTTTTTAAGCTAACATCATACACTTTTGTATGCTTTGTTGTACATTCATGTTTGTTACAATAATAATTTTTCTGTTCTTTATTGTGTTCTTTAGCCCAAACAAGTCTCTTCTGCTTGCTGCCTGTCCTTAGCAATGGTTTCCTTGCAGATATTCTACCATGATTCACACAGTCTCCTCTTAACAGTTGTTCTAGAGATGTGTCTGCTGCTAGAACTCTGTGTGGCATTGAGCTGGTCTCTGATCTGAGGCTGGTGACTCGGATGAACTTATCCTCCGCAGCAGAGGTGACTCTTGATCTCATGTGAGCCAGAGCGCTTGATGGTTTTTGTGACTGCACTTGGGGACACTTTCAAAGTTTTCCCAATTTTTCGGACTGACTGACCTTCATTTCTTAAAGTAATGATGGCCACTCGGTTTTTCTTTACTTAGCTATATATATATATATAAGTACTCAAACTACTAAGTACTCAAACAACAATATATGACCTACACCTATGAGATGCGCGCACACAAAAACTCTCCGTGCATACTGTACACACATATATAAGACGTGCGCACAAATCAACACAAACTCTCCATGCACACACACCTATGAGACGAGCGTGGACACATACACAAACTCTCTGCGCCAAGACACCTATGAGACGCGCACACACACAGTTCATGATACTCAAAGTGCATTCCGATCGGCCTGAAGTACCCTGCACAGTATACTTCACAGCGTGTTCAGCCATGTTAAGTGTGATTCCAAACTGCAGGGAGTGAAACTGCTCAGTTCAAATGGAACTGTAATGGTGTAGGGAACAACTGAACAACAGGTCTTTATTTCACCAGAAAAGAGAATGAAACATTTCCCATCAGTCATCGCGTCTCGCAATAATTTAAATCAAACATAATCCACCTGTCCATAAATAAAAAGGAATATTTAGGCATATACATGAAATATATTTCACTTAAATATTACAGATTAAAACAAGGAAAGAAGACGTGCTGAGCTTCAGTTCATTGTGATGCGGACAAAAGGTCTACAGTAGGAAGGAACCAGGTTTCGTTATTTTACAAAATCTGAATATACACACGTGGACAAAATTGTTGGTACCCTTCGGTCAATGAAAGAAAAACTCACAATGGTCACATAAATAACTTTAATCTGACAAAAGTAATAATTAAAAAAAATTCTAGGAATGTTAACCAGTGAAAGTCAGACATTGCTTTTCAACCATGCTTCAACAGAATTATTAAAAAAAAATAAACTCATGGAACAGGCCTGGACAAAAATGATGGTACCCCTAACTTCATAGTTTGTTGCACAACCTTTTGAGGCAATCACTGCAATCAAACGATTCCTGTAACTGTCAATGAGACTTCTGCACCTCTCTGAAGGTATTTTGGCCCACTCCTCATGAGCAAGCTGCTCCAGTTGTAGTTGAAGGGTGCCTTTTCCAGACAGCATGTTTCAGCTCCTTCCAAAGATGCTCAATAGGATTGAGGTCAGGGCTCATTGAAGGCCACTTTAGAATAGTCCAATGTTTTCCTCTTAGCCATACTTGGGTGTTTTTAGCTGTGTGTTTTGGGTCATTGTCCTGTTGCAAGCCCCATGACCTGCAACTGAGACCCAGCTTTCTGACACTGGCCAGCACATTTCTCTAGACACCCTGTGCCAGATGCAGCAAAGCAGCCCCAGAACATAACAGAGCCTCCTCCATGTTTCACAGTAGGGACAGTATTGTTTTCTTTATGCTTCATTTTTCCATCTGTGAACATAGAGCTGATGTGCCTTGGCAAAAAGTTCAATTTTTGTCTCATCTGTTCATAGGACATTCTCCCAGAAGCTTTGTGGCTTGTCAACATGTAGTTTGGCATATTCCAGTCTGGCTTTTTTATGATTTGTTTTCAACAATGGTGTCCTCCTTGGTCATCTCCCATGTAGTCCACTTTCGCTCAAACAACGACGGATAGTGCGATCTGACACTGATGTTCCTTGAGCATGAGGTTCACCTTGGATCTCTTTAGAAGTCTTTCTGGGCTCTTTTGTTACCATTTGGATTATCCGTCTCTTTGATTTGTCATCAATTTTCCTCCTGCGGCCACGTCCAGGGAGGTTGGCTACAGTCCCATGGATCCTATATTTCTGAATAATATGTGCAACTGTAGTCACAGGAACATCTAGCTGCTTGGAAATGGTCTTATAGCCTTTACCTTTAACATGCTTGTCTATAATTTTCTTTCGAATCTCCTGAGACAACTCTTTCCTTCGCTTCCTCTGGTCCATGTTGAGTGTGGTAAATACCATGTCACCAAACAACACAGTGACTACCTGGAGCCCTATATATAGGCCCACTGACTGATTACAAGATTGTAGACACCTGTGATGCTAATTAGTGGACACACCTTGAATTAACATTTTCCTTTGGTCTCATTATTTTCAGTATTTTTTAGGGGTACCATCATTTTTGTCCAGGCCTGTCCAGAGTTAATTTTTTTAAATAATTCTGTTGAAGCATGGTTGAAAAGCAATGTCTGACTTTCATTGGTTAACATTCATAGAATTTTTTAAAATTATTACTTTTGTCAGATTAAAATTATTTATGTGACTATTGTGAGTTTTTCTTTATTAACCGAAGGGTACCAACAATTTTGTCCACGTGTCTATTCCGTAAATTTATGAATTACACTGAAAGTATCAAATGCAACTGTCTGATTTAATTGGTACCATTAAACATTTTATTTCTATTAATTTTATGTTTTGCTGGCGAAAGACATTTTAGGCAGAGAAATCTGCTCGATCTTGTTAATTCGTTTTAAAATCCTCAATTCTGCCAATTCTCCCATCAGTGAAACCGGTTTGATAACTTCACACCTATCATGAATGAAAAGTGAGAAGAGAGATTACAGTAACTGCGGGTTCTGCGGGTGGTCACCTCGGAGCGCTCTGTCTCGTTGTATTCAGCAAGTATATAACAATACTGTATATATATAAATATGCTCATATCTGCGCGCACATTGATCTGCCTTTTGATCAACGGCACTCACTTTTACTTTGCAAATAACAGTGTTTAGTGTATATTTAAAGTGCATACACACACATTCATCATGAAAGATTGTAAAACAAAATAAGTTTCATGTTTGCTTCAGCATTGGAAACAATATTGTTTTAGGCTAACTTATTATACACTTTTGTATTCTTTGTTGTACTTCTTTTTTTCCACACATGCGCGGGCACCTTTAAATTTGAACAGAAAATAATAGTGAGCCAGTAGACACATTATTTATCATATAACTTAAACCGCTGAATGAAGGTAAATTTACACAATAAATTAATAATTGCATTTGGTTTAGACTTGTGTACTCAAGTGTAAATAGCTTTTTCAATGTCTATATAGTGGAACCTCGTACTGCGAGTATTGCGGTTTGCGAGTGCTTCGCAAGAAGAGCAAAGAATTTTAATAAATTTTGACTTGAAAAATGAGCAAGTCTTCGTTTTCGAATACCGAATATCATGTAGCATGCATGCGCTTCTTGTTTTGATTCTGAGCGTCATGTGATCACAACTGAGCCCATGTTTTTTCTCTCTCTCTTGCACTGAGGAAATGTGGGTAATTGTCTCCCCTGCTTGGTCTTAGTGCACTTCTCTCACTGGTATAATCAACATCCATGCACGCATGTACTGTTTACTAGGACATTGTGACTACGAGTGTGTGCGTAAAACATATTTTATTTTGTGTTTATATGTGTGCATGTACTGTTTATTATAACAGATGTGTGCGTGCATGTAAAGCAAAAGCAAATCTCATTAGAGAGGTTAAAGATCCATTTTCTCCCTCTCCGTCAGTGTGCACATTGTGTGGATGTGCGTCATTGGACACCGGTGCCCCTTCACACACACCCCTAATTCTTTCGCCTTCACATACACGCACACATCTGTCCTCCGCATGCCTTCACACACACACACACACACACACACACTCTGCTCTACACAGAAACACTGACTCTTTTCAAAGGTAAAGTGCAGATTCATTTGTTTTATTTTTACTTTACAGCAGTGATTCCGTTCATTTATTGTTAATTTTCCCGATAAAACAGTGTTTCCGTTTGTACTCGTGTGTGAAGCTCAAATAAGAGAGTAGGAAGAGTTACTGTGTAAGACGAGAAGAGGGAAGAGTCTCATGCTTCCTCTCCTCTTACTTTAGCTTCACACACACACACACACACACACACACACACACACACACACACACACACACACACACACACACACACACAAACACGAGTACAAACGGAAACACTTATCTGTCAGGAATTATTTTTAGTTTTTTTAAACGTAAAGTGCATGTTAATTTGTTTTATTTTTACTTTATATTTTGTACTAATTATTTTTATGTATTTATTTTTTTGGGCTGTTGAATGAATAATTAGAGTTTCCATTATTTCTTATGGGAAAATTTGTTTTACGAGTGTTTTTATATACGAGCCCACTACCAGAACAAATTATGTTCGTAATCCAAGGTTCCGCTGTACTACCATATCATATATTTCTGTTTAATACTGTTTTATTGCAGCTGGTAATTTATCAGATAATTTTAAGTAAATTTTAATAATTCTAAACACAACCCATGATTTTTTATATGATTTAAAAAATAAATAAATAAAACTAGTTATTGAAGACATCTTTAACTTACCTTAGTTTACCGGGGGATAATTGATAATGTTAATATTTTGACTCACCTCAAATATGGATAATCATCTAAAACATGGCCACTTGCTCTAATGTCAACCTAGAAAATGTTTAAGTGTTTATGCCAGTGTCAAAGCTGAATAGTAGTGCACGCTCATTGCATACAGGTGTTATGACAAATGTTATGATTTTGTCAAATAATGAAAGCAAACACAGTGCGCTATTCTGTACTGGTTTCTGTGATCTTGAGCATGTGAAAAAATTTACCGAAACGTACCTCACAGATGTGAAAAATATATACTTATAGAACGTGAGTTCTACAGTACAGACCAAAAATTTGGACACGCCTTTTCATTCAAAGAGTTTTCTTTATTGTGTTCTTTAGCCCAAACAAGTCTCTTCTGCTTGTTGCCTTTCCTAGCAGATATTCGACCATGAAGGCCTGATTCACACAGTCTCCTCTTAACAGTTGTTCTAGAGATGTGTCTGCTGCTAGAACTCTGTGTGGCATTTATCTGGTCTCTGATCTGAGCTGCTGTTAACCTGCAATTTCCGAGGCTGGTGACTCGAATGAACTTATCCTCCCCACAGCAGAGGTGACTCTTGGTCTTCCTTTCCTGGGGCGGTCCGCATATCAGCCAGGTTCTTTGTAGCGCTTGATGGTTTTTGTGACTGCACTTGGGGACACTTTCAAAGTTTTCCAAATTTTTCGGACTGACTGACCTTCATTTCTTAAAATAATGATGGCCACTCGTTTTTCTTTACTTAGCTGCTTTTTTCTTGCCATAATACAAATTCAAACTCTTTGAATGAGAAGGTGTGTCCAAACTTTTGGTCTGTACTGTATGTGTGGCATTTTAATTCAAATCCAAGATTTTAATGGTTAGTGATCGGTGCATGGGCATCTTCCATTGTCATTCATATTGCTTCATATTGCTTCTTTTTTAGAGCCCTTTACTAAAGCATTCGTTAGTTATCAAGTTGATATACAGGTCAAAAAAATATTCAGTAAATTTGTGAATTACACTCAAAAGATCACCTCCAACTATGAAGTCTGATTTAATTTGCTGGGGAAATAAAATTTAACCAGAGACATCCGCTCTGTCTTGTTAATTCATCTAAAAAACCGCTACAGTATTTGGCAACAGCGCACCCAGTTTGATATATTCACACCTATCGTGAATGAAAGGTGAGAGTAGATTCAGCAGAATCTTCTGACACAGTGCTTGATCTGAAGGACTATATTCTACAAGAATATAGAGAATAAGAATCGTATTTATAATAAGATAATTAATTCAATTTTGTCTGGCTTTTTATCTAAAAGCCAGACCAAATTTCTCATTCACAGCTGAAGTAGTTAAATATGCTTATACTGTAGATACGTAGGTTATATTTTAAAAGTACAATCGCAAGTAAATTACAAACTGCATGTAATGTAAAATATGAATAAAACAGTATTAGACACACATATATGATATTGTAGTATATACAATGAAAAAGCTATTTACATATGAGTGCTCAAATGTAAAGCAAAGTATAAAGTAATTATAATTTTTTTGTGTATATTTAACTTCATTCAGCCATTTAAGTTATATAAAAAATAATGTGCCTACCAGTCCACTATTATTTTCTGTTCAAATGCACACACGTGTGCAAAAAGACGAAGTACAACAAAGAAAACAAAAGTGTATAATTTTTAATAAAGTTAGCCTAAAACAATATTGTCTCCAATGCTGAAGCAAACATGATTTTGTTTTTGTTTTAGTCTACTCGCTGAATACAACGTGACACAGCACTCCGAGATGAACACCCGCAGGCCCTTACTGTAAGCCCTTTTCTCACCTTTCATTCACAATAGGTGTAAAGTTATTAAACCGGTTTCACAATTGGCAGAATTGAGGGGTTTAAAAAGAAATAAAAAGACCGAGAAGACATCTCTGCCTAAAATTTATTTTGCCAGCACAATGTACTGAAGCTCAGCACGTCTTCTTTCCTTGTTTTAATCTATAATACTGTGAAATAATAAGTGAAATGTATTTTGCGTATTTGCTTAAATATTCCTTTTTATTTATGGACATGTGTATTATGTTTGATCTGCATTATTGCAAGACGCAATGACTTTCTGGCATTTTTATCAATAAATCGCACGGGTTTTATCAGCCTTTTGATCAAAACGCTGCCTTTTGTAAAGTGAAAGTTTATGGACAAATCAGGGTTCAACTATGGTCAAATAATTGATGAAATGCTGGACACAAACAGTAAAAAAACATTATGTTTATGATTATAAAAAGCCCGAAGCACTTAGTGTGCATATAAGAATGTTTTCAAAAAATATATAGATTTTTTCTTCATTCATGTCTTCTGATGGTGCTCAATGTCGACACATTTTTACATTTTAACGAAGATATGTTGGCATATTCACGAATCAGGACATTCGTATAGTTTACACTAACAGAACAACATTTCTTCACTTTGTAATACACCAGTCCATAAAAAGGAATATTTAGGCAAATATGCTAAATATATATTCACTTAAATATTACAGATTAAAACCAGAAAAGAAGACGTGCTGAGCTTCAGTTCATACAAAAGGTCTAGGAAGGAAACAGTTGTCTTTATTTTACAGATATTCAGTAAATTTGTGAATTACACAAAGTATCTGTAATGACGTGGGTCGCGCGAGGGGCAGAGCCATTTATACATGCGGTTGCCAGACAGACAAAGCCCGGTGTTAAAAGATGGATAGCGCGGCACGCAGCAGTTCAGCGTGTGCGCTCAGTTTACTAGTGCAAAAACACAACCCCCTTCCCCTCTCAAATAAATCCTCGGTAAGGGCATAAGCCGCGAGAGGATACAAGTTAGTGCTTTAGTTCCCAGAACCCATCTGTTCTCGCGTAGAGACGGCGTAGCTCTGTTTAGTTTGTGTTTTCAGGTTCCTTTTGTTTCCGTTTAAGTTCTTAATTAATAATCCCACGCCATCTTCAAACGGAAAGGTCACGGTAGGTTACGGTAGGTAACATTTTAAAAATACAATTGCAAGTAAATTACAAACTGCATGTAATGTTTGTATACTGATTGGTCCATTCATCCTTAAAGGTTTGGTTTTCATACTTGCCTTTTTTTGGAGTAAGCTCCAAAAAAGTGCTGTTTCGCGCTTTCATTTCTGTTTCTTCGGCACACTCTGTCTATATACAGTAAACTATCATGTTGACTATCACAAGATACTAGTATATTAATTACAGAAAGTTCCCTACATATAAACGAGTTCCATTTAAAGGCTCAGGAAATCTTTGCATGTGTTTTTTAGTTAATTAGCAGATCTATTGAGTTTCCAATATTGAACTTTTGGGGTTTTCATTAGCTATAAGCCCTAATTGTCAAAATAAAAAAGAAATAAACACTTGAAATATATCAGTCTGTGTGTAATGAATCTACAGTGCCCTCCATAATTATTGGCACCCCTGGTTAAACTCTGTTCTTTAGCCTCTAAAAAATTCTGTTTTGTTCTAAATAACATAGGACCACAATGGAAAAAAGAGGAAATTCCAACCTTTAATTCAAGTGCATTTATTCAGTGGGAAAAAAATCCCACATTAAGAAATAATTATTTTACATCAAATCATGGGTGCCACAATTATTAGCACCCCTGATGTTTAATACTTTGTACAACCCCCTTTTGCCAACAAAACAGCACCTAATCTTCTCCTATAATGTTTCATAAGATTAGAGAACACAGAAAGAGGGATCTTCGACCATTCCTCTTTGCACAATGTCTATAAATCATCCAATGACCTGACTCCTCTCCTCTGCCCTCTCCTCTTCAGCTCACTCTACAGGTTTTCAATGGGGTTGAGGTCTGGGGACTGAGATGGCCATGGGAGGAGCTTGATTCTGTGTGTGGTGACCCATTTCTGTGTAGATTTGCCCACATGTTTTGGGTCATTATCTTGCTGAAAGACAGAGTGACAACCCATCTTCAGATTTTGCTTTAAAATGACCTGGTATTTCAAAGCATTCATGATGCTATGCACCCTAACAAGGTTCCCAGGGCCTCTGGAAGAGAAACAGCCCCACAGCATCACCGATCCTCCCCCATACTTCACAGTGGGCATGGGGTGCTTTTCTGCATACTCATCTTTTGTGTTCCACTTAGGTCCCAGTTGAAGCCCCAGTACCGCTAAGCAAACTCCAAACGTTTGCGTTTATGATTGTGACTAAGAAAAGGTTTTTTCCTTGCATGCCTCCCAAAGAGCTTGTTGGCATGTAGATAGCGTCTGATGGTTGTTTTGGAGACTTTGTGACCCCAAGATGCTATCATTTGTTGCAGTTCTTCAACAGTGAGCTTTGGAGAATTTTTTATTTCTCTTACCATCCTCCTCACTGTGCGTGGAGGCAAAATAAACTTGCGTCCTCGTCCAGGCTTGGACTGTTCTTGACTACTGTTCTAGTTTTTTAAAACTTTTTAATGATTCCTCTCACAGTAGATATGGGCAGGTGCAGGCGGGTGGCTATTTTCTTGAACCCATTGCCTGACTTGTGAGGGTCGGCACACATCTACCTTACTTGAATGGTGTGTTCCTTTGTCTTTCCCATGTTGAAGAGTGGATAAGAGAAATGGCCTCTGTGTCATGTCATATTTATACCCCAGGGAAGCAGGAAGTGATAAATTACTAATTACATGTTCCTAGATACTCTGATCAACTTTGTAAACTACTGTAGAAATGACAGAAATACTTCAATTACATTTATTTTCTAGGAATTGTTAGGGGTGCCAATAATTGTGGAACAGGTTATTTTATGAAAAATAATTATTTGTAAGTCAGGGATTTTTATTTCCCCATAAAATTCACTTTATATTCACGTTATATTTTTTCTACAATCTTCAGTGTGACAATATGCTTCTGCAATAAAAACTTACACAGGGGTGCCCATAATTATGGAGGGCACTGTATATATGAATTTCAATTTTTAATGAAATTCCTGAAATAAATCAATTTTAATTGATATTCAAATTCATTGAGATGTACAAGTGTATAGACCTACATCACCTCTTGTATTGGATCAGAGTACATGGACCAGCCTTTACACCCCATGTGCATCAGTGAGCCTTGGCTGCCCATGACTCTGTCACAAGTTCACTGGTTTTAATTCCTTAAAAACCTGCAGTTCTGAAGTTGCTCTGCTCCAGTCGTTTAGCCATCACAATTTGACTCTTGTCAAAGTCATTTAAATACTTATGTTTGCCTATTCTTTCTGTTTCCAACACATCAATTTCAGGGACAAAATTTTAACTTGTTGTCTAATATACCCACCCACTTCCAGGTGCCATTGGCATGAGATATTGTATCTGTAGCTACTGTGATCGGGCTAAATTGTGGCTAGACAACTGGGTCAGAGCAACTCTAAAACTGGAGCTCTTGTGGGATGTTCCTGGCCTGCAGTGGTCAAAAGTGGCCCAAGGAAGTGCTTATTTAATGCCCATGGGGAGCGACACCAAGCCAGTGTAGTCTGATCCAATTTAAGAGTAGTTCTAATTACTGAAAAGGTTAATGCTGGAAAAGGTCACACAGGTCATTACTGTTTCGGTGACAAAAGGAAGGACCTATTCAATATTAAGCAGATGGTTATAAAGTTCTAGTTCAAGTTCAAGTAGGCTTTGTCACTTCAACCATATACAGTTAGTACACAGTGAAATGAAACAACGTTCCTCCAGCACCAAGGTGCTACATGCAACATAAATTTACAACATAGATTAACAGAAAGACTAAACTAGCTAACTAAGAGACAACATAGATTTACAACATAAATGTAATCCAGTAATGAATATTGTGCAAAAAGAGCATTTACAGGTTGGTGTGTACAGTAGTCTAGTGTAGATCAGTGTGTTTGCGCTTGTGTTGATTAATCAGTCCAGTCTCAATGTTCTGAGGTAGTTGAGTTTAAGCTGAGTGATTGTGTGTGTGTGTGTGTGTGTGTGTGTGTGTATTTATCAGTCTAGTCCCTCATTGTTGAGGAGACGGGTGGCTTGTGGAAAAAAGCTGTTGCACTCTGGATGTGTGTGCCCGAATGCTACCTTTTTCCAGATGGCAGGAGGGTGAAGAGTGAGTGTGAGGCTTGCGGATGCAGCGTGTGGTGTAGATGTCCTCGATAGAGGGAAGAGAGACCCCGATGATCTTCTCTGCTGTCCTCACTATCTGCTGTAGGGTCTTGCGGTCCGATGTGGTGCAGTTCCCAAACCTGACAGTGATGCAGCTGCTCAGGATGCTCTCGATAGTACCTCTACAGAAGGTGGTCAGGATCGGAAGCTGGGCCTTTCTCAGCCTTCTCAGGAAGAAGAGACGCTGTTGGGCTTTCCTGTGCAGAGAGCTGGTGTTGAGGGACCAGGTGAGGTCATTCTCCAGGTGGACACCCAGGAATTTGGTGCTTTTGACGATCTCCACCGAGGAGACATTGATGCTCAGCGGAGAATGGTCGCATCGTGTCCTCCTAAAGTCAACAACCATCTCCTTTGTCTTGTCAACATTCAGAGACAAAGGAGATGGTTGTTGACTTTAGTTTATGCCTGATCGGTGTGTGTGTGTGTGTGTGTGTGTGTGTGTGTGTGTGTGTTACATAAAACACAATTGAAGAGGGTAGATAAAGGTTAAAGTACTTACTCTTGCCAGTATCACTATACCCTCCTGTGTGGCAGGGTCTGTATGGACCCTGAAAGTGGCACTTTCCTCCAAATCATCTAGAGTGTAGTTCATCCTAGCATTCACACCAACATCAGCATCCTCTGCCATGACCCTACCAACTGTGGTGCCAACTGTTGCTGATTCCATTATAGCAAATGTGTACATGTCTGCCAGAATAAGAAGAAAATATGCAATGACTCACTCCATGCATTTCAGCACATCTTCTTTAACAATGGAAATTATGCAAAATCTACAAGAATTCTTGAGAATAGAAGTTTTGTTCAAATTTTGCTTAAAAAATGAAAGAAAAGAAAAGTTTAAAAAATGTGGGTGTGGGAGATTTTTTATCTTCCACTGTTAATGCCAAACATAAGCTGTTAAACTCCAAGTATAATAGTATCAAAAAAAGACTCAGTAGTCAGTTGATCTAGATGAAGTAAGCTGGGACTTGCTTATGGAAGGATGAGCCCACACCTGCTTCTTCCAAGAGGCCCCTCATAACAATTGTCTCTGTGGGTGGGTCTGCAGTAACCCAGACCGATTCTCCTATTACTATTGTTTCTGTCGGGACTAACACTCAAAGTCCTGTGTCCAATACAATTGGCACACATACTGATTTGGCACAAAAATGTATTTCTGTCACATTTGTTCCTGTCTGTATGCATTTAATTCATGCAGTGAATTAAACTGTACTTTGCACCAGCCATGAGTTTTGTTGTGGTTTAAATGGGTCCTCACCTGATAAGAGGTAATGAGTGAAGCTTGACACAGTGATACAAAAACCCATTCGTGCTTCTTTTATTTTCCCCTCTTCCCACTATGCTTAAGCATCAGCATCCTCCATCCTTCCATACTTGGACTTAATGTGGCTTCTCTCAAGTCCACATTAAGTCTGTATATTTCTTATCTACGACAAGCTGACCCTTCTTCCTGCAGTGTAAGTGTTGCGCTCACTTATTTTATCTGAGAAAGCACCCTGCTTCTCTGGGCTCTCAATGTCTCACAGTTCATCCCACATGAGTTTTTAAAGTTTTAGCAAACCATATTTTAGAAGATTAGATGAAAGGTTATATGATTATATTTTCGCAGTGACCAAGAGAACAGTTCAAGCACAGCTTTTGAAATATTT
Organism: Clarias fuscus; assembly: GCA_030347435.1. Lineage (NCBI taxonomy): Eukaryota > Metazoa > Chordata > Actinopteri > Siluriformes > Clariidae > Clarias > Clarias fuscus. Next base: position 13,378,938 of record CM059226.1, read on the forward strand.
CAAAATAGAGGAGAACTGACGGTATGAAACATACACACAAATCCTCTCAGCAGAAACACAATGAAAACGAAGGATTCAGTTTATCACTGGAGTTTTCGAAATGACTGATACCTTTAATGAGACGAGTTCTTTACCCAATTTGTGTAATTTCATTCTCAATTTAAAGAAGAGGTTTTGTTTTTTCTTTAGACTTCACCTACATGCTTGGGTACAAATGGGTCAAAAATAGATTTTTAAATTCCATAATAGTAATTTGATCGTGTGTGTGTGTGTGTGTGTGTGTGTGTGAGGGAGAGAGAGCGAGACTACATTGTGTACAGTACTATTAAATTAAATTATTTAATTACTAATGTTTAAGTAGATTTTTATCTACTCTTACAATCCTCCCCAGATGAAAGCCATGGTAAGGATCAAATGATATTTTTGACAACTGCATGTTAATTAAGCTTACATTTTGTTAATAAAAAAAAAAAAAAAAAAAAATATATATATATATATATATATATATATATATATATATATATATATATTTGAACACATCCCCCTTGAATTTTTTATACAATTCAACCCCTGGACGTTACACTGAGAAAATGTTTGCTGCTGGTATGCTCTGCTCATCCTGCTGTTTGCTGTGGTGACAGGCTTCCAGAAATATTCACCTGAAAATCTGTATGAGCTAAGAGCAAATTATAAACTTCCTATGCAGATACTGCAGCATGCTGACTTTTAAGCTTTTAACCTTTAGCTTGAGGTTGTTTTTTGCATGTGGCAACTAACAATGATAACATCTTGAAAGAGATGATCTCTATGAGCCTGTCCAATCTGACCAGGACATAACATTGAAACAGCCCTTGTCAGAATAACTAATGACCTTTTGTGTGCTGCTGACTCTGGTTTGCTCTTTATTCTCTTTTTTTTTTTTGGATTTTTCCCCGATTTTCTCCCTAATGTAGTCGTGTCCAATTCCTCCCCGTCACTAGGGGGCTCCCACATTAAGGCTACTACTACCACTCAGCCGGGAGGGCCGAAGACTACCACGTGTTTCCTCCGAACCACGTGACGCCAGCCGACCGCATCTTTTCGAACTGCCCGCTCGCGCACCGTTGGGGGCGGCGTAACACACTCGGAGGACAGCGCTATCCGCTCCCTCCGTTGCGCGAGCTCACAGACGCCCCTGACTGGCTGTAGAGCCGTGATTAATGTGGGAGCACCAAGCACCTCTCATCCCTCCCCTCTGAGAGAGCTCGGCCAATCAGCTCTCTCTAGACCTCCGGCTGCGAGAGGTTACAGCATCACCCTTTTGTTGGACTTTCAATGAGGTATCCCAAAAGTTCTTTTAGAAGGCCTTTCTGACATTGATGATACTGTACATCACTAATAACATGATTAGCATGTTCCTAGCATGATGCCTAGCTTATTAGCACGTTGCTAGCATTATGATAACTATATTAGCATGTTGCTAGCAATATCAGTAAAATGTTGATATCATGATGCTAGAGTGCTTAGCATGTTGCTAGCATGGTGTTTAGCTAATTAGCATGTAGCTGGCATTATGCTAATAATATTAGCATGTTGCTAGCTACATCATTACACTGCTGCTAACATGAGGCTGGAGTGCTTAGCAAGTTGCTAGCATGACTCCAAAGTTTTGCCACGGCGAGCACCACTCACATTTTCTTCAGGAAATGTACCTCTCTAGTTTAATTAATTATCTCATAAATATGATTATTCTCTATATTCTTGTTGAATATAGTCCCTCAGAGTAAGCGTTGTGTCAGAAGATTCTGCGGAATCTCTTCTCACCTTTCATTCACAATAGGTGTGAATTTATCAAACTGGATGCGCTGTTGGCAAATACTATAGGTGTCACGGTTACTGCTTGCCGGACGAAAGAGAGACATGATAGCAGAGGTGAAGTGATCAAAAGGATTTTAATGACACAAAACAGGGAACCAAAAGAACAGAACATGAACTGAAACCAGGATAAACTATAAACATGACAAACTAGACATTACCAAAAGACTGAGATAGACAGACTAGGAGACAGACAGACCAGGAGCACACGGAGCCAGGAGAACATGGAGCCAGGAAGGACACAGAGAACCAGAAGAACACAGAACAGGAAGAACACAGAGCCAGGGAGAACACAGGGAACCAGAAGAACATAGAACAAGAAGAACACAGAGCCAGGGAGAACACAGAGTCAAGAGAACAAAGAGCTAGACAACATACCAGGACAAACAGTAACCTAGACGAACAGATGCAAGACAAGACTAAACTGAACTCAGGAACATTTATAACAAACACTAATGAACACAGCTAATTAGCAACCTCAGTCCAGGTGAGCGCCACATCACCTGACCGAGGTGCATTCTGGGGATTAGAGTCCTTCACAGAAAAGAACACAAAGAACACAGAAAAAACAAAAGGAAGTCTCTGGGCGCTTTGGCGCCCTCTAGGGGTAATCCCTGACAATAGGAGGGGTTTTAGATGAATTAACAAGTCAGAGCGGATGTCTCTGCCTAAATTTTATTTCTCCAGCAAAACATAAAATAGATTTAACAAAATAATAAAATTGATTAATGATAGCAATTAAATCAGATTTGATGCTTTTTAATTTCAATACTTTGCTTTTTATTTACTGCATGGACAGTTGTATTATGCTTTCTCTGGGGAATAAACAAACCATCTGGAGCACCATAAAAAATTTACTGAAATGCAATACTTATGCACAGAAAAAAATAACCTACACAGCAAAAATGTTATATTATATTACGACATGCTCTCATCGGAGCACGCTGTCATGTTATCTACCCAGTAGCCTATATATTTGTGTTTGTTGCATTTTTGGGGGAGCATGTTTGCATTTTTATCGATAAATTGCATGCGTTTATCAGACTTTTGATCAAACGCTGCCTTTGGTAAAGTGAAAGTGCGAGCTGCGAGTTTACAGACACCGATTTAAAATAAATTTTAGATTAATTTTAAAGAACGATTTAGGTCATCTCATTTCATTATTATAAACATGATTTATGAATTACACTCGAGCGGGCGGTAAAGCTCTGATTAGACTACGTAGGAAATAGGCTCAACATCCCGGAGCCCAAACCTCATTTAAATAAAAATTTTTAATTAACAAATATTGTAAGTAAACAACAGTAGCAAAAGTTTAGGAAAAAAAAAACATTTAGACTATGAAAAATAAGCATCTATTTTAGGTGTGCCAGCTGGCATTGTTCTTATATTGCTCTTTGTCAGGGTAAATCATTTAATGACAACGCCGTAAAACCTGGATTAAACAGGATGAGTATGTAGCTTTAAATGTAGCTAGTCCTCCTGGATATAGCTACATACACCTCTACTAACTGGTAGAGGAGGAGGCGTCACAGTTATTCACAATGATAATCTGTCTATAGTACAAAAACACGGACACAAATTTAATGCATTTGAAGTTCTCTGTAGTAACATAAAAAGTGTAGCTACAAATATTAAGTCTGCTCAGTTGATCCCGCTAATTATCATTTACAGAACCCCAGGGCCGTACTTTGAATTTCTCTGTGAATTTGCAGGTTTTCCTTTCATTTCTGTAGAGAAAGCGTTAATTCCTGGAGATTTTAATATTCATTTTGAGAATCCAGAAGACTGTCTGAGAACAGCATTTATGTCCATACTGGAATCAGTAGGAGTAAAGCAATGTGTAGTAGTACCCACTCATAAAGCAGGTCACACTTTAGATTTAATATTATTCTTTGGATTAAGTATAAGAAATTTATTCACAATTCCAATGTCTGAAGTTATCTCAGATCACTATCTTGCCTCAGTTAAAGTGTGTCATAGTAATGATGTACACACAGCTACCGTACTAAACGTACATTCACATCAAATACCACACAGAGCTTTATCAGTAATCTCCCAGAGTTACCAACTTTAATTGGATTGCTATCTGACTCGGAACTCGATCAGGCGACTGAACACTTAGAGTGAACATTTCGTTATACCTTAGATAATGTAGCTCCAGTTAAAAGGAAACTGATTAGAGATAAGAAACTCGCTCAGGCAGTTTAAAACAGACTGCTCAGAAATTAGAACGTAAATGGTGTCAAACCAAATTGTTAGTATTTTAAATAGCATGGAAGGAGAGCACCCTGAACTATAGAAAAGCTCTTAGTGTAGCTAGATCAACGTATCGCTCTACTCTTATAGAAAATAACAAAAATAATCCTGGATTTTTATTTAATACCGTAACCAAATTAACCAGAAATAAGACCACTGCAGAAATCTCCACAACAACAACATACAGTAGTGAGAACTTCATGAACTTTTTTAATAATAAAATTGTAAACATTAGGCATCTTGAATATTGAATATAATTGAGGCTTTGAAACCGGACAATGTAATGGATGCAGATGTTAAACTAACCATGTCAGATCGGAACTTTAGAATACTTTACTCCCCTTGAAGGCATTGAACTAATGCCAGAAATAACAGAACCCTTGCTGAAAATAATGAATTCTTCACTCAGCATTGGGTATGTTCCAAAATCTTTTAAATTAGCAGTAATTAAACATATAATTAAGAAGTCTGACCTCGACCCCGGTCTGCTGTCCAACTACAGGCCGATATCAAACCTCCCCTTTATCTCGAAGATTCTGGAAAAGATAATAGCGGAGCAGCTATGCTCATATCTACATAGAAATAACATACATGAACTGTATCAGTTAGGATTTAGGCCTCACCACAGCACAGAGACAGCACTCGTTAAAGTAGTAAATGACCTCCTATGGGCCTCTGATCAGGGTTGCGTAACTATGCTTGTGTTACTCGACCTTAGTGCAGCTTTTGACACAATTGATCATAGTATTCTCCTTCACAGATTAGAAAATGTAGTAGGAATTAAGGGAACAGCCCTCTCCTGTCTCAGATCCTATCTGACTGATCGTTAACAGTATGTAGATTTAAATGGTGATTATTCTGCATGTTCTCTAGTGGAGTTTGGTATCACACACGGTTTGGTTTTAGGCCCACTGCTTTTTTCCCTTTACATGCTTCCTTTGGGCAACATAATCTGTAAGCATGATATTAATTTTCAGTGTTATGCTGACGACACACAGTTATACATCTCAGCAAATCCAGATGAGAGAAACCAGCTTGTTAAAGTTGAGCAATGCGTAAAGGATATAAGTGACTGGATGCTAATTAACTTCCTTCTGCTTAATCCTGCTAAGACTGAAGTTCTACTTATAGGACCGCATGCAGCTAGAAGCAAGATTTTAGATCATACTGTAATTTTAGATGGCCTTTCTGTTCTATCTAGTACAACAGTAAAAGACCTTGGTGTGATTATAGATTCTAGTCTTTCATTTGAAACTCATGTAGACAATATCACCAGGATAGCATTCTTTCACCTCAGAAATTTTGCCAAGTTAAGGAATATATTTTCAATAAACGATGCAGAAAAACTAGTTCATGCTTTTATCACCTCAAGGTTGGACTATTGCAACACTTTACTGTCTGGTTGTTCAACTAGGTGCATAAACAAGCTTCAATTAGTTCAGAATGCAGCAGCCATTAGAGTCTAGAGTCCTCACTAGAAACAGGAGATATGAGCACATCACCCCTAACTTATCTTCACTTCATTGGCTCCCTGTGAAATTTCTCATTGATTTTAAAATACTACTTTTGACATATAAAACATTAAATGGTCTTGCACCGAAGTATCTGAGTGAACTGCTAGTGTCTTACGATCCGATACGCCTACTTCGATCAAAGGATGCAGGCTGCTTGTCAGTATCGCGTATTATAAAAACTACAGCAGGGGGCAGAGCTTTTTCTTACAAAGCCCCAAAGTTATAGAATAGCCTTCCAAATAGTGTTCGGGACTCAGACACAGTCTCAGTGTTTAAGTCTAGGCTAAAAACCTATTTATTTAACCAAGCATTTTGTAAATAGATTTGCCTTAGGTAAAGGAGCAGATCTGGGGAACTCATGGATGTAGAGTATTCTGGTGAACTGGTATGTTTAGATGCTGTCTTCCCCACTCTCACTGATTACTCAGGATTGTTGACGGTGAGGTGATTGGTTGCTTTACATCACAGGGAGCCCTCATGTCCATGTTTCCTTCTGGCTCTCCCTTTTAGTTATGCTGTTATAGTTAGTCCTGCCGGAGTCCCTGCTTGCACTCTACAATAAATAAATATACATTCACAAATTCATTATACATTATGTGACTGTGACCATACCTAACTGTAATCTCTCCTCTTCTGCTCTCCCCCCTCTCTCTTTCCCTCTCTCTGTCGAGCTACACATGTCGACAGAGTTGCCATTGATCCAGACTCCCTCTGCCTGACTCATCCTGGTGCCCCGCTTCTGATTGGAGATCTCGTCACATGGATGTCCCATGTGCCTCTTTGGGATGCGTCCGATGTCTGCGGACGGTTTCACTCTACTAGACAGTTCGGGCCTGGTCTGTGGTTGACAGCTGTTTCTCTGCGGACTTGGCTACAGTTGTTCGATAGTTCAGGACTGGAATTTCCTACAAATCTACCTGAGCCTCCAATAACTACCTGGACTCCATAGTAACATCAATTAACATCTGTTAACAACTGTTATACTGACCGGCCTGCCACCTAACACACAGTATGAATGCAGATCAATTCCTGCTTTCTGTTTCACCCAAATGAGGATGGGTTCCCTGTTGAGTCCGGTTCCTCTCAAGGTTCCTTCCTACTGCCATCTCGGGTAGTTTTTCCTTGCCACTGTCGCCCTCGGCTTGCTCATCAGGGACTATCTGACCATTTTTGATTCATACACGTTCACATTTCATACAAACTCAAATAATTCTATTGATTGTGTAAAGCTGCTTTGCGACGATGACAAACAAAATAAATAAATAAAATCGAACTGAATTGAATAAAATTTCCATGTACTGCAATGTGTTGTATTCAGCGAGTATCATATATTTTTGTGTTTGTTGCATTTCTGGGGGAGTATGTCTGCAGTTTTATCAAAAAATCTGCTCATATCTTTACACGCGTTTATCAGCCTTTTGATCAAAAAACTCACTTTGAGTTTGCAAAAGACAGTGTTTATTGTTAAGTGTATATTTAAAGCGCATATACACAATAAAACAATATAGTTTTAGGCTAACTTATCATACATTTTTGTATTCTTTGGTGTACTTTGTCTTTTTGCCCATACACACGGGTGCGTTACAATAATAATAATAATAATAATAATAATAATAATAATAATGATGATAATTAAAGCTGCAAGCAGCGATGATTGTGCCCTCGCACCCGGTGCAGTCCACGTGGGCCTCAATAATGTTCTCCTGCATGCTCTTTCTGATGTAATCCCCTCATTTATACAGTCAAAAAGAGATACAAACTAAGCATTTCCTCATACCAGTTGGTGGCGCTATAACTGAATTATTATATTGGCACCTCAATCTGTTCAAACTCTGATTGTTATTAATGTTGTTAAGTGTTGTCCAGATTGGATGAAGTGTGTGGAAGAAACAGGCAAAAGTTCTTCCATTTCATGTGTGTTGGGTGAGGCGTGGCGGCGCCACAGCCATACCATGTGACCCAGACAAAAGCTTTTGACAACTTTTGGTCCTTGATCCCTTAAGAGCCACCTGAAAAATTTTGAACTCAATCAGGCAATTCCCCTAAGAGGAGTTCGTTAAAATACGACGTGTGCGAAACGCGTGAAACATCTCGCAGTTTTTCCAAAATGGCGGACTTCCTGTTCACTTTAGAGGACACCTCCAGTAGACTTTTTTTCTCGTCTTGAGAAGGTACATTAGTATACCAAATTTCATGTCCGTAGGTCTTACAGGGACCCAGATCAACATTCCAGTGGGCGCTGCTGAGCAATTTGGCCACGCCTACTCACAGCGACAGTTTCACACGAAAATTTTCGCCGGGGGAGAATTTTCCGGAAAGTTTGGTGAGTTTTCGAGCATGTTCAGGCACCCAAATTAGCAGTTCTTTAGGCACGGTGAGGAATACAGTAATAATATAATAATAATAATTAAAGCTGCAAGCAGCGATGAGCGGGCCCTCGCACACGGTGCAGTCCATGCGGGCTGTACATTGACCTCCTGAATGTTCTCTCTGATGTCGTCCTTGAATTTGAGCAGAACTACTGCCAAAAATAGATAGAAACCAATAATTTCCTCATACCAGTTGGTGGCGCTATGACCGAGTTATCATGTTGGATTGGATGAAGTGTGTGGGAGAAAGAGGCAAAAATACATCCATTTCGTGTGCGGCGGGGGAGGGTCAAATTCGTCAGGGCGCCACAGGCAGACCATGTGACCCAGATGAAAGCTTTTGATAACTTTTTGTCCTTCATCCCTTACGAGCGATCTGAGAAATTGTGAACTCGATCAGGAAATCCCCCCAGGAGGAGTTCGTTCAAATACGAGATGTGCGAAACGCAATATCTTGCAATTTTTCCAAAAAAAGGGGAATTCCTGTTTGTTGTACCTCCAAGAGACTTTTTTTCCTGTGGTGAGGAGATACATCAGTCTACCAAATTAGATGGCTGTAGGTCTTACAGGGATCCAGATCTAGGGGGCGCTGCCGAGACATTTGGCCACGCCCACTCATGACGACAGTGGCATGAGGAAAGGTGTGCATGGCCTGATGTAAGTCTAGACTATGAGCTGGATTGGAGAAGGATTGTAAGAAATACAGCAACTTTCTCTATACTGTCGAAGGACCTAATTTGCGGCCCCGCCCTGGCCAGACCGTAGAACTTTGATAAAAGCTTTTGATAACTTTTACTCACCAATGTCTTCAGGACCAGGGGGCAAAATTTGGAACTTCTTGCATGATTTCCCTAGGAGGAGTTTGTTAAAATATGAGATGTGGAAAGGGGAAAATCAGGCAAAAGACATTAGCTACTGCCAGTAGGTGGCGTTATAGCTATATCGTCAAATTGGCATATCAATCTGTTCAGTCTCAAATGAACATCATGACTGTAAAGTTTAGTCCACATTGGAAGAAGTGTGTGAGAGAAAGTGTCAGGGATAACCCCTAGAGGGCGCCAAAGCGCCCTGTGATTTTGTTTGTAGTTCTTTTGTTTTCACTTCATTTCCCGTCATGCACTTCGGTCAGGTGACGTGGGGGCGCTCACCTGAACCGACTTGCTCATTAGTTTTATTATAAATAGTTTGGTTTCATTTAGTTTCGTGTCTTGCGTCTGTTGATTTTCCATGATAAATGTCTGCATGGTTTAGTTGTGTCTTTTGTTTCGTGTATTCGTGTTTTAGCTTCAGTTTCCTTATAAAGTATATTTGTTTTGTTGGATTTCCCTGTTTTTCTTTTAAATAAACATTGTTTTCCTTCAACCATCTGGACCTCTGCATTTATGCCTCACATCCCAATTCGTGACAGAAAGTGGCAAAAAAACATCCACTTCCTGTGGGGGGAGGGTAAAATTCGTGGCGCCGCAACAGCCAGACCATGTGACCCAGACAAAAGCTTTTGATAACTTTTGGTCCTTGACCCCTTATGAGCATCCGGAGAAATTTTGGGCAATTCCCAGTCTACCAAATTTCATGTCTGTAGGTCTTACAGGGACCCACATCTCATTCCAGGGGGCGCTGCTGAGCCATTTGGCCATGCCTACTTATGGCGACAATTTCACACGAGAATTTTCGACCAGGGGAGAATTTTCCGGAAAGTTTGGTGAGTTTTCGAGCATGTTCAGGCACCCAAATTAGCAGTTCTTTAGGCACGGTGAGGAATACAGAATAATAATAATAATTCCTTCGGTTACAATAGGGCTTCGCACCATCGGTGCTCGGGCCCTAATAATTCCTTCAGATACAATAGGGCTTCGCACAGGTCGGTGCTCAAGCCCTTATAATAATTCCTTCAGATACAATAGGGCTTCGCACCGGTCAGTGCTCGGGCCCTAATTAAAGCTGCAAGCAGCAATGATCGGGCCCTCACACCCGGTGCAGTCCATGCAGGCTTCTACACTGTCCTCCTGCATATTCTCACTGATGTCATCCTTACATTTGAGCAGAACTACAGCCAAAAAGAGATATAAACTAATCATTTCCTCATGCCAGTTGGTGGCGCTATGACTGAATTATCTTCTTGGCATGTCGATCTGTTCAAATTCCGATTGTAATTGAAACTGTAAAGTTTTGTCCAAATTGGATGAAGTGTGTGGGAGAAACAGCCAAAAACACATCCATTTCCTGTGCGTCGGGGGAGGGTCAAATTCGTCACTGCGTCACAGCCAGACCATGTGACCAAGACAAAAGCTTTTGATAACTTTTTGTCCTTGATCCCTTAAGAGTGTCCTGAGAAATTTTGAGTTCGATCGGGCAATTCCCCTAGGAGGAGTTCGTTAAAATACGACATGTGGAACGGGGAAAATCAGGCAAAAGACATTAGCTACTGCCAGTAGCATTATAACTGTATCATCATATTATCATATCAATCTGTTCAGACTCGATCACTTATCGTGACTGTAAAGTTTTATCCACATTGGAAGAAGTGTGTGGGAGAAACAAACAAAAAAAGCATCCATTTCCTGTGCGTCGGGGGAGGGTCAAATTCGTGGCGACTCCACAGCCAGACCATGTGACCCAGGCGAAAGCTTTTGATAAATTTTTGTCCTCGGTCCCTTACAAGCGATCTGAGAAAATTGTAACTCGATCGAGCAATTCCCCTAGGAGGAGTTCGTTTAAATACAACATGTGCAAACTGCAATATCTCACCATTTTTCCAAAATGGCGGACTTCCTGTTCATTGTAGAGGATACCTCCAAGAGACTTTTTTACACACGGTGAGGAGATACATCAGTCTACCGAATTTGATGCCTGTAGGTCTTACAGGGACCCAGATCAGAATCTAGGGGGCGCTGCCGAGACATTTGGCCACGCCCACTCAGGCTGACCATGTCATGAGGAAAGGGGTCCATGGGCTGATCTAAGTCTAGAGTATGAGCTGGATTGGAGGAAGAATGTACAAAATACAGCAACTTTCTCCATACTGTCGAAGGATCTAATTTGCAGCCCCGCCCTGCCCAGACCGTGGAACTTTGATAAAAGCTTTTGATAACTTTTCTAAACAATGTCTTCTGGACCATGGGGCAAAATTTCATGCTTATTGCATTATTTCCCTAGGAGGAGGACAGGTGAATATGAGGCAAAACACATTAGCTACTGACAGTAGGTGGGGTTATAACTTTATCGTCATATTGGCATATCAATCGGTTCAGACTTGAACACTCATCATGATTCTAAAGTTTTGTCCAGATTGGATGAATTGTGTGGGAGAAACGGGCAAAAAAAAAATACATTTCCTGTGCGGCGGGGGATGGTAAAATTCGTGGCGGCGCCACAGCCAGATCAAGTGACCCAGACAAAAGCTTTTGATAACTTTTTGTCCTTGATCCCATAAGTCAAGTCAAGTCAAGTCAATTTATTTATATAGCGCTTTTAACAATTGACATTGTCGCAAAGCAGCTTTACACAATCAAAAGAAGTAAGTTTGTATGCAATGTGGATGAATCAAAATGATAAGATTGTCCCTGATGAGCAAGCCGAGGGCGACGGTGGCAAGGAAAAACTCCCCGAGATGGTAATAAGAAGAAACCTTGAGAGGAACCGGACTCAGGGAACCCATCCTCATCTGGGTGATAACGGATAGCAGGGATTGATCAGCATAATAATGTGTAAGACTGGAAGTTCAGTATAACAGGAGATGTGTTAAAATTTTAATTAAAACGGGTCCAGTTTGTTCCTGGAGGCTCAGGTAGACTGTAGGAGATTCCAGTCCTGAGCTATCGAACAACTGAAGTCACAGGTCCCCAGAGCATCAATCGATGACAGGACAGTCTTCATGGAAACCATCCCCAGCCACCACACGAATCAGGGCAGACCACACGGGGCATCCATGCGACGAGATCTCCAACCAGAAGCAGGACTCCAGGACGGGTTAGACGGGTCCAGAGGGCAGAGGGGTCTGGATCACTGGCAACTCAGGAGTGACATGTATAGCTCGACAGAGAGGGGGAAAGGAGACAGGGAGAGAGAGAGAGGAGAGAGCAGAAGAGGAGAGAACAGAAAATAAGGAGAGATGGCAGTTAGGTATGGTCACAGTCAACATGTATAAGGTGAATGTGTATTTAGTGCAAAGTGCAAGCAGGGACTCCAGCAGGACTAATTATAACAGCATAACTAAAAGGGAGAGCCAGAAGGAAACACAGACATGAGGGCTCCCTGTGATGTAAAGCAACCAATCACCTCACCGTCAACAAACCTGAGTGATCATTGAGAGTGGGGAGGACAGCATCTAAACATACCAGTTCACCAGAATACTCTACGTCCATGAGTCCCCCAGATCTGCTCCTTTATCTGAGGTTAATCTATTTTAAAAAATGCTTGGCAAAATAAATAGGTTTTTGAGCCTAGACTTAAACACTGAGACTGTGTCTGAGTCCCAAACATTAATAGGAAGACTATTCCATAACTTTGGGGCTTTGTAAGAAAAAGATCTGCCCCCTGCTGTAGTTTTAATAATACGTGGTACTGACAGGCAGCCTGCATTCTTTGATCGAAGTAGGCGTGGCGAATCGTAAGACACTAGCAGTTCACTCAAATACTGTGGCGCGAGACCATTTAGTGCTTTAAATGTCAAAAGAAGAATCTTAAAATCGATGCGAAATTTCACAGGGAGCCAATGCAGTGTAGATAAGATAGGGGTGATGTGCTTGTATCTTCTGGTTTTAGTGAGGACTCTCGCTGCTGCATTCTGTACTAACTGAAGCTTGTTTATACACCTAGTTGAACAACCAGAGAGTAAGGCGTTACAATAGTCCAACCTAGAGGTGATAAAGGCATGAACTAGTTTTTCTGCATCATTTAGTGACAATATGTTTCTAATCTTGGCAATATTTCTAAGGTGAAAGAAAGCTATCCTGGTGATATTATCTACATGTGCTTCAAACGAAAGGCTGGAATCTATAATCACACCAAGGTCTTTTACTGTTGCATTTGATGGAACAGAAAGGCCATCTAAAGTTACAGTGTGATCAGAAAGCTTATTTCTAGCTACTTGTGGTCCTATGACCAGAACTTCTGTCTTATCAGGATTAAGCAGAAGAAAATTAATTAACATCCAATCTCTTATGTCCTGCACACACTGCTCAATTTTAGCAAACTGGTTTTTCTCATCTGGTTTTGCTGAGACATATAATTGTGTGTCATCAGCATAACAATGAAAAGTAATACCATATTTACGAATTATGTTGCCCAGAGGAAGCATGTAAAGGGAAAAAAGCAGTGGGCCTAAAACTGAACCCTGTGGAACACTAAACTCCACTTGAGAACATGAGGAATGGTCACCATCTAAATCTACATACTGATAACGATCAGTCAAATAGGATCTGAGCCACAAGAGGGCAGTTCCCTTAATTCCTACTACCTTTTCTAATCTGTGAAGGAGAATACTATGATCAATGGTGTCAAAAGCTGCACTGAGGTCCAGTAACACAAGTATAGTGACGCAACCCTGATCAGAGGTCAATAGGAGGTCGTTTACTACTTTAACAAGTGCTGTCTCTGTGCTGTGATGAGGCCTAAATCCTGACTGATACAGTTAATTTATGCTATTTCTGTGTAGATGTGAACATAGCTGCTGTGATACTACCTTTTCCAGAATCTTGGAGATAAAGGGAAGGTTTGATATCAGTCTGTAATTAGAAAGCTGACTGGGGTCAAGGTCAGGTTTCTTGATTAGCAGTTTAATAACGGCTAATTTAAAGGATTTGGGGACATACCCACTACTGAGTGAACAGTTAATTACTTTCAACAGGGGTTCTATTTTTGCTGGTACTATCTGTTTGAGAAAATGTGTCGGTATAGGATCTAATATACAGGTTGACGATTTTGAAGAAGAGATGAGTGAATTTAGTTCCCTCGCTTCAAGGGGAAGCTAAGTATTCTAAGTTCTGATGTGATGTGGTTAGTTCATCTGAATTATTTAAATTGTCTGGTTTCAAAGCCTGAATTTTTTGCCTAAAATTTATGATTTTGTTATTGAAAAAGTTCATGAAATCCTCACTACTGCATGATGTTGTTGTGGAGATTTCTGCAGTGGTCTTGTTTTTAGTTAATTTAGCTACGGTATTAAATAAAAATCTCGGGTTGTTTTTGTTATTTTCTATAAGAGTGGAGAGATACGTTGATCTAGCATCACTGAGAGCTTTTTTATAGTTCAGGATGCTCTCCTTCCAAGCTATTTTGAATACTAACAATTTAGTTTGGCGCCATTTATGTTCAAATTTTCGAGCGGTTTGTTTTAAAGCACGTGTGTGGTCATTATACCAAGAAGCGAGTTTCTTATCTCTAATCATTTTCCTTTTAACCGGAGCTACATTATCTAAGCTATAACGAAGTGCTGACTCTAGATATTCATTCGCCTGTTCGAGTTCTGTGAAGTCAGATGGCGATCCAATCAAAGTTGATAACTCTGGAAGATTATTGATAAAGCTCTATGCGGTATTTGATGTAAATGTACGTTTAAGGTGGAAGCGCGGTGCTGTGCATACATTATTATTATGACACACTTTAATCGAGACAAGGTAGTGATCTGAGATAACTTCAGACTGTGGAATTGTGATTATATTTCCTATACTTAATCCGAAGGATAATATTAAATCTAAAGTGTGACCTGCTTTATGAGTGGGTCCTACTACAGACTGATTTACTCCTACTGAGTCCAGTATGGACAAGAATGCTGTTCTCAGAGGGTCTTCTGGATTCTCAAAATGAATATTAAAGTCTCCAGCAATTAACGCTTTGTCTACAGAAACAAAAAGGTTTCAGAGGAAATCTGCAAATTCACAGAGAAACTCCGGAGTACGGCCCTGGGGGTCTGTAAATGATGATTAGCGGAATCGACTGAGCCGACTTTATGTTACTATAGAGAACTTCAAATGCATTAAATTTAAAACTGTGTTTTTGTACAAGAGACAGATTATCGTTATAAATAACTGCGACTCCTCCTCCACTACCAGTTAGCCGAGGCTGGTGTATGTAGCTGTATCCAGGAGGACTAGCTTCATTTAGAGCTACATACTCGTCCTGTTTAATCCAGGTTTCTGTTAAACATAATATATCAAACTCCTGATCTGTGACAATTTCATTAACAATAACTGCTTTAGATGCGAGAGATCTAATATTTAACAGTCCTAGCTTCAGATCAGAGGTGCTGGCTGCGAATTCAGTGTACTCTGAGTTTGTGGTATCTATGTTAATTAAATTACTAAAACAGACTTTCTGAGTCTTTCTAAATTTATGTTTATGTTTAGCTCGGGGAACAGACACAGTCTCAATATGATGAACCCTAAGTGACTGTCACGACCCGCCAAGCCACGGCTCTGTCATAATCTGTACAGCGCTCCCTGGAACTTTGTAAAAATTTAGCTGCATAACTCATATCCACTTATCCACATATATGAATGAGACCCAGTATAAGATAAAAGTCTAAGGGGGTCAGATCGGGAGACCTTGGGGGCCATTCAACTGGCCCACGACAACCAATTCACTTTTCAGAAAACTGTTCATCTAGGAATGCTTGGACCTGACACCCATAATGTGGTGGTGCACCATCTTGCTGGAAAAACTCAGGGAACATGCCAGCTTCAGTGCATAAAGAGGGAAACACATCATCATGTAGCAATTTCAAATATCCAGTGGCCTTGAGGTTTCCATTGATGAAGAATGGCCCCACTATCTTTGTACCCAATATACCATCACTTTTTTTGTTCCAACAGTCTTGGAGGGATCTATCCAATGTGGGTTAGTGTCAGACCAATAGCGGTGGTTTTGTTTGTTAACTTCACCATTCACATAAAAGTTTGCCTCATCACTTAACAAAATCTTCTGCGTGAACTGAGGGTCCTGTTCCAATTTTTGTTTTGCCCATTCTGCATTGTGTGTGCGCGATCTGGGTCATCCTCATTGAGATGCTGCAGTAGCTGGAGTTTGTAAGGGTGCCATTTGTGAGTAGCTAATATCCGCCGAAGGGATGTTCGACTAATGCCACTCTCCAGTGACATGCGTCGAGTGCTACGCTGTAGGCTCTTGCTGAATGAAGCTAGGACAGCCACTGATGTTTGTTCATTAGTGACAGTTTTCATGCGTCCACATTTTGGCAAATCCAACACTGAACCAGTTTCACGAAACTTAGCAAGCAGTTTGCTAACTGTAGCACGGGAGATGGGTGGTCTCGTAGGGTGTCTTGCATTGAAATCTGCTGCAATGACCCAGTTACTGGGTTCACCAGATATCAACACAATTTCAATCTGCTCATCACGTGTTAACCTCTTCGACATGTCAATGGCTGTGAACAAAGAGAAACTTGTAAATAACTCATGAATAAAGTTATGTTAAAACCAAGCACACCGTTGTTTTGTTTTTCTTGTGAAATTCCCAATAAGTTTGATGTGTCACATGACCCTCTTCCTATTGAAAAAACAAAAGTTGGATCCAAGATGGCCGACTTCTAAATGGCCACCATGGTCACCACCTTTGCTCGGTTTGCGGAACACTCGTAAACCACGTTACTCGCAATCCGAGGTTCCACTGTATTTGGAATAAAGATATACAGAAACTATATATGTATACTATATATGTAAACTATATATACAGCCGTGGCCAAAAGTTTTGAGAATGACACAAATATTTGTTTTCACAAAGTTTGCTGCTAAACTGCTTTTAGATCTTTGTTTCAGTCGTTTCTGTGATGTAATTACAAGCACTTCATACATTTCAAAGGCTTTTATCGATAATTACATGACATTTATGCAAAGAGTCAGTATTTGCAGTGTTGGCTCTTCTTTTTCAGGACCTCTGCAATTCGACTGGGCATGTTCTCAATCAACTTCTGGGCCAAATCCTGACTGATAGCAACCCATTCTTTCATAATCACTTCTTGGAGTATGTCAGAATTAGTGGGTTTTTGTTTGTCCACCCGCCTCTTGAGGATTGGCTACAAGTTCTCAATGGGATTAAAATCTGGGGAGTTTCCAGGCCATGGACCCAAAATGTAAACATTTTGGTCCCCGCGCCACTTAGTTATTACTTTTGCCTTATTGCACAGTGCCCCATCGTGCTAGAAAATGCATTGTTCTTCACCAAACTGTTGTTGGATCTTTGGAAGAAGTTGCTGTTGGAGGGTGTTTTGGTACCATTCTTTATTCATGGCTGTGTTTTTGGGCAAAATTGTGAGTGAGCCCACTCCCTTGAATGAGAAGCAACCCCACACATGAATGGTCTCAGGATGCTTTACTGTTGGCATGACACAGAACTGATGGTAGCGCTCACCTTTTCTTCTCCGGACAAGCCTTTTTCCAGATGCCCCAAACAATCGGAAAGAGGCTTCATCCGAGAATATGACTTTGCCCCAGTCCTCAGCAGTGCATTCGCCATACTTTTTGCAGAAGATCAATCTGTACCTGATGTTTTTGTTGGAGAGAAGTGGCTTCTTTGCTGCTCTTCCTGACACCAGGCCATCTTCCAAAAGTCTTGGCCTCACTGTGCGTGCAGATGCGCTCACACCTGCCTGCTGCCATTCCTGAGCAAGCTCTGCACTGATGGCACTCCGATCCCGCAGCTGAATCCTCTTTAGGAGACGATCCTGGCGCTTGCTGGACTTTCTTGGACGCCCTGAAGCCTTCTTAACAAGAATTGAACCTCTTTCCTTGAAGTTCTTGATGATCCTATAAATTGTTGATGTAGGTGCAATCTTAGTAGCCACAATATCCTTGCCTGTGAAGCCATTTTTATGCAATGCAATGATGGTTGCACGCGTTTCTTTGCAGGTCACCATGGTTAACAATGAGAGAACAATGATTTCAAGCATCACCCTCCTTTTAACATGTCAAGTCTGTCATTCTAACCCAATCAGCCTGACATAATGATCTCCAGCCTTGTGCTCATCAACATTCTCACCTGAGTTAACAAGACGATTACTGAAATTATCTCAGCAGGTCCTTTAATGACAGCAATGAAATGCAGTGAAAAGTTTTTTTTCGGGATTAATTTAATTTTCATGGCAAAGAAGGACTATGCAATTCATCTGATCACTCTTCATAACATTCTGGAGTACAGTGGAACCTTGGATTACGAGCATAATTCGTTCCCGGAAGTGGGCTCGTATTCCAAAACACTCGTAAACCAAATCATCATTTCCCATAAGAAATAATGAAAACTCAAATTATTCGTTCCACAGCCCCAAAAAATAAATACATAAAAATAATTAATACAATCTATAAAATGAAAATAAAACTAATTAATCTGCACTTTACCTTTAAAAAAAAAGTTAAAATAAATACTGACAGATAAGTGTTTCCGTTGGTGCGCGCAGTGTGTGTGTGTGTGTGGAATTACCCCCTTCCCTCGCCTCGTTTTACACAGTAACACTCCTCCTCCTCCCTCTCCCCACCTCGCTTTTTAAGATTCCCAACAAACACACACACAACGGAAACACCGTTTTAACAGGAAAAAAGAAATCTCTCTGAGACTGGCATGAGCGTATATTAACGGACTCACTTTTTAAGTTTCACAACAAACGCATAAACACAGCGGAAACACCATTTTAATGGAAAAAAAAGTGAGACTGGCATTAGCGCATACTAACAGAATCACAACAGTTTCACAACAAACGGACACACACAAACACAGAAACACAGTTTTAACAGGGAAAAAATAAATCTCTCTGACCTGGTGTGAGCGCATACTAAAGCAATCACTTTTTAAGTTTCATAACAAACACACACACACACACACACACACACACAACGGAAACACCGTTTTAACAGGGAAAAAAGAAATCTCTCTGACCTGGCGTGAGCGCATACTAAGGGAATCACTGCTATAAAGAAAAAAAACACACAAAAAAAACAAATGAACCAGCACCTTACCTTTGAAAAGAATCACGACAGAGCAGAGTTTCTGTGTGTTTGTGAAGCCGGAGAGGGGGTGAAAAGGCGAGAGAGCCTCTGTGCGTGTGTGTGTGTCGTGTCAAATTGCACGCGCACACTCATAAGAGACGAGCAGAGTTTCTGTGTGTTTGCGAAGCCATGTGGGGAGGGGGGAAGGGGTGAGAGAGTGACGCTCGGTGTCAAAATAAGAGTCGCATGTGTGATACATGATACTCGGCGCTTGTAAACTAATACTTGCTCGGTTTCTGAATAAAAATTTATTAAAAATCTTTGCTCGGTTTGCGGAACACTCGTAAACCACGTTACTCGCAATCCGAGGTTCCACTGTATATGCAAATTGCTACTATAAAAACTTAAGCAGCAACTTTTCCAATTTCCAATATTTATGTAATTCTCAAAACTTTTGGCCACGACTGTACATCCTACCAGATGCTAATGCCAAGCTTGGAATAAAATAACTAAATGCAGCCTTTAGTACGCAACAGTGTCCAGATGCTGCTTTTTTTCTTTTTTTTGTAGTTTTTAACTCAAATGTTTTTAAGTTACCCCTACATTTCACCAACATGTTTCGTTTCCACACCAGAGGAAATAAAATCCTGCACCATGTTTACACTAACATACCCGGAGTTTACAAGACTCTAGGGGCCAATCAGATCATCTCTCTTTGATTCTCTCCCTCACATATTCAGAGTGAGGACAATCAAGCTGTGGCCAGTGTGGGCAGACACTGTACTTCAGGACACTGACTGGAGCATGTTTACCATTCAGACAACCTGTTGTTCCCACTTGGACATGGATTACAGCTACACTTCCTTCATATTGGACTATATTAACACAATGACAGTATCACCACCCAGAAACATCACCATGTAACCAAATCATAAGCCTTGGTTGAACAGAGAGGTTAACCTCTTACTGAAAGCCCATGATGCTGCCTTTAGATCTGTTGATGCACAGCCAGGGCTAATCTGTGGCGGGAAATTAACATGGCCAAGCACTGATACAAGTTGACTATTAAACAGTTTTTCAATTCCAATCCACAGCAGATGTGGCAGGGCATCCAGGCCATTAGTGACTACAAACCCCTCAACCACCCACTCCTGTGCACTGATATTGACTTTCTTAATTAGCTAAACAAGTTTTATACTCACTTTGAAAGAGATAACCTGGAGCCAGCAATCAAAACCAAGCTCCTTGCAGACTACCAGCCAGTGACACTCTCCTTCAGTGATGTCTCCACAGTACTGAGCAGGATAAATACACAGAAAGCTGCAGGGCCTGATGGTATCCACGGATGCATCCTCAGAGCATGTGCTAGGGACCTTGCATAAGTCCTATCAGACCTATTCAACCTGTCACTAGCCAAAGGTATTGTGCACACGTTCCTTAAAATTACCTCCACTGTGCCAGTACCAAAACACTCCAACATGCCCCAGCATGTTCGGGTAGACCACCACTGCTCTCCATCCTCATCCTTGGCATCAGAGTCCTACAAGCTGAGAAAGTGTGCTCAGTGTGCTACAGCAAGCCTGGACATTGTTCCAACACCATTATCCAGTTCGCAGATGACATCATGGTGATTGGACTCATCAAAGACAATGATGAGTCAGCTTACAGAGAGGAGGTGTTGGCAACAACCTGCTGCTTAACAACAAGAAGACAAAGGAGCTCAAAAGTAGACTTTAGGAAGGAGAAAGGTGGCACACACACACCCATTCATATTAATGGAGCAGTGGTGGACTGTATCACTAGCTTAAAATTCACGGGAATCCTGGTCAAGAAGGTTCCAGCGCCTCTTCTTCCCAAGGGCTCTGAGAAAGAACAATCTTCAGACATCCTGGTAAACTTCTATAATTGCACATTGTACATAACTGTTCTCTTTGTATTTTTACATATGCAAATTATTCATGATGGTATACAATTTCTTCCTCATTGTATATATCTAAAATCAATGTACTCATTGTCTATAACTCCTAATCTGAATACTGTTTACATATGCAAATTCTTTATCATGGTATACGATACTTTTTTAAATTCCACCTACCTATAATCATTTGCACTCATTGTATTTACCACTGTATATTGTTTACATATGCAAATTATTTTGCACATTTATAAATGCACTTTTGGTTAGATATTAACCAAACTTTCCAATTTTGCTGCCTTGTACCACACATGTACAGTGATGATAAACTATAATCCCATTTAAAGGGCAAACTTCTGGCCCACTTTGGTCTCTCAAGCTGTTGGGTGGCTGCTATGTTCCACGGTGAACATATGGTTCACAGGATCCACCATGGACTCAAGACATGTCTGTATACGATTACCTGCAGATGACTTCAGTCACTGAGAGGGTTTTGATCACCTGGGTTTTGCGATCCTTCCTGCAAGAAGAAAATAAGCCTGTGGCCCCCACCTCACTGTGGGAAAAGGCACTGGAGTGTGAGCTCTCTATGCTTCCCTTCAGGCTGAAAAAAGAGGAAAACGAAAGAGCCAAGCCTACTGAACTACATTCTTTTGCTGAGGGGAGAAGCCTTGCAGTGCATGCAACTGCTGGAGTCTCCCTGCAACAAGCCCAGGAACACTGACCCTGAGTCAGAAAAGCCTGTGGGTCAGCATGAGGGTTTTGGGCCAGCAGCCATAGGTGCGACAAGGGCATCCTGGCGCCCACCAGATGGGTCTGCATCAGTGGAGATCCACTCTCATATCTCCTGGTGTACTTTGGACCTGCAGTTACACAAGCTTGCCTTGGTTATGCAAGACTCTTCTGGTCACCTGCTTTGCATGGAGATTACAGGCCCAATGGGGAAAACACTCTGTTATCACTGGGTTTATGCCTCACCTGCCTCTTCCTCTTCTGCTAAAGCAAGATTGGCTGGGGCTACACGCTAAGAAAAACTGGTGGAAGAAGAAAAAGTTTCCTTGCCACCAGCAGCGACAGAGGGAATTCACTCTAATCCTCCCAGTATGGACCAGACACAGAGGCTAAAGCACAGAGGCTAAAGGTGAGCATTCTCGCTCTAATTTACTTCTCTTCATGTTTTAGCTGATAAATGATCCCTGGAATGGAAGAAATTGAGATTTTCCTTATTATAACACGAATTGTACTGTTTTGATCACTCTATACACAATTTTCTTTGGTATTTTTATAAAATATTTAAAGAAAAAAAGAAAAAACAAAAGAATATTCCATTTGTATTTTTCATTTGGAAATTGTATAAAAAATCACGGGTTGTGTTTAGAGTGATTAAAAACAATACAAGGCATGTTATGATGAGGAAACTTTCCATCTCTTCCATTCCAGCAATTAAAAAACGGTAACAATGTCAATTTTAGAATCTGCAGAAACTCAGTGGTCCGAGCACAACCTCTCTCTTCTCTGAATATGCTGTGTTCATGGGGGTGGGCTAGGAAACATGCATCTCGGTTTATTAATCCACACGTTCAGTTTAGGTTTAGTATTCAGTGTGCACCGTTTGTTCTGTTTGTATATCTGTTATGTTACAGCTATATTATAACACTCAGAAAGCCCTTTTATTTAAGGTAAAGTGATGGATATGCCTAACTTTTGTCAGCAGAGCCTCTGTTTCACTGAATAATCCATGACATTTCATGAATATGTAAGACCTATTGACACCGCTCAGGTGACGCCCCACACGCACGCACGCACGCACGCACGCACGCACACCAAAACACACAGAAAGCAGACCAAACGTCATCAGCACGTCCCTCCCCCAAACAGCACAGCAATGAGCTGTTTTTACATCTGATTCGTTTACATAAATCGATAGCTCATCATATCAATTTATTCATACTGTTTTACATGGAAATTTACAGGCTTGTTACTGAATGATTTACCCTGAACAGTGGCAGCTGGCACACCTAAAATAAATGCAGGATTATTATTTATAATCTAAATAAAAATGCTTTTCTAAATGTGGGCTATTGTTATTTACTTACAATATTTGTTAATTTAATTTAAATGAGGTTTGGGCTCCGGGATGTTGAGCCGTGATCCTTCTCTTTAACTTCCTACGTAGTCTAATCATCGGTCAGCCGCACGCATAAAGTTTTCCAGAGCCCACCGGCAGAAGTAGACTAATGATTATTAATGCGTCGGGAAAAACAACAAGGAGTCTGACTCTGACCATTTTAATAATTCATTGATAAATTAGTGATTCCTTTCCTTTCGGGCTTTAGTGATGAATGAGATCATGTCATCTCATCATCTCCACAGCAGTGGAATTTTACGTCATCTAAAATTAGACGTCTAAAATCGTTTTCCATTAGTTTAAAAGCATGTAAAAGCAGACATTTTGCTTTCTATGAGTATATATTTTTCACGTCTGTGAGGCAAGTTTCGGTTGATATTCTGACGCACTAAAGTTAGCGCAACCTGTTTACTTTAATTATTTTAAACAATAAAGGCTATGTAGCTTATATAATTTTATTATATTGTTTTTGAACATTAATCTGCTAAACTTTTTCTGATGTATACCCAGAGTCTGTTTTCTGTTTCTGTTACACATGATATAATCTAAAGGGTAGATATAAAAGTATAGATTTACTTTGATTAAATTCGATGCAAATAAGAAACACTTATGTATTACTATAATTTTAGTACTGTGAATGTAAATTCATTTAATGTTTCACTTGTATTTCATAAGGTTTTGCCAGCAGTGGTACAGCGCAACGGAGGGCATTATTTATTAAAGAAAATTATGATGATCAAAAACAGCCTAGTGCAAATGACCACTATAATAATAATATTATAATAATGATAATGAAATCATTATCATTATTATAATATTATTATTATATGCAAAAATACAAGCGAGGCTGAATAACAGTGACATCTGCTGACGCAGTAGCACGTTCTGACAATGTTTTAAATGGTCATTTAGTTTAATTTCAGTTAATAAATCTACTACAAATTTAAAGAACACAAAATATAAGATGACACTACACGCGTAGCTTTTCTAATTACACATGATAAAATCTAAAGGCTCACCGTGTTAACGTTTACTTTGCTTAAATTCCATACTAATAAAATTTAATTCTACATTTGTACTGTAATTTTAGTACTGTGATTATGAATTCGTTTAACTACAATGTTACACTTGTTTTTGTCTACTACTACGTGCAGCTCTAAAGGAGCTGTGGCTCATTAATTCTTGAGAGAATGAACTAAGACCTGAGGCGTCGGTCTATAGTTATATAGCGCCACTCAGCGGTAACAAACCAAATGCTGTCGCTGTGAGGCACGGAGGTAAAAGTAGAATACCGCTTGTCTACCATCTGAATGACCTGTATCATGTTAATTAATTAAAAAGTTGGATTGAAGCTTTTGCCATGTATTTCAGCTCTTCACATGCTTACTCCTGAAGCACAGGGGCAGGAGTTAAAGCAATGAGGAGAAGATCTATCACCATCGCAGAATCAAGAGCTCAATGAACTAATTGACTAGTTTCAGGATATGTTCTAAACTGCTGCTTAACATCAAGAAGACCAAGGAGCTCATAAGTAGAATTTAGGAAGGAGAAAGGTGACAAACATCCATTCATATTAATGGAGCGGTGGTGGACTGCATCACTAGCTTCAAATTCCTGGCCTCACTCACCTTGTGAGGCACAATATATAAAACTACGGGCATTAGTGTCAGCGACCATATCGAGCCCCGGAGTTCCTGAGAATATAACTTTGATGTGCCATCAAAGTTATAGTGGCTATAATGGGCTGCTATCATTGAGGAGTCCACTAGCCCCTGGTCCACCCCCATCGTCGAAGTCCTATGATTCGATACGGCACAAACCTGTAATGTGGCTGGGGAAAGCCCATTTCATCTCCACACTGGATATGACAAAGGGGAACATCTGGTTCTGTATGTGAGTAGGAAACTTACGCTAGCCGTCATTAAATCTGCTATGGAGGAGCTGAAATATTACCTGGCTGTACGGCACTTCACTGACCATGCTTCCCTGCTGTAGATGGCAAGGGCTAAATACAGAAACCATCACATTACCCGCTGGTTCGCTTTACTCATTTTTCATCCTGCCACGAGTCAATTTACAGCATGGCATGCTGGATGGCCTCTCCAAACACCATGCTCTCTTTTAATTTCTCAGTACTAGCTCGAACCTGGGGAGGACTGCTGTAATGGTGAGTTTCCCTGAATTTACCTGAATTACAACAAGATATTTCACACTTGCTTCTCTGTCCTTAAAATGAAAATATAAAAATCTTGGAGATAATCAAGATATTCTTTGGCAAATATGAGGTCAGTTTTGTGGTTTTTCAGGTCAGTAGTGGGTTTCACTTATAGGAAGTCTCTCATGGATGCCATTTTTGCCCAGTTTCTTATTGCTAAATCATGAACACTGACTGAGGCACTTAAGGCCTACAGTTCTTTAGATGTTGTTCTGGGTTCTTTTATGAGCTTCTGGATGAGTTGTTGTTGTGCTCTTGGAGTAATTTTGGTAGGCCAGCCACTCCGGGGAACGTTCACCACTCTTCCAAGTTCTCTCCATTTGTGGATAATGCCACCATAACCATGCTGGAAATAACCTTGAAATGGCTTTGTAACCCTTTCAATATGCCAAAAAAAATCAATATCTTAATTTTTGTTAAACTTTGTATCAATTTTTCTAAAGTTTGTCTTCATAAGTTGAATTTTTTTTTTTATCAGCTTATGCTTTGAATCCCAGATCAACAATATCTCCCCAGTTCATGTTACTTCAATGTTTGTCCATTTGTCTATGGCCTCCTCTTAACCAGAAAGCTGCAACCATTCTCACTCAAGCATTCATTTTTGTAAATTAATTTTATCTGGCCTACCACATAAACTCATCCATAGCACCCCCTGACCACTCTGTGCTCTATCTCTGAAATTCTTATCCAATAAGCATTCATAATAGTCTTTTTAACCACATGCAAAAAAATCTCTTAATCATAGACTTATCTAATTAAAAGGACCTATACCACATTATTTTAGGCTGAACTCTTTTATGCTATATAAAAATAAATATTAGTATTATAATATAATTATAATAGTATAAATATTATGCAGCTTTTTTACCTTAATTGTATTGTTTGCTGTTATACTGTTATTGTTATACAATTCAATTCAATTAATACAATTCAATTCAATTCAATTAAATTTTATTGCCATTGTTATAAATAACAGAGTATAAATAACAACAAGATATCATTAGAGTATCATCTTCCCAGCATGTAATGTAATAAGTTGCAACCATGGTGCAGCAGTGCAGTAACTATCAAGGGAGAAAAGGGGCACGAACCAAAAAAAAAAAAAAGTTTGTCCATTGTGTGTGCAGTTGTATGATATGGGGGCAAAGGCAGAGAGGGAGGTAACTGCTCGTTCAACAGTCTGAGGCTGTGAAGAGGCTGTGGGACATTCTGGTGGTTCAGGCATATATCGACCTATACCTGAGGGCAGTAACTGGAACAGGTGATGTGCAAGGTGATGCTGATCACACAAGATACTGTGCACTCTTTGAAGGCAGATTGTGGTGTAAATGGTGATAACCCCTAGGAGACTAGTCCCAGTGATTTTCCCCACTGCTTTCACCACCCGCTGCAGCGCCTACTGTTCTGCCTTGGTGCAGCTGGAAAACCACATCAAAAGCCCATACATTAGTACACTCTCTATAGCACACGTAAAAGTTGTGAGAAATTCCAAAAGCCCCTTAGAAATTCTCACTGCAAATTCTCAATTTCCTCAGATAGAAGAAGCGCTGCTCGGTCTTTCCTATGGCCGAGGTGATATTACCCCATGTTACGTTCTCTGTCAGAGTTAGGCCAAGAAATGTAAAGCTGCCATCTCATTAACCATAATAGGTGTTAAGTGAGTGGTCATTATGCTCCTAAGAAAATCCATGATCATCTCCCTGGCCTTCTTGATATTTAGGGTCAGTTTGTGGGTATCACACCAAGCTGCGAGATGTTCCACCTCTCTTCTGTATGAGGCCTAACACTGTGATATCATCATCCAATTTTATGATGTAGTCAGAAGGAAAGGTGTTGCAGCAGTCATGTGTGTATAAAGTATAAAGTAAGGGACTTAGTACACATCCCTGTGGGATCAAGGTGTTAATATGCACTGTGGATGATATGTGTTTGCCTATCCACACACACTGAGAGCGATTTGTTAGAAAGTCCATAGTCCAGTTTCACAGTACTGCTGGGAGTTGGTGGAGTTGTTAAAATGGACCTCAATCTACTGTTTATATTGCCACTCTTGAGTGCAGTCCTTGCGATATTCATGTAGTGTCCTGTCCCTGGATTTAAATGCTATATCCTGGACTTCGTGTGTCATCCAAGGTTTCTTATTAAGAGACACACGTACCTGCTTTCAGAATGTCACATTATCCACAAGTAATTGATGTAATCTATAATGAAGTGTACTTTAAACTGATGAAGGGTATTTATTCAAAGACTCACGTGAGGGGTCCATGGTCCCTGAATACATCCCCTTCTGTGGAAGAGAAACAGTCCTGGAGCCTGGGAATGGCATCATCAGGCCATAATCTTATAGTCTTTACAGTGTGACCAGCAGTTTTATTTTTTGGGGTGTACCTTGTATGTAGCACGAGTGACAGATGTCTGCTGTCTGTTTGTTTCCCCCACACTGTCACTGCTTCTCAGATGCTCATGTTTTCCCTAGTCTGTCATTTGTATTTCCCATGCCACTATTTCCGCCGCGTATGCACACCAGGTTTCTCCAGGTGATTACTCCAGCATTTAAGCACACGCTGTGTGTGGCTTAAACTGCTGGATTATTGTGTGTTACATACCTCGATTATCTTGCGTTTTCTTTTTCTCATGTTCACGTTGCCAAGTTCGCTTTGTTTATCATTTTTCCCTTTTGTCTCTTGTCTCGAATTTGTTCGCCTCGCTCTTTTGATCGCCCGGTTTTGACCTCGCACTTTCCCTTCTGGTTTTTCGGCTTCTCGTTTACGTTTTCGGATTTAACGCCCCGCTCTTTGATCTCCCGGCTATTAGATCTCCGCTCTCTCTTTTGACTACAACTGCCGCCTTCCGTTTTTGCTTTGATATTTCCCTGACTGAATTTTTGGTTCCGACCTCGCTTCCGCACCTCGACCACGTCCCCTTCAAGTCTGCCGTCATTTTCCGCGTTTGGATCCATCTCGCTCCATGCCCATGCCTTATATGCATCTGCTACATTAGAATATTACCTGATCCAGCGTCTTATCTTACCTTGTTAAGCATTTCACATTACGATGGAATTTGTGAATCCACATGATTAAAATCACCCGCTGCTATGAAGACAATGGCCGGATGCCATATACTCGGCTATTTATACTGTTGTGTAGCTGTTTTAGCGCTAGCTTAGCTATAGCATCCGGTGATATATACACAGCACAGATGTAAACAGATGCGAATTCACAGAGAAGATAAAATGGTCTACAATTTAGCAGCATGAGTTCCACATCAGGACAACAGAGTCTATCCATTAGATAGGTCTGTGTGCACCAAGAGTGGTTAATATATATGCACAGCCCCTGCCAGTCTTCTTACCCAAGTCTGCCATCAGCTCGATGCACAATGAAGCCGGTGAGCCCAATAGCCGCATCTGGGATGGTGCTATCCAACCAGGTCTCAGTGAAAATCATGCTGCAGCAGTTTGCCAAAAACCTCCATGTCGCTAATCCCATTCGTATTTCATTCATCTAGCGGATCGACCAGGCATTAGAGAGAAAGATGGATAGAAGCGTTGGTTTAAAGAGGTTAGCCTTTAGACTAGTCTTCACGCCTAGTCTCATCCTCTGGTTTGCCGCTGCAGGAGTTTTGTGGTGGTGATCTAATGAACTCGGGCGGGATGACAATGTGTGTACAGGTTGTATTCGATGTAGTAACAATGTACAGACACACTTAATAGCACTAATAAGATGAAAAAGCTGAAAAACTATGCCAGTAGAGAGAGCTCCGGGCTGCTACATCAATGAGCGCCATGTTCATCCTTATACTGGTATACATGTATCCTGTATGTTGATCTTTAATAATAATAACATTTATTATTAGTAAAATGTATTATTAGGGCATTGCTTTTAACTTACTATGTTGAAAAGTTGGTCCATTGTCATTTACATCAGTAAGGGTGATGGTCACTGTTGTTGTAGCGCTGTAGGCTCCAGTAAATCCAAGCATATCTTTTACCTGAATTACAACAAGGTATTTCTCACTTGCTTCTCTGTCAATGTTTGGCCAAGAGGTCACTATTATACCTTAAAATGAAAACATGTGACATTTCAAATGTGAAATTTCATAATTCATAGTATTTTAGGGAAGTTTAAACAACTATGATCAATTATACCCCAATTACATTAGGGGTATGCTCATACATTTAAAATATATACACACGTGGACAAAATTGTTGGTACCCTTCGGTCAATGAAAGAAAAACTCACAATGGTCACAGAAATAACTTTAATCTGACAAAAGTAATAATTAAAAAAAATTCTATGAATGTTAACCAATGAAAGTCAGACATTGCTTTTCAACCATGGTTCAACAGAATTATTTAAAAAAATTAACTCATGGAACAGGCTTGGACAAAAATGATGGTACCCCTAGAAAATACTGAAAATAATGTGACCAAAGGGACATGTAAATTCAAGGTGTATCCACTAATTAGCATCACAGGTGTCTACAATCTTGTAATCAGTCAGTGGGCCTATATATAGGGCTCCAGGTAGTCACTGTGTTGTTTGGTGACATGGTATGTACCACACTCAACATGGACCAGAGGAAGCGAAGGAAAGCGTTGTCTCAGGAGATCCGAAAGAAAATTATAGACAAGCATGTTAAAGGTAAAGGCTATAAGACCATCTCCAAGCAGCTAGATGTTCCTGTGACTACAGTTGCACATATTATTCAGAAATTTAAGATCCATGGGACTGTAGCCAACCTCCCTGGACGTGGCTGCAGGAGGAAAATTGATGACAAATCAAAGAGACGGATAATCCGAATGGTAACAAAAGAGCCCAGAAAGACTTCTAAAGAGATCCAAGGTGAACTTCATGCTCAAGGAACATCAGTGTCGGATCGCACCATCCGTCATTGTTTGAGCCAAAGTGGACTACATGGGAGACGACCAAGGAGGACACCATTGTTGAAAAGAAATCATAAAAAAGCCAGACTGGAATATGCCAAACTACATGTTGACAAGCCACAAAGCTTCTGGGAGAATGTCCTATGGACAGATGAGACAAAAATGGAACTTGAATGAAGCATATCAAGAAAAGAACACTGTCCCTTCTGTGAAACATGGAGGAGGCTCTGTTATGTTCTGCGGCTGCTTTGCTGCATCTGGCACAGGGTGTCTTGAATCTGTGCAGGGTACAATGAAATCTCAAGACTATCAAGGGATTCTAGAGAGAAATGTGCTGGCCAGTGTCAGAAAGCTGGATCTCAGTCGCAGGTCATGGGTCTTGCAACAGGACAATGACCCAAAAGACACAGCTAAAAACACCCAAGAATGGCTAAGAGGAAAACATTGGACTATTCTAAAGTGGCCTTCTATGAGCCCTGACCTCAATCCTATTGAGCATCTTTGGAAGGAGCTGAAACTTGCTGTCTGGAAAAGGCGCCCTTCAAACCGGAAACAACTGGAGCAGCTTGCTCATGAGGAGTGGGCCAAAATACCTGCAGAGAGGTGCAGAAGTCTCATTGACAGTTACAGGAATCGTTTGATTGCAGTGATTGCCTCAAAAGGTTGTGCAACAAACTATTAAGTTAGGGGTACCATCATTTTTGTCCAGGCCTGTTCCATGAGTTCATTTTTTTTTATAATTACATTGAAGCATGGTTGAAAAGCAATGTCTGACTTTCATTGGTTAACATTCATATAATTCTTATTAATTATTACTTTTGTCAGATTAAAGTTATTTCTGTGACCATTGTGAGTTTTTCTTTCATTGACCGAAGGGTACCAACAATTTTGTCCACGTTTGTACTATCCAGACGGGTATCTTTGCAGTAACTACCTGTCTTTGGTTCCACTGAGAAGTAGGGCTCTCCTTGCAGAATGGAATAAATGACTTTTGCATTATTTCCAAACATGGGATCATCTGCATCTGTGGCTGTCACTTGAACCACTGTAGTCCCTAATCAGAAGAAGAGATGATACACAAACTGTCAACAGTGGGTTTTTGTAAATGTTATTCAATATATAAAAAATCCACAAACTGCTTCAGTACAGATTTGTTTTCTAAATATTATACAACCAAACATGTGCAAGGCTCATTATTGAAATATTGAAATGATTTATAGGTCTTTGAGTTCTTGAAGTTTGGACTGTACACATTCAATTTATGTCACAAAACAGACTAATTGCTCTAAGAAATCAATGTAAAGATCAATGCTGAGTATAGAGCTCTTGCAGCGACATCATCTACAACATTCCAATACCAAATTCCAATAGCAGTACCTGCCACTGTTCTCGAGCACAGCATGAACAGAACATTGTGGAATGCATCACATTTGAAGCATAACATTTAATGCACCTGTTACTGTTACGTGGGCAATATGAAGAGTCGCACCACGAGATGTTTTAATGAATATAAGAGTCCTGACGCATGGCTTTAGAGGGGGTCAACGAAATAGGAGTTTATGAGTGCTTATGATACACACAGGAAGACCTTCCCATTTGGAGATGGAGTGGGATTATTACAGTAATTAGAAAACTTAAAAGGAAACAAAAGAAAACTGAAAACACAAAATAAACAGAGCTCCGCCGTCTACGTGAGAATGGACGAGGATCTGAAAACTAAAACAAAACTTGTATCCTCTTGGGACCTATGCCCTTACTGAGGATTTCTGGGAGAGAGAGGGGTTTGTGACTTTTGCGCTTTTAACTTGAACTGAGCGCGCACACTGAACTGCTGCGTGCCGCTCTCTCTTTCACTCTCTCTCTTGCTTTCGCCAGGGTCTTAGGGAGGCAGAGGCTGGGGCTTTGCCTCTGTCACTTCACTTTATGCGTGCTTGTCTTTTATTTCTTTTCTTTCTTTCTTTCTTTCTTTCTTTCTTTCATTCTTTCTTTATTTCTTCCTTTCTTTGTCTTGGCTCTGATACCTTTACCGGTGCTACCTAAATATCACACGAAGTGCTGAGGTATCAGGACCCGTTATATAAACACGCCTGGCAACCGGGTGTATAAATGGCCGCGCCTTTGACTGTTCAGAACTCCGCGTGGTAGCAGCCTGCGGATCTGCCCGTTCTGAACAGTTCATGTGCAGCTCTGCCCGTTCGCGACCCACGTCGTTACAGTTATAGCTTTGCCTTTGCATGATCCCTCTAACTGCTTCTGTTCTTGAATGCATATCACATTAAATAAATTGTATTTCCAATTGACCAAGGGATGCACTTAATCTCATTAAGTGCCTTTGCTATCATCATCAGAATCACCCAGGAATTTTTTTTCGGTATTTCATATTTTGCTCCAACCATGTGCCATCCGGCATATCAGGCACATCAGGAAATGGATACATTTCATGTTTCACCCAACCATGCTTCTATGGCAGTTAGTTAATGGGGCGGCTTTCCAGGTTGACACCCGATTGTCATTCACACACTCCGAGCAATTTGGAAATGGCAGTTACCCTGAAAACCAATCAAGCATTGGGAGAACATGCAAACTCCACGTGGGAATCGAACCCTGGGAATTGAATTGACCCTCGAGTTGCAAGGTGACTTGATGTTGGCTAACTATTAAGCCACCATGCATCATGCTTTACCCAGTTATTGTGAGCATATTGTAAATGTATTTAAATTCTAAGGTCTTATTTTAAATGACTAAATGTAAGTCTCTTGAAATATTTCCCTCATTTTATAACATTTTCTTTGTTTGTGTATATAATTTGTGTCATGTACATTTCTTGCCACGTTTTGGACTGATTTTATTATTAAGGTGACAATGTATCGTTCTGAAATGTACATTTTATAATCATTAGGCAATGAAAATTTATTGAATCTACTTTGAATATGTTGACCACAGGTTGAACATATTTTGTGATTTGCTCATATTTTGTCTCATACATTTATTTATAAAAATGCTTTGGCAAACGTGCATTTCCATCAGCCTATGGGCTACTTAATAAATTTAATATGAAGTTAAATAGAACATGTTAGCTTTTTCTTTTGGTAATTATGAAGTCTCAAAGCCATTTTATGGTGATATTGACCACTAATAAGATCAAAGAGCACTGCAACGCCAGGCTAGCAATATACAGACTAGAAAAAGATGCACTGCTAATGTCAGGTAGTAATACACAACAACTTATTGGACTGTAATCTAGGTGAAACTTGTAAGCTAGGTGAAACTTATCCATATGTTTACATCCTTGACATCATTGGACATTGCCTTCACTAATTTAAACACCTCTGTACTAAGGTAGAAATCATATGGCAGGGATTCAGGGATATGCATTTCTCACACCAATGCATAAGTTTAAAAAAATGTTGACTACATACTTTTTACACTCACCAAAATGGTTCAGCACTGTCTCCTAGGGCAATTGTGGGTCAATTTCAATTCTTTAATGCATGTGATAAAGATAAAATAGAGCTACCAGAGCCTTATTTCGTACAGAACTAACTTGCCTCACACCTTCAACACTTATGTCACTTATATTCCAGAAAAATAAGAAATAGCTTTTTTCTGTTTTTTTTCCCAGCTTTTTCTGGTATCATTGTGCCTCATACTGGTGTATATAGCCATATAATGCACAAGAGCATTCTATACCTTTTAGATCGGTGCTATGACCCATACTGCATTTCTTTATTTTGCTATTGTTCTATTCATCCTAGATTTTATGCTCCTTCTTAATTTTAAAGTGATCCATATTGTGACAAAGAAGCTACATTATACATAATGATTAATGCATTTTCAATAACAAAATAGATTATACTATACCCATTGGACTCATCTCAGGGATACTGGCTGTGTAGGGTTCATTTATGAACTCTGGAGCATTGTCATTAATATCCTGGACTTTGATGATGAACTCTGACTCAAGCTCCAATGGGTGGCCAGTTCTGCGGTTAATAGCTTCAGCATGGAGCACGTAGAATGGCTTTTTTTCCCTGTCCAGTCTCTTATGAATATGGATTTCACCATTGAATTCATCAATGTTAAAGATCTCTCCTGCTCCCTCTCCAGACAGGATGTACTTAATGGCAAAGTCTCCTGTGTCGTAGGTTGATTTCAGCTAAATGAAATAACAGTAATTATAGTCAGTGTCTTAACGATGAGAATATAATACTAAAGAAAACACATACATACAAACATTGTTCCTATTAAATTATGCATTCTACAACACTTAGTTTAGTTCAATAATTTGATTGGAGAAGTGCAACATTGCTGCCAATCAGTGTGTTGGCACAGCATTGCTTAAATACACTTACCTAACACTTTGTTAAGAACACATATACACTACAATACACTGCTAATTAAATTATATAATCAGCGAATGACAGTGTTGTGAAAAAGTATTTGACCCTTCAAGCTTTTGCAATAACTGCCAATGAGTCTTGCACTGTGGAGGAATTTTGGCGCAATCTCCTTTCACAATTAATTTAGCCACACTGGAGCATGAACGACCTGTTTAAGGTCCAAACTTTGACTAGGCCACTTAAAAAACTTAAAAAAAAAAATCTTTTAAAAGATTCTCATGGCTTTGAACTCACCCTTCTGCCTTTGAGACCATGTCTCTCTGCTCAGCAATTTCAACTCATTACAACATCTAGGGATCTCATG
The DNA here is from genome assembly GCA_030347435.1 of Clarias fuscus. Taxonomy (NCBI): domain Eukaryota; kingdom Metazoa; phylum Chordata; class Actinopteri; order Siluriformes; family Clariidae; genus Clarias; species Clarias fuscus. The sequence goes on from CM059226.1 coordinate 13,413,712, forward strand.
GCTTTCAACATTACACTTCTGCTTTCTCAATCACATCTTAGCGATTTCAACTTACAATATCTCGTTACAACATCAAGGGATCACATGGCGTTGAACTTACTCGTCCACTTTTGTGGCCACATCTCTGCTCAGCGATTTCAAGCTGTTCTTACATTATAGGACCCCACGGCTCTGAAATCACCCCTCCACTTGCCCAATCACTACTCAGCTCAGTTTTTGGGTAGAAAACATCCTACATGACTACATCCTTATACCAAACTCTTCTTCAGCATGCTCTCGTCTGCGCAAGCACCTCAGAGCGCTCTGACAGCCCTGCTGAAAAATCATATGCTGGTTAATACTGGTTAGTACTGGTCTGATGCTGGTTTAGCTGGTGAACCAGCATAACTGATGGAAGACCAGCATATCTACACTGATGAAACCTTACCACCAGCATTGGTCTTGCTGGTTAGTGCTGGTCTGGTGTTGGTTTAGCTGGTGAACAAGCATAACTGATGGAAGTCCAGCATGCCTGCTGAAAAATCCAGCATAGGCCAGCATGATTTATTTGCTGGTCTATGCTGGTTAATACTGGTTAGTGCTGGTTTAGCTGGTGAACCAGCATAACCGATGGAAGACCAGCATATCTACACTGATGAAACCTTACCACCAGCATTGGTCTTGCTGGTTAGTGCTGGTCTGGTGCTGGTTTAGCTTGTGAACCAGCATAACTTCTGGAAATCCACCATGTCTGTTAAAAAATCCAGCATAGGTCAGCATGATTTATATGCTGGGCCACCAGCAAGGTTTTGGTAGTTAAAATTGGTTACCATTTTAGGTCATTATCTTGTACAGTGGAACCTTGGATTATGAGCATAATTCGTTCCGGAAGAGGGCTCGTATTCCAAAACACATATATATCAAATCTTCCCATAAGAAATAATGAAAACTCAAATAATTTATTCAACAGCCGAAAAAAAATAAATACAGAAAGATAATTAATACAATATATAAAGTAAAAATGAAACAAATTAATATGCACTTTACCTTTAAAAAAAGTTCAAATAAATCCCAACAGATAAGTGTTTCCATTTGTGCGCAGGCGCCGTGTATTTGTGTGTGTTTGTTTCTTTCTGTGTGTGTGTGTGTGTGTGTGTGGAATTAGCCCTTTCCCTCGCCTCGTCATACACAGTAAAACTCCTTCTCCCTCCCTCCACCTCGCTTTTTAAGTTTCACAACAAACGCACACACAACGGAAACACTGTTTTAATGGGAAAAAAAAGAAATCTCTCTAATGACACTCGTGTGAGCGCAGACTAACGGAATCACTGCTGTAAAGTAAAATAAAACAAAAAAAAAAACAAATGAACCAGCACCTTACCTTTGAAAAGAATCGCGACAGAGCAGAGTTTCAAATTCAAATTTTATTCGTCACATACACAGTCATACACAGTATGATATGAAGTGAAATGCTTATACGACTGCTGTCGACCTACAATGTTAAAACAAAAAAAGAAATAAGAGATTTGAAAATAAAGAAACACCTATTTACATAATATACAGATAAGAATAAAAATGAAAATAAAATATTAGAATAAGATAAATATAAAAAAAAGTTAAAGAATATCTAATAAAAATAGAAATAGAAAATATATATAGTAAATGAATATGATAGAAATATGTAGTGTCCAGTTATTGTCAGGATAATGTGCAAGGCTGCAGTTCAAGTTCACCGTGTGCAAAATGTGCAAGTGTGCAAATGTTCAAATGTTCCATGTGTAAAACGGATTGTGCGTCCTGGTAAAAAGTAAAAGTTAAAAAGTTTGCAGTCCTGAACTGTGCAAAATGTGCAAGTGTGTGAGTGTAGGTCCTATATGGTGTTGTGGTTGAGAGCTCGTATAGCCTGCGGAAAGAAGCTCCTCCTCAGTCTCTCTGCGTTGGCCTTCAGGGAGCGGAAGCGCTTTCCTGATCGAACAGAGAGAACAGTCCATTGCTGGGATGACTGAGGTCTTTCGCTATCTTCCTGGCCTTGGTCCAGCACCGCTTGTTGTAGATCGTCTGAAGGTCAGGGAGCTTGGTACAGATGATACGTTCAGCTGATCGAACCACCCTCTGTAGGGCTCGCCTGTCCCGCATTGTGCTGTTCCCGAACCAGGTTGAGATGTTTCCCGTCAGGATGCTCTCTATGGTGCAGGAGTAGTTTCTAAGTTCCTAAGCACCTTAAAGGGCAGTCTAAAGTCTCTCAGGCATCTGAGGTGGTAGAGACGCTGCCTGGCCTTTTTCACCACGGTGTTGATGGGACAAGACCATGACAGGTCCTGCGTGATGTGAACACCGAGGTATCGGATGCTGTCCACTCTCTCCACTGGTCTCTTGTTGATTGCGGGGGTCTGGTAGTTCCTCTCCTGCTTAGTACTAAAGTCCACTATCAACTCCTTTGTCTTGCTAACGTTCAGGAGTAGATTGTTCTTCTGGCACCAGTTCTCCAGATTTCCAATCTCCTCCAGGTCTCATCGTTGTCAGAGATCAGGCCTACCACGACCGTGTCATCAGCAAATTTAATGATGGTGGTGGAGTTCGTAGTGGCTACGCAGTCATAGGTGTACAAAGAGTACAGCAGGGGGCTCAGAACACAACCCTGGGGGGCTCCAGTGATGAGAGTGAGGGAGGCATGGCCACCCATCCTTACTGCCTGTGGTCTGCCAGTTAGGAAGTTGGGGATCCACTGACACAGAGATGAGCTGAGTCCCAGGTGCTCCAGCTTGGTGGTGAGCACAGAGGGAATTATCGTATTAAATGCTGAGCTGTAGTCGACAAAGAGCATTTTAACATAATTCCCCCTTCTAGTGTCCAGGTGAGCGAGGGATGTGTGGAGTAGATGAGAGATGGCATCATCTGTAGAGCGGTTCGGGCGATATGCAAATTGCAGTGGATCCAGTGTGTCTGGTAGTGAGGAGATGATGAAGTCTCTGACCAGCCGTCCAAAGCACTTCATCACCACTGATGTGAGGGCTACAGGTCGATAGTCATTGAGGGAAGCAGGATGGGGTTTCTTTGGAACAGGAGCAATGATGGACTCCTTAAAGCATGTATGGATCACCGACTGAGATTAGGAGATGTTGAATATCTCTGTTAACACAGGTGCAAGCTGGTCTGCTCAGGCTCTGAGGACTCGACCTGAGATGCCATCTGGTCCTGCTGCTTTACTGGTGTTCACTCTTTTGAAGGCTCTCCTCACGTCATGCTCGGAAATGATGAACGCGTTTCCGGTGCTGGCAGTGACTTCCTGTCTGCAGCTGTTAGCTGCAGCCTCGAAACGAGCCTAAAAGTTGTTCAGCTCGTCTACCAGAGTCATGTCCACGTTCGTCATACCGGATGTTGGTGCTTTAAAGTCTGTTATCATTCTTAGTCCCTGCCAGAGGCTCCTAGAGTCACTCTGTTGGAGTTGTGACTCTAGTTTCCTCCCGTAGCGCTGCTTCGCCTCTTTCACCACTTTCCGGACGTTGTATGCCGCAGTCTTGTACAGGTCCATGTCCGCCGACGCAAGTCCCGCGTTGTAGGCAGCGGTGCGAGATCTCCCAGCGTCACGGATGGTTTTATCCACCCATGGCTTCTGATTGGAAAACGTTCTGATGGTCGTTTTTTGTAGTGTATCATCCGCTAGTTTAAACTCACAACCGCTTCCGTAAACACGTTGACGTCATCAGAGCTGTTCCGGAACATGTCCCAGTCTGCGTCATCGAGTGCATCCTGTAGCGCGGCCACCGATTGGTCCGTCCAGCGCACAACCTCCCTCTGAACCGAAACTTCCTGTTTAAGCCTTTGTTTAGATTTCGGCATGATGAAGATGGCGGCGTGGTCGGATTTCCCAAACGGGGGACGAGATTGTGCCTTGTAGCCATCCTTGATTGTAGTATAACAATGGTCCAATGTCCTTTCGCTGACAAGCGTCCCGGTGTTGTGTATGATGCTGTGTGAGTGCCTCATGCAGCTCGCATAAGGCAGTGTCCGTGTCTGCTTGTGGTGGAATATAAACGGCGCTGATTATGACCGATGTAAACTCCCGAGAAAGATAAAAAGGACGGACGACATTTGATGGACAATAGCTCCAGGTTGGGTGTGCAGGAGTGTGTAAGAGGAACAACACTCGCGATGTTGCACCAGCTGCTGTTCACCATTAAACACACGCCGCCCCCCCTTGTCTTCCCTGAGTCCCATGTCCTGTCCATGCGGTGAACCGAGAAGAACTCGGCCGGCTGAATGCCGTGGTCCGGCACCGCTGGGTTCAGCCATGTCTCGGTGAAGCAGAGGAGATTACAGTCCCGAATGTCTCTCTGGAACTTTATCTGGCCCTGAGGTCATCAAGCTTGTTCTCCAGTGACTGGACGTTGGCGAGCAGGATGCTAGGCAGAGGTGTGCGGTGTGCACGAGCTCTCAGCCTGTTCCTGACGCCGGCTCGTTTTCCTCGGGGCCGCCGCTTCGCGTCGCGTCCTTTGTTCTCCCTCAGGATCTCACTCGGCCAGCTCGGATCCGGAGTCAAAAACGTCGAATTGTGAGTACATTGTAAACCAATAGAAATAAGAGTATCTCTATTTTACCTAATGCACTCAATGGTGATGAATTTGCCGGTTTAACGTTGCTGAAAATTAACTTAAAAGATAAAAAAGTAGTAGAAGAGGTCGGAGCAGTCGCGACGGATGCCGACCTCACTGGCGCCATCTTAATGTTTCTGTGTAGAGCAGAGTGTGTGTGTCTGTGTGAAGCTGGGGAGGGGGGGGTGTAAAGGCAAGAGAGAGTGTGTGTGTGTGTGTGTGTGTGTGTGTCGGTGTGTTTGTGTGTCAGAGTAAAAAAACTCGGCACTCGTAAACCAAGACATGCTCGATTTTCAAGTCAAAAATTAATTAAAAATATTTGCTTGTCTTGCGGAACACTCCTAAACCGACTTACTCGCAATCTGAGGTTCCACTGTATTTTAATAGGTAGTACTGAAAATAGTGTGTGATGTAAATACATGGACCGTGTAGTGTTATCTTTAAATGCATTTACATTTAAATTTAAGAGACAAAATAATACATTTACCAAAAACATGTAAATACATTATTTTACATTTATAAAATATCTGCTGGGTTGTCTAAAACACAACACAAACATTTTATATAAATGCACTGGCAATAAATGCATATTTTAAAAAAGCATATAGATAGAAAACCACTTAAAATTGAAAAAAAAAAAAGCCAGCATAGACCACCATAGCTGGTCACCAGCTTGAACAGCAATTATACCAGCATATGTTGTTTTGGTGCTGGTATGCTGGGCACCAGCATCAGTAAGGTGACCAGCATACCAACACCAGCATCATGGTCATTATAATGCTGGTCACCAGCACCAGCATCAACAGGGTTACCAGCATAACATGGGGTCAACAGTTTCATGGGGTCAGCTGTTTTGGGGGTGGGACCACTTGCATTTTTTATGGTAACAATGAAAATAACTTAAAATGCTCCATCATTTTTAATCATACACATAAGTATAATACATCATTTGATGTCTTTATTTAATGTACACTCACATAATTGATATAAAACATTGTGCTGTTGTAAAATAAAGAAAATAAACATGGTGCGCTTTCTGCCGTCTTAGTCTCCCCGAAAATCTTTTGTACATTCACATATCCATATACCTATATATCTATAAGGAAACATTTATAGAAAGCTTAATGCGTCTACTTTTAAAATGTAGCAAGCTTAATCAAAAATAAATATTCTCAGTTTATGTAATCCATATGAATCCATATGGAGAGACATAGTCTTTCTGCCACCAGACACTACACGCCCACACGTTATTCACAGGGAAACAGTCAGCGTAATCTACATACAAGGGCACGTCCCCAAACACACACACACACACACACACACACACACACACACACACACAGCAGATTCGATAAGTTTCCTGCGCATGTGAAAGTTGTTATACGCTGTACAGGTTTCTGAAGCTCTACAGAATGTTTTGGATAGTGAGAGGAGTTTAGATTTACCTCAGAACACTAAGCCTCCAACAGAGAACGAAGGAGGAGAATCATTTTCTAACAAGCTTTGCCAGTTTATGTGAAAAATTGTCATTTAAATGTCACTTACATGGTTTGGTTAGCATGTAGATAACACTGCTAAATCATGCTAACATACAGTACTGCCTTATGTAGCTTAGCACAAACAGGTTAGCTCAGGGTGGTTAAGCTAATGCCTTACAGTATGTAGATTACAGATGGTTGTCAGTATCAGCTGTGGTGTAAATGTTTATAATATATTTCACCCTGTTTTGGATAGCTTTACAGTATCTTATGGTAGCTATTTGGTTCAGTTTTTGGTTAGCTATCTGTTATTAAGCACAAACACTTCAGCTCCCAGTGCCTAAAATACTGCCTTATGTAGCTTACAGATGTTTGTGATATTAAGGTGTAAATGTAAATCATAATGCAAAAAGTATAAATCGTTGTATAACATTGCAAAAGTTTGTGTTGTTTTTATGCAGGGTCAATAGTTATTGATGCTAATATACAGTAATTTTATTGTTATCAACCTTATGTTTCGTTTTCCTTTTTTTATAAACAGTTGTGACCGTGAAAATGATCAGCCACCTGTTTTAGAGAGACCAACTACAAACAAGCAGGCAAGATGCAGACGGATCATCACTATGTCATGGAAAATACAGACTCTGCGATTACTGCCCGCATGGGAACCTGGACTACGACTGGGGTCTATAATAATAATACATTTTATTTGTAGGCGCCTTTCATGACACTCAAGGACACCTTACATACCATAAAAAACAACATACAAACATGGAAAAAATAAAAAATAAAATAAAATAAAAACAATATGCACACAATAGTGTTAAAGATATGTCTGCCTGAATAGATGTGTTTTCAAACGGGATTTAAAAACAGTGATAGAGTTACTGTTACGGATATCGAAAGGTACAGATGTGTGCAGACCAGTTTTCTAGTTTCGCCGTCGCACCTCACGGCGACGGTATGCAGTTGCTGGCTTTGACCACTGAGTGGCGCTATATAACTATAGACCGACGCGTCAGACCTTATTTCATTCTCTCAAGGATTAATGAGCCGCAGCTCCTTTAGCGCTGCACGTAGTAGCGCATAAAATCAAGTGTAACATTGTACTTAAACGAATTCATAATAACAATACTAAAACTACAGTACAAATGTAGAATTAAATTTTATTAGTATCAAATTTAAGCAAAGTAAATGTTAACACAGTGAGCCTTTAGATTTTATCATGTGTAATTAAAAAGCCTACGCATGTACACTGCAAACCCTAATGCTCAAAGTAATTAAACACATTGAGTACTGTTTACCTAAATAATTGTTTGAGTACGTAAGTAACAATAACTTAAGTAAAACTTCCACCAGCATACTCTCTATCGAGCTCTCGCCGTCCATGCGGAAGACCCCGGTTCGATTCCCGCACAGGGTTGCAATATATACTTTTTTTATTTGTTCAACAAACTCAAAAATTTATGTTTCCAATTTTAAATAAACAGAACTATCATTAATTAAAAAAAATATGTAACTGATTACCTCAAATATTTGGCGTTTTGCCAACTTAATCAGGTTTACAGTGTAGGGTTTTGGGTCATCTTAAATGTTGTGTTCTTTAAATTTGTAGTAGATAATACCGAAATAAATTAAACTAAATTACTATAAAATTAAAACATTGTCAGGACGTGCTACTGTGTAAGCAGATGACGTTGTCATTCAGCCCCGCTTGTGTTTTTGCGGTAGTATGGGAATGAAATGCAGTACGATGTTATCATCATAATCATAATTGCTAACGTTCATCATAATTTTCTTTAATAAATAATGACCCCCGTTTCGCTGTACCACTGCTGACAAAACCTTATAAAATATAATCACAGTACTAAAATTATAGTAATACATATAGCCGTTTCTTATTTGCATCAAATTTAAGCTAAGTAAATGTATACTTTTCACGGCGCGCGCCTGTGATGGACGTGCGCCCAAATCAATATCGCTCCTCACTCACTCCGAAGCTCACTAGGTAGGCGGCCTAGGTGCACACTGCAGGTATGCGAATAAGCGGGGCCGCCTAACTAGACACAACTGGTGAGCTATCGGCGCTAAAGAGCCCGAGCTTCTCTCCGCGCTATCAAACACAGCGGGGAGTGTTTCTCGGGGTCTGTTGGGGGAAACTGCACTTTAAAAAGCATCTCGCTGTGGAGTTTACTAAGGAGAGTGGCACGCGAGCGGGGTGATGTGACGCGCCCCAGAGACTTTAAAAAGGGGAATGTCGCCTTTGATCTCCGCGAGAGGACAGTGTGTGAACAAGCCTTATAAGACTCCACTTTTATTTAAGTGCACTCACAATGACTTTTTCGTTCTTTTTCGTTGAAACCCTTATGATTTTTAAATGATGAAAGTAAACAGGGTGCACTAACTTGAGCGCGTCAGAAAATTAACCAAATCTCCGTGTATACTTGCCTCACAGACGTGAAAAATATATACTTATAAAAAGCGAAATGTCTGCTTTTATGTAAACTATAAATTTTATATACAGTATGTAGTGGTCTGCTTTCTGTGTGTTTTGGTGTGGGGGGGTCAACTGAGAGGTGTCAATAGGTCTTACATATTCATGAAAAGTCGTGGATTAGAGGCTCTGCTGACAAAAGTTAGGCACATCAGTCAGTGTGGAAGAGATGGAAAGTTTCCTCACCATAACATGCCTTGTACTGTTTTTAATCACTCTATACACAACAAATGAAAATACAAATGGTCTATTTTGTTTATTTTCATTTTGTATTCAATTTTTATATTTTATTAAAAAATAAATACCCAAGAAAATTGTGTATAGAGTGATTACAACAATACAATTCATGGTATGATAAGGAAAATCTCAATGTCTTCCATTCCAGGGATTAAAAACGGTAACAATTTCAATTTTAGAATCTGGAATCCAGAAGATGAAGATTAAAAAGAGACCTGAAGCACTGCAGGTCTTCAGAAGAGCCTCAGATCCAAGAGGGTCTTAAAGTGGGGAGGGGTGCATTTTTTTAGTTTCTCTGAATGTGTAGGTGAGAACCGCTGGTTCACACCTGGGGAGGGGTAAATTATTTGCATTTGAATGTTTCTGACATTGTAAAGCAGACACTAACCCTAAAACATGATTATCTTCATCACTACACAGTAAACCCTAATGCTCAATGTAATTAAACACACTAAGTACTGTAAACTTAAATAATTGAATGAGTAATAATTGAGTATTCGGAACGTTTTTGCATTTATGAGTTTGTAAAACTGACACTTTCCAAGCTGAACAAATTCAACAAACTTAAAAATTATGATGTAACTGATTACCTCAAATATTTTTTAGTTTTGCCAACTTAATCGGGTTTAGAGTGCAACAGACCCCGAGTTACACTCCGCGCTGTATTTTATAGCGTGGGGAGAAGCCCGGCATCATTAGCTGCGATAGCTCACCAGCCGTGCCTAATTCCGTGGCCCTGTTCCTTCGCGCACCAGCAGAAGGAGAGGCCGCCTAGCTAGTGAGCGAGGAGCGATATTGATTTGGGCGCACTAGCCTGAGAGGCCGCCTAGCTAGTGTGCGAGGAGCGATATTGATTTGGGCGCACTAGCCTGAGAGGCCGCCTAGCTAGTGTGCGAGGAGCGATATTGATTTGGGCGCAGCCCATCGCAGGCGCACGGCGTGACAACTTGTAACACAATAACAATTATATTTCGAACATTTTGCAGGCTGCCGTTTGGAGGAAACAGATAATAAAGAATAAACCAATTGTTGGGTCAAAATAACCAAACCAGGTGTTAATTTGTAAATGACTCATTACATCTCATTTGACCCAACATGAGCAACCCAACAATGTGTTTACAAAAACAACACAGCATTTTTAGAGTATTTTTTGACTGCTACACTGTAAACCCGATTAAGTTGGCAAAACTCCAAATAGTTGAGATAATCAGTTACATTGTAAGTAAACAACGAGATGCTTTTTAAAGTCCAGTTTCCCCCAACAGACCCCGAGAAACACTCCACGCTGTGTTTGATAGCGCGGAGAGCTCACCAGTTGTGCCTAGTTAGGCGGCCCCGCTTATTCGCATACCTGCAGTGTGCACCTAGGCCGCCTACCTAGTGAGCTTCAGAGTGAGTGAGGAGCGATATTGATTTGGGCGCACGCCCATCACAGGCGCACGCCGTGAAAAGTATACATTTACTTAGCTTAAATTTGATGCAAATAAGAAACGGCTATATGTATTACTATAATTTTAGTACTGTGATTATATTTTATAAGGTTTTGTCAGCAGTGGTACAGGGCAACGGGGGTCATTATTTATTAAAGAAAATTATGATCATAACATCGTACTGCAGTTCATTCCCACACTACCGCAAAAACACAAGCGGGGCTGAATGACAACGACATCTGCTTACACAGTAGCACGTCCTGACAATGTTTTAATTTTATAATAATTTAGTTTAATTTATTTCGGTATTATCTACTACAAATGTAAAGAACACAACATTTAAGATGACCCAAAACCCTACACTGTAAACCCGATTAAGTTGGCAAAACGCCAAATATTTGAGGTAATCAGTTACATATATTTTTTAATTAATGATAGTTCTGTTTATTTAAAATTGGAAACATAATTTTTTGAGTTTGTTGAACAAATAAAAAAAGTATATATTGCAACCCTGTGCGGGAATCGAACCGGGGTCTTCCGCATGGACGGCGAGCATAGAGAGTATGCTGGTGGAAGTTTTACTTAAGTTATTGTTACTTACGTACTCAAACAATTACTTAGGTTAATAGTACTCAATGTGTTTAATTACTTTGAGCATTAGGGTTTACAGTGTAGTGTACTTGTTTTAATGTTCAACTTCAATGTTTTTTTTACTCATTACACTATTGTACAGCAAATATAAATAGCTCTGATTAAGATTTTTCATGCTTGTTGTATAAAATATACAGATGTGGAAATTACCATTACTGTTGTATTTCTTCGATACAACATATTGTTTAGACTTTTTTATGACTTAATTATTTTTTTTAAAAACGAGATGACGGAAAATGTCACTTTGCGCCACCTGGCGGTCATTTCACGAATTGCCTTGAAATGCAACTGATTTATTTTGGCCGCTGTCGTTTTGTCGCGGCGGTGAGTGCGAGGTAATAGACATTCTCGTCTTCACACATCTGTAGTAGGTTCCACAGGTAGGGGGCAGCGTAGCTAAAAGCTCGAGATCCCATGGTTGCCAAACACATACGAGGAAGAACCAGGTTTAATGATGATAATGATCTCAGATTTCTAGAAGGAGTATAGGTTAAGAGAAGATTTGTTAAATATGACGGAGCCAGGTTATGTAATGCCTTATAAATGAGAAGCAGAATTTTATAATGTTATGCGCTTGTTGGACGGGAAGCCAGTGTAGTTGTTGAAGAACAGGAGTTATGTGGTCCATTGTAGGAGTTCTAGTTAGTATTCTAGCGGCTGAGTTCTGTACTAACTGTAGCTTGTGTAGGAGTTTGAGGGGAAGACCAAAAAAAAGAGCATTGCAATAATCTATGCGTGTGGTGACGAGAGTGTGTACCAAGATAGCAGCGCTCCTCATTGAGAGGGCCGGGCGGAGACGGGTCTGGATTCGGAATGGATTTCTTGTATTTTTTTAATCGGTTGGCCACATGATGAGGCTTCACCTTTGACTGCGCACAACCAGCACATGGACTGACCTCAGATACCAGGAATGTTGCCAATGCTGATCACAGGGTCTGTGTGCATTGCAAATCAGTTTATGGTAAGAAGCAAAAAACCCCGATGCTCACTTGTGTCTTGAGTTAAACAAGAACTGCTTTTTGAGAGAAGCACAAAGATGTATGACTGTGTATAGGGTGTAAAAGTGGGCTTATACAAACCTAACTCCCTTTCTTCATAGTGCACTGTTCCTGTTCGCACTGTTTTACCCTGAATGTCTGTTTGCATGGTCATATTTCCAGTATGCCATAAATGTGCCTTCTGTGTATAAGATCATCTCTTCCCTCAATCCTGGACATTTACTTTGCACTAGGTAAAAGAGGTGACATTTATATGTTTATAAGTAAGGTTACATTTATATGTTTATAAGTAAGAAAAATACACAAATGTCAGGACATGTCAGAACTACTTTAGGGCCCATAAACCTAAACACATTATTGACAATCTTGCATGTATTCTGGCTTTTATACCATACTAAAATTTGATGGGCTGCATATGTTGTGTTTTGGTGCTGCTATGCTGGTGACCCTGCTTAAGCTAGTGCTGGTGGGAACCAGGTTGACCAGCAATAATACCAGCATATATTGTTTTTTTGGTGCTTTGGATACCAGCATACCAGCACCAGCATCATGGCACTATAATGTTGGTCACCAGCATACCATCAAAATGTATGCTGGTCACCAGCATACCAGCATACCAGCACCAAAACACAACATATGCTGGTCACCAGCTATGCTGGTCTATGCTGTTTTCTTCAGCAGCAAACTGGAACAGGTTTGTGTCAGGGAAACTTGTAAACGATTCAATAAACTGTGTAGTCAACCTCCAACATCCTTAAGGTTTGCTTTAAGGTAATTAGGGCCCAAGAACTGTAGTGCTCAAGGCCCTATTGTTTTTCTACGGATGATTTATTTATTTATTTTTATTATTTTTCTTTCAATCATCCGGGCACTTTTGGGGGTCTTAATATACTCAAAATCTCATCAAAATTTGAATACAGGTCGGAATCTGCGGCCAACAGGCTCTCAGTGGGGCTTGCCCCAGGGAGTCGAACACGCCCGTCACAGTGCCCCCTAGGAGATCTTGCCTCATATCTCATACACACTTGCACGTATACTTATAAAACTCTGTGTACATTTAGATCTCATCAAGCTGAACAAGTTTCACGCTGCATGTCATGGGTGTAATCCACATCATTATTCTGACTGATGGACCTGATACTTTGAACCATCAGGTGAAAGTAAAGGACAAAATATTAGTGATTTCCAAAAGTGACACACTTCCTGTGGATTACACCTCATGACATGCAGCGCGAAACTTGTAAGCTGGTATGCTGACATGGGTCATTTGAAACCATGAAGGATTTTTTTCTAATTTGAATCTTGTTGCTATGGTGACAAAAAATTTAATCTTCTCATATTTTACGAGTGAAAAGACCTACGGTTCCAAAATTTAATGGGTGTAGACTGAAACTGGTTATGAGGCAGCCCTGAGTGCCTGGACCCCGGGCGTGGCACAGGGCCTTTACAGCGTTCCCTGGAACTCTGGAAAATTTTAGCTGCATAACTCATATCCACTTTCACATATATGAATGAGACCCAGTATAAATTGTTATTATATATATATATATATATATATATATATATATATATATATATATATATATATATACCCAGTATAAATCTCATGGAATCCGCTGAACAGGAAGTCAGTTATTTTGCATTGTTTGAAAAATGCATCCATTAGAATGTGATGTACTACTCCTACGGGATTCATATGTTGCTGACCAAACAGGGTTCAATATAATCTCAAGACATTAAGGATCTAACATTGTGAAGGGCTGTTTGATATCTTACAGTCAGCCTTGGCGAGCCCTTAAACCTACGGCGAATAATAGGAAACAGGAAGTTACAATAAATGCATATTAATAACTTCTGTGTAAATTGAGTGATTTACATCAAATCTCAGTTGTAGGTTAAGAGAAGACACCTGCTCACAGTGACAGTCCCGTGAGTCTAAGTCATAGCGCCACTAACTATTTTGTGACTATTTTTCAGCTAATTGGCTTCAAAATCAGGCACAATAATTTAAGGACATGGCTAATGTGAAAGTGTAAAGGACTTTTTTATGCGCTCAAGTGTGTTGCTATGGCAAGGTATTCATTTAAGGAAAAAACTGTGATGCAGTGACAATGGACATTTTTAAAATAGCTTATGAAAGGTTAGCAGGCATAGATGGAGATTTTAATGGTGTAGCAGTAAAATGATATCTTTCTGAGCTGCTTAACAGAGACTATGCTCAATTCATCTACTGTATGCATCCACAGTATCACGATACAGTTGACTTTCTGCTTGCTCTACTGTGGCAGCCAAAATAGCAGGTCCTGCAGCAGAGCTAGCAGCAAAGACTATGAGTATGATATGTTATTGCAGGAGGAAAGGCAATGTGAAAGGATTCCCCTGCTGAAAAAACAGCATAGACCAGATAGCTGGTGACCAGCTTGACCAGTACATGTTGTGTTTTGGTGCTGGTATGCTCGTGACCAGCATACATTTTGCTGGTATGCTCGTGACCAGCATACATTTTGTAACAATATATACAATATGCACATTTGTAACAATATGATAATTTAACAATGAACAGCAAACAAGTTTTGATAAATTAATACCAAAAACAAAACATGAGACCAACCTCTCAGGGACACTTTCACACCATTACTTTCACACCACTGTAGAGTTTCAACTCTGGGTCAGAGGTGAATCGAATCTTTAACTATTCGGGTTACTGTTATTGAATTGAATTAAAATTTATAGAGTACACTTTATCGACTACCCGTCCAGCGTTTAGCACAATTTAGTGTATCTTACCAGTTCTGCTTATCACGTGGCCACTCACACACACAAACACAAACACACACACAAACACACAAACACAAACACACACACACAAACAGTTTAGAGGGTGAAAGTTAATGGAGTTCTGTTTAGGTTTATTAGAACTGAGAAAGTCACAAGAGCAGAGCCTTGGGTTTAATCTTACGGTTGAATTATGAATCGTGCACCACTTTCAGGAAGGTATGAAGCTTTGTTTGTTTTACTTTCGTTACGTGACGGTTGTTCTTGTTGCAGGTTGGTCGGTGTGCTGAGTTGAGGTGACGTCTTTCGGGAAAGCCCTTGGCGGCTTGGTTGCCTGGTTACCGATGATGACGCTCTGAGACTTCTTCTGAGGGCCTCTTCGTTGCACTCATGGTTAATCTCATGGTGCAGGTCTGTCCCACAGCCGTTTGTTCCAATCAGAGATGGTTGTGGGCGTAGTCACGCCCCGCATGGTTCCTCTTTTTCGTGCATACATTTAACCTGTGGTTTGCTCTGTCACGTGGGAGGCCATCTCAGTGGAGTTTTAGTAATTTAGGTAAAGTGTATTAACATGAGTCTGGTTCATATGACTAAGATTTCATGCACATCAATGTTCATTGAATATACAGAGCTTTCATTTGATACCACACATCCCATGTCTTGCATACCCATTCATACGTTTATCTATAGTAAGGGCTGTACAGGTTGATTACACTCCGTAAGTTCATGATAAACATGTTGAACATAACACAAAGACATCATACATTCTACATGCACACACATGTATGATTTTATATCTGCCCTAGTGGCATACTTTAACTGATTAACATAGTATGTGTCCCTAAAGCTTTGTATGTTCTCTGTTCTGGGGCCCAGAGGAAACGCATTCCTGGGGTCAGCAATTGCCAGGGGGTTGTGAAACTTCCCTATTCAAGGCACTTGTGCTGCTCTACACCGTTTTGAGTTGGGAAAGAGTAACCGTTTCTTTCCCTATTTGCTGATGTCGTGAACTGTCTCTTCCTCTTTCAGCAGCCCTCTTTGAGGTGGCCTGCCAGTCCCTACACCACTGTAGTGTAAATGAGTGAGCATATGGCCCTCACTCATTATTTAGGGGTCTGCAGGTTTATGGGCCCTGAAGTAGTTCTGACATGTCCTGACATTTGTGTATTTTTCTTACTTATAAACATACACACGTGGACAAAATTGTTGGTACCCTTCGGTCAATGAAAGAAAAACTCACAATGGTCACAGAAATAACTTTAATCTGACAAAAGTAATAATTTAAAAAAATTCTCTGAATGTTAACCAATGAAAGTCAGACATTGGTTTTCAACCATGCTTCAACAGAATTATTTTAAAAAATAAACTCATGGAACAGGCCTGGACAAAAATACTAGAAAATACTGAAAATAATGTGACCAAAGAGACATGTTAATTCAAGGTGTGTCCACTAATTAGCATCACAGGTGTCTACAATCTTGTAATCAGTCAGTGGGCCTATATATAGGGCTCCAGGTAGTCACTGTGTTGTTTGGTGACATGGTATGTACCACACTCAACATGGACCAGAGGAAGCGAAGGAAAGAGTTGTCTCAGGAGATTCGAAAGAAAATTATAGACAAGCATGTTAAAGGTAAAGGCTATAAGACCATGTCCAAGCAGCTAGATGTTCCTGTGACTACAGTTGCACATATTATTCAGAAATTTAAGATCCATGGGACTGTAGCCAACCTCCCTGGACGTGGCCACAGGAGGAAAATTGATGACAAATCAAAGAGACGGATAATCCGAATGGTAACAAAAGAGCCCAGAAAGACTTCTAAAGAGATCCAAGGTGAACTTCATGCTCAAGGAACATCAGTGTCAGATCGCACCATCCGTCGTTGTTTGAGCCAAAGTGGACTACATGAGAGACGACCAAGGAGGACACCATTGTTGAATACAAATCATAAAAAAGCCAGACTGGAATATGCCAAACTACATGTTGACAAGCCACAAAGCTTCTGGGAGAATGTCCTATGGACAGATGAGACAAAAATTGAACTTTTTGCCAAGGCACATCAGCTCTATGTTCACAGATGGAAAAATGAAGCATATCAAGAAAACAACACTGTCCCTACTGTGAAACATGGAGGAGGCTCTGTTATGTTCTGGGACTGCTTTGCTGCATCTGGCACAGGGTGTCTTGAATCTGTGCAGGGTACAATGAAATCTCAAGACTATCAAGGGATTCTAGAGAGAAATGTGCTGGCCAGTGTCAGAAAGCTGGGTCTCAGTCACAGGTCATGGGTCTTGCAAAAGGACAATGACCCAAAACACAGCTAAAAACACCCAAGAATGGCTAAGAGGAAAAAATTGGACTATTCTAAAGTTGCCTTCTATGAGCCCTGACCTCAATCCTATTGAGCATCTTTGGAAGGAGCTGAAACATGCTGTCTGGAAAAGGCACCCTTCAAACCGGAAACAACTGGAGCAGCTTGCTCATGAGGAGTGGGCCAAAATACCTGCAGAGAGGTGCAGAAGTCTCATTGACAGTTACAGGAATCGTTTGATTGCAGTGATTGCCACAAAAGGTTGTGCAACAAACTATTAAGTTCGGGGTACCATCATTTTTGTCCAGGCCTGTTCCATGAGTTCATTTTTTTTTTATAACTCCGTTGAAGCATGGTTGAAAAGCAATATCTGACTTTCATTGGTTAACATTCAGAGAATTCTTATTTATTATTACTTTTGTCAGATTAAAGTTATTTCTGTGACCATTGTGAGTTTTTCTGTCATTGACCGAAGGGTACCAACAATTTTGTCCACGTGTGTATAATACTGTTGAAGCATGGTTGAAAAGCAATGTCTGACTTTCATTGGTTAACATTCATAGAATTCTTATTTATTATTACTTTTGTCAGATTAAAGTTATTTCTGTGACCATTGTGAGTTTTTCTTTCATTGACCGAAGGGTACCAACAATTTTGTCCACGTGTGTATAACTGAAACCTTACTTATAAACATATACATGTCAGCTCTTTCACCTAGTGCAAAGTAAACGTCCAGGATTGAGGGAAGAGGGACACAGACGATCTTATACACAGAAGGCACATTTATGGCATACTGGAAATATGACCAAGCAAACAGACATTCAGTGTAAAACAGGAACAGTGCACTATGAAGAAAGGGTGTTACGTTTGTAAAGCCCACTTTTACACCCTATACACAATCATACATCTTTGTGCCTCTCTCGAAAAGCAGTACTTGTTTAACTCACGACACAATTTAACATCGCATACCTGGTATTTCCATGGTGTTTTTTGCTGCTTCCCATAAACTAATTTGCAATGCACACAGACCCTGTGACCAGCATGATAACATTTCTGGCATCTGAGGTCACTCCATGTGCTGGTTGTGCGCAGTCACAAGTGAATCCTAATCGTGTGGTCAACCGCTTAAGGAGATCCATCCCAAATCCAGACCCCAGTCGTAGTCCAGGTTCCCATGCAGGCAGGAATCGCAGAGTCTGTGTTTTCCATGACATAGTGATGGTCCGTCTGTATCTTGCCTGCTTGTTTGCATTCGGACTCTGTAAAACAGGTGGCTAATCATTTTCACGGTCACAACTATTTATAAAAAAGGAAAACGAAACATAAGCTTGGTAACAATAAAATTACTGTATATTAGCATCAATAACTATTGACCATGTAACACAAACTTTTGTAATGTTATACAACGATTTATATTTTTTGCATTACGATTTACATTTACACCTTAATATCACAAACATCTGTAAGCTACATAAGGCAGTGTTTTAGGCACCCGGAGCTGAAGTGTTTGTGCTAAATAGTGTAATAAGCTAACCAAAAACTGAACCAAATAGCTACCATAACATAAAGCTATCCAAAACAGGGTGAAATATATTATAAACATTTACACCACATATGACACTGACAATCTACTGTACATACTGTAAGGCATTAGCTTAGCCACCGTGAGCTAACCTGTTTTTGCTAAGCATAAGGCAGTCTGTTAGCATGATTTATGTTATCTACATGCTAACCAAACCATGTAAGTGACATTAAATGACAATGTTTCACATAAACTGGCAAAAGTTTGTGAGAAAATGAGAAAAAATAAAATAATAGTTTTATATTCTCAGAATAATTAAATAATTTACCTATGGTAACAGCTTGCTGGATTCTCCTCCTTCGTTCTCTGTTGGAGTCTCAGTGTTGTTCTGAGGTAAATCTAAACTCCTCCCACTATCCAAACATTCTGTAGAGCTTTAGAAACCTGTACAGCGTATAACAACTTCCACACAGGAAACTTATATGTGTGTGTGTGTGTGTGTGTGTGTGTTAGGGGGCATGCCCTTGAATGTACGTAGATTACCCTGACTGTTTCCCTGTGAATAGCATGTGGGTGTGTCCTGTCTCAGGTCATTATCAGATAATGAAATGAGACTGTATCTCTCCTTAGATTCATATTGCTACATTTAAAAGTAGACACTTTAAGCTTTCTATAGATGTTTATGTATAAATATATTGATAGATGGATCTGTGTGTGTGTGTGTGTGTGTGTGTGTGTGTGTGTGTGTGCAGTATTCACTGAGTTTTAGTTCATTTTAGTGAGGCGTTTCAAAAAAATTTTCGGGGGGACTGAGATGGCAGAAAGTGCCTCTTTTTTTTTGTTTATTTTACAACAGCACAATGTTTTATTGATATGTGAGTGTACATTAACAAATAAAGACATAAAATGATGTATTACACTTATGTGTATGATTAAAAATGATGGAGCATTTTAAGTTATTTTCATGGTTACCTTAAAAAATGCAAGTGGTCCCACCGCCAAAACAGCTGACCTCATGATACTTATAAATCATGCTGGTCTATGCTGGATTTTTCAGGAGGCTCAACAGTTAGAATAACACCAGAAAAGAGACTTAGAGCTCAAAAACATGAGCTGAAAGTTGAGAAAGGTATAAGCAGTTCATCAGTGGTCCAGTGTCAACATCACCTTCACAAACTGACATGTCCTATTTTGTCCAGTCCAAGACAGCATAGCCCTGAATAGGCTTCCAATGCCAGAACCATGTGTATTCACTGGTGACCCCACCCGGTTCATTGAGTGGAAGGCTTCATTTACAGTATATCACTCATAGACAGAAAGAACATCTTTTCAGAACCTGCATTACAGTTTAACCTTGAAACTGAAAAAAATCCCATTGAGATATTTCATTCAGGAAACATTTTTGGAAGCCAAAGCACTAGTATATCCAAGCAAATTTCCCCAAAAGAAATAATGGAAACTCAGTCGATTTGTTCCACAACCCAACAATATTTATGTAAAAAGGATTAATACAAAATATAAAGTAAAAATAAGACAAATTAACCTGAACTTGAAAAAAATTGTGGCTGGTATGAAGGAGATAGGTGAAAGGTGGAGGCGGGGGGTATTGTATAGGACAACTTACACACACACACACACGAGAGAAAGGTGGAGGAGGAGGAGAAAGGGGGTGGCAGGGGGTATTGTATAGGACAACTTACACACACACACATGAGAGAAAGGTGGAAGAGGAGGAGAAAGGGGGTGGCAGGGGGTAATGTATAGGACAACTTACGTACACACACACACACGTACGCACGCTCGCACACACGCACATCTACACACACACGCACATACGTACCCACACACACACCCACGCACACACACACACACACGCACGCACACACACACGCACGCTCACACACACGCGCACGTACGCACGCACGCAGAAAAATGGATTTGGAATGTCTGGCTCACGGATTACATTTTTACTCTACACTCTACTCTAACACGTTACTTTGTAACGCGTTACACCCAACACTGTTGGTAAAGGATAACATTGTGCAGTTCACACAGATCTAGGGTGGAGCATTGTAGGTTGTTTACCATCTTGCCATGTCACACCAAGTAACACAGACATGTGCCATAGATTAGCAGTCAAGGAACTTCCTCTAGTGACACCCTCAAGTGCTCAAGTCTAACTTTAAGTATACTTATACGAATAATAGGACTGTGACTCAGGATGACATTACTTTTCTAAAAATGTTAAAGGAAGGCATTAAGAAAAAATCCTCACGCCCATTATGAAATGCCACTACCCTTTAAAGAAAGACCCTACCTGGAGTTAAATGGAACCAGTATGGGAATACTGGAAGAGTGAGCTTGGAGAGAATCAACATAACTTTCTGCTATGTGCCTGCTGACTTCAGACATGTCTTGAGGCAAGAGATACAGGTGCATCCCAAAACTTAGAATGTAATTGAAAAGTTTACTCATTTTAGTAATTCAATTCAAAAAGTGAAACTCATATTATATAGATTCATTATACACCGGCTGATATATTTCAATAGTTTATTTCTTTTCATTTTGATGATTATGGATTACAGAAAATGAAGAGCCAAAATTCAGTATCTCAGAAAATTAGAATATTGTGAAAAAGATCTGTTAATGCTGTTGAATTCTTTGTTTATTTGAATATTTTATATTTATTTATATATTAAAGCCTTTGATGTAAATATATTGTTTATAATTAGAGAGTTTGCGGGAAAATTCAGGAAGATCTCTCCCATGGACTGCAGGTGAGCGGATGTCTCCCACTCTGCTATTAAAATTAAGACAAAAGGACTCAAGAATTTAAGCGCCTCTTTTCATGACAAGCGACCAACGAGGTATTTTGTCATTGTAAACTTTTCATGTTTGCATGTACCTTGTATTTGTACTCAAGTTCATTTGTAATGTTCATTTACGAATACAGTTCTCACGGCGTGACAAAGAGATTCAAGCAATAAACGCCCGTTTCAAAGAACCGACCTGTGTCAGTGTTGTTGTGAAAGGAGCTACAAGTTCAATATTGGAGACCCTTGATGTCACTCTTTAATCAGTTAATTAACTCAAAACACCTACAGTACAAAGGTTCCCTGGGCCTTTAAATGGTCTCTCAGTCCGGT
Source organism: Clarias fuscus (assembly GCA_030347435.1). NCBI lineage: Eukaryota > Metazoa > Chordata > Actinopteri > Siluriformes > Clariidae > Clarias > Clarias fuscus. The sequence goes on from CM059226.1 coordinate 13,435,326, forward strand.
TCAGTAGGCTGCCTATTCACAGAGTGCTGTATTCAAGCACATTAGTGGAACGTTGAATGGAAGGGAAAAATGTGGTAGAAAAAGGTGCACAAGCAACAGGGATAACCGCAGGCCCATTCAAGAATTTAGGGGAGATTTACAAGGAGGATACTGCAGCTGGAGTCGGTGCTTCAGGAGCCACCACAAACAGATACACACATGGACAAAATTGTTGGTACCCTTCGGTCAATGAAAGAAAAACTCACAATGGTCACAGAAATAACTTTAATCTGACAAAAGTAATAATAAATAAGAATTCTATGAATGTTAGCCAATGAAAGTCAGACATTGCTTTTCAACCATGCTTCAATGGAATTATAAAAAAAAATGAACTCATGGAACAGGCCTGGACAAAAATGATGGTACCCTTAACTTAATAGTTTGTTGCACAACCTTTAGAGGCAATCACTGCAATCAAACGATTCCTGTAACTGACAATGAGACTTCTGCACCTCTCTGCAGGTATTTTGGCCCACTCCTCATGAGCAAGCTGCTCCAGTTGTTTCAGGTTTGAAGGGCGCCTTTTCCAGACAGCATGTTTCAGCTCCTTCCAAAGATGCTCAATAGGATTGAGGTCAGGGCTCATAGAAGGCCACTTTAGAATAGTGCAATGTTTTCCTCTTAGCCATTCTTGGGTGTTTTTAGCTGTGTCTTTTGGGTCATTGTCCTGTTGCAAGACCCATGACCTGCGACTGAGATCCAGCTTTCTGACACTGGCCAGCACATTTCTCTCTAGAATCCCTTGATAGTCTTGAGATTTCATTGTACCCTGCACAGATTCAAGACACCCTGTGCCAGATGCAGCAAAGCAGCCGCAGAACATAACAGAGCCTCCTCCATGTTTCACAGAAGGGACAGTGTTCTTTTCTTGATATGCTTCATTTTTCCATCTGTGAACATAGAGCTGATTTGCCTTGGCAAAAAGTTCCATTTTTGTCTCATCTGTCCATAGGACATTCTCCCAGAAGCTTTGTGGCTTGTCAACATGTAGTTTGGCATATTCCAGTCTGGCTTTTTTATGATTTCTTTTCAACAATGGTGTCCTCCTTGGTCGTCTCCCATGTAGTCCACTTTGGCTCAAACAATGACGGATGGTGCGATCCGACACTGATGTTCCTTGAGCATGAAGTTCACCTTGGATCTCTTTAGAAGTCTTTCTGGGCTCTTTTGTTACCATTCGGATTATCCGTCTCTTTGATTTGTCATCAATTTTCCTCCTGCAGCCACGTCCAGGGAGGTTGGCTACAGTCCCATGGATCTTAAATTTCTGAATAATATGTGCAACTGTAGTCAAATGGTATAAGAAATGGTCTTATAGCCTTTACCGTTAACATGCTTGTCTATAATTTTCTTTCGAATCTCCTGAGACAACTCTTTCCTTTGCTTCCTCTGGTACATGTTGAGTGTGGTACATACCATGTCACCAAACCACACAGTGACTACCTGGAGCCCTATATATAGGCCCACTGACTGATTACAAGATTGTAGACACCTGTGATGCTAATTAGTGGACACACCTTGAATTAACCTGTCCCTTTGGTCACATTATTTTCAGTATTTTCTAAGGGTACCATAATTTTTGTCCAGGCCTGTTCCATGAGTTTATTTTTTAAAATAATTCTGTTGAAGCATGGTTGAAAAGCAATGTCTGACTTTCATTGGTTAACATTCATAGAATTTTTTTTAATTATTACTTTTGTCAGATTAAAGTTATTTATGTGACCATTGTGAGTTTTTCTTTCATTGACCGAAGGGTACCAACAATTTTGTCCACGTGTGTATGTTCTTCTGGGGTTTCGCTAACTGGATGGCTGATGTGCTTACACCTGGACTCGGTGATGAGCTGGGTTGACTCAGTCGGAGCCCAGCGGTAGGGTCCACCGTCTGAGCACACCGTGTGCGCTCCTGTAAGGTCCTACCAAACACTTCATTCCCTCGTATCGCCGTGAACCACTCAAACAGCCCGCGGCTTTTAGCACAACCATGCAATTTTCGGGGAGGCACGTCAACAACAAACTGGCCTGAGGGCGAGTGGGTTGAACCTGGGGCTACCCATCAATAGCCACCAGGTGGTATGTCCAAGCCTTCGCCCAGTTAGTCAAGTCAAGTCAAGTTAATTTTATTTATATAGCGCTTTTAACAATTGACATTGTCGCAAAGCAGCTTTACACAATAAAAGAAGTAAGTTTGTATGCAATGTGTATGAATCAAAATGATAAGATTGTCCCTGATGAGCAAGCCGAGGGCGACGGTGGCAAGGAAAAACTCCCTGAGATGGTAATAGGAAGAAACCTTGAAAGGAACCAGACTCAACAGGGAACCCATCCTCATCTGGGTGATAACGGATAGCAGTCTATATTAGTCTATATTGACCCCCTCTCCGCTGCACGATTGCTGATGCCTGCTGCGTGCTCACAGTGCAATACTAGGACCAAGATATCACTGTGAGGACAACTGTCACTGCACCAATCAAGCACTAGGTAAAGCGCTATCAGCTACCAGGCTTGAGCGAAGGGAAACCTATGAGGTTTGGCTCAGGTGGTTAAAACTGAGTGAGAAAAGTAAGACCTAGTAGATAGGGATGAAGCTTGATTGCAAAGAGAGTTTGAATTACAGCTAATTATTGAGCTTTAATTAGCACTAACATTGATAGTTAATGGTGACATTAACTTAACTGATCATCAGTTAGGGAGCCCAAATCCTGAATAACCAATTAAATTACAAACAAAAGAATTCCAAGACAATAATGCTAGTTCACTATTTAGATCTGCCATCAAGTAATCACATGTAATTACAGTTAGATCAATCTACCAGTTCCTGCATGATGGAAGCCAAACTGTAATTAATCATGATATGAATTAAAACTTACATCCAAATACCACAACAGCACTTATCATTCAAATAAGGTAGTTATAATTATTTGCCAAAGTACTAACAGAGTAGGTATTAGGCGAAAAGAGATAAAAGAACCCACTAGCGTGAGGTAAAGTTTGAATGAAAAGGGGATAAGTCACAAACATTTTCGAACAGTGCATTGATAACCGAAAGATGCTATATGCTAACCGCTAGCCTTCAATGCTATTAGCATGGATGCTAAATGTACATAGGCTACCATGCAAATGCTCTAGCCTTAACTAACTTAGTTTATGCTAGGATTTGTTTACATCTGATTCAAAAATGGCGCTGGCTGACCGCACATGCTCACTGAAAAATTACTCCGGAGGGTTTCCGGGTCACGATCATTGCATGGGTCCCTTTTCATAGTCGGTGCATCGAGCATGCTAGTTCCACAGTCATGGGTAGTCCGTAAAACGGCAGCATATGTGACACCGAACAACCCGAAAAACACTAGTTAGCTCTTAATAGCTGAACGACCTCAACTTCACTCGTTAATTCAATTCAATTCATTTTTATTTGTATCGCACTTGTAACAATTGACATTGTCACAAAGCAGCTTTACACAATCAAAAAAATTATTTATTTATTAAAAGAATTATAGGCGGCACGGTGGTGTAGTGGTTAGCACTGTCGCCTTGCACCGCCAGGGTCCGGGTTCGATCCCCGTCTCTGTGTGCATGGAGTTTGCATGTTCTCCCCGTGCTTGGTGGGTTTCCTCCGGGTACTCAGGTTTCCTCCCACAGTCCAAAGACATGTAGGTTAGGCTAATTGGTGTTCCCAAATTGTCTGTAGTGTGTGAATGAGTGAGCGTATGTGTGTATGTCTGTGTGCCCTGCGATGGATTGGCACCCTGTCCAGGGTGTACCCTGCCATGTGCCCCAAGTCTCCTGGGATAGGCTCCAGGCCCCCCGTGACCCTGAATACAGGATTAAGCGGTATAGATGATGAGTGAGAGTAAAAGAATTATTATTTATTTTGTATGAACGTGTATGAACCAAAATGATAAGATTGTCCCTGATGAGCAAGCCGAGGACGATGGTGACAGTGGCAAGGAAAAACTCCCTGAAATGGTAATAGGAAGAAACCTTGAGAGGAACCAGACTCAACAGGGAACCCATCCTCATTTGGGTAAAATGGATAGAAGGGATTGATCTGCATCATACTGTGTGAGATTGGAAGTTCAGTATAACAGGAGATGTGTTTAAGCTAAAATTGAGTCCAGCTCATTATTGGAGGCTATTGGTAGACTGTAGGAAACTCCAGTCATGAACTATTGAGCAACTGAAGTCACAAGTCCTCAGAGAACAGCTGTCTGCATCGGCCAAGGACAGGACCGTCTTCGTGGAAAAGTGGAACCGTCCCCAGTCACCACACTCATCCCAGGCAGACCACACAGGGCATCCATGCAATGAGATCTCCAACCAGAAGCAGGAGACCAAGACGAGTCAGACAGCTCCAGGGGGAAGAGGGGGTCGGGATCACTGGCAGCTCAGGAGCGACATGTATAGCTTGACAGAGAGACACGTAGAGGGAAGGAGAGAGAGGAGAAGAGAGAGAAGAGGAGAGAGCAGAAGAGAAGGAGAAATGGCAGTTAGGTATGGTCACTGTGAATATATCTTTAGTGCAGTGTGCAAGCAGGGACTCCGGCAGGACTAATTATGACAGCATAACTAAAAGGGAGAGCCAGAAGGAAACAAAGACATGAGGGCTCCCTGAGATGTAAAGCAACCAATCACTTCACCATCAACAAACCTGAGTGATCAGTGAGAGTGGAGAAGACAGCATCTAAACATACCAGTTCACCATAATACTCTATGTCCATGAGTCCCCCAATTCTGCTACTTTATTCAAGGCAAATTTATTTATAAAAATGCTTGGCTAAATAAAAAGGTTTTTAGCCTAGACTTAAACACTGTGTCTGAGTCCCGAACACTATTTGGAAGACTATTCCATAACTTTGGGGCTTTGTAAGAAAAAGCTATGTTACGGGTGCTGTTTGCGGACTGACAGATAGGCATAGTAGCAGAGGTGATGTGATCAAAGGTCTTTTAATGAGACACAAAACAAGGAACAAAAGGAACAGAACATGAACTTAAACCAGGGATAAACTAAACATGACAGTCCGCATTCCGACCGCGCTCCTGTTTATCGTTGCTGTCACTCATCTGCGCTTGGATTCACCTCGTTCCGCTCCGCCCCGTGACAGAATAATCCAGCCAGCGATATGAATCCAGCAGATGTGGACCGCATGAAATCGGCGCTGGAGAGCCAAGGCGCACTTCTTGGAGCTCACCAGCAGGAGCTGCTCAACACAAAGCTAACCCTCGCTGACGTCACGACCCAGCTCCAACGGCTCCAACTCTCTCCAGTGCAAAGCGGGGGCTCCTGCATGCAACGAGAACCACAGCTCCCCGCCCCTCCCACCTATGAAGGAGATCCAGGCACCTGTCGATCCTTCCTCTCTCAGTGCACGCTGATATTTGAGCTCCAGCCTTCCACATTTTCCACTGAACGCTCAAAGGTCGCGTATGTGATAACTCTCCTCTCAGGACGAGCTCGGGAATGGAGCACTGCACTCTGGGATGCTCACGACCCCTGCTGCTCCAACTACAAAGATTTTGCTAAAGAGATGAGGAGAGTGTTCGATCTCCCATGAAGAACGCCACCGCCGCCGAGTGGAGGGTGCCTGCTTCTACTGTGGGAGATCTGGTCATCAACTCAAGAACTGTCCTGTAAAGAGGAGGCGTCCTCTAGTCCAGCTTGGAGGACTGGAAGGTGTGACTCCAGGAAAATGCCCAGATGAACGCCGCCTGCTCTCCGTCTTCCTGACCTATGAGCAACAAACCCACCTGGTTCAAGCATTGATTGATTCAGGTTCAGACCGCAATCTGATCGACACGGCTTCAGCCAAGGCTCTAGGAATCCCCGTTCTCCCCTTGGAGACCCACCTTAAGGTTCAGGCACTCACTGGTAGCCCGCTCCCATCTATCACCCACAGAACTCCCCTCGTTGGCCTAAGAGTCTCAGGCAATCATTTAGAGCAGACTTCACTGTTCATGATGGAGGGATCACACGCCACTGTTGTCCTAGGCCTGCCCTGGCTAACCCGTCACAACCCACAAATCGATTGGATCAGGAACACAATCGTTGCTTGGAACCCATCATGTGCTAAGACCTGCTTGCGAGCTGCAGCCACGTCTTGTCTCAGTTCAGCGTCTGTGGAGGAACCACCAGATCTCACCAATGTCCCTTCAGATTACCATGATCTCAAGGAGGTCTTCAGTAAATCTCGTGCCGTCTCTCTGCCCCCCCACCGACCATATGACTGCGCCATCAACCTGCTACCAGGCACCACGCCTCCCAAAGGCCATTTATACTCTCTGTCACCCAGGGAACGGGAGGCAATGAATCACTACATCTCGGAATCCCTTGCGGTGGGGATCATTCGCCCTTCCTCCTCCCCAGCGGGGGCTGGCTTCTTTTTTGTGGGTAAAAAAGATGGTTCCCTTCGTCCGTGCATCGATTATAGAGGCCTTAATGAGATCACGGTGAAGAATCGATATCCCCTTCCATTAATGGCGACCGCCTTTGAACTCCTCCAGGGAGCTAAGATTTATACTAAACTAGACCTACGCAAGGCATACCACCTCGTCCGAATCCGGGAGGGTGACGAATGGAAGACTGCTTTTAACACCCCAACAGGACACTATGAATACCTGGTGGTGCCGTTCGGCCTGACCAACGCCCCGGCCGTCTTTCAGGGCCTCATCAACGATGTACTCCGGGATTTCTTGAATTCATCTGTGTTCGTCTATCTGGACGACATTCTGATCTTCTCTCGAGACCTAGGGGAGCACCAGCTTCATGTTCGTCAGGTGCTGCAAAGACTCTTAGAGAACAATCTGTTTGTCAAAGCGGAGAAGTGCGAATTTCACACAACGACCACCACATTCCTAGGGTTCGTCATTGGTCCCTCAGGCATCAGAATGGAGCCTGCTAAGCTCCAGGCACTCACGAATTGGCCCACACCCACTACAAGACAGGAGCTTCAGAGATTCTTGGGATTCGCCAACTTTTACCGCCGCTTCATCCGGGGCTACAGCTCCATTGCTGCCCCCTTAACAGGCCTGACTTCTCCCAAAACGCGTTTCCATTGGGACATGAACACTAAAAAAGCCTTCTCTGAACTCAAGAAACGGTTCACGTCTGCCCCAATCTTGACCATTCCAGATCCGTCACGTCAGTTTGTCGTAGAAGTCGACGCCTCCAGCACAGGGGTAGGAGGTGTACTTTCTCAGAGAGCTACGCATGACAACAAGCTACACCCCTGCTCTTTCTTCTCACATCGTCTAACCCCTGCCGAGGCGAACTATGGCATCGGCGATCGAGAACTACTGGCCATCAAGCTGGCCCTCGAAGAATGGAGACACTGGTCAGAGGGGACGGAGATCCCATTTCTGGTCTGGACCGACCACAAAAACCTGGAATACCTACAGAACGCCAAGAGGCTAAATTCTCGCCAGGCTCGGTGGTCACTGTTTTTCGCCAGGTTCAACTTCGTCCTCTCTTATTGCCCTGGTTCCAAGAACTCCAAGCCAGATGCGCTCTCCAGGCAGTTTTCCCCTACTCACGACTCTGCTGCCAACGAGACCATCATTCCCCCGTCATGCTTGCTCGCAGCAGCCGAGCTTGATATCGAAACCAAGGTCCAGCAAGCCCTGTCTCATGAACTCGGGCCAAGTAACGTGCCGCCTAACCGCCTATTTGTGCCGCTTTCTCTACGCTCTCAGGTCCTGGAATGGGCACACAGCTCCAAGCTCTCCTGCCATCCTGGTTCAGCTCGAACCCTGGTTCAAGTCCAGCAGCGCTTCTGGTGGCCCACGGTAAAAGAGGACACTTCCAGCTTCGTGGCAGCATGTGACATCTGTGCTAGGTGCAAACACACCAAGACCGCACCAGCAGGCCTTCTCAGACCACTACCAATCCCATCCCGTCCATGGTCGAACATTGCCCTGGATTTTGTCACAGGGTTACCCTCCTCCGACGGCCACTCGTGCATCATGACCGTGGTGGATCGGTTCTCTAAGGCCGCACACTTCATTCCACTACCCAAACTCCCAACTGCTAAGGAGACGGCTGATCTCTTGATTATGCACGTTTTCAGACTGCACGGTCTCCCCAAAGACATCGTTTCCGACCGCGGGCCGCAGTTCACCTCTCAATTTTGGAAGGCATTTTGCAGACTCATTGGAGCCACGCCCAGTCTGTCCTCAGGTTTTCACCCCCAGTCCAATGGTCAGACTGAAAGAAAGAACCAGTCCCTCGAGGTAGCCCTAAGGTGCATGGCTTCCCGAGATGTCACCTCTTGGAGCAAGTTTTTGCCTTGGGTGGAGTACGCCCACAACTCCCAGGTATCGTCATCTACTGGGCTGTCACCCTTCCATTGCTGCCTGGGCTATCAACCACCATTGTTCCCGTCGCAGGAGGAGGAGGTCAGTGTCCCATCTGCCCAAGCTTTTATCCGACGCTGCAGAAGGACCTGGCTACAAGCAAGGAGAACGCTGTTACGGGTCGGCAGAAGATACAAGAGACAGGCCGACCGCAAACGCTCCCAGGCTCCCAAGTACAGGGTGGGGCAGAGAGTCATGCTCGCCGCCAGAGACATCCCCCTAAAGACCACCTGCCGCAAACTCTCCCCTCGGTACCTCGGTCCCTTCACCATCACTAAAATAGCCAATCCCTGCGCGGTTAAACTCTTGCTCCCCTCAACTATGTGGCGGATCAACCCTACGTTCCACGTGTCCCAGCTACGCCGTCTCGCCGCATGCCCATCACCTCGTTCCGCTCCGCCCCGTGACAGACAGACTAGACATTACACAGGCAAGGAGACATATGGAGCTAGGAAACAAAGGAACTGACAAACTATAAACATGACAAACTAAACCAGGATCTACACAGACTAGGGGTTACATACAGACAGGCTAGGAGACATACGAAGGCAAGGAGAACTCAGAGCCAAGGAGAACATAGAGCTAGGAACACACAGAACTAAAAGAACACAGAACTAGAAGAACACAGAGAACTGGGAGAACACAGAGCTGAACAACAAATAAGAACAAACAGTAACCCTAAATGAACAGATGCAAGACAAGACTTAACTGAACTCAGGAACATTTATAACAAAACTAATGAGCAACCTCGGTTCAGGTGAGCGCCACATCACCTGACCGAGGTGCATTCTGGGGAATCGAGTCCAACATAAACTACAAATGAAAACAAAAGAAAACAAAATGGAGTCTGTGGGCGCTTTGGCGCCCTCTAGTGGTATCCCCTGACACTATGCCCCCTGCTGTAGTTTTCATAATACGTAGTACTGACAAGCAGCATCCTTTGATCGAAGTAGGCATGGTGGATTGTAAGACACTAGCAGTTCACTCAGATACTGCGGCACGAGACCATTTAATGCTTTATACGTCAATCGGAGTATTTTAAAATTTATGCGAAATTTCACGGGGAGCCAATGCAGTGTGGACAAGATAGGAGTGAGGTGCTCGTATCTTCTGGCTCTAGTGAGGACTCTCACTGCTGCATTCAGGACTAACTGAAGCTTGTTTATGCACCTAGTTAAACAACCAGACAGTAAGGCGTTACAATAGTGCAACCTAGAGGTCATAAAAGCATGAATTAGGTTTTCTGCATCATTTAGTGACAGTATATTTCTTATCTTGGCAATATTTCTGAGGTGAAAGAATGCTATCCTGGTAATATTATCTACATGTGCTTCAAATGAAAGGCTGGGATCTATAATCACACCGAGGTCCTTCACTGTTGCACTTGATGGAACAGCAAGACCATTTAAAGTTACAGTGTGATCAGAAAGCTTGCTTCTAGCTGCTTGTGGTCCTATGACTAGAACTTCTGTCTTATCAGGATTAAGCAGAAAGAAGTTAATTAACATCCAATCTCTTATGTCCTGCACACATTGCTTAACTTTAGTAGGCTGGTTTTTCTCATCTGGTTTTGCTGAGACATATAACTTTGTGTCATCAGCATAACACTGAAAACTAATATCATGCTTACGAATTCTGTTGCCCAGAGGAAGCATGTAAAGAGAAAAAAGCAGTGGGTCTAAAACTGAACCCTGTGGAACACCAAACTCCACATGCAGAATGGTCACCATTTAAATCTACAAACTGATAACGATCAGTCAAACAGGATCCGAGCCAGGAGACAGCTGTTCCCTTAATTCCTACTACATTTTCTAATCTGTGAAGGAGAATACTATGATCAAGAGAAGGTAGACCTGAAGGTAGGCCTGTAATTGGACAGCTGACAAGGGTCAAGGTCAGGTTTCTTAATTAGCGGTTTAATAACTGCTAATTTAAAGGATTTGGGAACATACCCACTGCTGAGTGAAAAGTTAATTATTTTCAACAGGGGTTCTGTTATTGCTTGGTACTATCTGCTTGAGAAAATGTGCCGGTATAAGATCTAATATACAGGTTGATGGTTTTGAAGAGAGATGAGTGAAATTAGTTCACTTTCTTCAAGGGGAGTAAAGTATCCTAGGTTCTGATGTGGTATGGTTAGTTTATCATCTGTATAACTTAAATTGTCTGGTTTCAAAGCCTGAATCTTTTGCCTAATATTTATGATTTTGTTATTAAAAAAGTTCATGAAGTCCTCACTCCTGTATGTTGCTGTTGTGGAGATTTCTGCAGTGGTCCTGTTTCTAGTTAATTTATCTATGGCCGTGGTTCTCAAAGTGTGGGGCGTGGCCCACTAGTGGGGAATACAGACATGACAGGTGGGGCGCAATGAACGGGAGGAAATTAGTGGAAAATAATCGGAAAGTACCCATTCTAATTCATGCTTTTCTTTATTGACATACATTTAAAACAAAACAATCACATACAAAGAAATGGATCATTTAAGTAATGTTAAGTAAATTAAAACAACATCAGTTGGGGGCCGGGAGAAAAAGTGGAAGAGGGGTGCAACAATAGCGGTTTAATGTCGACATGTTACTTGCAATGGAACAATATAAGGAAACTTTCGGTATTATATATGTAATTATCATTCATTCCAATGTGTATGCTGATGTTTCTGTATTTTTGTTTAAAAAAAATAAAAAATCAGGCAGTACTAGTCTGGCATTTCTAGTTTCCAGTGTGGCAACAAAGTTGCATTTTGATTCTTCAGGCGCTGAACAAATGGATATGCGGCATTTTGCGATGATCCCTAAATCATTTGTTTCGCAGTAGAGAATAATGGGGTTTATGCTTTCAAACATGTATAATTTAAGAGCTTAATCAGGGATGGTGTAGCTTACGCAGCTATTGAAACCGGAGATGTGAAAATAAAACGAACTTTACCGCGGTCACAAACCGGGTCAGGAGCGTACGTAGTGGGCATAATAACATCAATGGATAAATTTGTTACATGGGCCACAAAAAAGCAGGCGATTCAGCACTATCAGCCTAATCAACCAAAAAGTCAGCGAAACGAAAATATGATGAAGCCTATCTTGTGCTTGGATTCGTGGTGGGAATGGTGGGGGCAGAGGAGAGACCCATATGTGTTTTGTATTCTAAACCGCTGGCAGCATGAGACCCAACAAATTAGGAAGACAATTAGAGACAACACACCCCAGTCACATTAATAAGCCTCTCGACTTCTTTGAAAGAAAGCTGGCAGAAGAATCGCATGGTAAAATCTGAATCAGTGGACAGCAAAGCACAAATTGCTTCATTTAAAGTTGCATACAGAATTGCCCAGTGCAAAAAAAAACTACAAACCATTGATGAGCAGCGGATCCCCCCCCATCATGTATACAGATACAGATATGTATTTTATCTGTTTTGAACTTGGTGTTATTTGATATTATTGGTTTAGAAATTGATATTTCAATAAATAGTAAATTTATTTTTTATGTAATTTTGTTGACATGTGGGGCTTGAAAATTCGTCTACCCCCTTAAGTGGGGAATGACAGTAAATGTTTGAGAACCACTGATCCACTGTGTTAAATAAAAATCTAGGATTATTTTTGTTATTTTCAATAAGAGTGGAGAGATACAATGATCTAGCATCACTGAGAGCTTTTTTATAGTTCAGGATGCTATTTGGAATACTAGCAATTTAGTTTGACGCCATTTGCGTCTAATTTCTGAGCGGTTTGTTTTAAAGTGCGTGTCTGGTCATTATACCATGGAGCGAGTTTCTTATCTCTAATCAGTTTCATTTTAACTGGAACTACATTATCTAAGGTATAAGGAAATGTTGACTCTAAATGTTCAGTCGCCTGATCGAGTTCTGTGGCATCAGAGGGCGATCCAATCAAAGTTGATAACTCTGGGAGATTATTGATAAAGCTCTGTGTGGTATTTGATGTGAATGTAGGTTTAATGTGGTAGTGCGGCGCTGTGCGTACATCATTACTATAACACACTTTAATTGAGACAAGACAGTGGTCTGAGATAGCTTCAGACTGTGTAATTATGGTTATATTTCTTATACTTAATCCGAAGGATATTAAATCTAAAGTGTGACCTGCTTTATGAGTGGGTCAACTACACATTGATTTACTCCTACCGAGTCCAGTATAGACATAAATGCTGTTCTCAGGGGATCTTCTGGATTCTTAAAATGAATATTAAAGTCTCCAGCAATTAACACTTGTTTGAGAGGAAATCTGCAAATTCACGGAGAAATTCAGAGTATGGCACCTAGCTTCATTTAAAGCTACATATTCGTCCTGTTTAATCCAGGTTTCTGTTAAAGATAATATATCAAACTCCTGGTCTGTAATAGTTTTAGTAACAATAACTGCTTTAGATGCGAGAGATCTAATATAACGGTCCTAGCTTCAGATCAGAGGTGCTGACTGCGCATTCAGTGTGATCTGTGTTTGTGGTATTTATGTTAATCAAATTACTAAAACAGACTTTCTGAGTCTTTCTAAATTTGTGTTTAGCACGGGGAACAGACATAGTCTTAATATGATGAACCCTGAGCGACGACTCTGTGCAGCTAGCAGACATTTGGTTTAGCCTGTCTGTCTGCTCCCTGGCCTGGGCTCTGGATTGTCACCGATTAACTAGGCCTCTCCTGAGAATATGCGCTATACTACAAGAAATGAGGGCAGCACCTTCCTGAGTGGGATGGACACCATCCCGCCCTAACAGGCCAGCTTTGCCCTCAAAAATCTTCCAGTTATCTATAAAGCCAACATTATTTTCCGAGCACCACCTGGACTTGTTAGAGTAAGGCAAACAGATTAGTTATTGTTACACTTAACAGCAATGTTGCTGAGATCCCAGCGAATCCCAGCCCTTTGCTAGACAAGACATACAAAGACAAAACACACGTAGATTTTAACTACACAATTTCCTTGGTCACACTTTACTGGAACATGCGTGGACGCTCTCTCTGATCACCGCTAGTTTCGAATCAAGAGGTATCGAGACTTTAGCTCAAACCAGCAAGTGAGGAAACTAGTGTCACGGTTGATTGGTCCTCATGTTAGTTTTCTAATTTTAGTCAAGCTCAGAAATACTGCTGGTTCAAGCAGTTTCAATGGCAAACACCATTTTCCAGGGATGTGCGGACTATAGTGGATGGTTAACATAAAGAAATAGACAGTAATGGGCATGCCCTCCCTCCTACAGGTGACCAAAGAATATGAAGCAGTACACTGATGGTTCCAATGGTATTTGGGCTAGGGCATGATTATGATCATGATGAGTCACAATATATGAATCTGGGTGAATACCTTTTGGATGTAGAACAAGAGATTTGTACCATGAAAGTGCACCTGAAAAATCTGAAAAGTATGCATGTGGTGGTTACAGGTTGATATTAAGTTGCATCATGGTATGCATATTTATGAGCATGCACCTTTGCACCTTGAAACTGTGACAGTTGTTAAAACTCAGCTGGCTGGTAGATGTTATTCTGTAGTAATACACAGTTAATGAAAAACACAGTAGCTTGTTTTAATATAATGTTTTAAGAACTCTATTTGGCATGGTAGCTCGATTGTTAGCACTGTTGCCTCACACATACAGGGTTGAGAGTGAACCTATTGATAATGTATAGGTAATGTATTGATAATGTATGAACTTATTCATACTGTAGCATGTTTTCATCTGAATTTTATCAAGTTGAAACTTATCTATCCTTTTGTGAGATAGCACATTCAAAAAGTAGATGAAACTAGCTAGATCATGATTGACTTATCTGCAAATTAATTATTCCTAATGGTAAATAATTGGCATATTCATTTAGAAATTAAGCTACACAAAGATTTTTTACTTAAATATTATACTTCTAAAGGAGGAAAATGTAGTAGATTTAAAAGTGTTTCTTTCTAATGCATTTTTTTGGGATGTATAATTCCTATATTTGCTGTTATGTTTGCACCAATATGCACAACTAACATTTAATATATCCTTTGCCTTTCGGAACAACGTGAAATAAAGCACCGGAGACATGGAATGACCGTACTCTTCTTTTACTCTTTTCTGTGCAGACAACACATACAGTACACAGCGCGGTATTGCCCCCTTGTGGCCCGCCAGTGAAATAACATCAAACTCAAATACATTACATTTGCTATCAAGTAGGAAGACAAAAAATAGCAGTGACCATGAGTTATCATGAAAGGTGGGTCAAGAAGAAAAATGTTGCTTGCATTAATTACTTGCAGATATGTTTAAAAAAAAGAAGTGTGTGTGTGTGTGTGTGTGAGAGAGAGAGTGCGAAGCAGTGTTCCCACCTAAATTTTGGACTGGTTTGGGATAAGTTTTTCAAGTGCATGTACTCCATTTTGTCAGTAACGGAGATCGTGGGCTGTGGAGATGGATCCAGGTGCAGGTGATGGAGCAGGCTGTGAGTCTCTGTAGATCTGTTCTGCCACAGTAGGGAGAGTGGGAGCGCAGGAGCCGAGCAGTGATGATCGTTGAATCGTGAAGGCGGAAGTGTTAGATCAGATCCATGTGATCCGTCCGCGATGTAAAAGAGCCGAAATGTTAAACTGGGTCGTGATTGTGAAAGCGCAAGCATGAATCAGAGCCGTTAAATCTGTCAGCTAGAGCGTTGAGCCAAACGTGATGCGAAGCCGTAGTCGAAAAATGAAAGCGAAAGTTCAAAGCCGTTAAATCCGTCAGCGAGTCAATTAGTCCGAAAACGTGAGACGAGAATCGTGAAAACGAGAAAACAAAGCGGAGTCGGAAACGAGAAAAACATGAAATAGAAACGCGAGAATATTGAGGTGAAAACACACAAATCAACCAAAATCAGATGAGAAACCGGTGTGCAGGTGGGACGGTCCAGGGGCGTGTGAGGAGAGATGTCAGTGTGGGGAAAACATGGCCGCGTGATGAGAAACATGACAGCGTGGGAAAGGAAATGTCAAGAGGCGGTCTTTGATCAGCGCGGAAGCGCTGAGAGCGTGACACATTTATTTAATCATCATGCCATTACTCCACATTAGGGCTGCAACAACAATGTAAGTGATTACATTGATTATGTAAATACAATGACTTCTGTCAAATTTGTTAATATGTCGCATTGTTTATTTTTTGTTCCCAATTTTGCCAGTACATGGTGGAATATGAAAATTTTGCCCGAAAACAATGGTGCTCAGCATGCTGTGTCAAAGTAAAATGATGCACAAACACATATGCATACATACATATGCATGCAAGCACACATGAATACACAGAACAAGCATCTCAAAAGAAAACACATTGGTTCCCTTTCAAAAGCTACACTTGATGCTGCGTGAAAATGCTATGTCAAACACGCAAAAAACTTGGTTCATATAACCTCGGTCAGGTGATGTCATCTGATCAGGTACACCTGGAGGTTATAAATAGGTCTGAATCGGAAACATCCTCAGGTCTTTTGTCTTCAAGGACTGCATTGTGTTTGCGTGTGTGTGTGCGAAACAATACAGTGCGGCAGTTAAAATAAAATAAAGCAAAACTAAGATGGCCGAGTTAAAAAAGAGATGCGTACCTGCATGTGAGAGACTTCTCTCCGATGATGATGGCCATGCTTTCTGTTTTGAGTGTTTGGTTGAAGAGCATGTTATCCTCGGGCTCGAGGGACAATGCGAGCACTGTGATCTGCTTCCGATAAAAGCGCTGCGCGCCCGGCTTCATTCTTGGCGATCGCGTGTTGATCTGGCGGAAGTGCGTGAGATGAGTTCGCCCTTTTCTCTCGCGCTCTCACCAGATCAGGAAACTCTTGCGTCCGCTTCTCAAATGTATAAGGAATTACTTGAGGTGGTAACTAGGGCAGTCGAACGCTTACATCTTGACTGAAGATTGGACGACAGGTTTCTGTCGGGTGGTCGGTGTGAGCGACCTCAACGAAGGTCTCTCCCCTTCTTTTCTGACCTCCATGAAGAGGTAACTCATTCATGGAATAAACCTTATTCGTCTCGTATTTTTGTGCCATCGACATCGATTTATTTGACGATAGTTGATGCAAAGACATAGGGCTACATGATGATGCCCCTGATCTCTCTCCTGAGTGCTCATCTCTCCTGAGCCCACACTCCCCACTAAGCCATGCAGACTAACATCTTCGCTAGTGGGGAAGGCTTTTCAGTCAGCGGGTCAGGCCGGTGCAGCACTGCACACCATGGCGGTGTTGCAGGTATACCAGGCTGACCTGCTGAAGGACTCGAGCACCGGCGGGTCCATCAGCGAAGAAGCCTTGTCAGAGCTTCGCCGAGCCACAGATTTGTCTCTCTGTGCCACAAAGCAGACGGCCCGTGCCATTGGCTGTTCCGTGGTTGCTATGGTTGCCATGGAGAGACATCTGTGGCTTAACCTCACTAGCATCAAGGACAAGGACCGTACATTCCTCCTTGATGCCTCCATCAAACCTTCCGGCCTATTCGGCGACGCTGTGAATACCGTCACCACTAGGTTTCGGGAGGCGGAGCGCTACGAAGAAGCGTTTGTGAGGTTTCTTCCCTGCCGTGCTCAATAGTCGGTCCCGACCAGGTCCGGCTCTAGTGAGGCATGAAGCACAAAAAGAGAGTGTGGCAAAGCGAGCACCCCCTCGTAAGGCCTGGGGTACGACTCGGCGAATTGCGTCCGCGCCGCTTGAACAAGCTAGCGCAGCAGATTTTGCTTGGACATAGGACACTTGTCCATCAAGGTTATTTACATTTCGGGGCATATGGATGTGGGAGCAGACTTGCTGTCCAGACAAGCTGTGACACATGGGAGTGGAAACCCCATCCTGAAGTGGTCATTCAATCTCAGCTCCCCTGGGGCTGGACGCTATGGCCCACACATGGCCTAGACTGCATCTCTATGCAATTCCTCCGTTAGCTCTGCTTGCATAGCAAAAGTCTGTCAAGAGGGATTCCGCCTCTTGTTACTAGGGCCCCGGTGGCCGACCAGAATATGGTTCTCAGATCTAATTGCCCTCCTCAACGGCTCAATTCCGCTCAGGAATGGATCCTCTGTCTCAGGCGCAGGGAATAATATTCCAGCCCATGCCAGAGCGTCGGGACCTTCACGCTTGGCCCCTGAAGGGGGCCAATTAAGAGATCCTGGTCTTGTAGATAAGGTAATAGAAACTATTGCAAGTGCTAGGGCTCCCTCTAATAGAAGAACTTATGCCCTCAGATGGAATGATTTTGAAAAGTGATGAAGGGGGCCAATTAAGAGATCCTGGTCTTCTAGCTAAGGTAATAGAAACTATTCCAAGTGCTAGGGCTCCCTCTAATAGAAGAACGTATGCCCTCAGATGGAATGATTTTGAAAAGTGATGTATGGCAAACCATGTAGACCCAGTCCACTGCCAGATTGTTTCAGTGCTGGAGTTTCTGCATGAGAAACTGTCTTCAGGCATATGCCCTAGCACTCTCAGTGTCACGTGGCGAGGTGAAACGAGGTGGATCCAAGTGCAGATGAAGAGTAGAAACGTTAAACTGGAGCGAGGTCGGAAAACGAAAGCGTGGGTCAAAAGCCAGAGGATCAATCAGCGTGACGTCCAGGCAAAAACACAAAGCGAGAGCCGTAGTCATGTAGGGCATGAGGCGAGACGACGTAACTGGGACACATGGAACGTGGAATTGATCCTCCGCATAGTTGAGGGGAGCAAGAGCTTAACAGCGCAAGGGTTGACTATCTTCATGATGGTGAATGGACCAAGGTAGCGAGGGGAAAGTTTATGGCAGATGGTTTTTAGGGGAATGTCTCTGGCAGCAAGCATGACTCTCTGAGAACGCTTGCGGTCAGCCTGTTTCTTGTACCTTCTGCTGACCTGTAAGAGTGTCCTCCTGGCTTGAAGCCATGTCCTTCTACAGCGTCGGATGAATGCTTGGGCTGACGGAACACAGACCTCCTCCTCCTGAGATGGAAACAAGGGCGGTTGATATCCCAGGCAGCACTGGAAGGGAGAAAGACCGGTTGATGCTGATATCTGGGAGTTGTGGGCGTACTCTATCCAGGGTAAGAACTTGCTCCATGAGGTAGCGTCTCTGGAAGTCATGCACCACAAGGCGACCTCGAGGGATTGATTCTTCCTCTCTGTCTGGCCGTTTGACTGAGGGTGGAACCCTGAGGACAGGCTCGGAGTGGCCCCAATTAATTTACAGAAAGCCTTCCAGAATTGGGAGGTGAACTGCGGTCCCCGGTCTGAAACAATGTCCTTTGGCAGACCATGGAGCTTGAAGACATGACTGATCATGAGTTCTGCAGTCTCTTTGGCAGACGGAAGCTTTGGCAGTGGAATGAAGTGAGCTGCTTTGGAGAAACGGTCTACAACAGTCATGATGCAGGTGTGGCCGTTTGAAGAAGGTAGCCCTGTGACAAAATCCAGAGCGATGTCGGACCATGGGCGGTGTGGGAGGGATAAGGGTCGTAAGAGGCCTGCTGGAGCTGTATTGGTGTGCTTAAATCTGAGACAAATGTCACATGCAGCCACGAAGCTGGAGACATCCTCCTTCAAGGTTGGCCACCAAAAACATTGCTGAACCTGGGTCAGAGTACGGGCTGTGCCAGGGTGACAGGACAGTTTGGAACTGTGAGCCCATTCCAGAACCTGAGAGCGTAGGGTGTGGGGAACAAAGAGGCTATTAGGAGGAACATTACTGGGACCAGGTTCATGGGAGAGGGCTTGCTGGACCTTAGTTTCAATATCCAGCTTGGCTGAGGCGAGCAAGCAGGAGGAGGGGATTATGGTATCATTGGTGGAGGTGTCGTGAGTGGGTGAGAATTGTCTGGAGAGAGCATCTGGTTTGGAGTTCTTTGATCCCGGGCGGTATGAGAGTGTAAAGTTGAATCTGGTGAAAAAGAGTCACCACCGAGCTTGGCGAGAGTTGAGCCTCTTGGCGCTCCTAAGGTATTCCAAGTTCTTATGGTCAGTCCAGACCAGGAATGGAACCTCTATCCCCTCCAACCAGTGTCTTCATTCTTCTAGGGCAAGCTTAATGGCTAAAAGCTCTCGGTCACCGATGCCATAGTTTATCTCAGCAGGTGTTAGGCGATGAGAAAAGAAGGAACATGGGTGCAGCTTGTTATCATCTATAGATCTCTGTGACAGGATGCCCCCTACCCCCGTACTGGAAGCGTCGACCTCAACGATGAATTGTTGTGATGGGTCAGGAATGGTGAGGATAGGGGCGGATGTGAATCTTTTCTTTAGTTCAGTGAAAGCTCTTTCAGCTTCCTGGTTCCAACAGAACTGGGTCTTGGATGAGGTCAGGGCTGTGAGTGGAGCAGCGATGGTACTGTAGCCCCGGATAAAGCGGCGATAGAAATTAGCGAAGCCCAAGAACCTTTGAAGCTGCTGTCGTGAGGTGGGAGTGGGCCAATTTGTCACTGCTTGAAGTTTGGTGGGCTCCATCTCAATGCCTGTAGGGCCAATGATGAACCGGAGAAACGTGGTCGAGGTAGTGTGAAATTCACACTTCTCTGCTTTGACAAACAGGTTATTCTCCAGAAGTCTCTGAAGTACTTGGCGAACGTGGTGTCTGTGTTCATCTAGGTCACGTGAAAAAATTAATATGTCATCTAGATAAACAAACACTGAAGAGTTGAGAAAGTCCCTGAGTACATCATTAATGAGAGCCTGGAAGACGGCGGGGGCGTTAGTAAGACCAAACGGAACCACCAGGTATTCATAATGTCCTGTAGGGGTGTTGAAAGCCGTTTTCCACTCATCACCCTCTCGAATGCGGACGAGGTGGTATGCGTTGCGCAGGTCCAGCTTGGTAAATAGTTTGGCTCCTTGGAGAAGTTCGAAAGCCGTAGCCATTAGTGGAAGCGGGTACTGGTTCTTAACGGTAATGTCATTCAGGCCCCTATAATCTATGCAGGGTCGAAGGGAGCCATCTTTTTTGCCCACGAAGAAGAATCCGGCCCCCGCCGGAGAGGAGGAGGGACGAATGATCCCTGCCGCGAGGGATTCGGTAATATATTGGTCCATGGCCTGGCGTTCCTTGGGTGACAAAGAGTATAGGCGGCCCTTGGGAGGAGTGGTGCCGGGGAGCAGATCAATGGCACAGTCGTATGGTCGGTGGGGGGGAAGGGAGGTGGCGCGTGACTTACTGAATGCTGCCCTGAGGTCATGGTAGTCTAGAGGGACGTGGGTGAGATCAGGTAGCTCCTTTGTGGGGGTGGAGCTGAAGCATGACGTTGTAGCAGATTGTAAACACATTGTGGAACATGATGGGCTCCAGGCTAGGATGGAATTTGTGGCCCAGTCGATCTGTGGAATGTGTTGGGTTAACCAGGGGAGGCCCAGAACGACTGTGGCGTGAGAACCTTCCATGATGAATAGGGAGGTTTGCTCTGAGTGGTTGCCCGAAACTCTCAGGCCAATGAGAGGAGTTCTGTGAGTGATGGAGGGGAGCAAACTCCCGTCGAGAGCCTGGACCTTGAGCTGGGTCTCCAAAGGCAGGAAGGGAATTCCAAGAGCCTTGGCCGAGGCCGCGTTGATGAGATTACGGTCAGAGCCTGAGTCAATTAGTGCCTGCACTAAGTGGGTCTGCTGTTCGTAGATGAGGAAGACAGGAAGTAGTTGACGCTGGTCGGGGAGTCTTCTTGAAGTCGCACCATCCAGCGTTCCAAGTTGAACTAGATGGTTGCTCCTTTTTACTGGACAGAACTTGACTTGGTGATCAGACCCTCCACAGTAGAAACAGGCCCTCTCTACTCTGCGTCGTCGTCGTTCCTCAGGAGCGATGCGGATCCTGCCCAATTGCGTGGGCTTCTCCTGTTCATGGGCTCGTGATGTCGGGGTAACTTTAAGTGGTGGTGTCCAGGCTGGTCTCCGAAGACGAAGACGTGAATCTACTCGGCCTGCCAGATCTATGAGCTCCGGGAGCGAGGAGGGGAGTTCCAGAGAAACTAGTTGGTCTTTAAGTGTTTCAGACAGACCCTCAAAGAACATGTCACTTAGTGCTTGTTCGTTCCATCCACTTGAGAAGGCCAGTGTTCGGAACTCAATGGCATAATCATAGGCCGAGCGGGAACCTTCCCGAAGATTCAATAACTTGAGTCCTGCTTCTCTGCCGTGACATGAGCGATCAAATACCCTCCTCATTTCCTTAGCAAAAAGCTCAAAGTTTGAGCAACAAGGGTCATGGGTCTCCCAGAGTGCCGTGCTCCACTATCTGGCTCTCTCTGAAAGGAGCGTGATCACAAATGCCACCTTTGAGCGTTCAGAAGAGAAAGTGGAGGTCTGTAGTTCGAAAATCAATGAACACTGAGAGAGGAATGATCGGCAGGTGCCTGGATCTCCTTCATAGGTAGGAGGGGCAGGGAGACATGGTTCACGTTGAATGTGGCAGTCTCTGCTTGACATTGAAGAGAGCTGGAGCCGTTGGAGCTGAGTCATGACGTCAACGACGACTCTTCAACGCCGATTTCATGTGGTCGACATCTGCTGGATCCATTTCGTTTGGCTGGATTATTCTGTCACGTGGTGAGGTGAAACGAGGTGGATCCAAGTGCAGATGAAGAGTAGAAACGTTAAACTGGAGCAAGGTCGGAAAACGAAAGCGTGGGTCAAAAGCCGGAAGATCAATCAGCGTGACGTCCAGGCAAAAACACAAAGCGAGAGCCGTAGTCAAAATGGGAAGCATTAGATCGGTAACCGGGAGATCAGACAGCGAGGCGACAATCCAAAACACGTAAAACAAAAGCCGTAGTCAAAACGAGGAAGCGCGAGATCAAAGCCGGGAAATCAAACAGCGAGGCGACAAATCCAAAACAGAAGGCGAGAGACGTGAAACGAGAAAACGAAACTACTTGGCAACGTGAAGACAGCAAAACAAAACGCGAGAGAATCGAAGCAGAAGACATTCAATAATCCAGCGATTTAAGCAGCGCGCAGCGCGTGCTTAAATCACTGGAGTAATCAGCAGAGAAGATGAGAAACAGGTGAGTAGACGGGGGCGTGGTAACGGAAGCATGACAGGCTGGGGAAAACATGAGCACATGGAGAGTGACAGCGTGGGAAAAACAGGTTGACATGCGTGGATCATGACACTCAGAATGTATAGGGCCTCCATTTTGGTTTACCATGTTCTGATTGAGGGGGTTTCTGTAGGGACACCCCACCTGTTGCCCGCTTTATTCGTGGAGCTAAACGGTTAAGGCTACCCACTAGAACAACAGTCCCTTCATGGGACCTAGCTATTGTGTTCAAAGGAGACCACTTTTGTACCTCTAGAACCTGTGCCTTTTAGGCCTTTAACCTTTAACATGGTTTTTCTAATAGCCATTATTTCTCTGTAGAGAATTGGGGATTTGCAGGCTCTGGCAATCTGGTCATCCTGCCTAGACTCTGCCCCTGGACCGGTCAAAATTATGCTGCATCCTCACCCGAATTATCTTCCGAAAGCTCCATTCTCAATGATGCAACCAGTTGTTCTTGAAGCCTTCTGTCCTCCGACATTTAATACTCCGGAGCAGGAAAGGCTGCACTTACTGTGTCCAGTATGTGCTCTACAGATTTACGTCCACTGCACTAGTCAGTGGCGGAAATTGGAGCAGCTCTTTATATGTTATACCCGCAACTGGGTGGGGCGGCTGCCACTAGACAAATTATGTCACATTAAAAGGGTGAGGGATGCTATTGCCCTAGCCTATGAGGTGCGTGGTCACACTTCACCTCTAGGAGTTAGGGTCCATTCAACTAAGGGGTTTGCAGGGTGTCCCCTTGCAGCAAGTGTGTGATGGGGTAGGTTGGTCCCCTCCGTACACTTTTCTCAGATTTTATAGTTGGGATGTCCATGCTACTCCAGGCTAATGGTTCTAGAGTCAGCATCCCACAATCAGGTCTAGACCTCTTTGATGATTGTGGGCACACGCTACACAACCCTGTGGTCCAGACACTTCCAGTGCGACGGCATTGGTATTCTTGTTCCCATAGCGTTTTCACGCAGCATCGAGTGTAGCTTTTGAAAGGGAATGTCTCGGGTTACTTTGCTGTAACCCTATTCCGTGAAAAAGCGGGAACGAGATGCTGCGCTCCAATGCCGCACTGTAGGCGTGACTGAACGTCCTTTTAGACAAAATTGACCTGAATTGTTTCCGGTTCAGACCTATTTATAACCTCCAGGTGTACCTGATCAGATGACATTACCTGACCGAGGTTATATAAGCCACGTTTTTGGCGTGTTTGACACACATGCTTCAACAACTGGTCAACGGAGACCTTTTCCCATAGCGTTTTCACGCAGCATCTCGTTCCCAACACATTGGTGACTTGTAAATAGTTTGTTTCTGAAAGTAATTATTCATAGATTTATAAGGTAAAATGTCAGCAAATTTATTTTGTGGGTATTTTACATACAGATGTAGCCACTCAAAACTACCGGGGTCGGGCAACCGTTGTGTGAATGGCGTGTGGCTGCCGTGATCACCCCTCCCTCTCCTGCCAGAAAGGCAGGTCAAGATTTCACAGTAAACATGCCCATTGAAGCACTATTTAATCACATATTTAGCAATCACATGATTTTAACCCTCCTCACCCCCGCCGGACTGACGCTAGCAAACTGCAATATGGAGATGAAAATGACAGTTTAATGGACTTTTTATTCAGGGTAAGTGTTGCCTTTTTTCATAAAATTTGTTTGGGTTAGTTTACAGTTTAGTTCCCAGTTTATTTATTTATTCTTTTATCGGCCGTTTTGAAAATCACTGGCAGCTCCAGCAGCGGTCAGATGTGACTTTAGGTTTATTTTAGGACATCTGATTACCAAGTCTGGAGTTACAACTTACTGTCAGTGTCACAAACTCACAATGTCACACTTTCCCTCAAAAAGCCGCTAAAGCTTTGGAAATACTATTAACTCCGCTATTACAGAGGCTGCACTACCCGAGAAACTGATTAATATAGAGTTTTGTGAGCTCAGGGTAGTTTTATAAGGAGAGTGTTTGTGCCCTCTGAAAATGTCAGAGATGTGCTGTCATTCATGTTCTCTGGATTTAGATAAATTCAGCATTTATTTATTTTTGGGTAAGAGTTAATCTGCAGGTTATTTCTGTGACTGGAATACCATGTCAGGCAGTCCACGAGGGACACAAGCTGGTTAGGTATAGCGGAGCTAGCAAGCTAAACATTCATAACCATGTCTGTCTTTCCCCCCCTTAGTTAACCAAAGTTGGATAAAAACCCTGAAGTGCTAAACTCAGTTAGTAGGAGTAGGTAAGCAGTAGGGCTGCTTCAATACTCGGTAAGTTATAGTTTGGCTTCAGATTTGCACTAATGCTCATATATCAGTGTTATATCGCTTAACTTATTTGTATGAAACCGCATTAAGTAAATTCCCGTTAGTTTAATGCAGACGTTAATACAGACAGACAGTGGCTAACGCTAAGTTCAATGATTTATTTATTCAGTACAGGCAGTTTATTTACATTCCAGAATTCCTAAAACAGTATTTTACACACTCTGGTGGTATATAGGCTTATTAATGTCTTTTTTTCATAATATATATATATTCTGTTAATGTTATTTATCTTTCTCTTTAATAAATTATCTTGTTCTCTTTAACCAGAGCTCTGCAGTGGAGGATTGGCTCAAAGGGGTGATGGCTGGCCTTTTGGAGCTACTGGAGGAAACAATTTGGGGGAAACAAAGACTTAAACTGTTCCATCATTGATAGTTTAAAAAAATAATAATAATAATAAAAAAAAACTGATAAGCAACTGGCGTTATCCAGGTATTTTACTGACCTTTTATCAAAATACAACTTCTATTCACAAGTTACTGTTTTAACTTTGGCTAGTTGTGGAAGAATAAAGTTTTTTTTGTCATGTTTGTCTTTTAATTGTTGGGGTATTGTTAGGCCAATTTGTTTTGATAAAAAAAAAAACATTTACTTGAGCCAACTACATCAATGGGCTAAAATAGGAGACAACATTGTTTTAAATAGTCAAAAAGTTGGGCTATAAAATAAATAATAATAATAATAATTATTATAATAATTATATTTGGTCATAGAAACAAACAACCATTGAACACTTGATCATATGTATCTATGCTATTTTGTACTTATGTGACCCATATAATTTTTTTCTCAGTATAAATAAATGCTTTGGGTTTTAAGAACTAGATCAAAAGAGCCTCTCCATCCACAAACACACACTCACACATGCCACTTTAACCTTTTTGTCTGTACGTTTTGTCCTTAATTGAAATGCATCAATACCATAATAATTTACATGATAACATGAGTGCAGAAGGATCTGAAGAGGCTCATCTCTGTTACACCAAGACTTTGATACGTTCACAGTAAATTCGTCATAGACATTGTTTATTTTGCTAAACAGGGCGTAGTTGATAAACAATATATTTTTTTAAAACAGGAAGTAAGTGTGTGGGGATTGAAAGATTTCCCACTTTGCCTCTCCATTGTTTTTCACTATCATTCTTAGTACGTTATGAAGTCCGGTGATTAAAATGGTATGTGTGTGGGTAAACCCCCAGCCTACGCAAAGAATACCTCATTTACAAGACAAAAGACGGTCAGAGGTGTGAATGCACGTCTCTGCTTTCCTCTGCGGTATGTGTTTGTTTGTGCTTTAGGTTCTTTGGGGTGCATTCCTAAATTCAATCTGTCTGAATCTGTATAGATGCCAGGTTGGGACTATCATGTTTGAGAAAACGACACATTCTTTATCTGCAAAGTTAAGCTTGTATCCGAAACTCGGGAGTTTTTACCCCTCCTCAGGGTCACTCTGATCATTTTGATTCATGCATATTTCCTCACAGATTTCATTCTCATTTCTCTAATTGTCTTTTAATTCTGTAAAGCTGCTTTGCAGAATGCACCTCGGTTAGGTGATGGGAGCGCTCACCTGAACCGAGGTAGCTCATTAGTTTCATTATAAACGTTCCTGAGTTGAGTTAATCCCTGTCTTGCATCTGTTCATTTTGGTTTGCTGTGTCAAGTTGAGTGGTTGTTGTTTCCTTGTGTTCTTTAGCTCAGTGTATCTCCTAGCCTGTGTTATCTCCTAGCCAGTGTATGTATCTCCTAGCCAGTGTATATATCGCCTAGTCAGTGTATGTATCTCCTAGCCAGTGTTTCTCCTAGTTTGTCATGTTTTGTTTGTCTCCAGTTTAAGTTCATGTTCTGTTCCCATTGTTTCCCTGTTTTGTGTTTTCATTAAAAGACTCTCGCCCACCATTCACCTCTGCATATATGCCTATCCTTCAACCCATGCACTGCTACCGTAACAGAATGCAAGATCCAATCAATGGCATAGCAAAGGAGCCTCCCCTGGAAAATGTTTTGGGGCGGGGCTGTGACTGTGACGCCGGGGCAAACGGCCTTTTTGGGGAGTCGGCTTGCCATCCGGTGGAACAACTTGGGGCGCGCCGGAGTGAGTGGAGCAACTGCCGGCGGAGCGCCTCGGGGAGAAACTGGAGACGGTGAGCATGTGTCCGCCTGCCAGCAAAGTGTGGACGGCGTGGAGCTTCAACGGCAGGGGCTGGAGCTCCAACGACTGGCTGGTGAGTTCATCCAGCAGATCAACATTTGCCAATGGACAGGAGATCAGGGCCGAATGCAAACCCTGCTGGAGCTGGGTGCACTGCTGCAGGAACAGCTGGCCAAACTCAACAAAGAGGCAGGTGACATCAAGGCCAGCACCCAGGCTCCAGTCAGCCTCAGTGGAGGCCCAGATTCTCCAGTCAGCCCAGTCCTGCCAGAGTGCCCTGAAAGGCATGAGCCAGCTCCTCCGCCGCCTGGCCTCAACGACATTGTGCTTCCGCCTCCACACGGGTTCGAGGACGCCGTGCTCCTGCCGCCTCAGCATGGGTTCGAGGACGCCGTGCTCCTGCCGCCTCCGCCCGGGTTCGAGGACGCCGTGCTCCTGCTGCCTCCGCCCGGGTTCGAGGACGCCGTGCTCCTGCCGCCTCTGCCCGGGTTCGAGGACGCCGGGCTCCTGCCTCCGCCGCCCGGCTTCGTGGACGCCGTGCTCCTGCCTCCGCCGCCCGACCTCGGCGGCAATCCTCCTCAAGGGATAGGTGTCGCAGCCTCGCGGTTGGCAGGGCCGACATAGGACCTTGGGGAGGGGGGGGGGGTGTCCTGGACCTCCGTTGGGTGCTCCCTTGTCGCGCCGTGGGGAGGGGGGTAATGTCAGGGAATACCCCTAGAAGGCACCAAAGCGCCCAGAGACTCCTTTTGTTTTTGTTTGTAGTTTTATGTTATTTTGAACTCCAGTCCCCAGAATGCACCTCAGTCAGGTGATGAGAGCGCTCACCTGAACCGAGGTAGCTCATTAGTTTCATTATAAGGGAGTTGAGTTAATCCCTGTCTTGCATCTGTTCATTTTGGTTTGCTGTGTCAAGTCGTTGTTGTTTCCTTGTGTTCTTTAGCTCAGTGTATCTCCTAGTTCTGTGTTATCTCCTAGTTCTGTGTATGTATCTCCTAGCCAGTGTTTCTCCTAGCCTTTGTGTAGATCCTAGTTTGTCATGTTTTGTTCCCATTGTTTCCCTGTTTTGTGTTTTCATTAAAAGACTCTCGCCCACCATTCACCTCTGCATATATGCCTAGCCTTCGACCCATGCACTGCTACCATAACACTTAAAGTATCTGAGTAAAAAAAGAGATCAGGATGGATGAAGACTTGGGTGTTTGGACATTACTTTTGTATTCATACCTTACCATATACAGTACATATTTAGTGAACTCTGTGTTAGCATGAAAATTCACATAGCAAAATTGTGCAATTATGATGGATTGTCTTCAGTTAAGATTGGCACCTTGAGTGTTTACACCTGAAGCATCCACATGATGTAAAAGAAAAAAATATTCACAAAACCACAATATCTTCTTTCAGTGCATCATGGTCCAGTTCTGATGTTTATGTGACCATTGTAGGCATGGGCAGCAGTGGACAGGGGTCAGCATGAAAACGTTTACTGTTCTGCAGGTACATAATGCCATACACAGCAGTTTTTCAGCAGTTTGTGCAACAGTAGCCCTTTTGTGGCATTGGACCTGTCTTGCATTTGCCCCTAAGAGCATCAGTAAATCTTGTCGCTGGTTCATTGCTTGTCCTTCTTGGGCCACTTTTGGTAGGTACTAACCACTGCATACTGGGCCCTGCAATTTTGGAGATGCTCTGACCTAGTCATTTAGACATCACAATTTTTAAAATAATTTTTAATTTGGCCCTAAATAAGCCATTTTTCCTACTTGCAGCGCCAAACCTGACCCCAAGTTACACTCTTCACCATGTTTTTATAACGCAGGGAGAAGGCCACGATCCATTAGAACTAATTACTTTGCAGCTGTGCCCGTTTCCAGCAGCCCCTCTTAGCACACCTGCAGAACCTACCTAGTACGAAGTTAGTGAGGAGCGATAACAGATTGAGGTGCTTACAACGGTTACAAATGATTATTTAAAAAAATAATCCTTATGTATATAAACACAATAATGTTAAAGAAAATACATATGTTGGTGGATCCAGGTGACTAGTGGTTAGCGTAGTACTCTCTAGTACTTTCTTTGTTTTTGTTTATTGTTTATGTTTGGAATCTCTAACCCAACTACATACATTAGAGAAGAACTGCTTAACATCCAGCTATTAATTCCAGCCAACTTTTCTCCAATTTTTACCAATCTGTAAAGTTGTTTAGAAATCTTAGTTGGAGGGAGAGCTGCGCTCTATAGGACATGCAGAAGACGCAGACAGGGGAAGTGCGCCGGTGTGCTGGTGAAGCTCCGCCAGCCGGTATTTAGAACTGCACTCCCATCAATTCATCTGGTGAATCTCCACTCCCTGCCAAATAAAATGGATGAGCTGTTTCTTCTTAACCAGACAAACAAAGCTCTCTGCTTCACTGATACCTGGCCCAGCGACTCTATCCCAGACAGCGGATTACATCTTTTCATCTATCAGGGAAAACAAAAGGTGGCAGAGTTTGCTTCCACAAAAACGAAAGTTGGTTTCCAGATGTCACAGTGCTAAATAGTATTTGTCAGACCAAATATCTGGCCTGGAACAAAAATATTCGGATTCACTTTTTATCACCCTTGGAGACCATACCAGATACTATCAAAATACAGGCAGCATATTAATTGTCCCATTAAAGAAAATAACACATTGGATCATTACTACATAGTTCTGAAGAATGAATATCACTCTGTACCCTGCGCAGCTTTGGGAAGCTCTGATCACTGCTTGGTTCATCTTATTCCAACCTAACAGCAGAAACTTAAAACTGCTTAGCCTGACCTCAACACCTTCTACTGCAGGTTTAAGAAGAACACCATCACACCTTACACCCACCCCAGCCTGCCGACAGCCCACATAACATGGGGTATCATCACCCCGCTCCAACACCCAAGCTCCCCTGTCAATTGAACGGGATATGAAATGGCTCTTCCAGAGACAGAAGATCAGGAAAGTATCTAGCCCAGATGGTGTCTCCCCTTTCTGTCTCAAAGCATGTGCTGACCAACTGGCTCAGATCTTCACACATAACTTCAACAGATCACTCCAGCTGTGTGAAGTCCTATTGTGCTTCAAACAATTCACCATCATCCCCAAGAAACCCTCCACCACAGGTCTGAGTGCAGGCATATAGCTCTAACATCTGTGGTCAGGAAGTCCTTTGAATTACTTTTATTGACTCAACTAAGGAGTGTCACAGAGGAGCTGTTAGATTCCCTTCAGTTTGGGTACCGAGCAAACAGGTCAGTCGATGATGCAGTTAACATGGGGCTGCACTACATGCTCCATCTCGACTGCCCAGGGACCTATGCAAGAATCCTGTGTTGACTTTAGCTCAACCTTTAACACGATAATCACGGACATCCTTTCCTCTAAACTCCTACAGCTTACTGTACCTCCTGCCATATGTCAGTGGGTCAGCAGTTTCCTGATAGACAGGAAACAGCAGGTGAGGCTGGGAGGGGTTATGTCTAGCACACAAATAGTCAACACTGGTGCTCCACAAGGATGCACAAGGTCCTCTCCCCTCTGCTATTCTCCCTGTATACTAATGACTGCACATCCAAGGACCCAGCTATCAAACAAAATTTGCAGATGACACTACTCTCATTGGACTCATCCAAGATGGTGACGAGGAACTCCCCTGCCCCGTCTCCATGACTTGTACTCTACAAGAACCAGGAAATGGGAAGGAAAAATCTCTGCAGACCCCTCACACCCAGGACACAACTTTTTTCACCTATACCCTTCTGGTAGGCGCTATAGAACTCAAAAGTGTCAGAAACAGGAACAGTTTTTCCCGCAAGCAGTCACCCTCAACTATCTTTAAATCATTGTTATTTGCACAAATAGAACATCCAGTATCATACTGTATATTGTGTAAAAGCACCACCATGCCTCCAACAAACTTCCTACATGCACTTTGCTACCTTATATGCTACAGTATACATATATATTGCTATACATATTGCTATTTTGCACTACCTATTATAGTGTATATAATGCACACAGGCCTACTTGCCCTACCTTGCAATCACCTTATGTACACTTTACTGCACATACTCAGTAGCCCCCCCTCCCCGCCGCCTTTATTTAATCTATAAAGTTACTGAATGTTGTGTAATTACTGTGTATAGTGTTTTTGTACAGTGTTTTTATGTTAGTATGTACTCTGAGAGCTACAAACAGCCGGAACCAAATTCCTTGTGTGTGTCAACATACTTGACAAATAAAACCAGATTCTGATTCTGATCAGACAAAGCACTTATAAAAAGCTTATATCCAAAAATTTGTTGCCCCTTAAAGAAACTGTGAAGTGTCAAATTACCACTATCCCTTCCATAAATTCCACACAGGATATTTTTCAAAATGCATGGCAGACAACAACTAATTTTATGAGAAATCTTTCTTTACAAGATTTAAATTCTTTTACCTGACCAATTATTTTTGGAGTTGGATCTTCTTCCGCAACTGACAGTTGGTTCCAAATCCAGGCACGTTTAACTCTGAATCCAGGGCAGCATTCAATGAGTTGGCTGTCATTCACTCCTTGTCCAGACAGTCTTAGCTCACTTCCCACAAAACCAGGCATGAAGGAAATTATGATGAACACAGGATAAACAGAACAGCCACTCATTGTTTGGATACTTCCTGTAACTCCCTCGTCCCTTTCTACAGATGATGTTGGAATGCTGTGTTCCGCTAGTTTGCAGTATTTGTCATGGGACTTCTGTGAGAGAGTATTGAGATGAAAAATGCCATGGAATCCTGTGGCTGAAAAAATATGCAACAGAAAACAAATCACATTATTATTATTATTATTATTATTATTATTATTATTATTACATTCAGAATTATTGGACAAAAAGACACATCTGTGAACAAATTAGTTATAAACAAAAATTAGTAAATGAAAAATATAATTCTAATCTACAGTATCAATTCCTCTTTTTTATGAAACCCAAATGCCTTACTTTCAGCAGGGAATTAATTTTAGCTTTTTTTCCTGATATTTACATGTGGGTGTTAAGCAACACTTGCCCTACCTTGCAATTTTTTAATTGCAAGGTGGTTAGATGGTTAATTTTTTAACCATCTAATTTTTTTTAGTGATAAAAATAATTTTAAAACAGAATTTACGGAAAAGGGATAATTTTATTAGGAATACTGGGGAAGAAAATTATGCTCATGCAGGTATGTGGGCAGTGTCCCACTGGCAGGCAGGCACAGGCTGGTGAACAGTAGCGGCAGGCAGAGTGCCAGAGTGGGCCCATGTGGGCAGTGGTTCCTGCAAGCTTCCTCAGTCAGCTCCTCTCACGAGCAGTTGACCCGGCTTCTCCCAACTCTTACTGGCATGGTGACAGGTGGGTATCTCCTGGACATGCCTCATCTTGGGGGCTTTCCTGGCTGGGACCGGAAGTCTAGTCAGGTACCATACAGCAGCCTTTTCCTCTTCAGCAGCAGTGTCATGAAATCTGGCTTTGTTAGAGAGTTCACGTGCTGCGCGGAGCTCCAGCAGTGCTCGTGGCTGTCCTCAGTGTGGCGATCAAAAGCATCATTCCATTCGTGCCTTTGAAGTCCCGGGCGCATAGCAACGTGCCTCTTGCATGCCACTTCTGTAGTTTTCCAGTGTTGTATTGTGCGAGGAGAAGCCCGAGATCCATTAACAGGGATTAATCATCAGGTGGGGGCCTATTCCCGCAGCCCAGTCCCTTTAGACACATGCACATGGAGAGGCTACCTATAGTGAGCTCAGGAGAGAGCATGGAGCGATAGGAGATGTGTTGTTTAAATGTAAAAAGATAAACCAACATGAACATTAGAGAGATTTCTACAAGGGAAAACAAGCCATACTGAAGCTGAGAAAAGGGCAACTTGATGAGAGTCAACTTACAAGCACTGGACTTGTCAGTACAACAATTTAGAATATAATTGCTAACAACAATGATAGGACCAAAGAATTTTGGTTATATTTATTGTTAATGTATATACAGTCGTGGCCAAAAATTTTGAGAATGATACAGATATTAGTTTTCACAAAGTTTGCTGCTAAACTGCTTTTAGATCTTTGTTTCAGTTGTTTCTGTGATGTACTGAAATATAATTACAAGCACTTCATACTTTTCAAAGGCTTTTATCGACAATTACATGACATTTATGCAAAGAGTCAGTATTTGCCCTTCTTTTTCAGGACCTCTGCAATTCGACTGGACATGCTCTCAATCAACTTCTGGGCCAAATCCTGACTGATAGCAACCCATTCTTTCATAATCACTTCTTGGAGTTTGTCAGAATTAGTGGGTTTTTGTTTGTCCACCTGCCTCTTGAGGATTGACCACAAGTTCTCAATGGGATTAAGATCAGGGGAGTTTCCAGGCCATGGACCCAAAATTTCAACGTTTTGGTCCTCGAGCCACTTAGTTATCACTTTTGCCTTATGGCACGGTGCTCCATTGTGCTGGAAAATGCATTGTTCTTAACCAAACTGTTGTTGGATTGTTGGAAGAAGTTGCTGTTGGAGGGTGTTTTGGTACCATTCTTTATTCATGGCTGTGTTTTGGGGCAAATTTGTGAGTGAGCCCACTCCCTTGGATGAGAAGCAACCCCACACATGAATGGTCTCAGGATGCTTTACTGTTGGCATGACACAGGACTGATGGTAGCGCTCACCTTTTCTTCTCCGGACAAGCCTTTTTCCAGATGCCCCAAACAATCAGAAAGAGGGTTCATCCGAGAATATGACTTTGCCCCAGTCCTCAGCAGTCCATTCGCCATACTTTTTGCAGAAGATCAATCTGTCCCTGATGTTTTTATTGGAGAGAAGTGGCTTCTTTGGTGCCCTTCTTGACACCAGGCCATCTTCCAAAAGTCTTCGCCTCACTGTGCGTGCAGATGCGCTCACACCTGCCTGCTGCCATTCCTGAGCAAGCTCTGCACTGGTGGCACTCCGATCCCACAGCTGAATCCTCTTTAGGACACGATCCTGGCGCTTGCTGGACTTTCTTGGACACACTGAGCCTTCTTAACAAGAATTTAAGCTCTTTCCTTGAAGTTCTTGATGATCCTATAAATTGTTGATTTAGGTGCAGTCTTAGTAGCCACAATATCCTTGCCTATGAAGCCATTTTTATGCAACGCAATGATGGCTGCACGCATTTCTTTGCAGGTCACAATGAACGAACAATTATTTCAAGCATCACCCTCCTCTTAACATGTCAAGTCTGCCATTCTAACCCAATCAGCCTGACTTAATGATCTCCAGCCTTGTGCTCGTCAACATTCTCACCTGAGTTAACAAGACGATTACTGAAATGATCTCCGCAGGTCCTTTAATGACAGCAATGAAATGCAGTGGAAAGTTTTTTTTCGAGATTAAGTTAATTTTCATGGCAAAGAAGGACTATGCAATTCATCTGACCACTCTTCATAACATTCTTGAGTATGAGCAAATTGCTATTATAAAAACATAAGCAGCAACATTTCCAATTTCCAATATTTATGTAATTCTCAAAACTTTTGGCCACGACTGTACAGTATTTAACTTGTGAGCATGAAGCCATATATAAAAAAGGGAAATACCTTCATCTAGTGGACATTCTTTGGTACTGCAATAGTCAGGCCAAAACCTAAGAATATCATAAAATCTTTTAGAGTTTTACATCAGTCATGTCTCGAAATTATTGAATCAAATCAGTTGAAAATCAGCTACAAAATATTAGAGATTTATAAAAGTAAACACTTACTGCTGCCAGTTAGTGATGCAATGACTGTGACTCACAGTAGTATATATAAAAATTAAAAAGTCCCTTTACAATCTTGCATCCTCAATGTCTTGAGATCATATTAGACCCTGTTTGGTCAAAATTACATAAATCTTCTAAGAGCAGTATATCAAACTCCAAATATCAAATATCAAATTGAGTCCATTTTTCAAAGCACCCAAAATAACTAACTTCCTGTTCAGCAGATCCCACGACATAGGGTATGAAAGTTGTTCAGCTCAATGAGATCTAAATGTCTACCGGCTCTTATGCGTATAAGTGCAAGTGAATACTAGCTATGCAGCAGGGGGCGCTGTAAAGGCGCTGTGAAGGCCCTGTGTCACCCCCAGGGGCCAGCCACCCTGGCCTTCCTGATAATCACTTATACTCTCTACCTATAATATTTTGGAATATTAGGCCTTTCCACTTCTAAGATAATGTTTTTAATATTATGTTCTTATTTAAATCCTTGCCATAGCACCAAGATTTAAATTATCCAAAATTCCTTTACA
This sequence comes from Clarias fuscus, assembly GCA_030347435.1. Lineage (NCBI taxonomy): Eukaryota > Metazoa > Chordata > Actinopteri > Siluriformes > Clariidae > Clarias > Clarias fuscus. Next base: position 13,470,486 of record CM059226.1, read on the forward strand.
GATTTAAATCAGCCATGTCTTTTCATTATTTTGAAAATGTTGTTTAGCTCAATGAGTTCTAAATGGATATCAGGTTTTAGAAGTATACATGCAAGTGTGTATAAGGTATGCAGGAAGATTTTCCATGGGGCGCTGTGATGGGCGTGTGCCACTCCCAGAGCCTAGCCACACTGACCTAATTACTGCAAATCCCAACCTGTGTGCTGATTTTGATGAGTTTTTGAGCATGGGAATGTGCCCAAAAAGGTCTTATAAGTAAAATAATCTTTAGAAGAACAATAAGGTACTGTGCACTACTGGTGCTTGGGCCCTAATAATAATCCTTAGAAGAACAAGAGGGCCCTGCGCACACTAGCATTATCAGCATTCAGTTCAAAAGCAATGGTATGGGGGTAAATAAGTGCACACGGTAGCTTGCGTGATTTGAAATGCACTATGAATGCTGAAAGGTTTTAGGATAACATATAATGTACTCCATGGATGACCTTGTGTCTTTCAGCAGGGTAATGTATAACCAAATACTGCAGCTATTACAACAGCATGGCTTTGTAGTAGAAGAGTCTGGGTACTGAATCTTTCACCTATAAAGAACATTTGTCTGATCATTACACGAAAAATGTGTCAAAGACGACCATGAACTCTTCAGCAGCTGGAAACCTATATCAGGCAAGAATGGGACCATTAAATTGTAAAATTTCTCAATTTCTCTATGTTCTATTGTGATTAAAATATTGGCTCAGGTGAAATGAAAGATTTTTAGTTTTGTTTTATTTAAATTTAAAGTCAGTTACATCCACAACAACCTCCACATAGCAGGTGTGAAGATACACCCCTGGGTTGCTCCAGACAAACAAATCTGGTCCACAAATGGCCCCCTGCAACCCATAGCACCAAAACACACCACCTTGGGGAGTCATGCCAAAAGGGGCCAGAGCTGCCCCAGTCGCACAAGGGGAACCTACACAATATTGGAGATAATGATTTGCATTGAAATGTTATGCCTGATCTGTGTATTTTAGGACTTGAATACAAGATACAAGAGCTGTAACAGCTAAACCCACCAAAATTATGTTACGTAATATCAGGGCCACAATTTTGGAAGGTCTGGTCAAAACTTTTAATTGCTAAGATCAGTACATACAGGTGCTTCTCAAACAATTAGAATATAATCAAAAAGTAGATTTATTTTAGTAATTCAATTTTTAAAAAAGTGAAATTCATATATAGATTCATTAATCACAAACTTATACACAGTATTTCAAGTGTTTATTTCTTTAAATTTTGATTATTATGGCTTACAGCTAATGAAAAGCCAAAATTCATATCTCAGAAAATGTGAATATTACTCAAGACCAATAAAATAATAATAATAATAATAATAATAATAATAATAATAATAATAATAATAAAATATTTTTATTAAACTGTGCAAAAGCTGCATCTCACTGTTACTAAAATTAACTAAAAGTAGCAATTACTTTAGTTTCTATGGAGACAGCATATTAAATGTTCACTGAGGGACCAATTGCACACCCCAAGTAAAAAAAAGTATGCTAAGTATATTAAATCCTAGCATATGTAAGTGTATGTGTAATGTGTATATGTAAGAAGTTTGCTATTTTGGAACAACTAATTTTGTACTAAGTGTATTTAAGTTATAATTACAAAACATAATTTTATGTGTATTAAGTATACTTTTGTGTGCTAAATGAAAATAAAATAATAACGATACGAACTAACGAACACAATGATGCAGCTTCCAGCCCTGAAATCAAATTAGGAGCAAAAGAACTGGGGAGCCAATCAGAAAACAGACAGTTCGAATTTTCCCGCCTCCAGTTTCTGATTGGTTGGTGTTGCTCCAATTCTAGTCTCCAATTCAGAGTTATAACATTGCTGTAGTTTGTGCAAGTGTAGCTTTATGATAGTGAGCGCACAAACGAGGCGTTCACAAAAGAGAGTTCCAACACAAAAAACCCCCTGCAAAACTAATTTTTAGCATTGAAAGAAGAGTTTCAGAAGAGAAAAGAAGAGATTCAGCGTTATTTTGAAATATGTTTAAAGTTTAATTCCAAAATTTGGTAAAAGTATGATGTTAGTATACTTTTTATATATTAACTAATGGTACAACTTTTTGTTAGTATATTTTCAATGTACTATCGAAGATTTTAATATATTTGTAATACACAAAAGTGTATTTTTGTTTTACTGGGGAATGTATATATAAAAAAAAAACATTGCATCATAGGTCACTAAAAACATTATATTTATGTCCAAAAATATATTTTAATGAGCTTTGTGAGACCAAAATGTCTCTCCTCCGTGCACAGATCTGGCTGAATGCAATTTCACCGCTATGTTTGACCAGTTAGGACACCTCCGGAGATCACCTACATTTTGGTGGAGATAGGATTTTAAGAATGTTGATGAATTACTCTTAATCCTTTTGGAAACTTAGGCGATTTCCTATTCTCAGACACTTAGTAAATACAGGGCTACAGGGCAATAGTCATTGAGGCAGGCAAGCTGTGGTTTGTTCAGGACAGGAACAATAATAGACTGTTTAAAACATTGTGCTAACTACAGTATACACCAAATGCTATAAGGATCTGACTTGAGATAGTGTCTGGTCCTGCTGACCTGCTGGTTTTCACGCTCGTGCTCTGAAATGGGGAAAGCATTTTTTTTTTAACTCACTCCCTGCGTGCATGCTGCTGGCATTGGTAGCACTGTTAGTTGCAGTCTTGAAGCGATTGTTATATGGTTTGATAACATTTGAAATTAGTAAAAAAGAGAGTGATTTCTTAAAACATTTCTAAAGAGGTTGAAACAGAGGTTAAAATGACCCCCAATCACAATTTCCTTGTTAAATTTTTTTTTAAATGTAAATTTACTTATTCTGTAGACAGCATAATTTTGCCAATAATACAGCAATCATTTTTAAAAGGAAAATGTTCCATTCCTACATACAACACCTTTAGAAATCTGACAGTTAAGAAATCACTCTCTTTTTTTTACAATTTATGATAATTTCAAACGTTATCAACCCATATAACATTTACATTAGTTAAAGCTTCCCAATGACTGAACAGTAACACAATAATATAGCTCATGTTAAAATTTTTACATGTTGATTGGAAGACAATTTTATAAATTATTCAGGAAAACTGGAGTTTTTTCTTTCAGTTAATGAGAATAAAACTAACTCACCTGTTCAAAGTTACCTGTCCACTTCTTACTCTAGATTTTTCTGAAGAACTGAGAAACTTGACAAAATCTATATCAGAGCTGAAGTCTAATGGCCATTTTGCTTACAATGTCCAGATGTTTCTTTCTTCTCCCTTCTTCGTCACCCATAACCACTTTACTGTTCTCAGCAACTTCCCAAGTAGAACAAACAGTGAGGGTATTGTCAACTGTCCCCTGCACGTTGCCTCCCACCCCAACTGAACTACACTAGCAACACACAAGCAATTATTTCCATGCAACTATGCTCAGGCTGCAATACAAATGGCTTTCTATCCTTTTACATTATTTTTTTTTTATCCCATGCTCAGAAAAATGTCTCTCGCTGTCAACTAACAATAGTGTGATTATTAGGATTTTGCTGGCCGTACACAGATTACAGCTATCACAGAGGCAACCATTTCAGAGACAATAAGAGAGAAATATTCTATTCATGACAAAGACCGGTGCAGATGGTCTTCAGGCTGGCCCAGTCTCTATGTGAGGAAAGAGATCCTTCTTAAATATGTAACATGACGAAAATAATTGTAGTGTATTCCATTTCCAGCTTTCATTTGAAGTGGTCTCTTTTTGTATATCTATTTTCTTACAAAGCCCAACTACTTTGAAGTACACTGTAAAAAATAAAATGTTGACTTTACTCAAAATTTCAAGGCAACTTGCTGCACAGCTTTTTTGAGTTAAGTCCACTTTTAACCCTTTTAATTGTTGACTTAACTCAAAAAAGCTGTGCAGCAAGTTGCCTTAAAATTTTGAGTTAAGTCATCAACTTGGGTTAAAAGTGGAGTTAACTCAAAAAAGCTGTGAACTTGTCACATTTTTGGACATCCCGGGTTTAAAATACGTGTTTAAATTTACTGAAGCAGTTTTTTTTTAATTAAAATTTAGCACAATATAATGAAAAAAAGCTGTAACTGCATGCTTGAGAGTTTCTTCCCAATTTTATTTTAAACCAAAAGTAACACATTACAGCCACATTCCTTGACTTTCAAATAAAACTAAACTAAAATAAATATGGCAAAATGCCTTTCACAGTCTAAACTTCACAAAAGAAGAAAAAGAGTAATAATAATAATAATAATAATAATAATAAAACAGCTCACAAATGCAAAGTCATAGCAGAAGTTTCCATGAACACCTTCTCAATCACTTCAAAAGTGTACTTTAGATTTTTTTTGGTACTGAAAATCCAAGGCAAACAGCTCAAAGGCCAAACTGTTAAGCCACCAGTGCTCTATAGAGTTTTACTTGGTGGAATTTTAAGGTGACGGTAACTGTTACTTACGTACTCACGATTACTTAAAATATCAAAAAGTTCTGAATACTCAAAAAGGTCTATTAATTTGACCTAATTGCAATTATTTAAGTTAACAGTACTCAGTGTGTTTAATTACTTTGAGCATTAGCAATATGCGGTTTCAAGAGATGTGTTAAGTAAATTAACGATTTCCTTGAAAACCGATAACACTCTTTCAAATAATCATTAGGAAATTAAAAGACATCAATACGCTGTCTTATAACTCTCTCCTGGTGGAAAAAAACTCATATAATTTGTGCCTCGACATCCACAGGATCATCATCAAAAGCGCACGCCATGCTCAATAAACCTCTGAAACAAACTTACCCTGGAACATAACCTGCTACCGAGCACGCTATCTTCAGAGAGTAAGTTGCTATGGCAAAGATACCCAGAAAGTTACCTCGGTTTTTGGAACCGAAAGTTGAGGATATCCACTAACGTACTCTTAAACTTACCCGGGTATGTCACATAACCTGCTTTCTGGAATACCCCCCTGGAGTTAATCAGTTACATCTTTCAAAACAATCTCTTCCTCCAACACAACAGAAAAGTTTATGACACTGGTCAAAGTCATAGGGGAGTCATCATCTTCAATTACAATAGGAACTTCCACTTTCATCCCTATGGTCTGTCTGTCATCAGGAGTACTGTCCTAATGTAATAAAGAGTACAAAAAAATCACTTATGAGATCCATCTTTTCTATTTTGTTACATTTATTTTTGTTCCATGATAGTCTTGGACCCTACTAGATTAATGTAGACAAAATGTACAGAAAGAAACACCTCATAAATCCTTAAAATCAGTTGTCTCTGAGCTATATAAGTTTGAGATTATCAGCTAAAGTAAAATAAGAGCCTGAGTTCAAATGAATAAGAATTAAGATATCTTAATAATGTCAACACAAACATTAACCGCTGTATTTTTGTCAAAGTGCTTGTAGAGAATCAATGCAACATACTCACCATGTTCTGAATAGTGCAGATGAATCATCACGGATAAACATAGCGAGACCTTCCAGAGCATTTTTCATTCAGTGTGCCACAATATTTGAAGTCTGAAAAAAGGATGGCAATGTTATGCATTGTCACTTTTGATAAACTTGCAGGTATTCATAACATTTAATGTTAGGGAGACTCTAATTATGAGAGAAAGATTTTGAAATATACTGTGTGCATAGGAAAAAAAGATGTTCAAATTTGTGCTCAAGTGACTCAGCATCAAATCTTTCTATGTCCAGTTCTCTGAATTCTACATGTGCACAAGATGAAGTTCCAGGTTCAGGTTCACTTTTTACCTCAGTTTCTGTTTCATTCAAGATTTTTTCTGATTCCTTTTGCATTAATCTGAAATCTTTGATGGTGTTATTTTTATGCTTTCTTGTTCTATGGCTGCTAAAGTTTGAATCTACATTTCTGTAAGGGGCAAAATACGATGTCTTTATTTCTTATGTTTTCCAAGATGAGAGAAGAACTGTACTTCATAGCAGATCTCACTGAACTCGCACAAGAATGTTCATGAAGGCTACATTTATTTGATCAGAAATACAGTAAAAACAGGAATAATGTGAAATATTACAATTCAAAACAGCTTTTTTCTACTGGAATGTATTTAAAACTTTTTATTTATTGCTGTGATGTAAAGCTGTATTTTCTGAATCATTACTCCAGTCTTCAGTGTCACATGATCATCAGAAATCACTCTATTTCTTTAATGCATTCATAATGATCAAGAAATATTTATTTAGTTTTGTGGAAACAATTACAGTGGAACCTTGGATTACGAGTATAATTCGTTCCGGAAGCAGGCTCGTATTCCAAAAACAATATTTAAACTCGTAAACTAAATAGACTTTTCCCATAAGAAATAATGAAAACTCAAATTATTCGTTCTACAGCCCAAAACAATAAATACATAAAATATAATTAATACAACATATAAAGTAAAAATAAAACAAATTAACCTGCACTTAACATTTAAAAAAAAAAGTAAAAATAAATCCAGACAGTTAAGTGTTTCCGTTTGTGCGCGCAGGCGCCGTGTATTTGTATGCATGTGGAATTAGCCACTCGCCTCGTCTTAAACAGTAAAACTCCTTCTCCCTCCCACACCTCGCTTTTTAAGTTTCACAACTAACATTAACACAATGCAAGCACTGTTTTAACCGGAAAAAAATAATTTTCTCTAATGTTACTCGCGTGAGCATACTAACGGAATCACTGCTGTAAAGTAAAAAATAAAAAATAATAAATGAACCAGCACCTTACCTTTGAAAAGAATCGCGACAGAGCTGTTTTCTGTGTAAATAAAGCGTGTGTGTAAAGTACCGGGGAGATCTGTGTGTGTGTGTGTGTGTGTGTGTGTGTGTGTGTGTGTGTGTTGGTGTCAAATTGCGCGCGTGCACGCACACGCACACACAAAGTAAGTGTGTGTGTGTAAAAAGTGTGTGTGTGTCGGTGTGTGTGGGGCAAAGTGTCAAATTATGCGCGCACAAACAAAAGAGAGAGGGAGATGTTGATTATAAGACACGAGCACTAAGACGCAGCAGGGAACTCTTATTTTGACACAGGGGATGCAGCAGGATAGACGATTACCCATAATTCCCGCAGCGCAAGAGAGAGAAAAATCATTGGCTCAGTTGTGATCACTTGCCGCTTGGTGTCAAAAGGGCCGAAGACCATCACGTGGCTGGAAAGTAGATCCAGCCGGCATGCAGCCGGCTGCATCTTTTTCAAACTGCTCGCTCACGCACCGTTGGGAGCGTTGTAACACACTCGGAGGACAGCGCTATCCGCTGCTTCTGTTGTGCGAGCTCACAGACGCCCCTGGTTGGCTGTAGAGCATTGATTAATGTGGGAGCGCTAAGTACCTCTCATCCCTCCCCTCTGAGAGAGCTCGGCCAATCAGCTCTCCCAAGAACTCCGGCTGCGAGAGGTTACAGCATCACCAGGGATTCGATCTCCGGATGATAGGGCGAGCACTTTACCACTGCGCCACTCGGAGACCCATATGTATTTTATTTTTAAATAGTTTTTTACATTTCTTATATATCATTTATATAGATATGTTTTTTTATATTTATTGTATATTTTTGAAATATTTTAATATTTTGTTCTATTTTCTACAAGCTATGTTCTATAGCTAACCTTCTTCCTTTATTTATTCCACTATTTATTTCTTGCTAATTGTTTTTATATTTTTAAGGTCACATGTGGTCGTTTACGCATTTGACTACATTTCATACTGTGTATGACTGTGTATGTGACAAATAAAATTTTAATTTGAGTTGTGATGCTAAAAATTCAGCTTAATGTCACAGCAATAAATTTTTAATATTCTAATATTTTCACATTATTACTGTTTTACTATATCAAATAAATGTAGTCTTTTCATTTTGATCAAACAAATGTAGCATTGATGAACATTAAAACAAACTTTTTTAAAAACAAAAAATAATACAGATTTAAAACTTTTGAACGTAAGTACACACTGTTTTAAGAGCTAATCTGACCAATTATAGGTTTGCAAGGAAATATTAAATAGTCTTTTTTACTTAATTGTCTAAGATTGAATGAGATCCATCTATACTCAATGCACATTTAATGAAATGGGGGAAAAGGTTATGGTCTTACATAAAAAAGTAAGGTTATACCAAGCATTTTTTTTGCCATAACTTCATACTTCATTCTTAAAATCATTAAAAACCCTGTATTGTAAATGTTACATGAAATGGCAAGTTTGAGATCTTGCGAGAAAGCCTGGAAATGCATTTATACAGGAGGATTTTGAGAGAATGTGTTCTGAAACGTAAAATGCAAAGATTACAATCATATTTTGGATACCAAGTTGCGAAGAGTTAGGAGTTAGGAAGCATTCCAGCTTTTCACTGTCTCACGTTAAATAAACAGTTGCACCAAGCTCTATGTACTTTGCAAAGAGCGCCATATAATAATGCTCATTTATGTTAAGATAATTTCTACAAAGGACTTCGACATAAATATATGCACTTACCAAAGTGTAAAAGAAAAAGTTGTTCGTTGTGAGGTGGACAAACGCGCTGCTAATCCACATGATGCTCAAAATGCTCGTGGCACTCACCATGCACCAACTTCAGAAACGTAACCGCGTGCATGCGCTGTACCAACTTTTGTGCATGTTAACTTGCATTAGCAAGTTCACTAATTAAACCTTAGTGGACCTAGCGATTTTTTAATGAACTTGTTTTAAGTAGTTCAGTCAGCAATGTCTTATTGTCCAGATTACTAATAAATACTCATTATGCCAACATTTTGCTAGTTGGATTTTTTTTTACAGTGTAGCCATCCAAGTAATATTCAGGACAGTATTTAAATCTAGGTTGAAAACTTTTTGTGAATAGTTTTCCTTAGGTAAAGCAGCAGATAGGGGACTGACTGGCAGTTGTATCTAATGAACACTTAAGTTTGTTGACAGGGATGTGGCTTGTTGCCTCACTTCTCAGGGATCTCTCATGTCTGTGTTTCTATGTGGCTCTACCTTTTAGTTTGACATACACACACACATACACACACCGACACACACACACACACACACACACACACACACACACACACACACACACACACACACACACACACACACACACACACACACACTCTCTCGCCCTTACACCCCCCTCCCCGGCTTCACACACACACAGAATCTCTGCTCTGTCTTGATTCTTTTCAAAGGTAAAGTGCTAGCTCGTTTGTTATTTATTTATTTCTTTTTTTTACAGCAGTGATTCCGTTAGTATGCGCTCATGCGAGTGTCATTAGAGATGCCGGCTCACATTGAAAATCACCGCGAACGCAGGGTAAGACAAGGTGAGGGAAGGGGCTAATTCCACACACACACACACACACACACACACACACACACACACATACACAAATACACTGTGCCTGTGCGCACAAACGGAGACAGAGATTTATTTTTACTTTTTTTTAAAGGTAAACTACAGGTTAATTTGTTTTATTTTTACTTTATATATTGTATTAATTATTTTGATGTATTCATTTTTTGGGGCTGTGGATCGAATAATTTGAGATTTCATTATTTCTTATTGGAAAATTTGGTTTTACTAGTGTTTTGGAATACAAGCATGCTTCCGGAACGAATTATGCTCGTAATCCAAGGTTCCACTTAATATTCAAGTATAATAGTACATTGCAATTACACTAACAAAAAGTTGTACCATCAGTTAATATATAAAAAGTATACTAACATCATGCTTTAGAATATTAGATTAGAATAGAATTTTTATATACTGTAGTATCAGTATATTTTCAGTTACATTTAAATGAACTTATTCATATTCGCTGAATCTCTTTCGCGCATGCTTTCAAACTCATTTTTGAAAATCACTTCTGCGCGTTAAAGATAATTTGTGTTTGAACTCTGTCTCTTCTGTGCGCTCAATATCATAAAGCTACACTTGCACGAACTGCAGCAGCGTACTGTATGATATATTAAATTATATTTGTGTACTTTTTTAGTATTTAGAATTAGTATAACAGCATGCTACTGCTGCAATAAGAATGTACTCATAGTATATTACTCTTGTAAAAATTGCTGTGATCTTTATATATCAAACATAAACTTAAATTAATTACTGTCAGGTATGTATGTTAGTAAACACACATCCAAATACTTTACGTTTACTAAGTATACCAAAAATTATTCCACTTTAGGACACAAAAGTATACTTATGTCACACCTGGTGTGATTAGAGCAGAGAGGTAAGTGGGTGCTGGGCCATTTTTAGCTTTGGAGGCAAGCATTAGGTGTTTTGAATTTGATGCGGGCAGCTACAGGAAGCCATTGCAGGGAGCGGAGGAGTGCTGTGGTGTGGGAGAACTTGGGAAGGTTGAAAACGAGACGTGCTGCTGCATTCTGGATTAGTTGCAGAGGACGAGTCGTGGACAGAGACAGGCCAGCCAGGAGTGAGTTGCAGTAGTCCAGTCTTGAAATAACAAGGGACTGAACAAGCACCTGAGTAGCCTGTGAGGAAAGAAATGGGCGGATTCTTCTGATATTGTAAAGAAGAAATCTACAAGAGCGAGTAAGGTTAGCGATGTGTGGGGAAAATGACAGATGATTGTCCACGGTTACCTTCTTACACTCAGGTTTCCACCCGGATCTCAGCATGTCTGGCAGAAATCTCATCCTGGATGGCAGCTCATCAGCTGGACAACGGATATCACAAGATCTTGACCTGGAGATGAGTCACCAGGGATGAACAACAGTTCGGTTTTACTCAGATTGAGTTTCAGCTGATGAGCTGCCATCCAGGATGAGATGTCTGCCAGACATGCTGAGATCCGGGTGGAAACCTGAGTGTCAGAGGGAGGAAAGGAGAGAATAAGTTGAGTGTCATCTGCATAACAATGGTATGAAAAGCCATGCGATGATATGACCTTACCAAGAAACCGGGTATAGAGGGAGAACAGGAGGGGACCAAGTACTGAACCCTGCAGTAGAGAGTCTACATGGGGCAGATGTAGATCCCCTCCATGTCACCTCATATGACCTATCTTCTAGGTAAGAAGCAAACCATTGCCACGCTGTTCCACAAATTCCAAGGCCAAAACCCGGGCTATGGAGGAATATGTGAGTGAGGCTCTTCAGCAGGGGCTCATCAGCATGTCCACGTCTCCAGTTTCGGCAGGTTTTTTTTTATTGAAAAAAAAGGCATATAACCTAGTTCGTGTGCGTAAGGATGATGAATGGAAGACTGTAAATGGGATGCAAGTAATTTAGCCAGCACTTTCACATCAGCATTTAGCAATGATAATGGCCTATATGATCCACACTGAAGGGGATCCTTTCCCTTCTTAAGAAGAAGAGCAATTGAGGCTTGATTAAAAGTAGATGGTAATGAGCCCTTGTCTAAGGATTCATTGAACACGCCAAGAAGCAATGGTGCCAATTTATCTATAAATTTTTTATAAAACTCAATTGGAAAACCGTCTGGGCCTGGAGATTTATTAGACTGCATTGCCTTAATTGAAACTATGACTTCTTCAAGCGATAATGAAGAGTCTAAGTCCTTTACAGATATTGTATCAATAACAGGAATATCAATACATCGAAGGAAATCATTCAATTTTAGATCTTCTTTAAGGCATTCAGATTTATAAAGGGAGGAGTAGTATGATTTAAAAACTGCATTGATCTCTCTGGGATCAGTAGTGATAATATTTAAGTCATTTTTAATTTGCGGTATTAGGCGTGAGGCAGTTTGTCGTTTTAGCTTATGTGCTAACAATCTACTTGATTTATCACCATATTCATAATACGTTCCCCGAGTCTGTAACAACATACGTTCTGTTTCTTTTGTTGAAAGAAGATCAAATTCTGTTTGTAAATCAATACTTTGCTTGTACACCTCTGGAGAAGGATTAGATGCATAAATATGGTCGAGTTTACTAATAGCAGATGTGAGTTCATTGAGCCTGGTCCTGCGACTTCGATTTAGAAAAGTAGAGTATGAGATGATTTGCCCTCTAAGATAAGCCTTGAGAGTTTCCCATAATAATGAATAAGAAGTGGGTTAAACATGGTTAAATAATAAAAATTCATCAATAGTGTTAGAAATGAATGTACAAAACTCTTTGTCCGCTAAAAGAAGTGAGTTAAACCGCCAAGACGATGGGGTCTGTTTATGCATTGATAATTGTATATCCAGTGATAAGGTAGCATCGTCAGAAATTACAATACTTAAATAATCTGAAGAAACGACAGACGGATTAAGATGACTGTCAATGAAAAAATAATCAATTCTAGAATATGAATAATGCACCTGAGAAAAGAATGAGAATTTTTTAATCTACAGGATTACGGAATCTCCATGGGTCTACAAGGCCATTCTGTGACATGAAATCAAAAAATATTTTAGACATGGCAGACTGGGACTCAACGCGAGAACTAGAGCGGTCCAAAACTGGAACAGAAACACAATTTAAATCTCCCCCAAAAATTATCAAGAGGGTGTTTAAGCAGGGAAGGCTACTAAGTAAATTATTCGCAAAATCTGGATCATCGAAGTTTGAAGCATAGACATTTACCAACAAGACCTTGGTCTGAATTAGTGTGCCTGCAACAATAAGATATCTGCCATTTCTGTCAGCAATTATATGGTTAGGTGAAAACTGTATCTTTTTGTTTACTAATATGGCCACACCATTGACTTTAGAATTAAAACTCTGACCTATCCAGGGACGGAGAAGCCTATGATGATCCTTAACTTGAAGATGTGTTTCTTGTAAAAACACTATATCAGCATGTAAACGTTTCAGGTGATTAAATACTCTGGATCTTTTAATTGGGTTACCCATACCTCTGATGTTCAAGCTAAGAAAACGGATAGGTGTACCATTCCAAGCTAAACTTGGGCCTACAGAGGAACTAGCCATTTATCAAAAAAAAATGTGAAAAATTCTATAGATTCGCAAAGAGCCAGAAGGATGACGCCCCCCTCCCCCCACATGCACGCACACACGCATACACACACACACACATAAACAAACATAAAACACAAATCTAGAGTCTCCATCCTAACTAAGTCAAGTCAAGTCAATTTTATTTATATAGCGCTTTTAACAATTGACATTGTCGCAAAGCAGCTTTACACAATAAAAAGAAGTAAGTTTTTATGCAATGTATATGAATCAAAATGACAAGATTGTCCCCGATGAGCAAGCCGAGGGCGACGGTGGCAAGGAAAAACTCCCTGAGATGGTAATAGGAAGAAACCTTGAGAGGAACCAGACTCAACAGGGAACCCATCCTCATCTGGGTGATAACGGATAGCAGGAATTGCTCAGCATAATAATGTGTAACTAACCCTAGGAGACAGCAAAATAAACTAACTCACAGTAACTGTGACCACGACTCGGAGAGTAAGCCCAATGTAAAAGGGAAAAAGAGAAAAAACAAACAAAAAGGCTCCCACAGATTAAATTGAACAAACATTATGCACAAGTGAAAGTGACTTAATTCTTATCCCCATCTTACAAGAAAGTATTGATAAACGATTACCATCTTGAAAGAAGAACAAGAAAAAAAGAAAAGAGAGAAAAACAACAGCAACAATAAATATTTGGTTCTCAAGACGACCTAGGACCTGGTGCAATATACCAAGATAAGACACTAACTTTTTTTTGCTAAATTAGAAGCTTGCATCAACAGACTTAGCATCAGAAAATGTAAACAGATCACACATTTCGCTTTAAAAAAGGAGAAAGAAAAGAAAACCCCTTTTCAACAATAACACAATTAAAATTATAACAATTACAATTAAATATATGAACTATTTAAAACACTACGAGTGCAATTCACGCCGTTTGCATAGTTTTAATGTAGTCTTCATCAGCCGAAAGAAAATCTTTTCCTACACCATTGTAGGTTATCCGCAGCCGTGCTGGATAAAACAGGCCGTAGCGCACGCCCTCAATGCCACGGAGTTGTCGCCGAACCTCATTAAAAGAAGCACGAGCTTTTGCAATTTTTGCTGTGTGGTCGGGGAAAACAGAAATACTCAATTGCTTGAATTTAATCTGCTATAACTCTCTGGCCTGATGTAAAACATCAAGGCATTCACCGTGGTAGTGAAATCTAGCCACAAAGGCTCGAGGTCGTTCACCAGGTTTTGGTACAGGATGTAGAGTGCGGTGAGATCTGTCCAAGGTCGGCTCCTTCTCCAGACTGAGCACCTCTTTAAGCAACGCAGCGATGCTAGAGGTAGTGCAGCTGTTAGGACCCTCAGGAACACCGATTATGCGAACATTATTACGCCGCGATCTGGCATCCAAATCTTCGCATTTATTATCCAGTTTAACCAAATCAGCAGTAAGACTTTGTATCTTACTTTGCATTGCAGTGATGTCATCGGTACAATCAGAGAGCGAGCGCTCCATCTCATCTACAGTACCTTTTAGCGCAGACAGTCCGGCATCAATGGCGGCCTTATCATTAGCCAGTTGTGTCTTTACAGCCTGTAACTCCGATTTGATTGTGGACAAGTCGTCCCCCAAAGCAGCACGCAGTTCCGCCTTAAAAATATCCGCCATTTCGTTCCTCAAAGATGACAATATTTCGAGCTTCAGCGCACCAGTGTCAATCACAGAAACTGCCTGGTGAACAGTGGGGTCAGAGCGCGGCGGCGAATCACGCGAAGGTGAAGCTGTGACCTGTGGATTAGGCCTCAATTGTGACTGTGTTGTGCTACGGGTTTTAGTATTTTTACCGGACATTGTAACCACCTCTAAAGATGAATATACAAATAAAACTGTTAAAGGGGAAGAATAACGGTGAAATTAAAACTGGAAAGCGCAATTTAATATCAATTTTAACAATAATCCTCCAGAGCCTCCCAAAACACATCCACTCCATTACGAGCTCAACAGCGCCCCCGCCCACCCCATGTTTCGGGATATGTTTAACTGTTTTGTTGTAGTATATCATAGGATACTTGGATGATATCCTAGTATACTCACGGTCATATGCTGATCACGTCCGTCATGTATCCGCCGTCCTTCATCGCCTGCACAAACACGGGCTCTATGCAAAGGCAGAGAAATGCGAGTTCCACAAGAAGGAGATTGCATTCCTCGGCTATCGCATAGGGCCACAAGGGGTCGGGATGGAGGCGACCAAGGTAGCGGCGGTGCAACAGTGGTCGGAACCCAAGTCAGTCAAGGTGTTACAAAGTTTTCTTGGGTTTGCCAATTTCTATCTGCAAATTATTCGGGGCTTCAGTATGGTGGCGGCACCACTCAAATCCCTGTTAAAAGGGAAACCAAAACGCCTAAACGAGTTTTCCCTGGAAGCCCTGCTTTTCCAAGGGACGTCGTTTCATCCCGTTTAGCTCTCTCCCGTCAGCCTTCCAGGTGGCAGAAAGCTTATTCAAAACTGGGAACTGTTGCTATGGCATCCCAAAGGATATTGTTTCAGATCGTGGTCCCCAATTTATCGTCCGAGTCTGGAAAGCTTTCTTCCAAAAATTGGGGACCACTATTAGCCTTATGTCAGGCTATCACCCCAAGTCTAATGGGCAGGCAGAGCGGACTGTCCAAGAACTCGGGAGATACCTCCGAGCATACTGTAGTAGTCGACAACACGAATGGACAGACTGTTTAATCTGGGTGGAATGCGCACAAAATTTGTTGTGGAAATCGAGGGCACCCCCGCGTTCAAGAACTCATTTCTGAATTCCATCAAGCACGGCTGGATCGCCCAGCACCGCGACCCCCGGGCCGCCCCGCCCGCCGACAATCCCAGCAGTTCGGTGGGTCCCGACTCCCTCCGGTAACGCGGGGAGCGCGCCCACACCTCCCTCAGGAAGCCGGTTCTGAGGCGGTGGCGGGGGCGTTGGGTACTGTTACACCTGTGCCACCGCAGTCTCGGGGAATAAGATCTGGGAGAAGATCTGGTCTCCCCCTAGTGTGTCCACACGTGTATATGTTTCACATTAGCACTAGATCAAGTTCACCTGTGTCTTCCCCGTGTGTCTTCCTATTTATACCAGCTGGTCCCAGAGCCCTTTGTCTGTTCACTGTTGTTCACATCTATGTTGTGTGTGCTTGTGCCGTCACAGGATTCGTGCACATGTTTTTCCCCTCCAGGACTGATTCGTAGCTGCAGAGTGGGACAATCACCTGTTCCCCGGTCAAGTTCATGATGGCGAGACTCTGTGCATTTTGTGTTGTTTTCACCCAGGCGAAGAGACTGTGAAACCGCTGGGATTTCGTCCGCAAGCCCGCCTGCAGCTCCAGCCAGGAGCGTTTGTTTGTTCGCTATTTTCTTTGTTTCTTGTTTGACAGTTTTTGAACTCTGATACGAGAAAGTAAAAGTAAAAAGAAAGAAAGAAAGCATTCTAAGTTAAGCACCCTGCGTCTGCGTCCGCCTTTTCTAGCACATCATGACAACTTAATACACTTGAAATTGTGCTTTTGTACAATTTAATTACAACTTAAATACACTTTAAAAATTAGTTGTTCCAAAATACCAAATTTCAAGTACTAGTCATTAATCTGTAGCAAGTACACAGAGCAAGTATGTTTGCCATGCTAGGATTTAATATACTTACATACATTACATGACAGTGAGTATACCTTAGATTTCTCTCTCTCTCTCTTTCACACACACACACACACACACACACACACACACACACACACACACACACACACACACACACACACACACAATTGCACCATCAAACGGATTTAAAATAATTACATTAGCATATAGATTGCAAGTATATTGCCAAATTAGTTGTAATAATATGATAATAATGCCACATGCCAGTTAACAAATGTACATAATTAGTATGCCTGTAAGGAATTTAAATGGCTGACTAGTAAATACAATTATATCAGTACAGTTCTCAATCATGTGAATACCAACTTAATTACCAATTAATTAACTGGTGATTTGTATCTCTATATTTATCTTTTTCCTGCTCCTCTTTTTTTGCACCCTTTATTTATTGAAGTGCCTCTGCCCATAGTTAGACTAGCATCTTTCAGTAATTTAGTATTATATTTGGTCTCTTTTTACACAGAAACTCACAGGTCTCTTTTTACACAGAAACTCTTTTTTTTTCAGATTGTCCTTGATGAGCAAGCCGAGGGCAACAACTGCAAGGAAAAACTCCCTCAGATGACAATAGAGAGGAACCAGACTCAACAGGGAGCCCATTCTCATTTGGGCGATATTGGATAGGAAGAAATGATTTGCAGGCAACACAGGAGTGTCATGTGTAGATGGACAGAGAGAGCGAAGGAGAAAGTTAGTTTGTTCAATTGTGTAGAAAAAAAACTAATCACAGACATGCCCAAAACTATTTTCATTTAACATTCAAACCTTCTGGCTTTAAGAAACACTTGAAAAAAGAAAATTGTAGTCGATCGCAACTATTTTTGCAAATCAAGCAGAGGAAAAAACTATGGAATCACAATGTACATGTCTGTGTCTAAAATTTGGATCAAGTACAAATCATATGGGAAGGTTGTAAAAGGGAAGCATACTGGTAGACCAAGGATAGTAAAATCTATGCCTTAGAGAATTCAAACTGTTCTAAAAGCCAAAGGGTGCAACAAAGTACTAGTGGTGTACTGTATTGTTTTTGTTTAATGATTTCATAATATTTTCCTCACATTTGATTCATTCCATACTTTTTGCTCAGCTTGACCTGCAAAAACAGTTGAAATTGACTACAGCTTTCTTTCTTTTCTTATTTTTTAGTGTTTCTTAAATCTAGAAGAATGAAATGTTTTTTTCTAAACAATTAAGCAATTGACTGAACAATTCCACACTTTTTGCCAGGGAGTGTATGACAGCATAACTAAAAGCGACAGCCAGAATGTCACATCTGTGCCACCTCAGTCCGGTAGAGAGAGATCGGGTTCACCGGATTACTGAGCCGGCGCTTTGTCCCCCCCTAGTGTGTCTACGTGTGTATTTGTTGTCACTGCTTAAACAAATTAAGTTCACCTGTGTCTTCCCTGTGTGTGTCTATTTAGGCTGGTCGAACCCGTACACACCAAACTTGTTTTCATGTCTGTCTGGTTAAGACAACATGTTCACTTCGTCTCTCCCCCAGGACTGAGGTATATCGGCACCGTGAGGCTGGGAAAAGACCTAGGTCAAGGTCACGGCTGAGGGAAGCTCAGCCATTATAAGTTCAAGTTTGTGATTCCAGTTGAGATCGCTTTTTGTGTGGACGTTTTTCTTTCACTGCCAGCTCACCTGCATGAAACCCAGCCTGGGGAGTATTCTTTTGTTTGTTTTTTTGTGTTTTTTGTGTTTGGACATTGTTGAACTCAACAAGTAATAAAAGAGCTTGTGTAACCTGCATCTGCGTCCGTCCTCAGTCCCTCAGTCATGACACAGAAAGGAAACACAGCCATGTTAGCTATCACTGAGACTGTCTCTAAGTCAAGAACATTAATTGGAAGGCTAGTCCATAACTTTGGGGCTTTTTAAGAAAAAGCTCTGCCCCAGCTATAGTTTTCATGATATGAGATATTGACAAGCAACCTACATTCTTTGATCAAAATAGGCATGGCAGATTATAAAACACTGGCAGTTCACTAGGGTACTGTGGTCTAAGACAATTTAATGCTTTATAGGTCAACAGAAGTTTTTAAAAATCAATGTGAAATATATTTTAGTATTGTATTATATTCCTTATCTTTCTCAATATTCCTAAAATGAAAGAATACTATCCTAGTAATAAGCTTCAAAAGAAAGACTCTATAATTACACCAAGGTTTTTCACTGCTGCACATATGAAACATGAAAGGCCATCCAGAGTTACTGTGTACTGTGTTTTGTCTTGTCAATTTTAAGTAGGAAAAAGTTAGCATACAGTGTCTAATATCATTCACACATTCCTTATCTCTATTAGGCTGTCTTTACTGAGACGTACAACTGCGTGTCATCAGCATAAGAGTGGAGATGAATACCATGATTATGAATAGGGAAGTTTCACAACCTCCTGGCAGCTGCTGACCCTCGGAATTTCCTCTGGGCCCCAGAACAGAGAACATACAAAGCTTTAGGGACACATATGGTTAATCAGTTAAAGTATGCCACTAGGGCAGATATAAAATTATATATGTGTGTGCATGTAGAATGTATGAGGTCTTTGTGTAGCACAGCAAATTTGAAATGGCAAATTTAACATTGCTTTGAGACATTGTTAAAAGCGCTATAGAAATAAAATTGAATAAACAAACACTCTCAGAAATAAAAATTAAAACTTTCTGTGTTTATATGGGAACCACTGGAAAAGTGTTAAATTAGCACTTTTAAAAGAGTTACAATTATAAACACTAGTACAGTGTTACTTGACAAACTCTTAAAGTGTTACATTTTAACATCACAACAGATGACAAGAACACTATTGAAGTGTTTAAAGTTTACTCATTAGACACTCATTGAGTAAATTGTCAACACCACCAAAAATCAGGTTAACACTTTATGGTGACAATTTATCCTAAAATAGTGTTGATTACACTACAAATGAAAACTAAATAATACACTTGGATTAACACTATTAAAAGTTTAAATGAATCTGTTAGTGTAACTACACTATCATCCATCAATAATCACTCCAAGTGTGAGTCCAACTGCTATGAACAAAAAATATTTATTTTTGTTTTAGCAAAAGGTATTACATTTGAAAAAGTAGTGCACTAAAATAAATAAATAAATAAAATGCACAATGACCTTGTATGGTACAGTGGCAACCAAAATTATGATACACCTCACTGTTGGGCTATACAATACAGCCATGTGGAACAACTGTCATGCACACTCGTGACACGACCGGCACTAGGACCCGGAAGTAGGACGGTCATGCACCAGGAAGCATGAAAGGAGACAAAATGCCGCTTCACATTGCTCAGTCATTGAGTTCGCCCATGCCTTTGCCGACGCTTCGCCAACTATTCTGTGAGTACTCACCGATTCGGGTTGCTTCTTTAATTGAGTGTGTGTTGCTAGAACGCGGGTTTATTTGTGTAGATCCTTGCTCTATGCGTAAGAGAGTTCTTAGACTAAAACGCGTGGTTATCCTGCCTACTCGCGCTACTTCCGCGTTTGGGTTTACCATCCACGCTACACGGGCTAACTGCTAAGGCTGTTGTGTCTATCCTCCAGTTGCTCGTGACAGAATGACTGAGCCTAAAGCAGTAAACTCAGCGGAGTTTGCTCGCCTTTGCGATGTGGTTGACCAGCATGCCGAGCTGATCAATAAGCTCCATGGTGTCGCGTCTCTCCAAAAGGACCTCCAAGACGTCGCGGTTTTGCGCCGCGAGGTGGCGGAGCTACGGCAGGAGAACGCGACCCTCCGCGAGGCGGCTGCTCAGTTGGCTGTTGCCACGCCCATCGCAGCGGCTGCGGCGCCGTTCCCCCCCCCCCTTTCTCTGATGTTTTCATAGCCCTGCCGGATAAATGGGGTGGTACTGATGGGAAGTGCAGTGTCTTTCTAACTGCGTTGGATCTTGTGTTTGAGTTCAATTCCACCAGGTACTCCACAGACCGACTATCCGGGCAGGCAGCTGAGTGGGCCACGGCGGTTCTCAAATCAGACTCGGACACAGCCTACTCGTATGGAGAGTTCACCCACCAACTAAAATTGACTTTCGGACATCCTGCTGCTGAGGTGGAGACCGACAGCAAACTGTACCATCTGCGGCAGGGTGGGTCGTCCATGAGCCGCTACACCGCGGATTTCCGTACCCTCATTGTGCAGACCACCTGGGGGGACGGCGCCCTCCGAACGGCCTACTACGAGGGACTGGCTTCACGCATCAAGGACGAGCTCGCCGGACGAGAGCTTCCGACCACGCTGGAGGGATTGATTCAACTCGCCCTCCGGATTTACCAGTGCCTGCTCTCTCGTCCGAGGCCAGCCCCCCGCACCCTGCCACCCATCACGCCATCCTTCTCACACTCCATGCCTCAACCACCAGCTTTCACGACCACCGCTATGACACCCGCCGGATCTCCACCTACTGCCGTGGTTGACACAGGAGCCGGGGGAACCCATGCAATTAGGACGCGCCTCCTTGAACCCCGCAGAGCAAGAACGACGTTTCAGGGAGGGACTCTGCGCCTATTGTGGGTCGGCGGCGCACCATAGAGCCATCTGCCCTCTACGCCCGGGAAACGCCCAGGTCCGGTGAACCAGGGGTGCAGTTCACCCGGTCCCCTTCATCTCGCCGCCACCACGCCCAGCGTCTCGCGTCTCTTGGTTCAGGTACACCTCCAATTTGGCCACAAACGAGTCCAAAGTTCCGCGTTCATCGATTCCGGTGCCGCCGGAAACTTTATTGACTCCTCCTATGCCAAAAAGTTGGGGGTGGAAACTGAAGCATTATCCCAGCCTGTTCGAGTAACATCCGTCGACGGCCGGCCACTTTCCTCCAGCCCTATCACCACCCAGACTCGACCCATCACCCTCACTATTGATCAACACCAAGAATTAATCCGCTTCCACTTCACTTCCATCTCATCACCACCCATCATCCTCGGATATCCCTGGCTACTTCAACATGACCCTCTCATCTCCTGGTCTCAAAACCGGATCCTAAAATGGGGGCCGGCCTGCCTCGAACTCTGCCTACGGGCAGAGCTGGGATGTGCTCTAGGGAGTCCGAGGCCCCTGATGTCGACACCAACGCCATCCCCACTGCATATCGGGACCTGGCTGAAGTCTTTTGTAAGAAACGTGCCAACCACCTTCCTCCTCATCGCCCCTACGACCTGGCTATTGAACTCCAGCCAGGCTCTATTCCACCCCGCGGCCGTATATATTCTCTCTCCACCACCGAGACTCGGGCGATGGAGGAGGATGTGTCATCCGCTCTCCGCCAAGGTACCATCCGACCCTCCTCCTCGCCCGCCGCAGCGGGATTTTTCTGCGTAAAGAAAAATCCGGGCGACTTACGCCCTTGTGTCGACTATCGGGGGCTAAACAACATCACCATAAAAAACAGACACCCGCTGCCTCTTACCAACTCAGCCCTGGACGCCCTCTCTGGTGCCACCATTTTCACAAAGTTGGACCTCCGGAGCGCCTACAACTTGGTGCGTATCAGAGAGGGCGATGAGTGGAAGACAGCCTTTATCACCCCGACTTCACATTACGAAAGCCTGGTCATCCCTTTTGGACTCTGTAATGCTCCAGCGGCTTTCCAGCACTTCATTAACGACGTTCTCAGGGACATGTTGGGCCAATGGGTATTGCTCGCCCACCGACTGTACTGTAAGTTGGAGAAGTGCGCTTTTCACAAGCGCCCCACCACGTTCCTGGGCTTTGTCATCTCGTCCCAGGGTGTGGCCATGGACCCACAGAAACTGGAGGTTGTACGTCATTGGCCCCTACCCAAGACTCTCAAACAACTTCAACGGTTTCTTGGGTTTGCGAACTTCTATCGTCGCTTTATCCGGGACTACAGTACAGTCGCAGCACCTTTAACCGCACTGACTCACCCATCATCTCATCACTTTCAACTCAACTCCACTGCCATCACCGCATTCCACGAACTTTGCCATCGATTCACCACCGCTCCAATTCTCCTCCATCCAGATGCTAACCAACAGTTCGTTGTGGAGGTGGACGCCTCAGATGTGGGCGCTGGGGCTGTTCTCTCCCAACAGTGTCCAGACCAGAAACTACACCATTGTAGTTTCTTCTCCAAAAAATTTGACCCCACTCAGCAGCGATACGGGGTAGGGGACCGCGAGCTGCTGGCCATAAAGTGGGCATTGGAAGAATGGCGACACTGGCTCCAGGGCGCCAGAGAACCATTTATCGTCTGGATCGTCCTGATCACCATCAGGAATTTGAAACAACTCAACCCAAGGCAGGCGCAGTGGGCTCTGTTCTTCGAGCACTATGACTTCCATCTATCATACCTCCGCGCCTGTCCTGCCATCTTCCATTGAGTCATTGAGTTCGCCCATGCCTTTGCCGACGCTTCGCCAACTATTCTGTGAGTACTCACCGATTCGGGTTGCTTCTTTGATTGAGTGTGTGTTGCTAGAACGCGGGTTTATTTGTGTAGATCCTTGCTCTATGCGTAAGAGAGTTCTTAGACTAAAACGCGTGGTTATCCTGCCTACTAGCGCTACTTCCGCGTTTGGGTTTACCATCCACGCTACACGGGCTAACTGCTAAGGCTGTTGTGTCTATCCTCCGGTTGCTCGTGACAACAACATAGTAAAATGAGTCTGTACCATAAGACATTTGGATATGAAAGGGCTTTAAGTATCTCAACTTGTGAGGTGATACAACTGAAACATTATGCACTTGGTCAACAACATCAAATGCATGAAAATGCTCTTCAAATGTAGTCTCCATTTCTGATACACAAAAAACCACTTCCTTTCTCAGAAAAATACAAACTATCTTACAGAACACTGGCATCTCATGTGCAAAATCAGTGCAAACAACAAGATCTGTGTGATACTCAATACCATTACACTGTAATCTGTAGTAATCTGGACAATAAGACATGAAAAAGCTGACTGAACTAGTGAAAACAAGTTCATTAAAAACTCGCTGGATCAACTAAGGTTTAATTAATGAACAGACGTTCTAATGCAAGTTAACACGCACAGAAGTTAGTTCGGAAGTTGGCGCATGCGCGCTGATACGTTTCTGAAGTTGGCGCATGCATGTTGAGTGGAGCGGGTATTTTGAACATCATCTGGATTAGTAGCCCGTTTCTCCACCTCACAACGGACAACTTCTTTTAAACTTTGGTAAGTGCACATATTTATATCGAAGTCAATCAATATATTTTGTATTATTTTGAGTTTACTACATTTATGTTATTTATTACAGGTGTTGCATATTATGAAGTATATTTAATTGTATTAGAAATATTACATTTAGAATTGAATATTATTTAATTATTATGCACAGCACATGATTATTTTTTTTCTATACCCCTGCATGTGTGATATTTGATTTATTGGTTATTTTGCTTATGTTAAGAGGAACTAAAAAGTTACCTGCCTGGGGTTTCCCATGGGACAGGTGAGAGTGTGACACGGTGTGAGAGAAGCACATGAGGAGAGCAGTTTGTCTTACCGTTTGGCTTAATAAAATAAGTTGTTGCAAACTTAACTGTAGCCGTTTATTACCCGCAGCCAAAGAGACTGGAGAATAATAAGACAAGTCTAGAAAGTCTGGTTAAATTCATAATAACTCTTCTACACTTGGTATTTAAAACATGCAGTATTTGCACCACAGTATTTGTAATCTTTGCATTTAACGTTTCAGAACACATTCTCTCAATATCCTCCTGGATAAACACATTTCCAGACTTCATCACAAGACCTGTTTGAGGTCTTGAGGTGTTTGCCATTTCATGTAAGTAAACATTTACAATGCAGTATTTTTAATGATTTTAAGAACGAAGTATGAAGTTAGGGCAAAAAATAATTCTTGTTATACCTTACTAGTTTACTTTTTTATGTAAGACTGTTCATACCCCATTTCATTAAATATAACTAAAAAGAAGTAAAAAGACTATTGAATATTTTGGTCAAAATAATTGGTCAGATTAGCTCTGCACTAACGTTCAAAAGTTTTAGATCTGTATTATTTTTTGTTTTTAAAAAAGTTTTATGCTAATCAATGCTACATTTATTTGATCAATATAAAATACTACATTTATTTGATATAGTAAAACTGGAATAAGGTGAAAATGTTAGACTTCAAAATTTCTGTTGTCTACTGGAATGTACTGTACTTAAAATTGTAATTTTTTGCTGTGACATTAAGCTGAATGTTCTGCATCATTACTCAAGTCTTTAGTGTCACATGGTCTTCAGAAATCCCTCTAATATGAGGATCTGATCATGGGAAAATTTCTTGATATTTTTCTATAGAAAGTTATAGTTTTTTTGCCAAGTTTAATAATAACAAGAATGTTAGCCTATAAAAATGTCTAATACTGTCATTTAGTCCTGGGGGGGGGCTGTAATGTTTCTTGATCATTATGAATGAATTAAAGAAATAGTGATTTCTGCGGATAATGTGACAATGAAGACTGGAGTAGTGATGCAGAAAATACAGCTTTACATCACAGCAATAAATAAAACAATTTAAATACATTCCAATGGAAAAAATCTGCTATATTTCACATTATGCCTGTTTTACTATATTTCTGATCAAATAAATGTAACCTTAAGCTTTAGCAGCCATCAAAGATTTCAGATTAATGCATAAGGAATCAGAGAAAATCTTGAAAGAAACAGAACCTGAGCTGAACAGTGAACCTGGGACTTCACCTTGTTCACATGTACAGTACAGTTTTGAGAATTACATAAATATTGGAAATTGGAAAAGTTGCTGCTTAAGTTTTTATAATAGCAATTTGCATATACTCCAGAATGTTATGAAGAGTGATGAATTGAATAGTCCTTCTTTGCCATGAAAATGAACTTAATCTCGAAAAAATTTCCACTTCATTTCATTGCTGTCATTAAAGGACCTGCTGAGATCATTTCAGTAATCATCTTGTTAACTCAGGGGAGAATGTTGACGAGCACAAGGCTGGAGATCATTATGTCACACTGATAGGGTTAGAATGGCAGACTTGACATGTTAAAAGGAGAGTGATGCTTGAAATCATTGTTCTTTCATTGTTAACCATGATAACCTGCAAAGAAACGCGTGCAGCCATCATTGCGTTGCATAAAAATGGCTTAACAGGCAAGGATATTGTGGCTACTAAGATTGCACCTAAATCAACAATTTATAGGATCATCAAGAACTTCAAGGAAAGAGGTTCAATTCTTGTTAAGAAGGCTTCAGGGCGTCCAAGAAAGTCCAGCAAGTGGCAGGATCGTCTCCTAAAGAGTATTCAGCAGCGGGATCGGAGTGCCACCAGTGCAGAGCTTGCTCAGGAATGCCAGCAGGCAGGTGTGAGCGCATCTGCACGCACAGTGAGGCGAAGACTTTTGGAAGATGGCCTGGTGTCAAGAAGGGCAGCAAAGAAACCACTTCTCTCCAAAAAAAACATCAGGGACAGATTGATCTTCTGCAAAAAGTATGGCGAATGGACTGCTGAGGACTGGGACAAAGTCATATTCTCGGATGAAGCCTCTTTCCGATTGTTTGGGGCATCTGGAAAAAGGCTTGTCCGGAGAAGAAAAGGTGAGCGCTACCATCAGTCCTGTGTCATGCCAACAGTAAAGCATCCTGAGATCATTCATGTGTGGGGTTGCTTCTCATCCAAGGGAGTGGGCTCACTCACAATTTTGCCCAAAAACACAGCCATGAATAAAGAATGGTACCAATCCACCCTCCAACAGCAACTTCTTCCAACGATCCAACAGTTTGGTGAAGATCAATGCATTTTCCAGCACGATGGAGCACTGTGCCATAAGGCAAAAGTGATGACTAAGTGGCTCAGGGACCAAAACGTTGAAATTTTGGGTCCATGGCCTGGAAACTCCCCAGATCTTAATCCCATTGAGAACTTGTGGTCAATCCTCAAGAGGCGGGTGGACAAACAACAACCCACTAATTCTGACAAACTCCAAGAAGTGATTATGAAAGAATGGGTTGCTATCAGTTAGGATTTGGCCCAGAAGTTGATTGAGAGCAGCCCAGTCGAATTGCAGAGGTCCTGAAAAAGAAGGGCCAACACTGCAAATACTGACTCTTTGCATAAATGTCATGTAATTGTCGATAAAAGCCTTTGAAACATATGAAGTGCTTGTAATTATATTTCAGTACATCACAGAAACAACTGAAACAAAGATCTAAAAGCAGTTTAGCAGCAAACTTTGTGAAAACTAATATTTGTGTCATTCTCAAAACTTTTGGCCACAACTGTAGAATTGAGAGAACAGGACACAGAAAAATTTGATGCTTGAGCACAAACCTGAACACCTTTCTTTCCATGCAAACAGTATTGCATATTTCTAAATCTTTCTCTCATAATTAGAGTCTCCTTAATGTTAAATGTTATGAATACCTGAAAGTTTATCAAAGGTGACAATGCATAACATTAGCGCCCTTTTTTCAGACTTCAAATATTGTGGCTCACTGAATGAAAACTGTCCTGGAAGATCTCGATGTGTTTATCCGTGATGGATCATCTGCACTATTCAGAATATGTCTGGTGAGTATGTTGCATTGATTCTCTGCAGGCACTTTGACAAAAATACGGCTGTTAATATTTGTGTTGACATTATTAAGATATTTAAATTCTTATTCATTTGAACTCCGGCTCTTATTTTACTTTATCTGATCATCTCAACTGATTTTAAAGATTTATGAGGTGTTTCTTTCTGTACATTTTGTCTACATTAATCTAGTAGGATCCAAAATGTTCATGGAACAAAAAGAAATATAAAAACATAGAAAAGATGGATGTCAAAAGTGATTTTTTTTGGTACTCTTTATTACATTAGGACAGTACTCCTGATGGCGGACAGACCAGAGGGATGAAAGTGGGAGTTCCTATTGTGATTGAAGATGATGACTCCCCTACGACTTTGACCAGTGTCATAAACTTTACTCTTGTGTTGGAGGAAGGGATTGTCTTGCAAGATGCTCCAGAACAGTTTGGCCTTTTACCTGTTTACCTTGGATTTCAGTACCAAAAAATCGGAAGTACACTTTTGAGGTGATTGAGAAGGTGTTGATGGAATTGGGCACTCACTGCTCTGCAAGGGTACAATCCCTTAAGACTTCTCCTATGACTTTGCTTTTGTGAGCTGTTTTCAGACTTCAAATTATTATTATTATTATTATTATTTTGTACTCCTTGTTTTGTTAAGTTTAGACTGTAAAAGGCATTTTGCCATGTTTCTTTTTGTGTACTTTTATTTGAAAGTCATGGAATGTGGTTGTAGTGTGTTCCTTTTGGTTTAAAATTAAATTTGGAGGAAACTTTCAAGCATTCAGTTACAGCTTTTTTCATTATATTGTATTACAAAAAAACCTGCTTCAGTAAATTTAAACACATATTTTGAACTCAATACATGTGACAAGTTCACATTTATTAAATTAATAAGTCTTTGAAACTATCAAATTACTTTTAACTTAACAAAAGAATATAAGTTGGGAAACCTTACTCAGTAAATTTAGTTAAGTCAACAAGTTGGAGTTAACTCAAAAAAGCTGTGCAGCAAGTTGCCTTGAAATTTTCAGTTAAGTCAAGATTTTATTTTTTACAGTGTAGGTTTAACCCATGTCGTGACACTTATTTCACTTGACATATCAATTTGAAAATGTTCTGAAATCACATCACCATTTTCAACATCAGTCAGTATTTTTTATTTCACAGGCCCAGCCTCAATACCTGTGACAGACAGCAACTCCCAATGATAGGCAACAGTTATTTGGTGTTTCTTTGCAAGGGATTTTGTTATATTCTTAACATTTTTTATGCTAGTCTTAAAAAAAGTGTGTTTAGCTTCATACCTCATACTCCAAACATGTACTAAAGGCCCAATTTGACGTATACACTCAGGATAATGGATCATGAAGTGATGTTTTGGAATCAAATTATTTTAAGGATACAAATGTGTAAATAATCTATGGTGCTCTTCAATAAGATGTTTTAGAAATACCAACATTCCTTCTGTAATACATGGGGAAAATACAATGTTTATGATATGCAACAAACGTAACAACAAATGCCAGTGTCTGTCACCTTCTGGGACAACATCACCAAAGATTAGTGGAAGGTTCCGAATTAGGCATAAAGTTTGACTGGCGTTAAGCCCGATACCAGTGCCAGCCCACATGTTTTTGCGTGTTGGACGATTCTTTCGATCCATGAAGCCATAGTTGAATGCATATATACATTGGAGTATGTTTTCATTGTGAATAAAGTTGTAATTCAAATATTCAAACAACAACTTCATTTCGTATTGTGCTACACCTTCCAGGATATTGTGCGTTATGTCAAACACAAAGTTGTCTGATACATTATAGTATGTCAAAGAATTGCGTATACTATTGTGTTTTATACCAAAATAAGAATGTTATTATTGGATTCTCAATAAGATAACGGTAATGTTCCTCATTGGTTGATTTGGTGAGGAGCTTCATGCGTGGATTATTTTCGCTAAACATTGTTTGAGCTGTTTCTTTATCAGTAAGGCACATTCTGCAGTAGTATGTTGCAGTGAAAGATTCTACATAACCAAGAATTGAATTCAGACCCAAATTGTCACCTGTTACTTGTGCAATTGTGCCATAAAGAGGTTGCTCAGTAAATGACACTATCTTCCCATTTTGCTCTAGTGCTTTTACATCTTCTACAAATGGAGTAAGTATTTTGACAACACCATATTTTTTTGCATCTTGGGAATGGAACAAAGATACTAGATGGATATTCATCAAGGATGAATTTATACATGGTGATAAATTGTGAAGTGTAAAATATAAACATCCAAGTTTATGGATGCCTTGTTTTGACCCTAGTGGATTTGATCTTTCAAAGTCACCATAATAAACTTGAATTTGCAAGGCATTTTTTGATTTTGAATACAAAGGATATCGTTTATAGTATTTACCATCTGAAAAATCCTTGTACATGTTATATACAGTAGCACATTTGTTAATTTGATGACACACTACTTCATTCTTGAGAATGAACTCTAATGTTTTTAACAGGGGTATATAAATGAAAGTGTCATTTACTGGTACCTGCTCATATACTCCAGATGCTTTGTTTCTTCTTGAATCATATCAAAGAAATCAAATAAAACCGATTAATAAAACAGAATTTTTGAAACCACTCAATACACAACCCATGATGCTTATGCTATTTAAAATTAATACATTTCTGAATAAATAAAATTAGTTATTGCAATATTTTCCATGGCATCCTTAATAATCCTTAAAGACACGATAACGTGTAATTTATCTATACCGATAGCTGTAAATACGGAATATAAATGCAGGCTATGTATTTTACATTACGATTAATTTTATCTAGTTCCGTTTAATACACTGATAGATAATATTTTGCTGAAAATTAAAGCTCAATTTAACTTCTGCTTGGGTTTGTTTTCGTCATATTTTTAATGTTTTTTTTCGCTGATAGTCAAAAATTGGCATAACAAATTGATTAATGGCGCATAATATCTGGAACAAATATCTGCCCATACGGATGTTACGTGGCACAGAATGGAGAGCTGCACCACGAGATGTTTTTAAAGATAAGGTTTTACACAGGGCATGAGAGGGGTTTAACGAAATAAGAGTGTGTGAGAGTGCTTATGATACACACGGGAAGACCTTTCCATTTAGAGGTGGCGTGGGATTATTAATTAGGAAACTTGAAAGGAAACAAAAGAAAACTGATAACACAAAATAAACAAAGCTCCGACGTCTACAGAGAACGGACGGGGCTCTGGAATCAAAAATAAAACTTTTGATCCTCTCTGGGCTTATGCCCTTACCGAGGACTTATGAGAGAGAGTTAAGTATTTTTCGTGCTGTGGTAGCAGCCTGTGGACCTGCCCATTCTGAACAGTTTATGCGTGGATCTGCATCTCGCGCGGCCCGCATCGTTACAACAGATCAGTATTTCTTTTGTCATTTATCCCTGCATAACGTTCCCCCAGCAAAGATCTGATGGGGCATTAATCACTTAATGATGCGGCAGCAGAGATAGATTAAATCTCCATAAACATTCACACTTGAGAAGAATACTAAAACAACTAAAAGGTTCCAGAGGTTTAGTGCCTGTTATCGCAGGACAGGGATCACCTACAGTATACTACTGTGTTTTTCACTGCTTATATTTTTTGCCCTAGTTTCATTTGGTTTTACGTGATTTTATGTGCTATTTGTGTGTGCGTATGGGTGTGTGTGTGAGAGAGAGAACACAGTTGTGTTCATAGGTTTAATCCGCTATTTACAAGATGCACTAACGGTTAAAGTGCCACAGGTGTGTGCTCCTGCATTCGTCAGGTTCGCCTGAGCTGGCTTAGGTTGAAAGAATTCAACTTAATTAATGGCGCATAATATCTGGAACAAATATCTGCCCATACAGATCAGTATTTCTTTTGTCATTTAATCATGCATAATGCTCCCCCATCAAAAATCTGATAGGGCATTAATCACTTATCACAACGGTGAATGGATGCGGCAGCAGAGAGATTAAATCCCCATAAACACTCACACTTGAAAACAATTCTAAAACAACTAAAAAGTTCCTAGTAAAGTAAACTACTGTATTTTTACTGCTTATATTTTTGTCGTAGTTTCATTTGGTTTTACGCATTTTCATGTGCTGTGTGTTTGAGAGAGAGACCTTATATTGTCTTGGATTACTACTACTACCACTACTATTAATAATAATAATTTTGTTATGCAAATTAAACCCATGGGTCTCAATCATCATCATCAATCATCACTTCAGGTGCTATTTGTGTGTGCGTGTATGTGTGTGTGCGAGAGAGAGAGAGCTCATGCGCGCGTAAGAGAGTTTAAAGTATATTGTGATTTGTCCAAGGTTGCTAAAGCATTGGGGTTAGGGTTAGGGTTAAGGTTATTTCAATTAAACCTATTTGTCTCAATCACAAATTAAGCCAACGCTGTAAACAGATGACACAACAAATTATGCATTTTCATATATACATTTTCCAAATTATACATATATATTTTCAAATATAACATTTGAAAATATATATACAAAAAAGAAATAAATGAAAACAATCACCAGTTGTTGCTAAAGCCAGCCCGTGGCTGTTCAGGGTCAAGTTTATAAGGGCATTTGTTAATACAGAGTACTGCAATGCATTAAACACTTATTTTCTGGTTTGTTCTATTGTAAATATTGCTTATTAAATATGCACTGTTTTATGGGACATGGCAGTTTTGTAATGTTCAGCAAAATAAACACTGTCTACGGCGAATTTACTGTAAACGTCTCAAAGTCACAGGTGTGTGCTCCTGCATTCGTCAGGTTTGCCTGAGTTGGCTTTAACACAAACACATTTGCGCAGGTAAAAAAAAAAAAAAAACCTTCAAACACAGCATTTAGCACTAACAGTCAGTAGTGGGGGGAGTCAGTACATTCTCCATTGAGGTTTCTCACCTTACAGATCTGGCCATTAAGAACGCACGTATCGAGAAAAGGGATCTCGCACGCTTCCGCGGCAGCTTGCGGGAAGCTGTGAAAATTGAAACTGAAGCCTGTGTTATCTCTCTTATGCCATTGACAGCAAGCGACAGAGCTCATAAACGTATTTAAATACTGATATGTATTTATTCTTCATTTTCTTCTCTCCTGCAATGATGATACTTCTATGACTGTGCTTTCTCCATTCAGTATTATCATTAGTAGCAGTAGTGAAAACTACCGCTGATTAACTATCTCTGCAGTTGTTAAAACAGCGGATTAATTTCATTTGGGGTACACTGTAAAAAATCCAACTAGCAAAATGTTGGCATAATGAGTATTTATTAGTAATCTGGACAATAAGACATGAAAAAGCTGACTGAACTAGTGAAAACAAGTTCATTAAAAACTCGCTGGGTCAACTAAGGTTTAATTACTGAACAGACGTTCTAATGCAAGTTAACACGCACAGAAGTTGGTTCGGAAGTTGGCGCACGTGCGCTGATACGTTTCTGAAATTGGCGCATGCGTGTTGTGTGCAGCGGGTATTTTGAACATCATCTGGATTAGTAGCCCGTTTCTCCACCTCACAACGGACAACTTCTTTTAAACTTTGGTAAGTGCACATATTTATATTGAAGTCAATCAATTTATTTTGTATTATTTTGAGTTTACTACATTTATGTTATTTATTACAGGTGTTGCATATTATGAAGTATATTTAATTGTATTAGAAATATTACATTTAGAATTGAATATTATTTAATTATTATTCACAGCACATTATTATTTTTTTCTATATCCCTGCATGTGTGATATTTGATTTATTGGTTATTTTGCTTATGTTAAGAGGAACTAACAAGTTACCTGCCTGGGGTTTCCCATTGGACAGGTGAGAGTGTGACACGGTGTGAGAGAAGCACATGAGGAGAGCAGTTTGTCTTGTCGTTTGGCTTAATAAAATAAGTTGTTGCTAACTTAACTGTAGCCGTTTATTACCCTCAGCCAAAGAGACTGGAGAATAATAAGACAAGTCTAGAAAGTCTGGTTAAATTCATAATAACTCTTCTACACTTGGTATTTAAAACATGCAGTATTTGCACCACAGTATTTGTAATCTTTGCATTTAACGTTTCAGAACACATTCTCTCAATATCCTCCTGGATAAACACATTTCCAGACTTCATCACAAGACCTCAAACTTTGCCATTTCATGTAAGTAAACATTTACAATGCAGTATTTTTAATGATTTTAAGAACGAAGTATGAAGTTAGGGCAAAAAATAATTCTTGTTATACCTTACTAGTTTACTTTTTTATGTAAGACTATTCATACCCCATTTCATTAAATATAACTAAAAAGAAGTAAAAAGACTATTGAATATTTTGGTCAATATAATTGGTCAGATTAGCTCTGCACTAACGTTCAAAAGTTTTAGATCTGTATTATTTTTTGTTTTTAAAAGAGTTTTATGTTAATCAATGCTACATTTATTTGATCAATATAAAATACTACATTTATTTGATATAGTAAAACTGGAATAATGTGAAAATGTTAGACTTCAAAATTTCTGTTGTCTACTGGAATGTACTGTACTTAAAACTGTAATTTATTGCTGTGACATTAAGCTGAATGTTCTGCATCATTACTCAAGTCTTTAGTGTCACATGGTCTTCGGAAATCCCTCTAATATGAGGATCTGATCATGGGAAAATTTCTTGATATTTTTGTATAGAGAGTTATAGTTTTTTTTTTGCCAATTTTAATAATAATAAGAATGTTAGCCTATAAAAATGTCTAATACTGTCATTTAGTCCTGGGGGGGGGGTGGTCTTGTTTCCACAAAACTCAATAAATGTTTCTTGATCATTATGAATGAATTAAAGAAATAGTGATTTCTGCGGATCATGTGACACTGAAGACTGGAGTAATGATGCAGAAAATACAGCTTTACATCACAGCAATAAATAAAACAATTTAAATACATTCCAATGGAAAAAGCTGCTATATTTCACATTATTCCTGTTTTACTGTATTTCTGATCAAATAAATGTAACCTTCATGAAAACTTGTGCAAGTTCAGTTAGATCTGCTCTGAAGCACAGTTCTTCACTTGGAAAACATATAAGAAATAGAGAGATCGTATTTTGCCCCTTACAGAAATGTAGATTCAAGCTTTAGGTGCCATCAAAGATTTCAGATTAATGCATAAGGAATCAGAGAAAATCTTGAAAGAAACAGAACCT
This sequence comes from Clarias fuscus, assembly GCA_030347435.1. Lineage (NCBI taxonomy): Eukaryota > Metazoa > Chordata > Actinopteri > Siluriformes > Clariidae > Clarias > Clarias fuscus. Next base: position 13,504,921 of record CM059226.1, read on the forward strand.
GAGCTGAACAGTGAACCTGGGACTTCACCTTGTTCACATGTACAGTACAGTTGTGGCCAAAGGTTTTGAGAATTACATAAATATTGGAAATTTGAAAAGTTGCTGCTCAAGTTTTTATAATAGCAATTTGCATATACTCCAGAATGATATGAAGAGTGATGAATTGCATAGTCCTTCTTTGCTATGAAAATTAACTTGATCCCGAAAAATTCCCACTGCATTTCATTGCTGTCATTAAAGGACCTGCTGAGATCATTTCAGTAATCATCTTGTTAACTCAGGTGAGAATGTTGATAAGCACAAGGCTGGAGATCATTATGTCAGACTGATAGGGTTAGAATGGCAGACTTGACATGTTAAAAGGAGAGTGATGCTTGAAATCATTGTTCTTTCATTGTTAACCATGATAACCTGCAAAGAAACGCGTGCAGCCATCATTGCGTTGCATAAAAATGGCTTCACAGGCAAGGATATTGTGGCTACTAAGATTGCACCTAAATCAACAATTTAAAGGATCATCAAGAACTTCAAGGAAAGAGGTTCAATTCTTGTTAAGAAGGCTTCAGGGCGTCCAAGAAAGTCCAGCAAGTGCCAGGATCGTCTCCTAAAGAGTATTCAGCTGCGGGATCGGAGTGCCACCAGTGCAGAGCTTGCTCAGGAATGACAGCAGGCAGGTGTGAGCGCATCTGCACGCACAGTGAGGTGAAGACTTTTGGAAGATGGACTGGTGTCAAGAAGGGCAGCAAAGAAGCCACTTCTCTCCAAAAAAAACATCAGGGACAGATTGATCTTCTGCAAAAAGTATGGCGAATGGACTGCTGAGGACTGGGGCAAAGTCATATTCTCAGATGAAGCCTCTTTCCGATTGTTTCGGGCATCTGGAAAAAGGCTTGTCCAGAGAAGGAAAGGTGAGCGCTACCATCAGTCCTGTGTCATGCCAACAGTAAAGCATCCTGAGACCATTCATGTGTGGGGTTGCTTCTCATCCAAGGGAGTGGGCTCACTCACAATTTTGCCCAAAAACACAGCCATGAATAAAGAATGGCTCCACCCTCCAACAGCAACTTCTTCCAACTTCTTCCAACGATCCAACAGTTTGGTGAAGAACAATGCATTTTCCAGCACGATGGAGCACCATGCCATAAGGCAAAAGTGATGACTAAGTGGCTCGGGGACCAAAACGTTGAAATTTTGGGTCCATGGCCTGGAAACTCCCCAGATCTTAATCCCATTGAGAACTTGTGGTCAATCCTCAAGAGGCGGGTGGACAAACAACAACCCACTAATTCTGACAAACTCCAAGAAGTGATTATGAAAGAATGGGTTGCTATCAGTCAGGATTTGGCCCAGAAGTTGATTGAGAGCAGCCCAGTCGAATTGCAGAGATCCTGAAAAAGAAGGACCAACACTGCAAATACTGACTCTTTGCATAAACGTTATGTAATTGACGATTAAAGCCTTTGAAACATATGAAGTGCTTGTAATTATATTTCAGTACATCACAGAAACAACTGAAACAAAGATCTAAAAGCAGTTTAGCAGCAAAATTTGTGAAAACTAATATTTGTGTCATTCTCAAAACTTTTGGTCACGACTGTAGAATTGAGAGAACAGGACACAGAAAAATTTGATGCTGAGACACTTGAGCACAAACCTGAAAATCTTTTTTTCCATGCAAACAGTATTGCATATTTTTAAATCTTTCTCTCATAATTAGAGTCTCCTTAATGTTCAATGTTATGAATACTTGAAAGTTTATCAAAGGTGACAATTCATAACATTAGCGCCCTTTTTTCAGACTTCAAATATTGTGGCTCACTGAATGAAAACTGTCCTGGAAGATCTCGATGTGTTTATCCGTGAAGGATCATCTGCACTATTCAGAACATGGCTGGTGAGTATGTTGCATTGATTCGCTGCAGGCACTTTGACAAAAATACGGCTGTTAATATTTGTGTTGACATTATTAAGATATTTAAATTCTTATTCATTTGAACTCCGGCTCTTATTTTACTTTATCTGATCATCTCAACTGATTTTAAAGATTTATGAGGTGTTTCTTTCTGTACATTTTGTCTACATTAATTTAGTAGGATCCAAAACGTTCATGGAACAAAAAGAAATATAAAAACATAGAAAAGATGGATGTCAAAAGTGATTTTTTTTTTGTACTCTTTATTACATTAGGACAGTACTCCTGATGGCGGACAGACCAGAGGGATGAAAGTGGGAGTTCCTATTGTGATTGAAGATGATGACTCCCCTACGACTTTGACCAGTGTCATAAACTTTACTCTTGTGTTGGAGGAAGGGATTGTCTTGCAAGATGCTCCAGAACAGTTTGGCCTTTGACCTGTTTGCCTTGGATTTCAGTACCAAAAAATCGGAAGTACACTTTTGAGGTGATTGAGAAGGTGTTGATGGAATTGGGCACTCACTGCTCTGCAAGGGTACAATCCCTTAAGACTTCTCCTATGACTTTGCTTTTGTGAGCTGTTTTCAGACTTCAAATTATTATTATTATTATTATTATTATTATTATTATTATTATTATTATTATTTTGTACTCCTTGTTTTGTTAAGTTTAGACTGTAAAAGGCATTTTGCCATGTTTCTTTTTGTGTACTTTTATTTGAAAGTCATGGAATGTGGTTGTAGTGTGTTCCTTTTGGTTTAAAATAAAATTTGGAAGAAACTTTCAAGCATTCAGTTACAGCTTTTTTCATTATATTGTATTACAAAAAAAACTACTTCAGTAAATTTAAACACATATTTTGAACCCAATACATGTGACAAGTTCACATTTATTAAATTAATAAGTCTTCGAAACTATCAAATCACTTTTAACTTAACAAAAGAATATAAGTTGGGAGACCTTACTCAGTAAATTTAGTTAAGTCAACAACAAGTTGACTTAACTCAAAATTTCAAGGCAACTTGCTGCACAGCTTTTTTGAGTTAACTCCACTTTTAACCCAAGTTGTTGATTTAACTCAAAATGTCAAGGCAACTTGCTGCACAGCTTTTTTGAGTTAAGTGAACAAGTTGGGTTAAAGGTGGAGTTAACTCAAAAAAGCTGTGCAGCAAGTTGCCTTGACATTTTGAGTTAAGTCAAGATTTTATTTTTTACAGTGTATTCCTAACAAGCAATCTACTAAATAATAATAAATAGATAAAATAACCCAGCACTTTAACATTTATCCCAGCAGTTTTTAGAGTGTAACATAAAAAATATTCCATTTGTAAAATAGCATGGGTAAAATCATAGGTTGTGTATAGAGTGATTAAAAACAATACAACAAAGCTTATGGTAAATAAATCCTCAGACTCTACATGAAGTATAAACATGATTTTGTTTTAGTCTACTCGCTGACAACGTGACAACGTGCTCTGAGGTGAACACCCGCGGTCCCCCAGTTACTGTAATCCCTCTTCTCACCTTTCATTCACAATAGGTGTGAAGTTATCAAACCGGTTTGACTGATGGGGGAATTGGCAGAATTGAGGGGTTTACAACGAATTAACAAGACCGAGCAGACGTCTCTGTCTAAAATGTATTTCGCCACCAAAATTAACTGGACCTCAGCACGTCTTCTTTCCTTGTTTTAATCTGTAATATTGTGAAATAATAAGTGAAATGTACTTCGCGTATATGCTTAAATATTCAAATTTTTTTATGGACATGTGTATTATGTTTGATCTGCATTATTGCGAGACGCGATGACTGGGATTTTTATCGATAAATCGCATGCGTTTATCAGCCTTTTGATCAAAACGCTGCCTTTTTGTAAAGTGAAAGTTTACGGACAAATCAGGGTTCACGCACGCCAATGAACGGCTTTATTTCAGTCATAAATTCACAATCACATTCCAACTATTATTTCCAGCCGTGGTCAAATACTGGATAAAATAATTATTTAATGCCCTAAAATGGGTACCGCATCTAGAAGTGGTTCAATTTGTGTATGGTTGTCAACCCTACTAGCTGAGGAAACCAATACCGTCAGTGTTATTGTTTTCTTTCGCCTGGTGGAAATTTTAAATAAAAATCACAGTCCTGGTACTGAGAAATCCCCAGTTCAAAACTCCTTATTTAGGAGCACCCTTCTAAATCAAACTTAATAAAAACAAAAGGGGCAGAAGAAATTTGGTATTGCACACTTTCTGACACCAGAAATGCAAATTCTGTTTGTTTTTGTTTCCTCAGCTTAGCATTAGCTCAAACCTTTCCTTACAAAAAGAGAGAACCTCCTCTTACAGGAAAGGGGGAGCTTACCCTTACTACTTTATCCCTTGCTCCGTGTGTTCTTCTTTTGTGCCTCTGTTCTCTAGCTGTGCTAACTGTGTGTTCACTAGCTCTTCCCACAGAGACTCCCAGTTGATAGTACACCCACCAGAGGACCACAGTCACAGAGAACTATGCTCAGCAGTAGCCCACACTTACACATCTATTTGCTGTGTTTGTTTGTTTTTTTTGTTTCGTGAAATGCAGCAGTGTGAGAATATGTGTAATACTACATAAATGTAAGATGTACAGTAAAAAGTACTAATTCCATTTTGATTAGCATCACTACTGAAAAAAAAAGTGTGAATGCATCCTGGAAGCCGTAGTGGTTTACCTAAATGAAGATCCTTCAAACCTAGTGAAGGAGTACATGGTAAGCTATTTACATTTGTTCTTTTTTAAGAAAATTGTAGCATTTTCTCTAAAACCAGTTCCTATTTTTACCCTTGATATGTTGGTAACTGTTTTGTTTTGTACTTGCCTTTTTTAGGACGGAGCAACACTACTCTCGGAATCTAAGCAATCAAACATGATGGGGCAGATGTTGCAGACCCATATAAAGATGTTTGTGTCATCATCGAAGGCATCCAAGTACTTCAACTTGGACAATGTAGCTAATGCATGTTCTATTATGGTTGGCCTAATCTATGGTTTAAACTTGGCTTATCCCCAGGATCTGAGAGATACTGTTGAATTTTTTCAAAAGATTTTCATGGAACTTGATGCTAACAAGCTGTCAAGTCCAGGTCTTAAAAAATAAACTCCTTTCATAGGAACTGTAATGTGAGACAAGGGCTAAGCGGCTGGACCTTTGTTTTTTCCATAATGTTGCACTGGTTGTTGCAGCACATTTTTTTCCAGTGCTGACCAGGTGATATCTTTAAATCTTCATTTAAATAGCTGCAATGTTGTTAATTTTAGTTTTTTAGAAGGTATAGTTCACTAAAGAAGACTACTTTTTCCCCAAGTATATTTTTGTAAATGATTGAATTTAAAAGTAAAAGTAACAATGTTATTGAATAAACTCAATGAAACAAACTTTTTTCCTTTGGTCAAACATACACACGTGGACAAAATTGTTGGTACCCTTCGGTCAATGAAAGAAAAACTCACAATGGTCACATAAATAACTTTAATCTGACAAAAGTAATAATTTAAAAAAATGATATGAATGTTAACCAATGAAAGTCAGACCTTGCTTTTCAACCATGCTTCAACAGAATTATTTAAAAAAATAAACTCATGGAACAGGCCTGGACAAAAATGTTGGTACCCCTAAGAAAATACTGAAAATAATGTGACCAAAGGGACATGTTAATTCAAGGTGTGTCTACTAATTAGCATCATAGGTGTCTACAATCTTGTAATCAGTCAGTGGGCCTATATATAGGGCTCCAGGTAGTCACTGTGATGTTTGGTGACATGGTGTGTATCACATTCAACATGGACCAGAGAAAGCGAAGGAAAGAGTTGTCTCAGGAGATTCGAAAGAAAATTATAGACAAGCATGTTAAAGGTAAAGGCTATAAGACCATTTCCAAGCAGCTAGATCTTCCTGTGACTATAGTTGCACATATTATTCAGAAATTTAAGATCCATGGGACTGTAGCCAACCTCCCTGGACGTGGCCGTAGGAGGAAAATTGATGACAAATCAAAGAGGGATAATCCGAATGGTAACAAAAGAGACCAGAAAGACTTCTAAAGAGATCCAAGGTGAAATTCATGCTCAAGGAACATCAGTGTCAGATCGCACCATCCGTCGTTGTTTGAGCCAAAGTGGACTACATGGGAGACGACCAAGGAGGACACCATTGTTGAAAACAAATCATAAAAAAGCCAGACTGGAATATGCCAAACTACATGTTGACAAGCCACAAAGCTTCTGGGAGAATGTCCTATGGACAGATGAGACAAAAATGGAACTTTTTGCCAAGGCAAATCAGCTCTATGTTCACAGATGGAAAAATGAAGCATATCAAGAAAAGAACACTGTCTCTACTGTGAAACATGGAGGAGGCTCTGTTATGTTCTGGGGCTGCTTTGCTGCATCTGGCACAGGGTGTCTTGAATCTGTGCAGGGTACAATGAAATCTCAAGACTATCAAGGGATTCTAGAGAGAAATGTGCTGGCCAGTGTCAGAAAGCTGGGTCTCAGTCGCAGGTCATGGGTCTTGCAACAGGACAATGACCCAAAACACAGCTAAAAACACCCAAGAATGGCTAAGAGGAAAACATTGGACTATTCTAAAGTGGCCTTCTATGAGCCCTGACCTCAATGCTATTGAGCATCTTTGGAAGGAGCTGAAACATGCTGTCTGGAAAAGGCACCCTTCAAACCGGAAACAAGTGGAGCAGCTTGCTCATGAGGAGTGGGCCAAAATACCCGCTGAGAGGTGCAGAAGTCTCATTGACAGTTACAGGAATCGTTTGATTGCAGTGGTTGCCTCAAAAGGTTGTGCAACAAACTATTAAGTTAGGGGTACCATAATTTTTGTCCAGGCCTGTTCCATGAGTTTTTGAGTTTTCATTTTTTTTATAATTCCGTTGAAACATGGTTGAAAAGCAATGTCTGACTTTCATTGGTTAACATTCATAGAATTCTTATTTATTATTACTTTTGTCAGATTAAAGTTATTTCTGTGACCATTGTGAGTTTTTCTTTCATTGACCGAAGGGTACCAACAATTTTGTCCATGTGTGTACCAATATTAATTTTAGAATAAATAAGCATTTGTAGTTGTCTAAATTAAGTGCTTAAAACAAGATAAAATTACTTACAAGCTAAAGCTACAAGATAGTTCAAATGAAAATTATTTGATTTCATTGGCTCAAGATGAATTTTCCTATTGAGTTCCATTTACATGGATCAAGTTGAACTAGCTTAATTCAAATGTGTGGAACTGTGTGCCATAATTATATTAAGTTATACCAACAAGTTTTTTTTTAGTGTACTGTACATAGAAGAATACTACACAGGAAGTTAAGAGGCAGGATGGTACTGATGTGATGAACAGATGCAGCATCAAATGAAGTAAGACACATAGATGAACAAACTATTTAAAATCAGGATCACTACACAAATTTGAAGAACCTATTGTACAAACGCACTCAAAAGCAGAACATGTACAAAATAAGGCACACATAAGCCAGCACATAAACAGGTTATCATCTTAAATCTAATAGATGCATTCCAAGAATCTATTACAAAGCAGTACGTTGAGGGAAAAGTACTTTTTAGTTTTTGATGTGATTGCTGTTCCACCTGTAGCTAAGTAGCATTTAACTATAGCTACACTGTAAGGTATGTCAGCAAACTTTACACTACATTGCTGGGTTGCTATCTGTGTTCTACATACTGTCTTTCCCTCAAGTTGTATTCAAGCAGTGGATACTGATAGCTACAATAGTGACATGAGTAAATAATACATGGCACAAACAAATCTTCAAATATCTACAAATATGTTATTATAGGTAAAAGGTGTGCGTGTGTGTGAACCTCTAACATACATACGGCAAATGGCCGTTAAACAAAGGAAGCAAGCAGACTTCACTGAAAATTGTAGAGTGTAACAACATGCAATTGAATGTATGCAAATATCTACAAATATGTTATTATAGGTAAAAGGTGTGCGTGTGTGTGAACCTCAAACATACATACGGAAAATGGCCGGATTAAACAAAGGAAGCAAGCAGACTTCACTGAAAATTGTAGAGTGTAACAACATGCAATTGAATGTATGCATGCACATGTTTCCTCATAAAGACCTTCCTGTGTTGACAGGTGTCTGTATCCCATTCCATTCCATCAGTAGGTGGTGTGGAAGATTTTTATCTTACACTGTTAATGCCAGTTAGATTTTAGCGCTAAAACATAAGCTATAACTCAAATTATAATAGTATCAAGAAAGACTCAGCAGTCGGTTGAGGTGGATGAATTAAGCTGGAGTGTATTGCAGCAACTAAGCCCAAGTGAGCCAACCAAATGGCAGTTAAAAAAACACACAAAGAGCAGACTGAAAAGCAATTCACTGCACACACCTTATATACTGTTGACCGAGGGAGGGACTAAAACACTGTCTCCTCTCTTGGTTTTTCTTACGTCCGTTTGCCAAATTTGGTACACATTATCTCTTCAATTGTTCCGGTTCTCCTCCTTTTTAGTTACCCTTATGGGGCACTGGTGACTCAGTGGTGTTTCGTCTGCCATGCGGAAGGCACAGGTTCAATTCCCAGGCAATGTCTAAATCCCAGCCACTGTAGAGTGCCAGCCCCAAGCCTGGATAAAACCGCTTGTAGCGCATCTGTTGTAAAAACCTGTGCCACGCTTGTATGTGCGGACCAGATGGTCTGCTGTGGCGACCCCTTGCCGGGAGTAGCCAAAAGACCAACAACAACAACCTTTTGGTTACTCTTAATGGCAAAATGTACACTAGAACTGTGGGGTAAAGAGATCATTCTTAATCAGTATGGCCCAGTTTTATGAACTCTACAAATCAGTGCTCTAAAAACAATTAACATAGGCATCTACATTAATACACTCAAAATACACTCCAAACTAGCACCACTTATTTTTCCCCACATACATACGTATGTTTCCATGTATACCATTCAGAAAACCAACAGGTCATGTTTTAGACAATAGGTCATATTACAAGTCTAAGTAATACACAGCTGACTGTATTGATTGTAATGAACACCAAACTACAAAAAGTTTAATATGAATCTGCATGAAAGAGTCTCCATACACAGACAGTAAAATTTATACAAAGACATGCATGTATAGATTGATAAAGCAACAATTGTGCTTTTAGTCAGGCATTCAAAAAGTTGAGAAAATTATTTTAAAATAAATTATGCCACATGAAATACTAACAAAAGAACTAACAACGTCACGTAAGAAGCTTCATCTAGTCATCAGGATCAATTTAACAATAATTAAAAGAAAATCAAGAAACGGCTGTATGCTTTATCTTTATAGTTAACCTGGGAAAGGTCCTTTAACTCTATTAATTTTAGGGACTTTTGTTTGGCAATAAACCAACCATATTTCTAAAAAAGATACAGAGATTCCCATGAATGTATATGTATATAAAAGCAGATTAAAATTCCCCCACATCCCTCACACACAAAGAAATACTTCTACATTTCATTTTTTATTACAAGATAAGGATATGCAAATTCAGTCAGCCAAAACACATAGAGTTATTGACCTGTGGAAACATATAGATAATTTATTTTAAATTTGGCAAATATCGTCTGGGCAAAGCCAGTACTTTTAACAATCCACACAAACCTCCCCTTTATGCGAAGATGCCACACGTTGTAATTAAAGTCATGGGAGTGTCTGTCTCTTTTTCAGGAATTGGTTAGTTTTAGACCAACACAATGTCCCTGCACCAGCAAAAATGAAAAACTAATGGAGTTTAAAGACCCTGCTTGGTTTAATATGAAGGTATGCATAAAGGTTTTTTTTTTGTATTTTCTTTGTTGCTAAATCTATCTTGATGAGTAGATGATGCTTTGTATGTGACCTTATTAGTACAGTTTTTTTCATACTGTTTTTTATTTAGAAATAATTCTCTCAACATTTTGAATGCCTGACTAAAATCCTTAATTATTACTTTCTTAATCTCTGTGTGTGTTTTTGTACAACTTGTTCTGTCTTTGTGTTTATAACAACGTTCATGCAAATGCATATTCTACTGATTGTGTGACTTTTGATTGTGCAAAGCTGCTTTGCGACAATGACAACTGTTAAAAGCTCTACACAAATAAAATTTAATTGAAATAAATTGAATTGTAGTAGTTACTAACTATGTAGTAACTATTAGTTAGCTTTGTACACTGTAAACCCTAATGCTCAAAGTAATTAAACATACTGAGTACTGTTAACTTAAATAATTACAATTAGTTCAAATTAATAGACCTTGATGAGTATTTAGAACTTTTTGATATTTATGAGTTTGTAGAAATTACACTTTTCAAGTTAGCTGCACAAATTTGATATTTTAAATAACTGTAAGTACTTAAGTAACAGTAATTGTCACATTAAAGTTCCACCAACTTAAAATCTTTCAGACTAGCAATTTTGGGTCTGACGTCAACAGGGCAATAGGCACTAGTGGCTCAGTGGTAGGTGTTTTGGCTGCCATGCGAAAGGCCCGGGTTCAATTCCCAACCAATGGATGAAGTGCCTGTCCCAAGCCCAAATAAAATGCGGGGTTGATTCAGAAAGGGTATCTGGTGTAAAACCTGTGCCAAGCTTGTGTGTGGACTGGATTGTCTGCTGTGGCGAGCCATTGCCGAGAGCAGCTGAAAGACCAACAACAATGTATTTGATTTGCAACAACTAAAAAAAAAAAGATAATTGCTATTAAATAGTATGAGTTAGACTACTCAATAATGCAAGTAAAGAACGATTAATATGAATTAACAAACTCAAAAACTGATATTTCTGTTTACTTAAAATTGGAAACATCCTTACTTAAAAATTTTAATGTAACTGATTACATTTTTTGAGTTTTGCCAACTTATTCAGATTTGCAGTGTATAACTCAAATAATGCACTAAAACATCACCTGTTGTTTTTCAGAAAGCTATACTGGAAAGTAAATGTATGTGGCGAAAACTAAGTCAAACTATAGAACTGTCTGATAAATATGTGGAAAACATATGTTCTAGAGGATTTATGTGGATTTAATAAACTGTGTTACATGATAATTGTTAATTGTTTTTAGAGCACTTCCTTGGAGCCAAAAACGGAGCCATACCATTAAGAAATTTGATTTGCCAATTATATCTTCCCCTTACAGGTATAATTGACATTTTTGCCATTTGGAGTAGCAGAAGGCAGAAAATAGCCAATATGATTTCAGGTATGTGCACTGATATTGACCAAGCCCCATAAAAAGCAGGGATTTCATTTGAATAGGCACACTGAACCTTATTCTATTCTTAGATCCAAGCAAATAAATGTGAGTCTGGGTCTGATGTAGGACAAAACATGAAGCTCTAAAGTTTAACACATTAAGAAATTGCAATTATCTTAATCACCCACTCACTCATTATTTATCCCATTTATCCCAAGACAGGGTGCCAATGTTTTTTAATAATGTTAAACAAGAATACAAAAGCATGTTTAACTTAGTTCAACAAAATTTTCAAGACCTCTTTCTGGCCAAAGCAAACAATTTACTAAGACTAACTGTTTACATGAAGGTTATACATTCACCTAAAGGATTATTAGGAACACCTGTTCAATTTCTCATTAATGCAATTATCTAGTCAACCAATCACATGGCAGTTGCTTCAATGCATTTAGGGGTGTGGTCCTGGTCAAGACAATCTCCTGAACTCCAAACTGAATGTCAGAATGGGAAAGAAAGGTGATTTTAGCAGTTTTGAGCATGGCATGGTTGTTGGTGGCAGACGGGCCGGTGTGCGGCAGTCCTGTGGGCGAAAATGCCTTGTTTATGCTAGAGGTCAGAGGAGAATGGGCTGACTGATTCAAGCTGATAAAAGAGCAACTTTGACTGAAATAACCACTCGTAACATAACCGAGGTATGCAGCAAAGCATTTGTGAAGCCACAACACGCACAACCTTGAGGCGGATGGGCTACAACAGCAGAAGACCTAACCGGGTACTATTCATTGGGGAGCTCGTGCAAATTGTAGCCTCTTTTTCCTATTTGTTTTCAAAACAAATAGGAAAAAGAGGCTACAATTTGCACAAGCTAACCAAAATTGGACAGTTGAAGACTGGAAAAATGTTGCCTGGTCTGATGAGTCTCGATTTCTGTTGAGACATTCAAATGGTAGAGTCAGAATTTGGCGTAAACAGAATGAGAACATGGATCCATCATGCCTTGTTACCACTGTGCAGGCTGGTGGTGGTGGTGTGATGGTGTGGGGGATCTTTTCTTGGCACACTTTAGGCCCCTTAGTGCCAATTGGGCATCGTTTAAATGCCACGGCCTACCTGAGCATTGTTTCTGACCATGTCCATCCCTTTATGACCACCATGTACCCATCGTCTGATGGCTACTTCCAGCAGAATAATGCATAATGTCACAAAGCTCGAATCATTTCAAATTGGTTTCTTGAACATGACGATGAGTTCACTATACTAAAATGGCCCCCACAGTCACCAGATCTCAACCCAATAGAGCATCTTTGGGATGTGGTGGAACGGGAGCTTTGTGCCCTGGATGTGCATCCCACAAATCCCCATAGCTTTCAGCACCTTGTTGAATTAATGCAACATAGAATTAAGGCAGTTCTGAAGGTGAAAGGGGGTCAAACACCGTATTAGTATGGTGTTCCTAATAATCCTTTAGGTGAGTGTATTAACTAATATTACCAAAAGAATTAGCTATATTAAACCCAACTCCTCAATCACTTGGGGTTGGGTGAATTCTTGTTAGATGGGCCACACGTCAACAACTTTTGACACCAAGTCAAGTGGTGATCATGCTATCATTCTTTACTGCTAATGGCTGCACTAATATCCACTGTTCCATGGTCATAATTCTGAAAGTGGTATGGTTGGGCCTTTTTTTAAAATTCCATGCTCATAATGGTGAATATGGATATTATATTAATATAGGACTCTGTGTAGTTTTTTTTTTTCAGGTTCACATTTTGAAAGTAAAAGTCTTTGGACCAAAGTTACTAGTAGTGAAACATAATATAACTACCCTGAGTATATAGTGCACTTCATGAGAAGTTGGTAATGCACATACAGTTCTCATAGAACATATGAGAATGGTCAGGCCAGTTGTTTTGTTATTGCTGTACCCTAAAGACATTATTGTGAGATGTTAGATCAGCATTTTCCTTCCTCTTTTTTCTTTGTCCTGTTCTCTCAATTCTACATGTGCACAAGGTGAAGTTCCAGCTTCAGGTTCACTGTTCAGCTCAGGTTCTGTCTCATTCAAGATTTTTTCTGATTCCTTATGCATTAATCTGAAATATTTGATGGTGTTATGTTTTCTTGTTCTATGGCTGCTAGAGCGTGAATCTACATTTAATAACTTTTTCCCCCCGGGACTGAATGACAATATTAGACATTTTTATAGGCCAATATTATTATTATTGTTAAAATTGGCAAAAAAGCTATAACTCTCTATACAAAAATATCAAGAACTTTTCCCATGATCAGATCCTCATATTAGAGGGATTTCTGAAGATCATGTGACACTAAAGACTTAAGTAATGATGCTGAAAATTCAGCTTAATGTCACAGCAATAAATTACGGTTTTAAGTACAGTACATTCCAGTAGAAAACAGTTATTTTGAATTCTAACATTATTTCACATTATTCCTGTTTTACTATATCAAATAAATGTAGTCTTTTAATTTTGATCAAATAAAAGTAGCATTGATGAACATAAAACTCTTTTAAAAACAAAAAATAGTACAGATCTGTAACGCTATGCCAAGTCATGCCCTCTGCTCGAGCCAAGTCATGATCACCTGCACTCCTTCCCACATTCCTTTCCATGGCTTCCGTTTTGCCGCTTCATTCACAGGCATGAGCACACCTGATCCGCATTTCATTCATTAGTTTTCACGCTATATAATTCGCCCAGGAACAACCGTCCGGTGCCGAATTATTTTCGTGCTCCAAGCCCAGTGTCTAGTGTACCTTTTGTGTCTAGTGTATCTGCTAAATATACCTTTGCCGTCTACGTTGTTGACCCTTTTCTCCTCTGACTACGTCCTTAGCTTCACGACTCGGAATTGTTTGCTGCGCTGATTGATAACCCGGCTTTGACCCTCTGCTTTCGTTTTTGTCTCCGACTCTCTCTCAAACTGCACGCCGGATTCAACGCGCACGCCGCAGCCTTCACTTCTCCACACAGCTGCGCCCACACGGCCGCTGCTCTCTCTCAACCTGCACGCCGGATTGTGCACGCGCGCTGCAGCTTTCATCTTTCCACACAGCCACGCTCACGCGGCCGTTGCTCTCTCTCAACCTGCGCGCCGGATTGTGCACGCGCCCTGCAGCCCTTATCTCTCCACACAGCCGTGCTCACTCTGCTGCTTCTCTGTGCCACACGTTCCTTAACCCCTGTCTACAGCCACTGCCAAGCCATGACACTGCCCACTTCAGACAGCATCCCAAAGTACTGTATACTTGGTTGAACTTCTCTTCTGTCTAACTCTTGTATTTTTCATTAAAGTCTATTATATTGAGCCCTATCTGTTGTGTCTGCTTCTGGGTTCGCCACGCCTGTCTCACACGTGACAGAATAATTCGGCCATTATGGACCCAGCAGACTTGGGACAGCTCAGGACCGCTTTGGAGGCCCAGGGCACCCTCCTCGGCACACACCAGGGAGAGATTCAGCAGGTCAACCAAAACCTTAAGCTTATGGCAGATACCCTCACTGCACTAACCTCTCGGATCGAACAGCTTCAGGTTACATCACCTCCGCCGCCAGTTCGATCACCACCACCGCCTATTCGAGAACCTCGCCTGCCACCACCTCAGTCCTACAGTGGAGAACCTGGCACCTGCCGATCTTTCCTTTCCCAGGGCTCACTGTCTCTCGAGCTCCAAGCCTCAACATTCCCCACAGAACATTCCAAGATAGCATATGTCATCACCCTCCTCTCTGGAAGGGCCCGTGAGTGGGGAACGGCGCTTTGGGACGCTGATTATCCCCGTTGCACCAATTATCAAGCGTTCACAAAGGAGATGAGAAGAGTCTTTGACCGCTCACTCTCAGGCCGAGAGGCGGCAGGGCAGATGTTGAGACTTCGTCAAGGAACACGTTCAGTGTATGAATATGCCATTGAGTTCCGCACCCTGGCGGCTTCTTGTGGATGGAACGATTGTGCCATGTATGATGTGTTTTTTCACGGACTGAGTGAGGCTGTCAAGGATGAGTTGGTCTCTCGGGAGCACCCTGAGAACCTAGATGGACTCATGGATCTAGCTGGCCGCATCGATGCGCGCCTCCGAGCTAGGCGTCGTGAACACACACCACCCCTGGTGAGAGCAGGACCAATCACCCCCCCACAAACCACAAATCCCCTTGCAGAACCTATGCAGATCGATCGGACCCGAATCTCGCCTGAGGAGCACCAACGTCGGCGGGATAAGGAGGCCTGCTTCTACTGCGGCCAAGTAGTACATTTCCGTCTTCAGTGTCCGTTAAAAAGGTAGGCCCCCCAATGAAACTGGGAGTCTTGGAGGGCCGTTCACAAGAAAACCTCTCAGGTAAACGTTCCTTACTACCTATCATGATCGTCTGGAACAACCAAGCCCAACCACTCAAGGCTCTCATTGACTCTGGACTCGACCAAAACCTGATCTGTGGCGTTACAGCAAGGGAGCTGGGAATCCCTCGTCTGCCCCTAGACAAACCCCTGTCTGTCCAGGCCCTTGATGGAAGCTCCCTACCTCCCATTACTCACTGCACACCCCTTGTCACCCTTAGAACCTCAGGTAACCACGTAGAGACCATCTCCTTTTTCATCATGAAAAGCTCTCATGCTCCAGTCGTTCTTGGGAATCCATGGCTGGTCAGACACAATCCCAACATTGATTGGGCCAAGAACACCATTCTCGATTGGAGCCCTGCCTGTCTGTCTTCATGCCTTCACTCTGCCAGAGCTCATTCACCACCCTCTGTTGTTAATGAGGAAGCTCCTGATCTGTCCAATGTCCCGCCCGAGTATAGTGACCTCCGGCTAGTTTTAGCGGCTATAGCGGCTAGTTTTCAGTAAGTCACGTGCCCTCTCTCTGCCACCCCACAGACCCTACGACTGTTCCATCAATCTCCTCCCAGGCACTACCCCCCTGAGGGGGCACTTATACTCCCTTTCGGCCCCCGAGAGGGAGGCTATGAACAAGTACATCACTGAGTCACTGGCAGCAGGGATCATCCGCCCTTCGTCCTCCCCGGCTGGGGCTGGTTTCTTTTTCGTGGCTAAGAAGGATAAGTCCCTTAGTCCCTGCATTGATTACAGGGGCCTAAATGCTATCACTATCAAGAACCGGTATCCCCTGCCTCTCATGTCTACAGCTTGTGAGCTCTTGCAAGGAGCATGTGTTTTCACCAAGCTGGACTTGCGCAACGCATACCATCTAGTGAGAATACAAGAGGAAGACCGCCTTTAATGCCCCGACAGGCCACTACGAGTATCTGGTGGTCCCCTTCGGGCTGACCAATGCTCCTGCGGTGTATCAAGCCCTGGTCAACGACGTCCTGAGAGACCTCCTGAACATCTCTGTCTTTGTCTATCTAGATGACATTTTAATCTTTTCTCGTTCCCTGAAGGAGCACAGGGTGCATGTGCGACAGGTCTTGCAAAGACTCCTTGAGAACAAGCTTTATGTCAAGGCAGAGAAATGTGAATTTCACAGAGACTCCGTGTAATTCCTGGGATTTATTATCTCCCCTTCCAGTCTACAAATGGAGCCATCTAAACTAACTGCCGTCACAGAATGGCCCACCCCTACCTCAAGACGGGACCTTCAACGATTCTTGGGGTTTGCTAATTTTTACAGGCGCTTTGTCAGAAATTATAGTTCCGTAGCAGCCCCTCTCACTGCTCTAACGTCCACAAAGATCCCCTTCTCCTGGAGCAAACAGGCTGATAATGCGTTCACTGTCCTGAAGCACAGATTCACTTCTGCACCCATACTAATTATCCCAGACCCTACCCTTCAGTTCGTGGTGGAGGTGGATGCCTCCGAGTCAGGGGTCGGAGCCATCTTGTCCCAAACATCCCCCAAGGACAGTAAGTTACACCCCTGCTCCTTCTTCTCCCGTCGCCTCTCCCCAGCAGAGAGGAACTATGACATAGGAGATCGAGAGCTGTTGGCTATAAAACTAGCACTGGAAGAGTGGAGACACTGGCTGGAGGGAACTGCCGTTCTGTTCTTAGTCTGGACTGACCATAAGAACCTGGAGTACCTCAGGTCAGCCAAGCGGCTCAATGCCCGTCAGGCCAGGTGGAGCCTGTTTTTCTCCCGTTTTAACTTCACACTCTCGTATCGCCCGGGCTCCAGAAATGGAAAACCTGACGCCCTGTCCCTGCAGTTCTCCACACCCCATGAACCAGTGCCGGCCGAGACGATCCTGCCCCCTCGTTGTCTTGTGGCGGCCGCTCTCATGGATATCGAAACGCAGGTGAAGAAGGCACTCAGTCGGGAACCAGGTCCAAGCAACGTTCCCTTTTCCCAGCGTCTGTCCGATCTCAGGTGCTGGAATGGGGGCACAGCTCCCGAATTGCCTGTCACCCGGGGAGAGCCCGCACCCTTTCCCTCCTTCAGCAACGGTTCTGGTGGCCATCTATGAAGACCGATGTTGATGGATTTGTGACAGCCTGTGACACTTGCGTCCGGAATAAGTCGACCAACAAACCTCCGGCTGGTTTCCTGAATCCTCTCCCAGCCCCTCACCGGCCTTGGTCTCATATCGCTCTGGATTTCGTTACCGGTCTCCCCAATTCTGATGGAAATACATGCATACTGTCCATAGTGGATCGCTTCTCCAAGTCTGCCCATTTCATCCCCTTGCCTAAGCTCCCGTCAGCCAAGGAAACGGCTGAGTTGATTATCCTCCACGTCTTCCGTCTGCATGGTCTCCCCTCCGACATCGTCTCTGACCGCGGCCCCCAGTTCTCCGCAGGATTCTGGAAAGCATTTTGCAAGTTGATCGGAGCAACACCCAGTCTATCCTCTGGTTATCACCCTCAGTCAAATGGGCAAACGGAGAGATTAAACCAGGAACTGGAAAAGACCCTAAGGTGCATGGCCTCACGTGATGCAACCACCTGGAGCAGGACACTCCCCTGGATCGAGTATGCACACAACTCTCTACCGACCTCTGCCACAGGCCTCTCTCCCTTCCAATGCTGCTTGGGCTATCGGCCACCACTGTTCCCATCCCAAGAGGAGGAGTTAAACATGCCTTCTTTTGTACGGCATTGCAAGAGAGTGTGGTCCCAGGCCAGAACCCGTCTCCTGCGCACCATCAGCACCTTTAAACGGCAAGCTGACCGGCGCCGCTCGGCAGCCCCCAGATACAGAGTGGGTCAGAGGGTGATGCTGTCTACCCGAGACATTCCCAACAAGACAGTCTCCCACAAATTGTCTCCCAGGTTCATCGGACCATTCACGGTCACCAAGATAATTAACCCTGTTTCCGACTTTCCCTACCTCTCTCTATGCGCCGCGTCAACCCGACGTTTCATGTGTCGCAACTCCGACGACTGGTCCCCAGCCCTCTATCCCAACCCCCCCGCCCTCCCCCTCCTCCTAAACTCATTGACGGTGGTGAGGTTTTTACCGTGCGCAAGCTGCTAAGAGCTCGACGCCGAGGCAGAGGCCTACAGTACCAGGTTCATTGTCGACCCGAATCTAATCTCTGATTTCCACCGGCAACACCCAGAAGCACCAGCTAGGATGCCCGGTGGCGCTCATAGGAGGGGGGGTACTGTAACGCTATGCCAAGTCATGCCCTCTGCTCGAGCCAAGTCATGATCACCTGCACTCCTTCCCACATTCCTTTCCATGGCTTCCGTTTTGCCGCTTCATTCACAGGCATGAGCACACCTGATCCGCATTTCATTCATTAGTTTTCACGCTATATAATACGGACAAGATCTAAAACTTTTGAATGATAGTGCACACTGTTTTAAGAGCTAATCTGGCCAATTATAGGTTTGCAAGGAAATATTCAATAGTTTTTACTTAATTGTCTAAGACTCAATGAGATCCATCGATGCACATTTAATGAAATGGGGGGAAAAGGTTATGAATAGTGTTACATAAAAAATTTAACTAGTAAGTTTATACTAAGCATTTTTTTTTTGCCATAACTTCATACTTCATTTTTAAAATCATTAAAACTACAGCATTGTAAATGTTTACTTACATGAAATGGCAAAGTTTGAGGTCTTGCAATGAAGTCTGGAAATGAATTTATACAGGAGGATATTGAGAGAATGTGTTCTGAAATGTAAAATGCAGAGATTACAAATACATTCGTGGCTCAAATACTGCAAATTTCGTCGAAGAGTTATTAGGAATGTAACCCGACTTTCTAGACTTGTCTTACTATTCTCCAGTCTCTTTGGCTGTGGGCTACAGTTAAGTTTACAACAACTTATTTTATTAAGCTAAACGGCAAGACAGAATACAAAGTGCTCTCATGTGCTTCTCTCACACCGTGTCACACTCTCACCTGTCCCATGGGAAACCCAAGGTAGGTAACTTGTTAGTTCCTCTTAACATAAGCAACATAACCAATAAATCAAAATGTCACACATGCAGGGATATAGACAAAATAATAATGTGCTGTAAATATTAATTAAATAATATTAAATTCTAAATTAAAACACAATTAAATATAAATACTTCATGATATGCAATACCTGTAATAAATAACAAATCAATGTAGTAAACTTAAAATAATACAAAATATATTGTTTGTAGGAACTCAGGTTACAGGAAGACTTACAGATTTTTCACTGTCTCACGTTAAATAAACACCTGCACCAACAAAGGACTTCGATATAAATATATGCACTTACCAAAGTTTTAAAAAAGTTGTTCGTTGTGAGTTGGAGAAACGAGCTGCTAATAGGGGTGGGCGTATCGATCCTTAATATCGATACTTTCGATATAGGGGGTGTATCGGAAATGATCGATCCAAAACGTAAAATATCGATATTAAGATATTACTGGCTTTTTAAACCAGTGATTTTATTTATTTTTCATGAAATATAATATTTCAAATGAGCTTGTATATAATGCTTTCTCTTGCGCAGCTCTTTTCGCACGTCACGCACATTGGTCACCCCTCCAAGTTTTGCTGTTTCTTGTTGCCCTACCATCACGTGACTCTGCAGCGCCGAAAACAAGCAGCTGCACGGACTGTGAGAGCGAGGCGCGTGCCTGCCTTGGTATCGTGGAGCTGTTAGATAAAAAATGGAGCGCTGTGTAGATGTATGTTGCTGCTGTGAATGAAACACACAGCGAATTACGACGTCTGTAAAAAGGTCATTCGCTACTGTCGTAACACCACCAACTAACACAAACACATAAAACGACATGAAAAAGAGAGCTCGGAACTACAAAAAGAAAGAGAGGAGGTAAATCTTTCAGACAGAGCCCCGCCGGCAGCGAGACAGAAGTCACTGGCAGAGTCCTTTCAGCTCCAGAAATATCCAGGTAGCTAACACTGGTAAAAATACCAGTGTTATCACTATAGTTGTTGTAACAAAACGTAACCATGGGTAATATAAACCACAAATTAACAATGCTTACACTAACCATAGTAACTACATTAACCATAACAACTATGGTTTTTTTTTTTTTTATAAAATTGCGGTTTTATTCACCACAAAATGTGGTTATCTAAATAAAATGGTAACACTTTACAAATAAAGTGTCATTTGTTAACAATGTATTAATGAACAACTAAAAGTGAATAATACATTTGTTACAATATTTATGAATCGTTGTTAATGTTATTTAATGAAAACTAAGATTAACAAAAAACTGCACTGCGCTGGGTGTGTGTTCACGGTGTGTGTGTATGTGTGTTGTGTTGTGTGTGTGTGTGTGTGTGTGTGTGTGTTTAATTTAACCATGAAAGGGACACTATAGGATTGCTTTTTAAGCTACAAGTGGATAGGCTATAGACTAAAATTAATAATTTTATTTCACCTAGGTGATTCCCCCAAATCGATAAATATTACAAGGAGTCTTGCTGAAATGATTTTATTACTATTCTTGTAATTTTCACGCAGTTTCATGTTTGTATATTGAGTTTATTACAATAATGTATTTTTTCATATTTGAAAATGTCCTGTTTTGTAACCTCACACATGACTAATTACAGGCACACTAAGAGCAAATCACATCACAAATCACAGATGTATTCAGATTTAGCAACATTATGCAATCACTTCATAAATTGTGATACAGTGATATCCCCTATGCAAGAAAGTAAATGTAATTTATGTTATGTGCTAAAAATAATAAAAAAAATATATCGGTATCGGCGATATTGGCCCGTATTTACTTGGTATCGGATTGCTACAAAATTTTGCAGTATCGCCCACCTCTAGCTGCTAATCCAGATGATGTTCAAAATACCTGTTGCACCCACCACGCATGCGCCAACTTCAGAAACATAACAGCACGCACGCCCCAACTTCCGAACCAACTTCTGTGCGTGTTAACTTGCATTAGCAAGTTTGTTCAGTAATTAAACCTTAGTTGACCCACAATTTTTTAATGAACTTGTTTTCACTAGTTCAGTCAGATTTTCATGTCTTATTTTTTACAGTGTAACAAAAGATGCAAAAGAAAATGTCAGCAGTAAGAATTGGATGGCCAGATTGGAAAGTTTTATAGAAATACAGAAAATAGATACTGAAACCAAGATTAATAGAGTGGTAAATACATGAAAAACTATAAAGTGTAATAAATATAAACAAACAATAAATAATCAAATAATAACACTTATGGCGCTACAAAGGTCATTATTTTAAAAAAAATCAGGTCACCACAAACAATTCATCATGTTCAAGCTGTTAACCAGACAAAAAAAAAAAAAAGATGACAAGCAAGAACAAGACATGCAGCACATACAGCATAAAGTTTCAACATTTGATTAAATCACTCCACCAATTGTGGCATGTCTGGGTCATGCTACTGCCAAGTGTCAATGAGTGTCAAGTTTCAACTCATTATCGTGTATAACCCCTGAATTACTAAATGTGGTTTTAAGATCTTGTTTTATATGTTCAAGATACAAATTGGTGCATCTAGGTATAGATGGATTTCCAAAAAGTATTTACCCATTTTGTCTTCATTTAAAAACAGAAAATTTTGTGAAACCCACTGTTTAATGTCACTCAAACAGAACAGAGAAACTACTATTAGATAACTGCGGAACTAATCAAGTGCTGTGCCACGAACCTCAACATAATGTTCGATACTGTAAGGATTCACCCCAAGAGGGCACAAGTGTGCCCGATAAGTTTGAGTTGTGTAGTTTTTGTTTTCAGACTCAGTTTCCCAGAAGGCACCTCGGTCAGATGATGAGAGAGCTCACCTGAACTGAGGTAGCTCATTAGATTCATTATAAATAGCTGGTATTCTGGAAAACTGGGTCGAGCATTGGTTTTGTCATGTGGGCATTTGTTTTGGATTAAGTTATGGTTCTTAACCTCTGTATTAAGTAGGCTCTAGTGTTGTTATATTTATGTTAATTGTGCTTTAGTATTGTCAAGTCAAGTCAATTTTATTTATATAGCGCTTTTAACAATTGACATTGTCGCAAAACAGCTTTACACAATAAAAGAAGTAAGTTTGTATGTAATGTGTATGAATCAAAATGATAAGATTGTCCCTGATGAGCAAGCCAAGGGCGACGGTGGCAAGGAAAAACTCCCTGAGATGGTAATAGGAAGAAACCTTGAGAGGAACCAGACTCAACAGGGAACCCATCCTCATCTGGGTGATAACGGATAGCAGGGATTGATCAGCATAATAATGTGTACTGGAAGTTCAGTATAACAGGAGATGTGTTTAAAATTAAAATTAAAAGGAGTCCAGTTTGTTCCTGGAGGCTCAGGTAGACTGTAGGAGATTCCAGTCCTGAGCTATCGAACAACTGAAGTCACAGGTCCCCAGAGCATCAATCGATGACAGGACAGTCTTCATGGAACCATCCCCAGCCACCACACGAATCCAGGCAGACCATACGGGGCATCCATGCGACGAGATCTCCAACCAGAAGCAAGACTCCAGGACGGGTTAGACAGGTCCAGAAGGCAGAAGGCAGGGGTCTGGATCACTGGCATCTCAGGAGTGACATGTATAGCTCGACAGAGAGAAAGAGAGAGGGAAAGGAGAGAGGGAGAGAGAGAGAGGAGAGAGCAGAAGAGGAGAGAACAGAAAATAAGGAGAGATGGCAGTTAGGTATGGTGACAGTCAACATGTATAAGGTGAATGTATATTTAGTGCAAAGTGCAAGCAGGGACTCCGGCAGGACTAACTATAACAGCATAACTAAAAGGGAGCGCCAGAAGGAAACACAGACATGAGGGCTCCCTGTGATGTAAAGCAACCAATCACCTCACCATCAACAAACCTGAGTGATCAATGAGAGTGGGGAAGACAGCATCTAAACATACCAGTTCACCAGAATACTCTACGTCCATGAGTCCCCCAGATCTAAAAAAGTAAAAAAAAAAACCTTTATTTTTTGTCACATATACATTACAGCACAGTGAAATTCCTTCTTCGCATATCCCAGCGTAACTGGGGTCAGAGCGCAGGGTCAGCCATGGTACAGCGCCCCTGGAGCAGTTAGGGTTAAGGGCCTTGCTCAAGGGCCCAACAATGGCAACCTGCCTGAGCTGGGAATCGAACCGCCAATCTTCCGATCTTCCGATCAGTAACTCAGTGCCTTAGCCCTCTAAGCCACCACTGCCCCCTTTACCTAAGGTTAATCTATTTACAAAAATGCTTGGCTAAATAAATAGGTTTTTAGCCTAGACTTAAACACTGAGACTGTGTCTGAGTCCCGAACATTAATAGGAAGACTATTCCATAACTTTGGGCCTTTGTAAGAAAAAGATCTGCCCCCTGCTGTAGTTTTAATAATACGTGGTACTGACAGGCAGCCTGCATTCTTTGATTGAAGTAGGCGTGGCGGATCGTAAGACACTAGCAGTTCACTCAAATACTGTGGCGCGAGACCATTTAGTGCTTTAAATGTCAAAAGAAGAATCTTAAAATCGATGCGAAATTTCACAGGCAGCCAATGCAGTGTAGATAAGATAGGGGACATGTGCTCGTATCTTCTGGTTTTAGTGAGGACTCTCGCTGCTGCATTCTGTACTAACTGAAGCTTGTTTATACACCTAGTTGAACAACCAGACAGTAAGGCGTTACAATAGTCCAACCTAGAGGTGATAAAGGCATGAACTAGTTTTTCTGCATCATTTAGTGACAATATGTTTCTAATTTTGGCAATATTTCTAAGGTGAAAGAAAGCTATCCTGGTGATATTATCTACATGTGCTTCAAACGAAAGGCTGGAATCTATAATCACACCAACGTCTTTTACTGTTGCATTTGATGGAACAGAAAGGCCATCTAAAGTTACAGT
Source organism: Clarias fuscus (assembly GCA_030347435.1). Classification (NCBI taxonomy): domain Eukaryota; kingdom Metazoa; phylum Chordata; class Actinopteri; order Siluriformes; family Clariidae; genus Clarias; species Clarias fuscus. Next base: position 13,529,360 of record CM059226.1, read on the forward strand.
GTGATCAGAAAGCTTACTTCTAGCTACTTGTGGTCCTATGACCAGAACTTCTGTCTTATCAGGATTAAGCAGAAGAAAATTCATTAACATCCAATCTCTTATGTCCTGCACACACTGCTCAATTTTAGCAAACTGGTTTTTCTCATCTGGTTTTGCTGAGACATATAATTGTGTGTCATCAGCATAACAATGAAAACTAATACCATGTTTACGAATTATGTTGCCCAGAGGAAGCATGTAAAGGGAAAAAAGCAGTGGGCCTAAAACTGAACCCTGTGGAACACCAAACTCCACTTGAGAACATGAGGAATGGTCACCATCTAAATCTACAAACTGATAACGATCAGTCAAATAGGATCTGAGCCACAAGAGGGCAGTTCCCTTAATTCCTATTACCTTTTCTAATCTGTGAAGGAGAATACTATGATCAATGGTGTCAAAAGCTGCACTGAGGTCCAGTAATACAAGTATAGTGACGCAACCCTGATCAGAGGCCCATAGGAGGTCGTTTACTACTTTAACAAGTGCTGTCTCTGTGCTGTGATGAGGCCTAAATCCTGACTGATACAGTTCATTTATGCTATTTCTGTGTAGATGTGAACATAGCTGCTGTGATACTACCTTTTCCAGAATCTTGGAGATAAAGGGAAGGTTTGATATCGGCCTGTAATTAGAAAGCTTACTGGGGTCAAGGTCAGGTTTCTTGATTAGCGGTTTAATAACGGCTAATTTATGTCACGGGCTGGCTGAGTGAGAGTGAACCCAATAGCAGAAAACAGGGACTTTTAATTTTAATTTAGAATTTTATTTACACACAGGAACCTTGGTAAAAAGGTGCAGCAGGAGCGGAGGAGAGAAGCAGTGCGTGTGTGTGTGAACCAGAGAATGACGGGAGTGAGTGGGAAGCCTCTAGTGACGAAGCTGGAGGCGGGGCTATGACGTGAGGGAATCTCCACTTCTCCCGGAAGTGAACACGGGCGAATCTGACTCACGTCTCTCGCTGTAAATCCGCTTTGCGTGCAGAGGATGTTAATAGTAGCGATTTAATTTCCACGGAGAGAACGGAGGTCAGCGTGCAACTTGAGCTTTCTCTCTGATGTCCGTGAATGCGGAAGTGCTCGATGCGGAAGTCCTTATGCGCGGAGATGGCAGCCGCTTTACGGGGAATGGGGCAGTGAAGGATTACTGTATCGTTTTACCATGCGTGATCGGTAACCAGGAATCCAGCAGCGAGGGCAAACGAATCCAGAAACGTGAGTAACAATCCAATATCCAGAGAGCATGCAAGATCATACACATTAGTCAGTCTGATAGTAGCAGAGGTACCAAGGGGCAAAGACGAGAGAGAAATCCAGGAAAACAGACAGGGTCGAGAACGAGATTAGACACATGAAAAACACCTGGCAAAGAAAAACACGAGGCACACGAGTAAGACACTGCGGCACTGAATGGTCCTCTCGGCGTGCTTAAAAAGCCAAGAGCTGATTGAATTATCACGTTCAGGTGTGCGTGAGCTACAGGTGAGCTTGCAGGGAGAAAAAACCTGGAGTGGAGTTTAGGTTCTGGAAGTGCTGGGTTCATCTGGCTGGCTTGTGACAGTACCCCCCCTCCTACGGACGCCACCTGGACGCCACCTGGCATTAGGATGCTGTTGGTGGAAGTCATCGATGAGGGATGGATCCAAAATGAATCTGGACGGAATCCAGCTTCTCTCCTCTGGGCCATAGCCCTCCCAGTCTACTAGATACTGGAGACCTCTGCCTCGTCGTCGAGCCTTTAATAGTCTGCGTACAGTGAACGCCTCACCACCATCGACGATTTGGGGAGGAGGAGCTGGGCGGGTGGGTGGATTCAGTGGGCAAGAGACCAAAGGCTTGATCTGGGAGACGTGAAACGAGGGGTTTATCCGACGCATAGTGGAGGGAAGACGAAGTCTGACAGGGCTGGGGTTGATGACTTTAACGATTGTGAATGGGCCTAGGAACCTGGGGGACAGTTTGCGAGAGATGGTCTTGAGGGGGATATTACAAGCGGACAACATGACACTTTGGCCCACTCGATACAGCGGAGCCCTGGAACGACGCCGGTCAGCTTGTCGTTTGAAGGCTGAGACGATCTGGCGGATCTTCGACCTTGCGTTTGACCAAGTTCTCCGGCATCGGCGAATGAAGGCTTGAGCAGAAGGGACCGAGACCTCCTCCTCCTGAGAGGGGAACAGGGGAGGCTGGTACCCGAGACAACATTGAAATGGTGAGTGGCCGGTGGCCGACGTGGGCAAGGAGTTGTGAGCATATTCGATCCATGGGAGCATCCGACTCCAGGCACGGGGCTCCTTCGAGGTCATACACCGGATGGCTGTCTCTAGATCCTGGTTGGCTCGCTCCGTCTGGCTGTTAGTCTGTGGGTGATATCCCGAAGATAGACTGGACGTAGCACCGATTAATTTACAGAAGGCAGACCAGAACTGTGCAGCAAACTGGGGCCCACGGTCTGATACAATGTCCATCGGAAGTCCATGTAGCCGGAAAACGTGAGTGATTAGCAGTTCTCCAGTCTCTTTGGCGGTAGGGAGACTAGACAGGGGAACGAAGTGAGCTGCCTTGGAAAAACGGTCCACAACCGTGAGGACGCAGGTGTGACCTTCTGAGTCTGGAAGCCTGGTGACAAAATCTAAAGCTATATGAGACCAGGGTCGGTGCGGGATAGGGAGAGGTCTGAGATAACCAGCAGGTGGCTTATTGCTGGTTTTATTTCTAGTGCAGACATCGCAGGCACTCACAAAGCGGCGGATGTCGTCCCTCATGGTAGACCACCAGAATCGTTGCTGGACAAGGGCTAGTGTGCGTGCCGCCCCTGGGTGACAGGCCAGTCTCGAGCCATGCCCCCATTCCAGGACACAAGATCGTTCTGCCTCCGGGACAAAAAGTTTGCCTGTAGGTGTTTCTGGAGGATCAGGTTCCTGGTTGAGCGCCGTCCTGACTCGTGATTCGATGTCCAGTAGTGCTGCCCCTACCAGGCATTAAGGGGGCAAAATGGTGGCCTCGGATGCTTGATCCTGCGCTGGGGAAAACTGGCGGGAGAGCGCGTCCGGTTTGGTATTCTTTGAACCTGGGCAATAGGACAGGGAGAAATTAAAACGAGAAAAGAATAGGGACCACCTCGCTTGTCGGGAGTTGGGTCGTTTGGCTGTCCTGAGATACTCTAGGTTCTTGTGGTCCGTCCAGACCAGGAACGGGATCTCTGTCCCCTCTAGCCAATGCCTGCACTCCTCTAACGCCAGTTTTACTGCCAGTAGCTCTCGATCACCTATGCTGTAGTTCCTTTCCGTGGGCAAGAGTCGGTGAGAGAAAAAACAGCAAGGGTGCATCTTATTATCCTCAGGTGACCTTTGTGATAATACTGCTCCTACTCCAGTATCTGAGGCATCCACCTCAACAACAAACTGAAGTGAAGGATTAGGTTGTTGTAGAATAGGGGCCGAGGTAAATCGCGTTTTTAGTTCCCGAAATGCCCTGGCTGCTTGTTCCGTCCAGGCGAATGGGCTTTTTATCGAGGTCATGGAGGTGAGTGGCATCGCTACCAAACTATAGTCATGGATAAATCGCCTGTAAAAATTGGCGAAACCCAAGAAACGCTGGAGGTCCTTACGGGTGGTTGGAACGGCCCAGTCAGTAACTGCTCGAAGCTTGGCGGGGTCCATCTGGATCCTCGAAGGAGCAATAATGAAACCCAAAAATGAGACTGTGTTGCGATGAAATTCACATTTCTCAGCTTTGACAAAAAGCTGGTTCTCAAGAAGCCTCTGAAGTACCTGGCAAACATGTTTTGTATGTTCCTCTAAGGAGCGTGAGAAAATGAGAATGTCATCCAGATAAACAAAGGCAAATACATTGATGAAGTCCCTAAGGACGTTATTAACCAGGGCTTGGAAGACTGCCGGTGTGTTAACCCACCCGAAAGGCATGACCAAATACTCGTAATGGCCGGACGGGGTGTTGAAGGCGGTTTTCCACTCGTCTCCATCCCTGATCCTAACTAGGTGGTAAGCACTGCGGAGGTCCAGCTTGGTGAAGACTTGAGCTCCCTGCAGGAGGTCGAAGGCTGTGGACATCAGGGGCAATGGATAGCGATTCTTGATGGTGATGTCGTTAAGTCCTCTGTAATCAATACAAGGACGCAGGGACCCGTCCTTCTTGGCCACGAAGAAGAAGCCTGCCCCAGTCGGAGATGATGATGGCTTGATGATTCCAGCGGCTAACGATTCGGATATGTATTTGTCCATGGCTCCTCTTTCGTGTTGGGAGAGTGAGTACAGATGCCCCCTGGGTGGAGTAGTGCCTGGGAGGAGGTCAATTGCACAGTCGTAGGGTCGGTGGGGGGGAAGAGAGATAGCCCGAGACTTACTGAACACCGCCATGAGATCAGCATAGTCCTGCGGGACTGCGGAGAGGTCAGGAAATTCCTCTGAGGACATTGCTACCAGAGAGGGACAGAGCGCTGACTTGAGGCACGAGGCTAGGCAGAGGGGGCTCCATCCAAGGATGGCGTTGTTCCGCCAGTCTATCTGTGGGTTATGGCGGATGAGCCAGGGACGTCCAAGAGCCAGCTGGGACTGAGCCTTTTGCATGACGAGGAATGAAATTTCTTCCGAATGATTTCCCGATGTCCTCAGCGTGACTGAAACGGTTCGCTGGGTAATCGGAGGAAGGAGCGTTCCATCGAGGGCACGGACTGACAGCGGCGATTCCAAGGGAAAAGTGGGCACATGCAGTTCCTTGACCTTATTGGCATCAATTAAATTCTGATCAGAGCCAGAATCAACGAGGGCATAAAGAATACGGGGCTGGTTATCCCAGAGGAGCACGACAGGGAGAAGTGAGCGGTCTCTAGGCAGATGCGCTTGGGATGGTCCCTCCAGTGTGCCTAGGTTAACTGGGAGGGTGCTTGTTTTTAACGGGCACTGGAGACGTAGATGACTGACCTTGCCGCAATAGAGGCACGCCCCCGCCAGAACTCGACGTTGCCGTTCCTCCGGTGAGATCCGGGACTGACCAATCTGTATGGGTTCAGCTGGAGAGCTGGCTGAAACAGTTGGAGTGGGGAAGGTGCTGGCTCTGAGTCGTGGTTGAATATTGGTGCGGTGCCTTTGTCTGAGACGTGAATCCACACGTCCTGCTAGATCCATCAAGTCGTTTAGGTTTTCAGGGAGCTGCCGAGAAACTAGCTGGTCCTTGACTGACTCTGAAAGGCTGTTCAGAAAGGTGTCATACAAGGCCTGGGTGTCCCACTGAGTGGCGGCCGCCAAAGTCCTGAACTCGATGGCATAATCATAAGCTGATCTGGAACCCTGACACAGCTCCAGCAACTTCCCCCCGGCCTCCCGGCCTGCGTGGGAGCGATCAAATACCTTCCTCATCTCTTCAATAAAGGCGTTAAAGTTGGCACAGCAAGGATCCTTGGCGTCCCAGACGGCAGTCCCCCACTCACGGGCTCTCCCTGTAAGGAGAGTAATGATATATGCCACCTTGGAGCGTTCAGTGGGGAAGGTTGATGGCTGGAGTTCGAGTAACAGGGAACACTGAGACAGGAAGGAACGACATGTACCAGGGTCGCCGTTGTATGGTTGAGGATTAGGCAGACGAGGTTCGTGCCGAGCCGGTGGTGTCAGCGTGGAAGGAAGAGTAGAGCACACTTGTTGAAATTGCGTTGATAGCTGGGATAGTGTCTGGGAGATTTGTTGGAGGTTTGGCTGATGAGAATTTGCAAGAGCCCCCTGCTGAGCAATGATCTGACGTAGCCGGGCATCAAAACGGGCATTAGGTCTGGGCTGAGACCTAGTTCGAAGACTGGGCCTTGGGTGAGATACATCTGCTGGGTTCGTCATGGCCGCAGTGTACTTTCACGGGCCGGCTGAGTGAGAGTGAACCCAATAGCAGAAAACAGGGACTTTTAATTTTAATTTAGAATTTTATTTACACACAGGAACCTTGGTAAAAAGGTGCAGCAGGAGCGGAGGAGAGAAGCAGTGCGTGTGTGTGTGAACCAGAGAATGACGCGAGTGAGTGGGAAGCCTCTAGTGACGAAGCTGGAGGCGGGGCTCACAGACAAAAATCAGGAAGTGGAGGGAATCTCCTCTTCTCCCGGAAGTGAACACGGGCGAATCTGACTCACGTCTCTCGCTGTAAATCCGCTTTGCGTGCAGAGGATGTTAATAGTAGCGATTTAATTTCCACGGAGAGAACGGAGGTCAGCGTGCAACTTGAGCTTTCTCTCTGATGTCCGTGAATGCGGAAGTGCTCGATGCGGAAGTCCTTATGCGCGGAGATGGCAGCCGCTTTACGGGGAATGGGGCAGTGAAGGATTACTGTATCGTTTTACCATGCGTGATCGGTAACCAGGAATCCAACAGCGAGGGCAAACGAATCCAGAAACGTGAGTAACAATCCAATATCCAGAGAGCATGCAAGATCATACACATTAGTCAGTCCGATAGTAGCAGAGGTACCGAGGGGCAAAGACGAGAGAGAAATCCAGGAAAACAGACAGGGTCGAGAACGAGATTAGACACATGAAAAACACTGGCAAAGAAAAACACGAGGCACACGAGTAAGACACTGCGGCACTGAATGGTCCTCTCGGCGTGCTTAAAAAGACAAGAGCTGATTGAATTATCACGTTCAGGTGTGCGTGAGTTACAGGTGAGCTTGCAGGGAGAAAAAACCTGGAGTGGAGTTTAGGTTCTGGAAGTGCTGGGTTGATCTGGCTGGCTTGTGACAATTTAAAGGATTTGGGGACATACCCACTATTGAGTGAACAGTTAATTACTTTCAACAGGGGTTCTATTATTGCTGGTACTATCTGTTTGAGAAAATGTGTCGGTACAGGATCTAATATACAGGTTGACGATTTTGAAGAAGAGATGAGTGAAATTAGTTCCCTCGCTTCAAGGGGAGTAAAGTATTCTAAGTTCTGATGTGATGTGGATAGTTCATCTGAATTATTTAAATTGTCTGGTTTCAAAGCCTGAATTTTTGCCTAATATTTATGATTTTGTTATTGAAAAAGTTCATGAAATCCTCACTACTGAATGATGTTGTTGTGGAGATTTCTGCAGTGGTCTTGTTTTTAGTTCATTTAGCTACGGTATTAAATAAAAATCTCGGGTTGTTTTTGTTATTTTCTATAAGAGTGGAGAGATACGTTGCTCTAGCATCACTGAGAGCTTTTTTATAGTTCAGGATGCTTTCCTTCCAAGCTATTTTGAATACTAACAATTTAGTTTGGTGCCATTTACGTTCAAATTTTCGAGCGGTTTGTTTTAAAGCACGTGTGTGGTCATTATACCAAGGAGCGAGTTTCTTATCTCTAATCATTTTCCTTTTAACTGGAGCTACATTATCTAAGCTATAACGAAGTGCTGACTCTAGATATTCATTCGCCTGTTCGAGTTCTGTTAAGTCAGATGGCGATCCAGTCAAAGTTGATAACTCTGGAAGATTATTGATAAAGCTCTGTGTGGTATTTGATGTAAATGTACGTTTAAGGTGGAAGCGCGGTACTGTGCATACATTATTATTATGACACGCTTTACTTGAGACAAGGTTGTGATCTGAGATAAATTCAGACTGTGGAATTGTGATTATATTTCCTATACTTAATCCGAAGGATAATATTAAATCTAGAGTGTGACCTGCTTTATGAGTGAGTCCTACTACAGACTGAGTTACTCCTACTGAGTCCAGTATGGACAAGAATGCTGTTCTCAGAGGGTCTTCTGCATTCTCAAAATGAATATTAAAGTCTCCAGCAATTAACGCTTTGTCTACAGAAACAACAAGGGTTGAGAGGAAATCTGCAAATTCACAGAGAAACTCCAAGTACGGCCCTGGGGGTCTGTAAATGATGATTTTTGTGGAGCTGTTAGGATAAGTACTGTTCTGTGTATTTCCCAATGTCTGTGTAATACCCTAGTTTGTGTAGTTACTGTTGCTGTCCGTGTGTCTCCTTGTCTCTGTGTCTCCTAGTGTAAGCTTAGCCTCTAGCATGGTTAGCCCCTAGTGGGCTTAGCCCCTAGTAGGATTAGCCTCTAGGAGGATTAGCCTTTTGTTGGTGTATCCTCTCTTGTATGTTTAGATACTAGTCTGTTTAACTAGTAACCATTGAACTACTAACTTGCTTAAGTCTTAGTCTGTCTAGTCTCCAAATCTGTTGAGATCTTAGTCTGTTTAGCTACTAACCTGTTTAGCCACTAACCTAATTAGCTCTTAGTCTGTTTCATACCTAGTCTGCTGTACCAGTCTGTTCGTCCCTTGGATCTATGGTTACTAGTCTGTTTAACAACTAGTCTGTTTAGTTACCAACTTAGCAGCAAGTGTGGGTAACAGCTAGTAGGCCTAGCCAAGTCTCCTTGGTCTGTTTCGTCCCTGGGGTCCGTTCTTCATACGTCGCTTGACACATCCGAGATGAATTGACACATCTAAGATGAGATCATCGTGCTAATTACTATGCGGCTAATTTGGTTGTTCGAGCACACCTGTTGTTGTTGATTAGTATAGCTGGATTGAGTTGTCTAGGATTATTGCGCGTTTGTGCATTGGTTTAAAAGGCGATATGCATCGACAGTAGAAACACTGATCACAACCCTTTGATTGGTTGACGAAATAGCAAAAGAGCTCAATTTTTTTCTCAAGCGGAACAAGAGCTTTTATTAGATGGTTATGGAGAATTTAATAAAGTACTAAATAGTAATAAACTTTAATAAAGAGTTTAAGTTTAAGATAAAAATAATTATTAAATGCGTGAGTGCTGCTCATGTTACATGTTCCTTGATATGTTATTTTTGTGTGTGTGTGTGTGTATATATATATATATATATATATATATATATATATATATATATATATATATCCTATTTAAATCCTATTCAAATCCTATTTGTATTAATTGCTCTATTAGTCATCTTTCATGTCAGAGCCAGCAGTGGACCCATGGGAACAAGTAAAAGTGAAGTACAAGAACAAGTATAGTAAGGGCGTTTTCACACTGGGGTCCGGGACCAGTTGATTTTTGTCTGTGAGAATGCAATCCGAATCGTTCCGCGCTCGGGAATGAATCCCTGGGCCGATTGCAGAGGTGGTTTCGGGAACGATTCACACCTTCCTGAGAACGGAAGGCGGGACGTAAGTACACGCTCGTGCTCAAAACAGGAAGTGACGTAATTCCAGTTCGACTCCGTACACAAACAAACGTGGCTACAGAAGAATCTCTGTGAAGTAATGCCGAAGTATAGCATTTGCTAGAAATTTAGACAGATGAAAATATCCGGAGATAATCGGACACTACACATAAAACCCCGATATTTACGGAAGTATCCGTAAGTATTTAGACGCGCGCGCGTACAGCAGCACTGAGCAATGCCGTGCGGAGTTAAACAAACTTCGGCTCGTGCAGCACACAGCGCGCGTGCGATACTGAAGTGAGGAAAAGATAAACAATAGGATAAAAGCCATCCAGTGTGATCGAGTCGGAACGCCTCTGACCCACGACAACATCTACCTTCATCATACAAACCGGACAGCGTGAGACTGGTCCAGCAGAGAGCGTGCGAGTGAGCGGTGAGTTCATATTAAATACTATTAACTCCTGTTATTAACGCTGTTAAAGAGAGTCTCGTATTATCAGCACATCTCCAGGTAATTGTCTGTGGTGACATTAAATGCATATAATAAGGTATACAGGATGATCCTTTCACATTAGCTCACAACAAAGTTAACGTTGAATGCTCCTCATGTCTGCTCACTTTAAGGCCTCAGATCATTTCACTGTTCAGAAGAGCAGAATGTGATGAACTCAAGTGTTGTGCTTATGTAGCTATTAGAGTTACAGCTACTTTACTCTTTACTCATATTATGTATAACCTTCATGTATATTCTCCAACACATCTCAGAGACACTTATAAAAACTGCGATGCTGATGAACCACATAAGCTCCACACACAGTTTCAGGTTATCTGTGATTGCTGTGACAAAATGTAAATGTTGGAAAAAATGTAATTTGTACAAGCTGTTATGGTTGCAACTTTCAGCTAATTTCTTGCTTTTATACTTTCTTGCAGACAGGCACTGGAGGAAACACAGACTGAGACCTCTGACAGTAGCACAAGACCAGCTAACAACAGAAGAAAGAGGCAAAACCTGACGTGCAAGAGCAGGAGACTCATAATGCCTGCATGAAATCTTAAATTTGGATGGAGAAGCGCTGACTACAGATACAGAGGAAGGAACAGCAAGCGATTGAATAGGACGTTGATGCAGACGATGGACCAACTGTTGTCTTAATTTCATTAACACACACCCTCTTACTATGCAAGTACATAAATAAAATATAAGTAATAAATACTTACTTAATAAATACTTACTTATACTTACTTAAAATATAACATAAATAAAAGTAAATATAAAATATGCTACATTTTAATGTTTATATTTTTATACTATTTGACAGCTACTTTTGTTACAAAATTTACTTTTATTATATTTTTATTTAATAATGTTTAATAAAACATTTTGCACTCTATCCAGTACTTTGTCTCTATTCCAATTCCCCCACACTCATCTTGGATTTTACAGTATACATTTATTTTTACATTTACAAAAATACAATATAAACACACGGCACACAAAACATGTTAAACACTAAAAATTGATGCATGGAGAGGTTTTAAATTAAATAAGTTTCAGCACCTCAACTAAGTTTGAAAATCTACACATAGCAAGGTAAGGAAAAAAAGAGCACAAGCATCTCTCTTGTAGGAATGTTGTCTTCTTAATAGGAGTATTTAGTAGCCATTCCTGGTCTCTCCTGGTCAAAAGGACATGCTGCCATCACACACTACCCCTCTCTCGAACCCAGATGATCCTGAGAACAGGAAAATGCATGATAAGATATTTATCATTTATTATATGTATCTATGCTATTTGTTGAACTTTATTCTAGCAGGCATTATATTTATTTGTAGCATTTATTTATTCATTGTTTACATCTGTGATTAATTTAGTGTACATAAATACTTTATTTTTATGATAAAAAAGTAAAAATTTTAAATGTGCTATGACTAACGGAAGTAATTTTTAATGAGCACTTTATTTCTATTTGACTGTAAATCAGTAGAGAATGTAGACACACCTGATTCCTCACCTTACAGAGTAGAGATGTAAAGTCATTCCTCAGTGCCTCGTGTAGTGTCCGTGCAGCGCGCGCTCATTTCACCCTCTGAGTCGCGCGACAGATGTGCCAGTAGGCATGTTGTTTACAGTACCGTTGTTTTTGTCACAAAAATAAAAACATCCACACGGAGCATTAACAGGTGTCTCACAGTTCATGACCCGAGTGGCGTTTCTTCTTCTTTCTTAGTTTTTTCCGGCGAAAAACAAACCAACTACCTCTCTACCGCCACCTACTGTTTCCGGTTGTGTAAATACGCAAGTGTGCCCGGGATCACAATCGCTATTACAGTGTGAACGCAGACCTGCGGGGGGATTGGGGAGGGGGAGAAATCGTGCTCGGGTACAGAACGGAACAGATCGTTACCAGTGTGAAAACGCCCTAAGACGCATATAGTCATGCTGCACTAAAGGATCCTGTCTATCACGCAATACACAAGGAATTTGAAAAAAAAAAAAAAAAAAACCTCTGCGAATAATCCTCACACCTGTAGTAACCAGTTGCTCTCTCATAAACGGACAAGACATGGTTGTGACAGATTTGAGAAAATTACCTCCACTTATATAGATGCAATCGGGGAAAAGAATATTAGACACACACGGCGATTAACACACGAATGATGACCACAGCCACACACATGTATACATATACTGTATGTATGTTTAAATAAAATATGCAAGATACTTTTCTTTTCCCACGTGACTCAGTCCGCGTCAGTCATACTCTTTAACCAATCAGATGTGACCTCGCCATTTCAACCAATCATAACCCGCCAGGAGCGCAGCCTAAATCCTGTTTACATGAAATAAACCTGCTTCCGAGCAGGTTTAAGCTTACGGACATGTTGGTATGACAGCAAGTGCGAGATGCGCTTTGAAGAACGAAACAATCCAAGATCAGGACAAATCCACAACAATCAAATCCAGCTAATTGAGTTAATGACGTACGAAGAACGGACCCCAGGTCTGTCTCGTCCCAGTTCATTTCAGTTCCAAGTTTGTTTTGTTTCACCAAGGAGCCTGTCTTCATGTTTTGGTCTATGTTTTGTTTCATTTTGTGATTAAAGAGACTTTTTTGTTGTTGTTGTTTAAAACAACCCCCTGTGCCTGCTCTCTTTCTGCCCACGGCAACAATAGCCTGTAATACCACCTTAAACGTGACAGATACAAGAAATTAGAATTTTATGATTCACAGTGTCAAATGCAGCACTAAGATCAAGGAGCACCAGTAGAGCCAGTAATTTTAAAACATCTCTTGTTATACTGAACTTCCAGTCTTACACATTATTATGCTGAGCAATTCCTGCTATCCGTTATCACCCAGATGAGGATGGGTTCCCTGTTGAGTCTGGTTCCTCTCAAGGTTTCTTCCTATTACCATCTCAGGGAGTTTTTCCTTGCCACCGTCGCCCTCGGCTTGCTCATCGGGGACAATCTTGTCATTTTGATTCATATACATTGCATAAAAACTTACTTCTTTTTATTGTGTAAAGCTGCTTTGCGACAATGTCAATTGTTAAAAGCGCTATATAAATAAAATTGACTTGACTTGACTTGACTTTTGTTTTTTCTTTAACATTAACAGGTAAAAGAATGTCATTAAAAAATTCAGTTGTTCAGGCACACTATTTCTAGATTTAAAACCAGAAACTAAGACAATGTTACTAAGCCAACATCCTCGGTAAGCTCCTCTCACCTGGTTTTGGCTCCCTAGATATGCCTCAGTGCTATTGCCATTGTTGTAACCCCATTGTTGAAAAGTTGCCTCTCAACTTATAAAAGATATGGCTTTCTGGTGGTTCAGGATAACAACATAAAGTCTGCTGTCTCCATTTGCTTGGTTTGCTGCTGTCTCCATTTTTGGTGACTTTGTCAGTACTGAGGCAAAGGCCAGGGGTTATAATGACTAAGCATCTCAGAGTAAGAAATAATTTCTGAATGACCAAAAATTATCAATTTTGGTCCTTCTTTTAGGAGTAAAAGTAATTAATCAATGTTAAAATAAATAAATAAATCACACCTACACACATGGACAAAATTGTTGGTACCCTTCGGTCAATGAAAGAAAAACCCACAATGGTCACAGAAATAACTTTAATCTGACAAAAGTAATAATAAATAAGAATTCTATGAATGTTAACCAATGAAAGTCAGATATTGCTTTTCAACCATGCTTCAACGGACAAAAATGATGGTACCCCTAACTTAATAGTTTGTTGCACAACCTTTTGAGGCAATCACTGCAATCAAACGATTCCTGTAACTGTCAATGAGACTTCTGCACCTCTCTGCAGGTATTTTGGCCCACTCCTCATGAGCAAGCTGCTCCAGTTGTTTCCGGTTTGAAGGGTGCCTTTTCCAGACAGCATGTTTCAGCTCCTTCCAAAGATGCTCAATAGGATTGAGGTCAGGGCTCATAGAAGGCCACTTTAGAATAGTCCAATGTTTTCCTCTTAGCCATTCTTGGGTGTTTTTAGCTGTGTTTTGGGTCATTGTCCTGTTGCACGACCCATGACCTGCGACTGAGACCCAGCTTTCTGACACTGGCCAGCACATTTCTCTCTAGAATCCCTTGATAGTCTTGAGATTTCATTGTACCCTGCACAGATTCAAGACACCCTGTCCCAGATGCAGCAAAGCAGCCCCAGAACATAACAGAGCCTCCATGTTTCACAGTAGGGACAGTGTTCTTTTCTTGATATGCTTAATTTTTCCGTCTGTGAACATAGAGCTGATGTGCCTTGGCAAAAAGTTCCATTTTTGTCTCATCTGTCCATAGGACATTCTCCCAGAAGCTTTGTGGCTTGTCAACATTTAGTTTGGCATATTCCAGTGTAGCTTTTTTATTATTTGTTTTCAACAATGGTGCCCTCCCATGTAGTCCACTTTGGCTCAAACAATGACGGATGGTGCGATCTGACACTGATGTTCCTTGAGCATGAAGTTCACCTTGGATCTCTTTAGAAGTCTTTCTGGGCTCTTTTGTTACCATTCGGATTATCCGTCTCTTTGATTTGTCATAAATTTTCCTCCTGCGGCCACGTCCAGGGAGGTTGGCTACAGTCCCATGGATCTTAAATTTCTGAATAATATGTGCAACTGTAGTCACAGGAACATCTAGCTGCTTGGAAATGGTCTTATGGCCTTTACCTTTAACATGCTTGTCTATAATTTTCTTTCGAATCTCCTGAGACAACTCTTTCCTTCGCTTCCTCTGGTCCATGTTGAGTGTGGTACATACCATGTCACCAAACAGCACAGTGACTACCTGGAGCCCTATATATAGGCCCACTAACTGATTACAAGATTGTAGACACCTGTGATGCTAATTAGTGGACACACCTTGAATTAACATGTCCCTTTGGTCACATTATTTTCAGTATTTTCTTAGGGGTACCATCATTTTTGTCCAGGCATGTTCCATGAGTTTATTTTTTTAAATAATTCTGTTGAAGCATGGCTGAAAAGCAATGTCTAACTTTCATTGGTTAACATTCATAGAACTTTTTTAAATTATTACTTTTGTCAGATTAAAGTTATTTCTGTGACCATTGTGAGTTTTTCTTTCATTGACCGAAGGGTACCAACAATTTTGTCCACGTGTGTATCTTCACCAAAATGTACTGTAGGAGAGCTCCAGAGGTGTTCTAACTAGTTAGGAGTACTGAGAAATTATGTTCAGGCAGAGACATGTCCAGATGAGAGACATTTTATTAAAGTATATTAAGTAACAGCAATGATTCGGCTTTGAAACCGTGACAGCCGACAATGTCAGAAATACTAGATTAAACTCTGCCGTTACACCATCGCAGATCATGCACACATTTATTCCCACCACACAGTGTAAAATCAACCAAGAAATCAAGTTGCATTCATGGAGTTGTAGACATCATTCATGGCACACACATTAAAATAACTTTATTTTAACTTTAAAATAAAGATATATATACATTTTATGTATTTATATTTAATAATTTGAGCATACACAATTTTTTTTTAAAGATTTTCTGTTATATGCAGCATTTTGGTTGTATCCCCGGTTTTTATACTTCTCAGTGGTACGTGCAACAGGTGGTATTGATGCTTTCACAAATTGCTCTTTATCTTTAGAGGTAAGAGTAGGTCAGAATTTTGCTGTATTTTATTTCCTTAAATTTAGCTCGCTCTTCCCCAAGTAAAACAAATTGTTTGGGGAAAGTCTCATCCTCTTTCCAGTTTCACTTTCTTTTAAATTTCTCTCTCATTAATCATGCGCAATATGTTGGTAGATGTGCAAATTTTCTTATTTGTTTTTAATGATTCTTTATTGTGTTTATGACTGTTTTTGTATACACCCCCCCCCTGCCCTCATGTGTATTCAATGGTCTTATTTATTCCCTCCCGCCTCCCCTTTCCTGCACCTTTGTGACCTAGCTGTCCAATCTCGTTGTTCAGGCAACTGTACAATGACAATAAAAAGTCTAAGTCTAAAATTATTTTGACAGATCATAAAATTATGACAGACCTACACAGCTTTATAATAGACAAAGCTCACTCTCAGAATGCAAGAAGTTACTAAAAGTGCACAGAGGTTCAGGTGCTGTACCACTGCTCATGTTGCCAGATGCAGTGAGGTCTGCAGAGAAGGACTCCCAGATCTCCCAGCATGATCTGTGCAATCATATCCTCGGGTCATTACATTTACAGCTTTGGACAAACACCCTTATTCAGTGCTACTTACATAAAGTAAGTGCTTTGAAGTTTCCATCAATAAATATATCCTTACATTGGTTCACTAGGTGACCAGTCCTAGAAGTACCATCATGCAAACATTTTCAGGGCTCAGCCCTATGTCGTCATAAGTACTATTCGGACAGGACTAGTTTTACTGGGGGACGTTAGAGAAATTTTGTGATTTTAATCCTGTCCGAATCTGCCATGTCTGTCTTTTTCTCACACGATCTCTGTAAAAATTCCAGAGCAAATTACCTACTGTTTTTCAGCAAACTCGGCGGTCCTCTGAGAAATCTAATCCCGTCCGAATGCGAATGTCCGAAAATGTTTTATTTCCGAAACGTGTTTTCTTGTGTGTTTTGGTCCACATGAACTATCATACAATGTCTAGCGCGCTGGTATTCGAGTTTCTGCTTTCTACGCTCCACTAGAAATCCTCATCCTCAACACGTGGTCTTCCGCAATGCCCACATGAAAAACACAGACACGCCCACCTCCGTAATAAACACGGAGATATTAGTCCCGTCCGAATACATACATGAAATGACAGACGTCGGCTGAAAAAAATTCAAACTCAAACGTCCTCCAGTAAAACTAGTCCCGTCCGAATAGTGCTATAGTTGTAGGGTCCTATTGTTTTCCTAAGGATTTTTTCCCACACCCTAAAAAACACTGGGTTAAAAACAACCCAGTTTGAGTTGTTTTTAACCCAGCTGCTGGGTAAATATTGGACTACATGCTACATGCTGGGTTAATTTAACCCAGCAACATGGGTTATTTGTTTAACCCAGCAAGATGGGTAAAATATTCAATCCAAATGCTAGGTCATATTTACAAAAAACTCCAAGTTTTACAAACCATACATACAGATCTCGCCATTAAGAATGCACGCTTTTTCCTGCGAGATCCCGCAATTTGGCTCACGACATGCCGCGAAATCCCTTAAGCAACATTCGGGAATTTAAATAAATGTGTTGTGCTTCACTGAATATCCGCCAGATGGCGCATGGGGGGACTTTATCTAAAAGCCAGACCAAGTACAACGAAGAATTGTGTATAATTAGTTATCCTAAAACAATATTGTTTCCAATGCTGAAGCAAACATGAATTTTATTTTGTTTTACAATAATAATATTTTATGATGAATGTGCGTATATCTGCTTCATATTATGTTCATAATGATAAAAAGAGATGCCCTAAATTATGAGGCGCCGTATAGGGCTTAAATCAAACTTCACTCATGCACACACACGTGAAACACTTGCATACACATATATGAAACAGTCACACATCTATGTATACTACTAACTGCTCACACAACTACATATGAAATGCGCGCGCACAGACACCTATGAGACGAGCGCACATATACACAAACTCTCCGTGCATACACATATGAGATGCGCGCACATATACAGTAATTATGCGAATGTCCTGATTCGTGAATATGTCAACATGTCTTCGTTAAAACGTAAAAATGTGTCGAGCACCATCAGAAGAACATAAATCCACAATCACATTCCTGCTATTATTTCCAGCCATGGTCAAATAATGGATGAAATAATTATTCAATGCTAGACACAAACAGCAAAAAATCCAGATGATTATTTTTATAAAAAGCCAGAAGAACTTCATGTTTATATTTGTTCCTTCATGTCTTCTGATGGCTTCACTTTACAAAAGGTGCAGACATACTCCCCCAGAAAGTCATCGCCTCTTGCAATAATGCAGATCAAACATACTACAACAGACCATAAATAAAAAGGAATATTTAAGCATATACGCAAAATTTATTTCACTTACATATTACAGACTAAAACAAGGAAAGTAGACGTGCGGTCCAAGAAGGAAACGGGTTTCGTTATTTTACAAAATGTGAATATATTCAGTAAATGTATGAATTACACTCAAAATATCAAATCCAAAGTCTGATTTAATTGATATCATTAAACATTTTATTTGTTTCTATTTATGTTTATGGTTTGCTGGTGAAATACATTTTAGGCAGAGACGTCTGCTCGGTCTTGTTCATTCTTTTTAAACTCCTCAATTCTGCCAATTCCCCCATCAGTGAAACCGGTTTGGTAGGTTCACACCTATCATGAATGAAATGCCGTCTCTACGCGAGAACGGACGGGCTCTGGAAACCCTTCTCGGGGTTTATGCCCTTATTTATTTGAGAGAGAGCGGGATGTTGTGCCAGTAGTAAACTGAGCGCGCACGCTGAACTGTTGCTTAGTCTGTCTGGCAGTCGCGTGTATAAGTGGCCGCGCCGGTGGCTGTTCAGAACTCCGCACGGTAGCAGTCTGTGGTTCCGCCCGTTCTGAACAGTTTAAACACGGCTCTTCCCCTCGCGCCACCCGCGTCATTACAGATACTTTGTGTAATTCACATCTTTACTGAATATGTTCAGATTTAGTAAAATAACGACAACAGTTTCCTTCCTAGACATTTTGTATGAACTGAAGCTCAGCACATCTTCTTTTCTAGTTTTAATATGTAATATTTAAGTGAAATATATTTAGCGAATTTGCCTAAATATTCCTGTTTAAGGACAGGTGTATTACGAAGTGAAGACCTGTTGTTCAGTTAGTGTTAACTATGCGAATGTCCTGATTCGTGAATATGACAAAATATCTTCGTTAAAACGTAAAAATGTGTCGACATTGAGCACCATCAGAAGACACGAATGAACCAAAAATCTATATATTTTTGTAGATATTCTTATATGCACACAAAGTGCTTTGGGCTTTTTATAATAATAAACATAATGTTTTCTTGCTGTTTGTGTTTGTGTCCAGCAAGAATAATAATACCTGGAATGTGGATTTTATGTGAATTTATGACTGAAATAAAGCTGTTCATCGGCGTGCATGAACCCCGATTTGTTCGTAAACTTTCACTTTACAAAAGGCAGCGTTTTGATCAAAAGGCTGATAAACCCAATCGATTTATCGATAAAAATGGCAGAAAGTCATCGCGTCTCGCAATAATCCAGATCAAACACAATACACATGTCCTTTAAATAAAAAGGAATATTTAAGCATATACGCGAAATACATTTCACTTATTATTTCACAATATTACAGATTAAAACAAGGAAAGAAGACGTTCTGAGCTCCAGTACAATGTGCTGGCGAAATATATTTTAGGCAGAGATGTCTGCTCGGTCTTGTTAATTCTTTTTAAACCCCTCAATTCTGCCAATTCCCCCATCAGCGAAACCGGTTTGGTAACTTCACACCTATTGTGAATGAAAGGTGAGAAGAGGGATTACAGTAACTGGGGGTCTGCATGTGTTCACCTCGGAGCGCGCTGTATTCAGCGAGAAGACTAAAACAAAAACAAAATAATGTATGCTTCAGCATTGGAGACAATATTGTTTTAGGCTAACTTTTAATAAAAATTATACACTTTTGTATTCTTTGTTTTACTTCGTCTTTTGCACACGCGTGCATCTTTAAATTCGAATAGAAAATAATAGTGGGCGGTTGAATGAAGTTAAATATACACAAAAAATTAATAATTGCGTTTGCTTTACATTTGAGCACTCATGTGTAAATAGCTTTTTCATTGTATATACTCCCATATCATATATGTGTGTCTAGTACTGTTTTATTCATATTTTACATTACATGCAGTTTGTAATTTACTTGCAATTGTACTTTTAAAATATAACCTACGTATCTACAGTATAAGCATGTTTAACTACTTCAGCGGTGAATGAGAAATTTGGTCTGGTTTTGATAAAGTTCTTATTTGATATAATTGTATTATTTCATTAATTATCTTATTAGAAATACAATTCTTATTCTCTATATTCTTGTCGAATATAGTCCTTCAGAGCAAGCACGGTGTCAGAAGATTCTGCTGAATCTCTTCTCAACTTTCATTCAAGATATGTGTGAATTTATCAAACTGGGTGCGCTGTTGGCAAATACTGTAGGGGTTTTTAGATGAATTAACAAGACAGTGCGGACTATTTATTATAATAAGTGGTGCAGAGGGTTATAATAAACCGAAAAGATAAACACACAAAAAGATGGACAGCTATTTATTTAATTGTCATTTTAAATATTTATCAACAACATCCATCCATCAATGCAGTATTGTTATCGATAAATCGCATGCGTTTATCACCTTTTGATCAAAACGCTGCCTTTTGTAAAGTGAAAGTGCGAGCCGCGGGTTTGAAATAAATTGTAGATTAAATCTCATTTCATTATTATAAACATAATTTATGAATTACACTCGAACGAGCGATAGAGCTCTGATTAGTCTACGTATACTAGTAAATAGGCTCAACATCCCGGAGCCCAAGCCTCATTTAAAGAAAAAAAAAATTAACAAATATTGTAAGTAAACAACAGTAGCACAAGTTTAAAAAAAATATTTAGACTCTAAATAGATGCCGAATTATTTTCTAAGGTGTGCCAGCTGGCACTATTCTTACATTGCTCTTTGTCAGGGTACTGTAAATCGGTCAGTGACAACCCCGTAAAATTCCATGTACTGTAAATAGGTACAGTACAGTACTGTCCATCTGTATGAATTAACCGAGATGCCCATCCCCGTGAAAATGGCGAATTCAGGTAAAGGCTCCTCCGCGAGAGGTTTTGTCCGGACCACTGAGCTTCTACGGATTCTAAAATTGACATTGTTACTGTTTTTTAATACCTGCAGTGGAAGAGTCTGAGAATTTATTTACCATAAGCTTTGTTGTATTGTTTTTAATCACTATACACAACCTATGATTTCACCTATGCTATTTTACAAATGGAATATTTTTATGTTACACACTAAAACTGCTGGGTTAAATGTTAAAGTGCTGGGTAATTTTATCTATTTATTTAGTAGATTGCCTGTTAGAAATACCCCAAATGAAATTAATCCGCTGTTTTAACTACTGCAGAGATAATTAATCAGCGGTAGTTTTCACTACTACTACTAATGATAATAATACTGAATGGAGAAAGCGCAGTCAAAGAAGTATCATCATTGCAGGAGAGAAGAAAATGAAGAATAAATACATATCAGTATTTAAAGTTTGAGCTTGACACGTTTATGAGCTCTGTCGCTTCCTGTCAATGGGCACCTAAGAGAGAGAACACATTTTTGGCTTCAGTAGACACACAATACTTCAGATTGAAACACGACTGCCCCCTACAGGCAATGAACGGCATTTTCACAGCTTCCCGCGAGCTGCCGCGGAAGCGCGCGAGATTCCTTTTCAAGAAACGTGCGTTCTTAATGGCGAGATCTGTATATGCAATAAACACCCAATTACATGTACAAATTATAGAAAAAATATTTATTTTTCAAAAGTACAAGATAAAATAATACAAAACAAGTTCAACAGCGACATCATTATGATACTATTACTGAGAAGCACTAATGTCTTAGAGGAGTGCTGGTCGTTATCTCCCAACATCAGGATGTAGGGGTACGGCCTTGACACTTGCTGGAGATATTCCACAGTGTCGGTTCCAACCTTAGAAAGAAAGATATTAAAGAAAGCAAAAGTTTATGGAAAAATCAAAACTCATAAAAATTGGCAGACAGGTTGTAATCTGCTGCAATTTGGATCCCTGCATAGCTCGTACACACTTGCACATATGCACCTGAAACCCAGTACACATTTAGAGCTCAATACAGGAAGTCAGTTATTTTGGGTCGTTTGCCAAAACACACTCGAATTAATTTGATATACTCTTAGTAGGGAATTTACAGTATATGATTGCCACCAAACCGGTGTGTGATCTAAAGACATTGAGGGTGCAAAATTGGAGAGGGATTTTTTATATTTCCAATGGGTCAGCCGTGACAGTGCCTTAAACTTATGCCGAAAAGTAGTTATTAACTTTCTGTGGGACATCATATTGAGTGACATCATAGTGTGACGCTTTTTTCCAGCATCTGAGGCTTTTTGGAGGTCTAAACATAAAATTCCCACTTTTCTAAAATTATGTCATAATGGTATTGGGATATCCCTTTTAAATGTACTTCCCCACTATGCCCACTGTCTTTCTGATGTGCCCAGACCATACCCCTGGAAAATTTAAGGAACTTAAAGTTACTTTTATTCAACCAGCAAGTTTTTTCTTGATTAGAAATGACACAGGTATCTCCCAGAAGATAATAAGACGATATACAAAAGGCATAATTGTGGGAAAAAATAATCACTCATTTTTTATTTACATTTTTTATTTACATTCCCAAAAAGTTGCATGTCTAAAATTATTCATACCCTTCTCAAAAATCAATAGATAAGCCTTTACTGGCTATTACAGCAATCAAATGCTTCCTATTATTGCTGACCAGCTTTTTGCATGTCTCCACTGGTATTTTTGACCATTCCTCTTTAGCGATGAGCTCCAACTCTTTCAGGTTGGTCTCCTTGCTATCACCCTGATCTTTAGCTCCCACCACAGATTCTCAGTTGGATTTAAGTCAAGACTCTGGCTGGGTCACTGCAAAACGTTTTTGTCTGCTGACCATTTCTTCACCATTTTGCTGTGTGTTTTGGGTCGTTGTCGTGCCCAAGGCCAGGTGTCTCTGCAGGCGGCCTGATGTTGTTGTTGAATTTTGATGACCAGAGTTCGATTCTCGGCCAACGCCCACATTCCAGCCACTAGCTATGGTAGGGAGAACGGGCATAGCTTCTACACTTCACTCAAGCTTGGACTCAGTGTGATTATATTAATTTTAAATGATGATAAACCTGCGTTGTCATCTGAAAATGAGGACTTTGCACAGATTATGCAAAAAGAATTTCTGAAAAGAAGTGAGACAAATACCTGTGTTGCTGTGTTTTTTAGAATATTAGAATCAATCCAACTTATCCAAGCTAATTAAAAAAGTTATTTATGAAGCTTTCTACACTTACTTTCAGTGAGGTTTAGGACTGCCCCTGGGAAAGCATGTGAATCACTGTTTAGGACACTGAGAGCCCCAAAGTTGACTATACATTATAGTGGGTGTTGTAGTTTCGGCAATTTTTTGTAGTTTTAAACTGTGGAAAATCAAAATGGTGAAATCAGCACCAGTTGTGGGTTTATGCACATACAGTAGACAAAACATATAGATGTGTATAAATTCCTGCATGAACTGAACCTAATCAGCCAGCTTCAATTACAATTGTTTCAAGCCCCTATAATAGACCTGTGTATTAATGTCCTAATCTGATCAAAATGACTTGGAAAAGAAAGCCAAACTGGAGAAAAGATGAGACCATTTTGCTTGTGGAGGAGGGAATAAAATCTTATTATGCGTATTATGGATGCCACCGAATGCTAACTCTGGCTAGATAACCTGTGCTATAGCCAGTAAAAAAAACGTTACCTGGTATGAAGTCGAATCAAAAGTACATTCAGATGTTCTTACGCAGCCCCATCCTGAAACTTCAGAAATAATGACTTCATCAAAGAGACAGCGTAGTTAGGTCAGGTTGGCAGCTCGATGGCCAATTGTGTCTGAGCACTTATGGGTAAAGGATCTTTCTCAAGGGTCAAACAGTGGCAGCCTGGCGGCGTCAGGGCTTGCATGAGAGACCTCAGCAGTCAGCAGTTGTCTTTGTCTCTTTGTGGGGGCCCCCTCTGCTCCCACAAAGAGACAAAGAAAAGAAAAAGAAAAACAAGGGTGACACTAATGCAGTGCTAAAAGCTATAAAGGAACTTTAAGCTAAACATGATGAGTTCTCAAAAACTTTATATGAAAAAGTCACTACTGTCGAAAAAGTATTTTATACAAACCAAGAATGTCTTCACTCAAGATTACAGTTAACCTGCTTGTTATTGATGTAAGTCATCAGAAAACCAAAACGATTTGAAGAAATAGTGGAGCAAATTAAAGGTAGAATATTAAAAATAACTAGCAGACATGCAAAGGTACAACCAGTGCTAACTGCTGAAACTGCACGGCTTAAAGAAGGATTGGGGAGGATATATTGCAGGTTATTATCAATATTTTGTGGGAAGTTGTCCCCACATTTTAGGACAAGCTGAAAGATGTTGTTGACAATGCATAATGCCTGGAGCTATACAGGAAGGGCAGATCTATCTGCTCAGTCATTGTGATCGTTTACTACCAGTATCGGATTTGGAGGGAAAGAGATTCCAATTTCCTTCGTTGTCTTACTGAAGCTCCAGAGGATAAAACTGCTGGGGACAAACTGTGTCCCTTGCTTAAAAAGGGAGGGAGAAACATACTGTAGGAAGGCTTTTGTATGGTACCTCCATATCATCAATATATCTCATTTTTTTGTATAGGTTTATATTATTTAGGTTGATCAATATATATTCCAGTGTTGAATTTGCTGTAAATGTATGATGTAGTCTGTACTTGGCTATGACCTTAGAACTAGTCTTTAGGCAGGAGAAGAATAACTTCTGTAACTGGTCGCATAAAAGTCTTTATACTGCCTTGGACACTTGCTTTTAACTCAATCTTTCTCACACGATTGTCCTTTCAGGGGAATGTGGCAGTGACCCGCTGTTGCGATGGATTTGCTTGTCCTTAAGCAAGACTAGGTCACCAACTTGGAGGTTTCTGTGGAATACAGTCCATTTTTGTCTCTGTTGCAGAGTAGGTAAATACTCTCACCTCCAGCGTGTCCAAAACTGGTTGGCAAGAGCCTGGACCTGTCTCCATTGTTTGGTGTAAAGGTCTTTATCCAGGAAGTTTCCAGGTGCAGGCAAGAGGCAAGATTTCTGTGTGAGGAGCATTGAGAGGAAGATGATGAAGGGATTCTCTGGATCTGAGGAAACTGGCAGGAGAGGCCTGGCATTTATTATTGCTGTAACTTCGGCCATGAGTGTGCATAACACTTCGTGATTTAGCTGTACCTTATTTTGAAGTGGCATGGAGTCTAGGATTCTACGAGCAATGCTAATGATACGTTTCCAGGAACCTCCCATGTGGGAAGCATGTGGCAGATTGAACGCCCAGATTGAACGCATTTGTGGATTACAGAGTTGACTAGTCTTTTGAAGCCTAAAAGCCACAATCCTGCAGCTCTAATTGCGCTCAAGTGACGGCCTTGGTGGTTCACCTGCTCGTGGTGGTAACGGGTGAGCAGGAGGGAAATGTGACTGTCCTTGGGTAGAATTATTGGGTTCTTATCAACATTCTCAACTTCACAGTGTGAGTATGAGTCAGCGTCCAACATATACGAGTTAGGTTTTCAGGACTGGGCTGAGCTTTTGTAAGGGGCTCTGCCTTGGGATTGGCCTTCCAGCTTTTAGGGCAGATAGTTCCTTTTCAAAGTTGGCCTGTTGTGTCTCTTTGAGGCTCACGTTTTTTGCCTGAGCCATCTCAGGTTGTGTATGAGGTAAGTGACATTTGTGCCAGCCCTTACATGCTTTGTTTGGATTTGTGCCATTGAAAGATTTTGCGATATGAATAAGGATGAACCTGTAGACTTTACTAGTTGTGATGCTAACAACGACCTTGATGCATGGTCTGCTGGGTTTTCCTCTGTCCGAACATAGTACCACTGTTCTGACTTAGAGGACTGGCGAATACGCTGTACTCTGTTGTGGACATATGTGTAAAACCTTTTTGACTCATTACAGATGTAGCCAAGTACTACTGTGCTGTCTGTGTGAAAATGCACTGCATCAAAACATAGGTCCAATTCATCCTGAATAAGATGAGCCATTTCCACTGCCAAGACAGCTGCACACAGTTCTAGCCTTGTTATTGTAGGTTCTGACTGGGGGGCTAGCTTTGCCTTGCCAATTATGAATCCAACCTCAACCTTTCCATCTGTTTGAAGTGTTTTCAGGTAGGGTACAGCTCCTACTGCCTTAGTTGATGCGTCTGAGAATAGACATAGTTCTTTGTGTGCTGCTTGACTAGGTGAAGTTGATGTGTAGGATCTTGGAATATGTAGATTTCTTAAGTACTGAAGGGAATTTCTCCAGTTCTCCCATTTGCCTTGTTTATCTTCTGGAAGATGTGTGTCTCATTCTGAAGATTCTGAGGTACGTTCTCTTAACAGAGCTCTTCCTTGGATTGTGACAGGTGCTAATACTCCTAAGGGATCAAAAATACTATTGACAGAGGAAAGGACACCGCAATGGTTTGTGGTAGATATCGAGTAGGTGAATGTGTCTGACTTGATCTCCCAAATGAGACCTAAGCTTCTCTGTGACGGTGCTTGTTCACCACCTAAAGCCAAGTCTTTAACAACTGGTGCACAATCTTCAGGGCAAAAGGCCTCTGTTACTGTCTGAGAGTTAGAGGCGAATTTATGCAGGCGCAAGTTGGACTCGGCGAGTGAGGCTTGTGTCCTTTGCAGCAAATTTATCGCCTCAGCAGAAGATGGCAAAGAAATCAAGCCATCATCTACATAGAAATGCCTTTCCACAAACTTTACTGTATCTTGACCATACTCGTTAGCTCCTTCTCCGATTGCCTTGCGCAGTCCGTAAACAGCAACGGCAGGAGACCGTTGCCAAAGACATGAACTTTCATTGCCATAGCCGATAACTTCCTTGTCGACATCGTTGTCCTTATGCCACAAAAAACAGAGAAAGTTGCGGTTGTCCTCACGTACCATGAAACAGTGAAACATTTGTTGTATGTCAGCCATAATGGCGACTTTTTCTTTCCGGAAACGTAGAAGAACGCTGATGAGTGTGTTGTTACGATCAGGGCCAGTAAGGAGCACATTGTTAAGGGAAACGCCTGCATACTGAGCAGTGGAATCAAAAACAACCCTGATCTGATCAAGCTTTTGTGGGTGGTATACTCTGAATGTTGGGAGATACCAACACTCCTCTCCCTTTTTTAGAGGGGGTGTTACCTCGGCATGACCACTGGCCAAGATCTTTTCCATAAAGGCCACAAATTGTTGCTGCATTTGGGGCTTCCTTTTTAAGTTTCGTTTTAGAGATGAGAACCAACTTATTACCTGCTCCTTGTTGTTTGGTAATTGCTGACGAGGTTCTTTGAAGGGGAGGGGGGGCGACCCAACTATTGTCTTCATCTCTGTACATGTTTTGTCCATTATTTGGAGGAAGAGGGTGTCCTCTATAGAGGGAGCTGGTTTATTGTCAGTTTCTGTTTGATAAAATACTGTCTTTCCCATAGTTTGCTCAGTTGCTTTTACAGGCCTGATGATTTGGGACACTTCTTTGACGTGCAAAAAGCTATCACAGGGATCGAAAACTGTGGGGCGTCCACTTTCTAGAATGATTGTCTTAAATGTGCTGATTGTCGGCTTATGTACATTACCTAGACACGCGTCCCCGACTATGACCCAACCGAGATCTAAGCGTTGAGCAAAGGGGGCATTATGAGGGCCATTGATTTGCTGCCTGACCTTATGTACCTTTACAATATCTCGCCCTAGTAGCAAAAGTATTTCAGCCTTTGGGTCTAATTCTGGAATGTACTTGGCTATGTGTCTGAGGTGTGGCTGGTGAAGCACTGCACTAGGTGTAGGAATCTCACACCTATTGTTGGGAATGTCCTGACACTCTCAATAAGTGGTGGAAAGGGGATAACTACGGACCGATCTAAGGACTCGATCTGAAACCCTTCAGCCATTTTACCCCATGTCTCTACAAGGCTGGAACATGTCCTAAGGTTGTAGGATAAAGGTTAGTTTTCAACATCAAAGAGTTGAAATAACTCGGGCCTGGCTAAAGAGCGATTGCTCTGATTGACCAGAATTACATAGGCTTTAATTGCCTTGCCCCTAAAACATTTGGGGTATATCCTAGTGAGACAGATTTTTGAACAAGAGCGACTCCACTGACCTGGACCACACACTTCTGTGCAGTTTGTTGTAATGTCGACAGTGTCGGAAGGATTTTCTCTCTCTCCCCACCATTCTCTTGCTCTGGTGGGAGAGCCTATGGTGGAGGACCTGGATGCATAACTGTGTCGTGACTTGTGCTGTTACATTCAGAGCACTTTACTGTAGATTTACAGTCCTTAGCGAGATGAGTGTCTAAAGAACAACATTTGAAGCATATTCCTTTCTTCTTTGAGGAAGGCCTTTCTTTCGTCCAGAGGTTTGTTCCTGAATGTTCTGCATTTTTTGAGTGGGTGTGGCTTGTTATGTAATGGACAGTTCCTGTTAAAGTCCTTATTTGGGGGTGAAACATTTGTTTTGTGTACTGAGATTGGTCTATTTGTGTTAAAGTTCGTTATGTTAAGTTTGTCTAGTTTAGAGTGTGTTTGACTACTTTGTTGATTAAAACTAGGGTCATTACGTTTCTTGGCCTCTTTGCATATGAATTTGCAAAAGTAGTCGAAAGGTGGAAAGCAGCCATCATTGTCCTCTTTATATTGTGACCCGTGAGACATCCACTTCTCCTGAAGTCCATATGGGAGTTTGTCTACAATCGGTCCTATTCCGTGTGAAGTATCGAGATATAGTAGGCCAGAGAGATAGCCATCTTCCTTGGTGCCTTGGATCTCTTGTAGCAGATCCCCGAGCTCACGCAGCTTAACATGGTCTTTAACTGTCAATCTTGGAAAACTATTCAGACGCTGAAACAGTGATTTTTCAATTATCTCGGGTGCTGCATAACACCCGCGTAGTCTCTCCCATGCCTTCCAGTGTGGGGTTGTTGACATATACTGAGCGTATATGCTTTACCTGATCGTTTGATTCCATTCCTAACCATTTTATTATGAGATCTAGCTCTTGGGTGGATGTGAGGTGGACGTCGGAGATTGCACCATAGAATGAGGAGTACGATGCTCTGAAATTCTCTGGCCTATCATCATATTGGTAAAGGCCTGAAGTGATTAGGTCTCGCCGTGCCATATATTGGGCAAATGGCTCAGCTGGGTGTGACATGCTTGCTGGGGTGTTGTAATGAGGTGTGAATGGTGAAGAAAATGGGTTGAGAGGGGTGTGCGTTTGTTCCATTTTGTATTTTATCTCACCTTTAAGCTGACTGGGCATATTTTGAACATTCTGTTTTGAATAAATATTCAAAACCGGAACCGGAAGTATCACCTTGGAAACCGGAAGTAGCGTTTAGCGGTGATATTCGTATATATATATATATATATATAACGATACACAACCATGAAACATTCATTCAGACAATAACACTATATAACATTTAAAAACTATTTAATTAAATGAACTTTTATTAAAGATAAGTGCCTTAAGGTCAACACATTAACACTTTAAATAAAGAATTAAATATGGATAATACTAGTAAGATCAAAACTCTACAATCAAAATACCAGCCTTTGATTTTGCTCAAGTTCAGATTCATCTATAGATAATTTCCACCAAAACAGTCCACAGGTTCACAGGTTATAACATTGTTTTATTTTGTTTCACGCACCTCTTGTTGACTGACACGTGTTTCTTTAATCTGGACATTAAATATTATACTGATAATAAATGAATTATTTTAGTCTAAAGGTGGTAGCGGATATTGGAAATTCAACCATTAGCTTATTTCAATATTATTGTGCTAAAATAGCTAAATAATTATTTGTGAATGATTACAAAAATTACAAAACCAAGTGGGATTTTTTTTTATTGGATCAGAAACAAAGCTATAAAATTATCTAAAGAATTAAAATACACCAACAATTCAAAGGTAAGTAATTTATTGAACAAACTGACATTTTTGATTAGTTTAGTTGCACTCACACCTGAGGAAGATACAAAACTAACTAGTATACAAATTTACCTTGATCAAAGATACTTGATACTTGATCAAAAGCACTTAAAGTGCTTTCATTAGGTTTCTTGCCAAATGGCTTAGGAATGGTGAGAAGAATATTAGCTCTGGAAGAGAATATATAAGTCTATTATATAATAATAAAGTACTATATAATAATTATATAATAATAGTTCATCAGCACTTTTGGGATGTGATTAAAATGCCCCTATTTCTAATGTTTAATTAACATTGTTAAAAGTGTATCAATGAAAAATAAATGATTGCATCAGTGAAGCAGGATGTCATTTGTTTAAACCCTAAGTCAGACAAGGATATCTCACTAATTGAAAATTGGCATCCAACTACACTTTAAAATGTTGATTAAACTTCTAGCTTTGGTCTTTGCCAGTAGACTTAAAAAGTAGTTTATTCTGTGATTGGGACATCATAACAGTAATAACATGAGGCTCATTCTAGATCTTTTGGACTATGCACATCTAATTTATGATGACTCCATTATTTTTCAGCTCCATTATTTTTCAGTGTAAGGGACCACCCCTAGAGGGCACTGTGTGCCGGATAAGTTTGTGTGTGTAGTTTTTGGTTTGTAGACTCAGTTTCCTAGAAGGCACCACAGTCAGGTGATGAGGGAGCATTAGTAATGTCAAGTGGACATTTATTTTGGTTTTGTATTTGGTTTAAGTTATGTTATGCAACCTCTCTTTTAAATAGGCTCTACCCATAGCAAAGAAACTCCAAATGAGATCTCATGTTAATCTCTTCTTTGTCTCCTAGACAGAAATGAGCCATCTTTGAGACTTGAATAAGATTTAGATGTTTTCTTCATCATCTCAAGGGTGTCTCAAATGTGGCTCATTACCTCTAAATCTCAGAGATATTCATATTTGTCTTGTGTGTGACTCATATAGTTTTTGTTTCACCAAAGCAATGTTTCCCACACATAAAGTATACATTACTTGTAAACTGTGCATTTGGTTTTTCTGATATGATCCTTTAAAAAAAATGCTGCTTAGTCACATGTGTATAGTTAGTTAAAATGAAATTAATTGAGTTCTCTATATTGAGGAATATATTCTGCTGAAAAAAGGCAGTCTATATTGCATAATCCTGACTCATATACAGTATATTTATTAAAACATAATGCAAAGAATGGCTAAAAATTCTTTGGGGTTTAAGGGCTAGGGTTCTCTGGCAAACAGTGCCATCTACACTAAAGAGTGTTTAGTATTTTTTATATACATCCATTTACTTTTCACATACGGGTAGATGGACGGGAGGGTTAGTATGTTGGATCTCTAAAATGAAGATATGTAGATATGTACGTTGGTAACAACTAAAGTCAATTATAAAATTGCTTTGTAATAGACAAATGTTTTACAGATCTGGCCATTAAGAATGCACGCTTTTTCCCGCGAGATCCCGCAATTTGGCGCGCGACATGCCGCGAGATCCCTCAAGCAACATTCGGGTATTTAAATAAATGTGTTGTGCTTCACTGAATATCCGCCAGATGGCGCATGGAAGGACTTTATCTAAAAGCCAGACAAGTACAACGAAGAATTGTGTATAATTATTTAGCCTAAAACAATATTGTTTCCAATGCTGAAGCAAACATGAATTTTATTTTGTTTTACAATAATAATATTTTATGATGAATTTGCGTATATGTGCTTCATATTATGTTCATTATGATGAAAAGAGATGCCCTAAATTATGAGGCGCCGTATAGGGCATAAATCAAACTTCACTCATGCACACACACGTGAAACACTTGCATATACATATATGAAACAGTCACACATCTATATATATACTAACTGCTCACACAACTACATATGAAATGCGCGCACACACGCCTATGAGACGCGCGCACATATACACGAACTCTCTGTGCACATACACCTAGATGTGCGCACATATACAGTAATTATGCGAATGTCCTGATTCGTGAATATGTCAACATATCTTCGTTAAAACGTAAAAATGTGTCGAGCACCATCAGAAGACATGAAGGAACTATAGGAAATATATAAAAAGCCCGAAGCACTTCATGTTTATATGTCTTTTTTGCTGTTTATGTCCAGCATTGAATCATTATTTCATCCATTATTTGACCACGGCTGGAAATAATAGCTGGAATGTGATTGTGGATTTATGACTGATATAAAGCTGTGATATCATTAAACATTTTATTTGTTTATATTTATGTTTATGGTTTGCTGGTGAAATACATTTTAGGCATGGACGTCTGCTCGGTCTTTGTGAGATAATGGGTCTTTGCGCCCCGACGTCCACAAAAGGGTTCTCCAACACCACAAAAAAAAGGAAAAAAGGGAAAAAATAATCCCAAAAATGATGGCAATACTCGCAGAGGTGTTAAAAGAAAAAAAGTGATAATTTATTTACAGTGCTTGAGAGGTGTAAGAGTCCCAGTGGAAAAAAAACAAACAAGCCAGTATGCAGGGTCAGTTTACCTGGCGAACGAGCGTGCAACTGTGGTGCCGTGAGCAATATTCAAATACTTTGTGTGTATATATAGTTATATGTTTGTTTGTTTGTTTTGGTTTTGTATACTATTTATGTGTTACTTTGTATATAGCTTTGGTTTGGTTTTTTCCACTGGGACTCTTTACACCTCTCAAGCACTGTAAATAAATTATCACTTTTTCATTTAACAGCTCTGCGAGTATTGCCATCATTTTTGGTATTATTTTTTTTCCCTTTTTCCCCTTTTTTTTGTGGTGTTGGAGAACCCTTTTTTTGGACGTCGGGCCGCAAAGACCCATTATCTCACATTTGGTGTCAGAAGTGGGATGGCTACTCGCAAGACAGTGATGAGAGGCCGGAAGCCTAGGGTAGGGCTTCGCTCCCAGTCCAAAGCTATGGCTGAGAAGGATGTGGCCTGGGACACGTCAACTCTACAGAAGAGGAGAGAGAGGAGGATCTCTTGACTGTTCGTCCCAAGTCCACATCATCTCAAGACAGACCCGTCTCTCCTGCAGCATCATCTGGAGGTGGGATGCGCGACTTCCTAAGCGCTCAAGAGCAGAGAGAGCAACGTTATCTTCTGGAGCTACAGAATCTACGAGAGTCAATTCTGCAAGCTGTTCGACCAGCTGAGGGGCCATGTGAGGTCGAGAGTCCGCGGATGGAGCTCCCAACACCAGCTCAGCATAGGAGAACAGCTTACCAGAGAGACAGAGACACACCAACCAACATGGGGCCCAGCAGCCAGCCGACGCTACGAACAGAGCCAAAGCTGCCAGTCTTCCAGCAGGGGGAGGACATCGAGAACTTCTTGCATCGCTTCGAGCGTCTGGCTAAAACCTGGAGGTGGCCAGAGGACGAGTGGAGTTATCATCTTGTTCCACTGTTAACCGGGCAGGTGCTGGAGGCATACCTGGCTATGGATGAGGACCGAGCGGAGATCTATGCTGACTTGAAGGAGGCACTCTTGGAAAAGTTTAACATCTCCCCAGAGACCTACCGTCAGCGATTGGGGAGTCACCAACTGAAACCTACTATCAGCTGCAGAACTTGTACCGTCGTTGGGTGAGGCCTGAGCTGCACACAAAGGAGGAGATCGGTGAGACAGTAGTCCTGGAACAACTACTTTGTGTTCTTCCCTATGAGATCCGAGTATGGGTGAAGGAACATGAGCCAACAACTGGACTTGATGCTTCTAAACTGGCTCAGCAGTACATCAATGCTCACTGTGGTATTCAGCGCTCACAACCCACGAAAGGTAACTTTAAAAGTTCTAGCAGTGGCTCTGATGCACCTCGTGTTGACTTATTTGTTATTATTGCCAACAACAGGGTCACAAAGCAACTGTGTGTCCGGTTCGTAAAACAAAATTGACTGGGTTTTGCTACGTCCCAAGTGAGGAGGACATTGATTTGAACAATCCATGCAAAACACAATATGTTCAAGTGACTGTAAATGGAAAATGTCTGAATGCTCTCTTGGACACTGGCAGCTCATTAACATTGCTCAAAAGAAGTCACATGTCACATGTTCCATTTGCTAATCTGGTCAATGTACAATGTGTTCATGGGGATGTGAAGCAGTACCCTCAAATAGAAGTTAATATGTGTGTACAAGACCAAACTTATTTGTTGAATGTGGCTGTTGTTGATGATCTACCTGCTGATATGATTTTGGGAAGAGTGCTTACTGAACTGTTAAATTCCACCAATGACTTAGTAATCGCTTCTGACCATACTGAGGTTGCTTATCCTGTTGTAACACGAGCCCAGGTTAGAGCAGGTCTGCAGCCTTTGCCAGATTTACACCATAGTCTGTGGCAAGGCGGGACTAAGGGCCCCAGAATGACACGTCGTCAACGACGACTAGAAAAAGGTCTTGGTACCCCAGCCCCTGAGATCCAAACTGAGGGTCTTGAAGTTCATGGCTGGAAGGTCCCAGAAAATATTGCAGAACTGCAAAGAGCGGATGAGTCTTTAAAACCACTGTTTGCTAAAGTGTTTGATGAAAAACAAGCTGACTTGTGTGGTGAAAGATATGTTGTCATCAATGATGTGTTGTATATGCAAACGCCTGAATTCACCCGTTTGGTTGTCCCTACTTGTTGTCGTCCCATTGTTTTACACTTAGCACACAGTATCCCATGGGCAGGACATATGGCACACCAGAAAACATATGCTCACATAAGCTCACGATTTGTTTGGCCCTCCATGTACACTGATGTACAGGCTTACTGCACCACATGCCCCACATGCCAAAAAACAAGTGCTGTGCGCCGACAGGATAGGGCACCTTTACTTCCTCTGCCTGTGATCTCTGTCCCCTTTCAGCGTATCGCCATGGACATTGTGGGACCTCTGGAAAAGAGCAGTGCAGGGCACCAATACATCCTGGTCATCAGCGATTATGCAACAAGGTATCCTGAGGCTGTCCCTCTTCGTTCCACGACTACGCCCAAGATCATCAATGCTCTTGTCCAGCTGTTCTCTAGAGTGGGGATACCAGAGGAAATCCTCACAGACCAGGGGACCAACTTCACGTCATGGTTGATGAAGCTACTACATCGACAGCTAGGCATCACCGCGATCAAGACCAGCCCATACCACCCTCAGACTGATGGACTGGTGGAACGTTTTAACCAAACACTCAAGAACATGCTCCGCAAGTTCGTCTTGAAACTGGAAGGGACTGGGATAAGTGGCTACCATTCTTGTTGTTTGCCTACAGGGAGGTACCACAAGCATCTACAGGCTTTTCTCCATTTGAACTCCTGTATGGATGGCAGGTCCAAGGGCCACTGGATCTCCTGTGAAAGAGCTAGGGAGGCCACTTCGTCTCATATGATGGGCAAGTCTGAGAAAGACATTGTCCAGTACGTCCTGGAGATGAGAGACCGTCTGGAGCGCTACAGGGAGATGGCCCAAGAGAACCTCCGACAGGCTCAACAAGCACAAAAGAAATGGTATGACCAGCAAGCCAGAACCAGAGAGCTGAAACCTGGACAAAAGGTACTGTTACTGCTCCCTACCTCGACGAACAAACTACTGATGAAGTGGCAAGGGCCCTACTCTGTTGTTCGCAAGATGGGACCAGTGACATACGAAATTCATCACCCTGATAAAGGCAAGGCAACACAAACTTACCACATCAATCTGCTGAAGGAGTGGAAAGAGCCACCCAGCAAACCTGAAACGGCTCTGCTGATTCGGGAAGTGGAAGAGGATCAAAAGGATGATCAACCTGAGCCAACGCTGAAGGAGACAGCACAGCCAGCAGGTGTTGATCTGCTTCATCTGGAAAAGCTCAAGCAAGCTGAGCTGCACCATCTTCTGGATCAGTACCCTTCGTTGTTTTGCCAGAGGCCTGGGCGGACCAACCTGGTACAACATGAAATCCACCTTCTTGATCCAACACCTTCCCGTCAGCGACCATACAGAGTACCTGAAAGGCTGGTGGCACCCCTGAAGGCAGAGATTGGGACAATGCTGGAGTCGGGAGTTATTGAACCCTCCAAGAGTGAGTGGAGTAGCCCAATTGTTATCGTCCCTAAGAGAGACACCACCTTATGTGTTTGCATTGATTTTAGAAAACTGAATGCCCAATCAAGATTTGATGCTTACCCTATGCCACGCATCGATGATCTTCTGGAAAGGATCGGCCAAGCCAAATATATCACCACCTTGGATCTTTGCAAAGGGTATTGGCAAGTGCCCCTGGAGGAGGCGTCCAGACCCTACACGGCGTTCCGTACCCCACTGGGACTGTTCCATTTTACAATTTTACCGTTCGGACTGCATGGGGCACCCGCAACGTTTCAACGTCTGATGGACCAAGTCCTCAGGGGCTGTGAAGAATGGTCAGCTGCCTACCTAGATGATGTTGTCATATACAGTACAACCTGGGAAGACCATCTTCTGCACCTTAAAAAGACCCTGAGCAAGATCCAAAAGGCAGGCCTGACCTTAAATGTGGCTAAATGTGAGTGGGCTAGATCAGAAACCAACTACCTTGGACATTTCCACCTGGGAAATGGGGAGCTGAGACCTCAAGTGGACAAAGTAGAAGCCGTGCAGTGTAGTCCAAGACCGAGGACCAAGAAAGAGGTCCGGTCTTTCCTGGGGCTGGTGGGATGATATCGACGCTTCATCCCACACTTCTCCACTACTGCTGTCCCACTAACCAACCTGCTTGGCAAAAGTGTTAAGAACCCCATTACTTGGACGGAGGAGTGTGAAGCAGCCTTTAACAACTTAAAAAAGCAGATGTGTTCATCTGTTCATCTGTGTTCAGGCTGTGGTGATGCGGGTGCACACGCATGCCATTTGCCTACTGGTTCACATACACGCAAATATATCCACTCCATTTCCATTCCCCCAACAGTAGTCCATGCTGTGCATAACAACACATTCACCCACACACATTTAAAGCTGTTTGTCGTCTTTTCCTTTGGTTTTGTCTTGTGTTTTATATTGTTTGTGTATCTACCGGTGTTCAGTGTTTGTTAGCGTCTGCTTAGTCGGTCTTTCGCGTTGCTTTCCGACCATCGGCTGGCCAACCCGAGCGCCACCTGGCGGCCTGGCGATATAGTGCCAGAGTTGCGGCGCGCCGGCGCAGAGCAACCGGAAGCCGACTCGTCCATTGTTTGTTGTAAGGGGGAAGTATGAATTTTGTGTTTAATTTGTAATGTTTCGTTCCGTTATTTGTGTATATGTTTAGTTTGTTTAGAGTAATTAAACAAAGGAGCATGAAGTGGATGCGGGAATATATGTATTTTATGTGTGTGGTTAAGAAAATGCATACACTTAACATTTCATACTTCCCTTTTCAATGGATTTCACTTGGTTTGTTCTGAGGGGGCGGGGTTTGAACCATAAAAGGGAGCCCCAAACCAGTATGCAGGGTCAGTTTACCTGGCGAGCGAGCGTGCAACTGTGGTGCCGTGAGCAATATTCAAATACTTTGTGTGTAGATATAGTTATATGTTTTTTTTTTTTTGGTTTTGTATATTTATTTGTTACTTTGTATATAGGTTTGGATTGGTTTTTTCCACTGGGACTCTTACACCTCTCAAGCACTGTAAATAAACTATCACTTTTTCATTTAACACCTCTGCGAGTATTGCCATAATTTTTGGGACTATTTTTTTTCCCTTTTTCCCCTTTTTTTTGTGGTGTTGGAGAACCCTTTTTTTGGACGTCGGGCCGCAAAGACCCATTATCTCACAGTCTTGTTCATTCTTTTCAAACTCCTCAATTCTGCCAATACCCCCATCAGTGAAACCGGTTTGATAAGTTCACAGCTATCATGAATGAAAGGTGAGAAGAGGGATTACAGTAACTGGGGGTCTGCATGTGTTCACCTCGGAGCGCGCAGTCACGTTGTATTCAAAAAATAGACTAAAACAAAAACAAAATCATTTTTGCTTCAGCATGGGAGACAATATTGTATACACTTTCGTATTCTTTGTTGTACTTCGCCTTTTTGCACACGCGTGTGCATCTTTAAATTTGAACAGAAAATAATAATGAGCTGGTAGGCACGTAACTTAAACGGTTAAATATACAGAATAAATTAATAATTGCGTTTGCTTTACATTTGAGCACTCTTCTTCATTGTATATACTACCATATCATATATGTGTGTCTAATACTGTTTTATTCATATTTTACATTACATGCAGTTTGTAATTTACTTACAATTGTACTTTTAAAATACGCAGGACTTCAGATGGGTAAACGAAATAGGAGTATGTGAGAGTGCTTGTGATACTCACAGGAAGACCTTTCCGTGTGGAGATAGCGTGGGATTATTAATTAACAATTTAAACGGAAACAAAAGGAAACTGAAAACACAAAATAAACAGAGCTCCGCCGTCTCTACGCGAGAATGGACCGGCTCTGGAAATTAAGCAAAAACTTGTATCCTCTCGGGGCTTATGTCCTTATTTATTTGAGAGAGAGAGCAGGGGGTTGTGGCACTAGTAAACTGAGTGCGCACGCTGAACTATTGCTTAGTCTGTCTGGCAGTCGCGTGTATAAATGGCCGCGCCGGTGCCTTTAAGCGCGGCTCTGCCCGTTGCGCGACCCGCATCGTTACAAATACTTTGTGTAATTCACAAATTTACTGAATATGTTCAGATTTTGTAAAATAACGACAACAGTTTCCTTCCTAGACATTTTGTATGAACTGAAGCTCAGCACGTCTTCTTTTCTTGTTTTAATCTGTAACATTTAAGTGAAATATATTTAGCGTATTTGCCTAAATATTCCTTTTTAAGGACAGGTGTATTACGAAGTAAAGACCTGGTGTTCAGTTAGTGTTAACTATGCGAAAGTCCTGATTCGTGAATATGACAAAATATCTTCGTTAAAACGTAAAAATGTGTCGACATTGAGCACCATCAGAAGACACGAATGAACAAAAAATCAATATATTTTTGTAAATATTCGTATATGCACACGAAGTGCTTCGGGTTTTTATAATAATAAACATAATGTTTTCTTGCTGTTTGTGTCCAGCATTTCATCCATTATTTGACCATGGCTGGAAATAATAGCTGGAATGTGGATTTTATGTGAATTTATGACTGAAATAAAGCTGTTCATCGCCGTGCGTGAACCCCGATTTGTCCGTAAACTTTCACTTTACAAAAGGCAGCGTTTTTGATCAAAAGGCTGATAAACCCGTTCGATTTATCGATAAAAATAGCAGAAAGTCATTGCGCCTTGCAATAATCCAGATCAAACATAATACACATGTCCATAAATAAAAAGGAATATTTAAGCATATACGCAAAATACATTTCACTTATTATTTCACAATATTACAGATTAAAACAAGACGTGCTGAGCTCCAGTACAATGTGCTGGCGAAATATATTTTAGGCAGAGACGTCTGCTCGGTCTAGTTAATTCTTTTTAAACCCCTCATTTCTGCCAATTCCCCCATCATCGAAACCGGTTTGATAACTTCACACCTATTGTGAATGAAAGGTGAGAAGAGGGATTACAGTAACTGGGGGTCTGCGGGTGTTCACCTCGGAGCGCGTTGTATTCAGCGAGAAGACTAAAACAAAAACAAAATAATGTTTGCTTCAGCATTGGAGACAATATTGTTTTACATTTACATTTAGGCATTTGGCAGACGCTCTTATCCAGAGCGACTTACAAAAAGTGCTTTAAAGTTTACATTACTGGACAGATACTTACACTGGGTTAACTTGGTCAATAACTAAGTGCGATTAGTCTAACACAACATTGGAAGAGGGTTTTTTTTGGGGCGGGCGGGGGGGGGGGGGGGGGGGTTAGTCCTGTAAGTACTGGACTAAATGGTAGTAAAGGTACTATTTGGTCCTGTACCAATTTGCATCAAACTGAATCTCTCTGAGTAAGTAAGCATATTAATAAATAATGAATCATTATATTGTCACCCCATGGGAGAACATGACCAAATTACTGCATAAACACTGGAACACGAGAATTTAATAATTTAATTAAACACGAATATCCTTAATGTGTTAAAATGTTGGATTTTTATTTAAAAGCCAAATATATATTTATATGTGTGTGTGTGTGTGAAATGTGTGGCATTTTTTAGACTAACTTTTAATAAAAATTATACACTTTTGTATTCTTTGTTTTACTTCGTCTTTAAATTTGAACAGAAAATAATAGTGGGCTGGCAGGCACGTTATTTTTTCATGCAACTTAATCAGCTGAATGAAGTTAAATATACACAATAAATTAATAATTGCGTTTGCTTTACATTTGAGCACCAATGTGTAAATAGCTTTTTCATTGTATATACGCCCATATCATATATGTGTGTCTAATACTTTTTTATTCATATTTTACATTACATGCAGTTTGTAATTTATTTGCAATTGTACTTTTAAAATATAACCTACGTATCTACAGTATAAGCATATTTAACCACTTCAGCAGTGAATGAGAAATTTGGTCTGGCTTTTAGATAAAGACCTTATTTCATATAATTGTATTATTTAATTAATTATCTTATTTGAAATACAATTCTTATTCTCTATATTCTTGTCAAATATAGTCCTTCAGAGCAAGCACGGTGTCAGAAGCTCGATCAATCGATCAATGCAGTATGTCTGCATTTTAATCGATAAATCGCATGCGTTTATCACCTTTTGATCAAAACGCTGCCATTTGTAAAGTGAAACTGTGAGCCGCGGGTTTGAAATGAATTGTAGATCAATTTTAAAGCACGATTTAGGGCATCTCATTTCATTATTATAAACATAATTTTCTGGGAGCCGGCATTTGCGGATGTTGTTGATGGAATTCCCTGAGGAGGTTTGGGTCGAGGACGTCCTCTCGTGGGACCCAACTTCTCTCCTCAGGGCCGTATCCCTCCCAGTCCATGAGATATTTGAGCCAACCACCTCGACGACGGGACCTCAGGATCTCTCGCACGGCATAGATTGTTCCGTCTTCCAGGTTGAGCGCCGGGGGGGTTCGTCCTCGGGACCAGGTTCTGTGAAAAGAGGGAAAATGGGTGAATGATGAAGAGGAACACGTGAAAGGTAGGGTGGATTTTGTATGTGCGGGGTAAACTTAACTTGTACGTGACGGGGTTGATCTGTGAGAGGATGGTGAAGGGGCCAATGAATCGGGGACTCGGCTTTTTGCAGGGCAGTCGGAGACGGATGTCCCGTGTGGAGAGCCAAACTCGTTGTCCGGGTCGGAAAGTTGGGGTATCTGCCCTCCTCACGTCGGCGACGATGCATTGTCTCCGAACTGCACGTTGTAGTTCTTGATGGGCTGAGTCCCAAACCCTCTCACTCTCCTCTAACCAGTGATTTACTGAAGGAACTTCCCTGTTCCAGGGGAAGAGAGGTGGCTGGTAACCGAGTACGCATTGGAAGGGGGTAAGCCCTGTAGCAGCTTGACGAAGGGAGTTCTGTGCATACTCGGCCCAGGCAATGAACTGGCTCCAGGAGTGCTGGTGGTTGTGGCAGAAGGTACGGAGGTATCGGCCTATTTCCTGGATCTTACATTTCGTTTGTCCATTGCTTTGGGGATGGTACCCAGAAGAGAGACTTACAGTCACCCCTAGAAGTCGGAAGAAGGCCTTCCAGAACTTGGAAATAAATTGCGGCCCCCGATTGGAGACAATATCTTCGGGGATGCCAAAGAATCGGAAGACTTGATTAAAGAGGGTTTCGGCAGTGTTTTTGGCTGAGGGGAGTTTTCGCAGTGAATCAGTCCACGATCACCAGGATACATGTATTACCTTAAGAGCAGGGAAGATCGGTGACAAAATCGACACCCAAGTGTGACCAGGGACGCCGGGGAACTGGAAGAGGCAGGAGTTTCCCTGCTGGCAGATGTCTGGCGGATTTTCTGGTGGCGCAGTCCCGGCATCCTCTCACGTACCTTCTGACATGTTTGGCCATGTTTGGCCACGAGAAACGTTCTTCCAGCAGTGAAAGGGTTTGATTGGCCCCAGGGTGACCAGTGCCCAGTGAGGAATGTGTCTGGTGAAGGAGTGTATCTCGCTGTGCTGACAAAGATCCGGTCAGCGGGGCAGTCTGGTGGAGAGGGCTCGGTGATCATTGCTTGACGAATTTCTTCTTCCAATCCCCACTGAATGGGAGAGACGAATAGGGTGGAAGGGAGAATATTTTCAGGGGTTTCTTGAGTCTCTTCCGATTCATGGAGACGAGAGAGAGCGTCAGCTTTGGTGTTCTTTGTCCCAGGTCTATAGGAAATGGTGGAGCGGAATCTGGTGAAAAACAGCGCCCATCTGGATTATCGGGGAGTGAGACGTTTGGCCTCCCGCAGAAACTCCAGATTTTGGTGATTGGTTGGAGGGGGATCTACATCCTTTCATAATATTGACCAGTGTTTCCATTCCTCAAGAGTGAGCTTGATAGCTAGGAGTTCTCTATTTCCTATGTCATAGGTTCGTTCTGCTGGTGTCAGTTTCTGGGAGAAGAAAGACGATGGAACTATACTGCCAAATGAACCTCCGATAAAAGTTTGCAAAGCCCAAGAAGCGCTGGAGTTGTTTGATGTTGGTCGGCCGAGGCCAGGTTCGAATGGCTTCCACCTTCTTCTCGTCTATTTTGATACCAGTTTTACTGATGTGATATCCTAAGAAGTGCACAGAGGGTTCGTGGAATGAGCATTTTTCTGCCTTCAGGAACAGTCTGTGTTGTCTGAGTTTCCGAAGCACCTCGGCCACATGAATGCGATGCTCCAATTGCTCCTAGAATAGATCAGAATGTCATCAATGTAAACCAGAACGAATCGATTAAGAAACGGCCGGAACACCTCATTCATGTAGCCCTGGAATACAGAGGGGGCATTGACGAGACCATAAGGCATCACAAGATACTCGTAGTGTCCAGTCGGAGTTATGAATGCCGTTTTC
This sequence comes from Clarias fuscus, assembly GCA_030347435.1. Taxonomy (NCBI): domain Eukaryota; kingdom Metazoa; phylum Chordata; class Actinopteri; order Siluriformes; family Clariidae; genus Clarias; species Clarias fuscus. The sequence goes on from CM059226.1 coordinate 13,571,853, forward strand.
CACTCATCTCCCTCTCTTATTCTGATGAGGTTGTAGGCACTCCGGAGATCCAGCTTTATGAATATCTGCGCTCCTCTTAGTTGTTCCAGGGCGGCTGGGACGAGAGGAAGGGGATAACTAAGTTTAACGGTCATTTTATTCAAGGCACGGTAATCAATACAGGGACGAAGGCCGCCATCTTTTTTCACCACGAAGAAGAAGCTGGATGCAGCAGGGGAGTTAGATGGTTGAATATAACCTTGGTGGAGAGCCTCCTCAATGTACTCTTCCATGGCTTTCTGTTCTGGAATGGATAGTGAGTATATTTTATCTTTGGGCACTGGTTCACCGGGAAGGAGGTTGATGGCGCAGTCCCATGGCCTATGAGGTGGCAGTTCTGTGGCTCGCAGGGGACAGAAGACATCACTGAAGGGGAAGTAGAGTTCAGGAATAGTGGTTCTCTGCTGTTCTACGGGACTTTCAACGGAGGTGGTGTTAACCGAAAGGAGGGGTTTAACCTGGATACAGTATTCTAGACATTCATCTCCCCACTTCAAGATTTCTCCATTGTCCCAGGAGATTATGGGCTGATGTTCGGCGAGCCACGGGCGTCCAAGAATGACGTCGGAGGTGGAGTGCTCCAGAACCGGTGACGTAGCCTGTTTTTCGTGTTGTTCCCGCGAAAGTTCCTCGTCTGTTTGTAACAGCGTTTTAGATTATATTTTGTTTAGTTTTTTATAATTACATATTTTTCCTGTTTTTACTAAATAACAAACTAGTTTTAACGCTTTAACACTACTGGACTTTATCCGTTTTTTGCGCTTTTTGAGAGAACGTGCCTATCATCTGACCAACAACAAGCAAATCCATCAGCAAATAATCACAACTCCAGCACAAAGGTACGTTATTATGTCTACCATTCAGCTCGCTCAGTGTGTGGAGTGCAGGATGTTTAGAGATTCTTCCTCCGTCATTAGTGATAATTTTATTTGTGATAGGTGTGTGTTAGTTAGCACCCTGATGGAGAAGATAGTAGCATTAGAGGAGCACATCCAGACTTTAGAGAGGGTTAGAGAGCGCAAGAGCAGCGTTAATCCTGTGGCGGAAAGTCTGGGTGCCACAGGCGGAGATAATCAGCCCCCGACTCCGGCAGTAGAGCCCTCACAGCGGGGCGAGTGGGTGACGACTCGGCGGCATACTCGTTCAGCCAAAGCTAACACTAAGGCTAGCCCACCGGAGCACACCTCTTCTGCGCTTCACGTGTCCAACAGGTTCGCTCTCCTCAGTGATGCACCCACTGAGAAACCTGAAAGAGCTCTGGTTATAGGAGACTCTATACTGAGACATTAAATTAGCTAGGCCTTTAGGGGCGCCAGCGGCAGTGGTCAGCTGTATCCTGGGAGCCAGAGCACCGGACATAGGAGGTAATCTTAGGGCTCTAGGACAGCATAGGTTCTCTAAGATAGTGGTACATGCTGGAGCTAACAATATACGCCTTCGTCAGTCAGAGGTTAACAAGCATAACTTTACAGAGGTGTTTAAAATAGCGAAGGCGATGTCCGAAGAAGTAGTTTGCTCTGGTCCCATCCCAATGAGACGTGGTGACATAGCTTACAGCAGGTTATGGTCGCTGAACCGCTGGATGTCCAGGTGGTGCTCCGAAAACAACGTGGGCTTCATAGACAATTGGAAGACCTTTGAGGGCAAAACTGGCCTGTTAGGGAAGGTGTCCATCCCACTCGGGAAGGTGCTGCTCTCATTTCTTGCAGTATAGCACATAGTCTCAGAAGAGGCCTAGTTAATCGGTGACAATCCAGAGCCCAGGCCAGGGAGCAGACAGACAGGCTAAACCAACCGTCTGCTAGCTGCAGAGAGTTGTCACTCAGGGTTCATCATATTGAGACTGTGTCTGTTCCCCGAGCTAAACATAAACATAAATTTAGAAAGACTCAGAAAGTCTATTTTAGTAATTTAATTAACATAGATACCACAAACTCAGAGTACACTGAATTCGCAGCCAGCACCTCTGATATGAAGCTAGGACTGTTAAATATTAGATCTCTCGCATCTAAAGCAGTTATTGTTAATGAAATTATCACAGATCAGGAGTTTGATATATTATGTTTAACAGAAACCTGGATTAAACAGGACGAGTATGTAGCTCTAAATGAAGCTAGTCCTCCTGGATACAGCTACATACACCAGCCTCGGCTAACTGGTAGAGGAGGAGGAGTCGCAGTTATTTATAACAATAATCTGTCTCTCGTACAAAAACACAGTTTTAAATTTAATGCATTTGAAGTTCTCTATAGGAACATAAAGTCAGCTCAGTCGATCCCGCTAATCATCATTTACAGACCCTCAGGGCCGTACTCGGAGTTTCTCTGTGAATTTGCAGATTTCCTCTCAAACCTTGTTGTTTCTGTAGACAAAGTGTTAATTGCTGGAGACTTTAATATTCATTTTGAGAATCCAGAAGACCCTCTGAGAACAGCATTCTTGTCCATACTAGACTCAGTGTCACGAGCTAGCTAGACTCATGTGTCTAAATCTATTTCGGAGTGCTTCCCTACACGCTCCGCTCTCAATCACAGCACACCTGTATCAAATCAAGCAATCAACCATTGGCTTTATAAGCAGTCCGAGTTTGTCACTCAGCGCCGCAGTGTCTCGCTCGTGTGCCCCGTGCTTTCCTTGCTAAATATAGTTTTTCGTATTCTTTCTCGTTGCCGACCCCTGCTTACCCTCTCTGGATTTATTCTTTCGTCTTCGCCCTTGGTACCTCGCTCGTTTCGGATTGATCACCGTGTATGACCCTGACTGTGTTTTTGGATTTCGATTCAGCTATCGCCCCCGGATTTGTTTGTGCTCACAGCTGCACCTCCGTTCAGCGGCACTCACCTCGGATCCAAGCCAACCCTTTGGCATCCCACACTTCTGCCCTCCCGGTGCGACGCTCATGCCATTCACCAGCCTCCGGCACCCCAGCAAAGACAGAACAAAAAACTCCGCCGTCCGCTTTCAGTTCACGCAGCGAAACAGCGCCGAGGAAAGAAAAAATAATAAATCGCCGGGACCATCTCCGAGGATATTCTCGCACGCGCTACTTCCGGGTTCGCGGAGGATTCCCTGACGTCATCACCGCGTGCACTCATTGCATTCTAGGACATTCCCCTTCTGGACCGTTTACACACACACATACACACACACAAATAAACACACACAAACACCCATACATACGTACATACACACACACACACACACACACACACTCACACAAACACACATACACACGTACATACACACACACACACCCACACACTGCTCTTCCAGCCTATGTCCATTTTTCATAAATAAAAGGCTATTCTAAAGAGTCTGATTCTGCTATTGGGTCGTTTCTCTGTCCACGTCCGCCCCTGACACTCAGTAGGAGTAAATCAGTCTGTAGTAGGTCCCACTCATAAAGCAGGTCACACTTTAGATTTAATATTATCCTTCGGATTAAGCATAGGAAATATAATCACAATTCCACAGTCTGAAGTTATCTCAGATCACTACCTTGTCTCGATTAAAGCGTGTCATAGTAATAATGTATGCACAGCACCGAGTTATCAACTTTGATTGGATCGCCATCTGACTTCACAGAACTCGAACAGGCGAATGAATAGAGTCAGCACTTCGTTATAGCTTAGATAATGTGGCTCCAGTTAAAAGGAAAATGATTAGAGATAAGAAACTCGCTCCTTGGTACCACACACGTGCTTTAAAACAAACCGCTCGAAAATTTGAACGTAAATGGCGCCAAACTAAATTGTTAGTATTCAAAATAGCTTGGAAGGAGAGCATCCTGAACTATAAAAAAGCTCTCAGTGATGCTAGATCAACGTATCTCTCCACTCTTATAGAAAATAACAAAAACAACCAGAGATTTTTATTTAATACCGTAGCTAAATTAACTAAAAACAAGACCACTGCAGAAATCTCCACAACAACATCATGCAGTAGTGAGGATTTCATGAACTTTTTCAATAACAAAATCATAAATATTAGGCAAAAAATTCAGGTTTTGAAACCAGACAATTTAAATAATTCAGATGAACTAACCACATCACATCAGAACTTAGAATACTTTACTCCCCTTGAAGCGAGGGAACTAATTTCACTCATCTCTTCTTCAAAATCGTCAACCTGTATATTAGATCCTATACCGACACATTTTCTCAAACAGATAGTACCAGCAATAATAGAACCCCTGTTGAAAGTAATTAACTGTTCACTCAGCAGTGGGTATGTCCCCAAATCCTTTAAATTAGCCATTATTAAACCGCTAATCAAGAAACCTGACCTTGACCCCAGTCAGCTTTCTAATTACAGGCCGATATCAAACCTTCCCTTTATCTCCAAGATTCTGGAAAAGGTAGTATCACAGCAGCTATGTTCACATCTACCCAGAAATAGCATAAATGAACTGTATCAGTCAGGATTTAGGCCTCATCACAGCACAGAGACAGCACTTGTTAAAGTAGTAAACGACCTCCTATTGACCTCTGATCAGGGTTGCGTCACTATACTTGTGTTACTGGACCTCAGTGCAGCTTTTGACACCATTGATCATAGTATTCTCCTTCACAGATTAGAAAAGGTAGTAGGAATTAAGGGAACTGCCCTCTTGTGGCTCGGATCCTATTTGACTGATCGTTTTCAGTTTGTAGATTTAGATGGTGACCATTCCTCATGTTCTCAAGTGGAGTTTGGTGTTCCACAGGGTTCAGTTTTAGGCCCACTGCTTTTTTCCCTTTACATGCTTCCTCTGGGCAACATAATTCGTAAACATGGTATTAGTTTTCATTGTTATGCTGATGACACACAATTATATGTCTCAGCAAAACCAGATGAGAAAAACCAGTTTGCTAAAATTGAGCAGTGTGTGCAGGACATAAGAGATTGGATGTTAATTAATTTTCTTCTGCTTAATCCTGATAAGACAGAAGTTCTGGTCATAGGACCACAAGTAGCTAGAAGTAAGCTTTCTGATCACACAGTAACTTTAGATGGCCTTTCTGTTCCATCAAATGCAACAGTAAAAGACCTTGGTGTGATTACAGATTTGAGCCTTTTGTTTGAAGCACATGTAGATAATATCACCAGGATAGCTTTCTTTCACCTTAGAAATATTGCCAAGATTAGAAACATATTGTCACTAAATGATGCAGAAAAACTAGTTCATGCCTTTATCACCTCTAGGTTGGACTATTGTAACGCCTTACTCTCTGGTTGTTCAACTAGGTGTATAAACAAGCTTCAGTTAGTACAGAATGCAGCAGCGAGAGTCCTCACTAAAACCAAAAGATACGAGCACATGTCCCCTATCTTATCTACACTGCATTGGCTCCCTGTGAAATTTCGCATCGATTTTAAGATACTACTTTTGACATTTAAAGCACTAAATGGTCTCGCGCCACAGTATTTGAGTGAACTGCTAGTGTCTTACGATCCGCCACGCCTACTTCGATCAAAGAATGCAGGCTGCCTGTCAGTACCACGTATTATTAAAACTACAGCAGGGGGCAGATCTTTTTCTTACAAAGCCCCAAAGTTATGAAATAGTCTTCCTATTAATGTTCGGGACTCAGCCAAGCATTTTTGTAAATAGATTAACCTTAGGTAAAGGAGCAGATCTGGGGGACTCATGGACGTAGAGTATTCTGGTGAACTGGTATGTTTAGATGCTGTCTTCCCCACTCTCATTGATCACTCAGGTTTGTTGACGGTGAGGTGATTGGTTGCTTTACATCTCAGGGAGCCCTCATGTCTGTGTTTCCTTCTGGCTCTCCCTTTTAGTTATGCTGTTATAGTTAGTCCTGCCGGAGTCCCTGCTTGCACTTTGCACTAAATATACATTCACCTTATACATGTTGACTGTAAACATACCTAACTGCCATCTCTCCTTATTTTCTGTTCTCCCCTCTTCTGCTCTCTCCTCTCTCTCTCTCCCTCTCTCCTTTCCCTCTCTCTGTCTCTCTGTCGAGCTATAGATGTCACTCCTGAGTTGCCAGTGATCCAGACCCCTCTGCCCTCTGGACCCGTCTAACCCGTCCTGGAGTCCTGCTTCTGGTTGGAGATCTTGTCGCATGGATGCCCCGTGTGGTCTGCCTGGATTCGTGTGGTGGCTGGGGATGGTTTCCATGAAGACTGTCCTGTCATTGATTGATGCTCTGGGGACCTGTGACTTCAGTTGTTCGATAGCTCAGGACTGGAATCTCCTACAGTCTACCTGAGCCTCCAGGAACAAACTGGACTCCTTTTAATTTTAATTTTAAACACATCTCCTGTTATACTGAACTTCCAGTACACATTATTATGCTGATCAATCCCTGCTATCCGTTATCACCCAGATGAGGATGGGTTGCCTGTTGAGTCTGGTTCCTCTCAAGGTTTCTTCCTATTACCATCTCAGGGAGTTTTTCCTTGCCACCATCGCCCTCGGCTTGCTCATCAGGGACAATCTTATCATTTTTATTCATACACATTGCATACAAACTTACTTCTTTTATTGTGTAAAGCTGCTTTGCGACAATGTCAATTGTTAAAAGCGTTATATAAATAAAATTGACTTGACTTGACTTGAACTTGATGTGTTCAGAGTGCAGCCAGCCTACCCGCATGTGCAGGAGAGGGGTGGTGTAACTGATCAATCCCCCCCCAAGGGGGGGGGGGGGGGTGCACCGGTGACGCAGCGGATCTTGAATTGAGTGGAGTGGAGTGACAGGGTATTCTTAGTTGTGTGCACAGTGTTTGGAAGGGCTAATTGCACTCGTTCTATTACATTGCCAATCACTTCTGCGGTTTTATTAACCAAAGTAAAATCCAGGACCCGAAGGAGAAATGAAGAGCAAGAGTCAGTGATTCAATTAACGGAATTTCTTTAAATATTGAATAACTCTTTAAGGAAAACAAATAAACATTCAAATATATAAATGTATAAATCAGATAGAATACAACAGATATTAATTATAATATTCAAATTTCTGATTAGTGTCTGTAAGTGGTTCAGACGAAACGCAGCAATCAAGTACAGTCCAAGAATGTAAACAGTCCCAGATATTTGCAAGTTCCTTATCTGTTGAAGAGAGCTTTGGGTGAGCCGTGTCATTGGCTTGGAGATGTCCCGTGGCGATGGTGATCCAAACGCTTGTCCAAGGAATGTGAATTCGATAAATGTGACAAACGTTAGTGTTTATACGAGTGTGTATGCGCGTGCGCTAATAGTCAGTGACGCACACGTATAATCCTCAGACAGGGGGAGACATTCACAAGTGACTTGACCTCACCTATCAGCTGCTTGTCGACAGAAATGCACAAGGTTGACTACTTGCTTTAACGGGTTTGTCTGTGTAACTTAACTATAATTGCAAAAAATTTGCGAAGAGAGCACCTTCGCGTGCAGCCATTGCCCAGAAAATGCCACCATCCTTTTTCCCCCCCGCTCGTCTCTGACTAAGCCATGCCCCCCTCGTCACATCTAAATGCTGACTGGATAGCGGTTTCAGACTGATCTCAGTACAGCTCTTACATTAAAGAACAAAAAGAAACCGGACTTTTTTGCACACAGTGCAGCAGAGATGAAGTTGCCAGCTGACCCAGAATCCAGGAGAGCCTTCACTGTAATAGAGGAGTCAGGAGTATCAATGATCACAACGGCGTCATATGTTTACAGGGATATGAAAGTGTGCTCACCAGAGGACGAGGTGGACGGTGAGGACACGTCAGGCAAACGTGTCCTCTCTCTGCACAGTAAAGACAGAGTCCCTGGGTCAGCCGGTGTTGTCGTTCAGATGGAGTGAGTCTGGGAAAAGCCTGTTGATTCACTTGCATGGGTTCTGGAGCGGGTTTCCTCTCAGGGGAGCGGAGAACTGCAGATGATCCTCGGAACATGGTGGTTTCGGCGGTACACTCTAGCAGACGGTTAGCGACCAGGATGGATGTTCGCATGAACTGTTCCAGACCCATCGAGTCGTCATGTGTCACGAGTTGCAGTCTTAGGTGCGGGTCGAGTCCTTGCCGAAATTTTGGCAGCAGTGCAGCTTCGTTCCACCCACTGGAGGCTGCAAGGGTTCTAAAAGTCAGAACATAATCATTAATAGAGCTGTTACCTTGATGAAGCTTGAATCATTTTTCTCTAGTGGTGGACGAATCAGCTGCTTGGGTAAACGGTTTGCGAAAATATGTAACGAAATCTTGATAGTGATGAACCACATTGCCATCTTGTTGCCAGATAGCTTCAGCCCACTGTAGTGCTTTACCAGCAAGGAGTGAAATGATGTAAGCGATTTTCGCCCTATCAGTGGGAAACCGGAGAGGCTGCATCTCGTTTAATTCACACTGAAGAAGGAATCCGTTGCAGTTCTCCGCCTCGCCACTGTAGGGCGGTGGCGCTGCCATGGGACTGGCGTGAGCGGGAGGTGTCGGAGAAGAAGTGCCTGTTGCCGGAAGCGGTGTGGTGGAGGTGAAAACTTGGCGAAGTCACTCCACCAGCTCAAGTAATGGATCCCGGCCCGTCGGGTTCATTGTATGGTCTGACCTTCTGTTACGGAAGACAGACTCAAACAGACAGAGGTCATGCGAAAACCCGAACGGGCGTTTTATTAACAGTTTTTGTAGAATGAAACAATGAGTGAAGAAACTGGTTAGCTTAACTGTGGTGATGTTGGAGCTGATGGATGAGTGGAGAAACACAGATGACACAGGGAACACGGAGCGGACGCTGGACAGAAGACACAACAGGAGCGCTGGGAGACGAGACGAGACGAGACGAGGAGTAACGCTTGAGAAAGGTTCGTGGCGGAGTCTGTGATCCATGCGTGAGGTCAGACGTTGAGTGAAGGGAAGTGAGGTGTATATAAGGTGTGGTGCAAATGAGAATCAGGTGTGTGCTTAGAACTCGGGTGATTGGGACCGAAGATTGAGGGTGGAGCCTGGTGTTTCCGTGACAGTTATATTACTGTAGAGTACACCCAGGTGTCTCTAGTTGGTCAACATGGCTAACCTTTTACAAATGTGTACAGCTTAATGAATTTATTGAAATTAAACTGGCAAATGGCAAACTTACTTTACATTCTGTACAAATGTCATTACCAAGAAAGAACTAAAATACAATATACAGAATATTTTTTTATCGAGAAGTGAAGCAATGAGATAATGTTTGTGTTCAGTGATTTCTGTATACACATAATTTAAGACCAAACCTATTTTTTATTATACATTTATGACTAAATGTAAATGTAATATAAAATGCATTTTTTTCATTGCCAACCCAATTAAGCCTACAGTACATGTAGACTCTAATAAAACATAATTTTTCACAATTTCTCCCACACAAGCTCCAAGCTTGCAAATGTTTAAGTGTCCAGTATGTTAGAGAAATGTGCAACGCATCGCCAGGCCTCGGTGTCAAGTCAGCAAAAAACATTTTATCCATCATTCATCCAGACCTTTAGGTGGCGGTAATGCACCACCTACTTCGCCTGCAGCAGGTCAAATGAAGACCAAGAAGACCGAGCGGACGGTGAAGGTGGGTTTTCTTTTTTTCGTGACGAAATTAAAATTTATTATTATTCACAAGGAGTCAAAATGTTAAAACCACAGAGTCTGGGGTAAAAAAAATAAATAAAAACTGTGGTATACTTAACTGAAATTTACACAGCTTACATTTGTTCCTAAATTGCAAAAGGAATTCAAATGCTATCTGTGGGAATCTGGATTAGCATATCTAGGTAACTAACACTTTTACACAGTTTTTTTTAATGGTAAAAATCAGTCAGCATATCCTAAGTTAACCAGTGTGGTTTGACATTAAGTTACTTTTTACCTTTTTTTAAAAAAAAAATAGTAAGTTAATGTTACTGTATAATCAGTTTTTGCAAACTAGTAGTTTTATTATAGAGTGTTCAGTGTTTAACAGTAGTTACCAGAACATGTAACTTTAGAGACATGTCTAGGCTTGGGCCGTACAGTAAATGATTGGTTCGGGGTTCTATTTTAAACTGTATGTTGAATGTGGGACACAGTGGTGTAATATAACAAAAACTAGACAAATGTGTAAATTTACAATCAAGTGAGGTTTGTATTTTGTATTGCTTTACACAAAAACACATGCCAATGAAGACACAAACACAACAGCTCAGGTCAGGCAGCTGCCGGTGTAGTGGCAGTCGGAAAACCTGGAGTGGATCTGGATTGGCGCACGACCTGGATACAATATACACACACACGCGACAAAGCACAGCAACACAGACACATAAAACACACACACAGCGACCAACATTTTGCGGGTCGTAACAGACATCAGTTAATTATATTCTATAAATAAAGACCAATATGTTTGTTTGTGAAAAGGTTATCTTGGTAATTATATACATTTTACTTTAACTGGGTTCTTTTCATGAGCAAGCTCAAGCCCACCTCTCAACCTTCAGACAGTTTGGAATGGAGTAGCTGAATGGTGTTTAGGTAAATTTTAAAAGTTTTAATATATATACTGTATGTTTCTTGTTCCATTAGATTCTAAGCAACTCCAGGAATTTCAGACTTTGGACAAACTTGTTGGACATCCACCACAAGAGAAGACTGATGTAGCCGGTGAGAATGAATTTTTCCTCGCATTGACCCGTTCTTGTAGCCCTTACATACAGCAAGCAACCAATTTTCCTTTAAAATTTTTCATCTCCTTTTTGACTATTTTTTTTCCACTGGAAGATTCTCACAATGCTGTGGACTTTGTGTAACTCCTGTATAAATCATACTTTGAGTTGAGCAGTGTTACACTTAATATCTTTGTCATAATGTCATAAAACCACATTTTGTATCATTTAGTGTCTTGGTTTGCCAGATTTTGCTGGTGTCTGTTATATTGTGTGAATTGTAAATTTGTTCAATTCAATTAAATTCAATTCACTTCAATTCAATTTATTGTCATTGTTAAAATAACAAGTATAGATTAAAAATAACAAGTATAGATAACAACAAAATATCATTTGGCAACATCTCCCGGCAAGTAATAAAGTGCAACCATAGTGCAGCAAAGCAATAACCATAACGGCAATGTGAGGTAGGATATAAAGGATATAGAATATAGAAGGAGGGGGGGGAGGGGTGACAAACCATGATCTTATGTGTATGTATGTATGTATTATGTGTACTGCATCAATGCAAAGTCCAGTTCACAGTTATTGTAATGATGTGTAATAATATGCAAGTTGTTACACTGTATGCTGCTAATTAGGGATGCACCGATACCGGTATCTAGTATCGGCCTCGAGACCACATTTTCTAAAGTACTCGTTAAAAGTCCCCCGATACCAGGGACCGATTACACGGTCTGAGAAATGTCTATGTTTGAGCGGCGTGTAAGGGGTTAATCACAAGCGCTGAGTGCCTGCCCCCAGGCCCCGGCTGCAGCTCAGAGCGGGGAGAAGGCGAGGCAAAATGAGACATGTCAGCCATGTGGAATTATTTCAAAGTGAATGAAGACGTCAAAACAAAGGCGGACTGCAAATTGTGCTCAGTGAAATTGTCCAGAGGAGGCTCAAAAGGTAGCGCATTTAACACAAGTAATTTAATCAAGCACCTAAAATCCCAACACGACAACGAGTACAAAGAGTTTACCCACGCTTCTAAACCAACACAACCCACGCTGCAGCAAACTCTTGCAGGACAAGAGAAAATGTCCGGGCACAATTCACGTGCTGTGAAAATAACACAGGCAATTATCGAGTACATTGCATTGAGTGACCAGCCACTCTCAGAAGTAGAAAATGTGGGTTCCTGCGTCTCCTCCATGTTCTGGAGCCCAGATATGATGTCCCAAGCTGCTACATGACTGACACGGAGCTACCTAAACTACACGACTCATATCCACAGCCTACTGCAAACCTCCTCTGCGTTTAGTTTCACCACGATTATTTGGACAAGCAGTGTTAGCCCCGTGTCGTTAATTAGCCTAACCTCCCAGTGGATAGACGAGAGTTTAACGCTGCAACGAGCCATATTACTTGCGAAACAATTCCGCGGCACGCACACCATCCAGGCTATAGCGCATGTGTTTGAGGAAATGCTCCAGACATGGGGTATACCTAAAACATCAGTACATGTTGTGCTTCGTGACAATGCCAAAAACATGATTAAAGCCATGAATGATGCAGGGCTCCCAAGTCTGCCGTGTGTCGCGCACACGCTCCAACTAGCTGTTCACGAGGGCTTATTAGCACAGAGGAGCATTGCTGATGCTATAGCAGTGGGGCGGAAAATAGTTGGGCATTTTAAACATTTTGCCTTAGCCTTCTCCCGCCTCGAGAACATTCAGGGACAGCTCAACCAGCCAATAAAGAGACTGCAGCAGGACGTACAGACACGTATTACATGCTCCAGTCCCTCACTGAGTAAGAGCGAGTGCTGGGGGTGTATGTGTCCGAGCATGAACTCCCTGACTATCTCACCGCTCATCAATGGGCTCTTATGGAGAAGACTGTTGCCATCCTCGCCCCCTTTGAGGAACTAACTAAAAAAGTGAGCAGCTACAATGCACTAGCCTCTGATGTCATCCCAGCTGTGACTGTGCTAGTGAGACTTCTAAACAGAGAAACAGATGAGGACCACGGCGTCAAGACAATGAAAGCAACCTTACTGGCAGCTGTCAAGAAGCGCTTCAGTGACGTCAAGACCAACCCACTGTACTTCATCTCCACCATACTTGACCCAAGGTAAAGTCTGTGTGCTATAGGTATTCAATGATAAACTACAGTACTAAATGTAAGATTAATTTCTATCTGAAATATTATACTGTATAATATTTTTGTAACTAAAATACACAAATACAAATGTATGCAATATATATAATATGAAATATATTTCCCTTGTTACTACCAGAAAGCCAAATGGCTGGCATTTGTGACAGTGGTTTAAGGGAAACTAAAATTTCCTATTTCCTATTTTTCCACATATTAATACATTCATGAATTTTGTTCAGGTATAAAGATCGCTTCTTCTCCAACAACACTGCTCCGGAGGCCAAGCTGCACCTGAAGCAGGAGCTGCAGATGATGTCCAGAGCTGAGCCAGAGGGGAGTCGGGCAGAAGCTGCAGAACCTCCTGCTAAACTGTTCCTCAAGGCCTAGGCCAGCACAAGCAGCAGTCTGGACACTGTATTTGAAGAAATCACTAAGGAGCAGCCCCAGGCAGCACAGCCGCTGGCAGCATGTGCTGCCATTAAGCTCGACACATACCTCGGAGAGGCCCCAAGACCTTGTGAAGACAGTGAACTGTCTCTGAAGTACTGGGGTGTCAACAAAATCAGGTTCCCCACTTTGGCTAAAATGGCCCATAAATACCTCTCAGCCCCATGTAGCATTGTGGAAAGTGAAAGGCTTTTTAGCTCAGTGTCGCACATTATAGATGAAAACAGAAACAGTCTGACTGCTGATAATGCAGAAAAGCTACTTTTATTAAAAAAAAAACCTGCCACTCACTTTTTCTAAATAGGCTCCATTAAGTGAGTCATCTTAGACTTGATGTTAATACCTACCTCAGTTGCAATGACTGCCACAGTTCTATGTTGGTAGATGTTGTTAGTTTATTCAAATATTGTGCACTAAATAGCAAAGATGTTTATTAATGCCCCTTGTGTTGTCCAAAGCGGCAGAGGTTACAACAAACTGAAAAAAAATACTTGAGTTGCACTGTCACTGTTTAAATTTTTTTATAATGATTTATTCTGTAATATGTTGCATACAACATGCTTTTCATTTTAAATAAATGTTCTTAATTCCAAACGAGTCCCTTGTTTTTTTTTTGTTAAATTATATGACCAAAGCTGTTACCTGTAAATTTAAATCATGTTTTTATTAAGTACTTGGTATCGGTATCGGCGAGTACTGAAATGTACTCGTACTCATACTTGTTTTCCAAAAAAGTTGTATCAGTGCATCCCTACTGCTAATTGAGGATTTTTGATATGTTCAATAAAAGTATAATATTTCTCATTTGTGTTTCATGCATCTCATTTATATCTGACTTTAATCTCATTATGGTCTTATATATGGCTCATTTGCTTCTCCTTCAAATGCAGTTCTGTTTCTCATGTACAGCTCAGATTTCTCAAATGTTTCTCAGGTATGTCTCGCTTTGTGTCTCAGTTATGTCTCTTTGTTTCTCCTAATTGGAGTTTAGGAGAAATAGAAAAGACAAAGTCAAGCTTGTAATGAGACAGCTCAATTCAGTCTCACGAGACAAGAAAAAGCTCATTCTGAGCAACAAAATTTAGCTATGGGTAGTTTTGTTATATTTATGTTCGTTGTGCTTTTGTGTTGTGGAGCTGTTTGTGTCCTGTGAAGTGTAGCAGTCATGTGTAAGTACTGTTGTGTGTGTCTCCAGTGTTTGTTTTCCTCTTGTTTAGTTCCTGGTATGTCTAGTTACTTGTATGTTTAGTTATTGTATTGTTTAGTTGTTGTATGTCTAGTTATTTATTAGTATGTTTAGCCACATGGGTGCTTAGCCACTAGTAGGTGTAGTCGCTAGTAGGCTTTAGCTGCTAGTAGGTTTAGCCTCCAGTAGGTTTAGCCTCTAGTAGGATTGGCCGCTAGTGGCTTTAGTCTCTGGTAGGTTTAGCCGCTAGTATGGATTAGCCTCTCGTTTGCTTAGCCTTAGTCGTTTGATCGTTTCCTTTGTAGGTTCAGTTACTAACCAGCTTAGTTACTAACCCTCATAGTTACAAACCCGGTTTGTAGAGCCTGTGTTTCGCTAAAGACCCTGTGTTCATGTTTTGTTCTATGTTTTGTTTTACTTTGTGATTAAAAAGACTATGTTTAAATACCCTCTGCGCTTATGCCTGCCCTTCTTCAGCCCACAGCAACAACATCAGCCCGTATAACCACCTATACATGACATTCAGATTTTTTTTTTGACACAATTAAACAGTTTTGTATTGTAGTTTCTTAAACAACATGGTTTGATGACATTTATTTTCACTTTAAATGATATCTTTTTCAGGGTAACACATTATTTGAATACATTGTTAGAAGTGGCCTTTCTTCTGCGAAATTCAAAACCTTTTACTCTTCCATTTAGTTATTCTCTCTCTCAATTTCCCCCTTTTCTATTAGTGTTGGAGATGCTGTCTTATGTAATTCTGAATGATCCTATTTTTACAGCCATTACAGTTTTTGGTAGAGCAATTAAAATCTCACATTTAGCAGTTTTGCACATTTAGCACATTTGATTCAACTATTTTTAAAGACAAAACCTCTGATACAACCATTTTTAAAGACAAACCTCACGTACTATATGCTTTATCTGTAATTAAACAATTCTCTGTAGTCTCTAGCTTATCTTTTAATATTTTAAAATATGAATTTCTGCCCCTCCACTGTTGTAATGACACCACAATTGCAAATATAACTGTAAGTATATTTACTTACAGTTATATTTGTAAAAATACTCTTAAATATTTGTCCATTTTAATTTTAAAAAACATGTCAGAGAGACAACAACTAAACTTTTCCACAGAAGAAAAAAAGGTATCTGTAGTAATTGGCTACAAATTATTCATAACCTAAATATGTTCCAAAAAGTAAATTGTATTGGGCTTCAATATTTTAAAACATACATTGGAAAAACAAATAACCTATACTTAACAATTGTACAAAAGTTAATTTTAAAATATTACACTGCATTTAACCTGTTAATTACATAATAGCGAAGTATACTGTATGAACAATGCGGTTCTATGTCCATTCTGTAACCAACAGAAAAAAATAATTTTACTTATGGTGTGTTACAATCTTTTTGGCAGGAACTTGAAAATTAATATTATTCATGAATCTTCATGAATTTTCATTTTAAGTGATATCTTTTTCAGGGTAACATATCATTTGAATATATTGTCAGTGTCCACACAGTGGCCTTTCTTCTGTGAAATTCAAAACCTTTTACACACCCATTTATCCATTCAGTTATTCTCTTTCTCTCTCTCATATATATATATATATATATATATATATATATATATATATATATATTACTATGTGTGTGTGTATATATATATATATATATATATATATATATATATATATATATATATATATATATATAAAATGGACAAAATTGTTGGTACTCTTCCATTAAAGAGAGAAAAATCCACCATGGTCACTGAAATCACTTGAGACTGACTGACAAAAGTAATAATAATGAAAAAAATATTTAGAATTTTTTCTAAATAAATAACTATTACAAATAATTATTTAGAATTATTTAGAAAAGGAGTCCATCTGTGGTAATTTGAGTTGATTGGACATTATTTGGAAAGACAGACCCTGTAGTGATGAGAAGTTTGGATCATTGACTTAGTTCTTTGAATCTCGTTCATTAAAATAAACAAATATTTTTTTTGGAGTCATTTAGTTAATTTATTTTCATCAGAAATAAAATAACATGTTACATTTTCAATAAACAAACCCCCAACATATCTATGTACACACATTTTGGCTATAGTTCCAGTAATGAAAAAAATTACATGTCCACACGTAGCCGGGTATTTTTTAAAACAGATATTTTTCTACTTCATTTTTTTAAAGAATTCTGTCCACATGACCTACATTTTAAAATATCTTTGTTCACATGAAAATGCAAAACACCCTGTTAAGTGCTGTTGGGAGCTTCCCTAACCAATAGGGGACCAATCAGAGGCCGGAAACGTCATTAGCGGTTGCAGAAGTCTGTGTTGTCGGAGTTTGTATGTAGCAGCAGTGAGCTTTGTAGTACATTCAGGCACCTCTGTTCGTTAATGTAATGTGTGAGTAACTGCACATGTATGTACACACACGTGAAAAATCCAGTAGGCAACATTACGTACAGTAAACTGTGTTAAGTCCACTATTGCACAAATATCCTCAAAACAAAGCTGACATAAAATAAAGGAGGCTAGCACACAGAGGCAAAACACATTTTAGATATAGTTCTAGTAATTAAAATATTAAAATGCAGCTAAGGACATGATAAACAGAATGATCAGTTTATCGCTCATGTCTTCTGGTCTGAATTATATATTCTTTTGTCACGTGACTCTCATAGTGAAATGCACTATGAGACTCGCCTGCACTAATGACTATGCAGTGCATTAAATGGGAAACAGAATTGAGCAGTTCTTCTCATGAAGAAACGCTCTGAGTCTGAGTTGTTCATTCTTTTGAATCTATTTCACTGCATAGCATCTATGGGAGTCCCATAGACGCTATGAGCGACCCATCACTACCCTGCTGAAAAATTCCAGCATAGACCAGCATAATTTATATGCCACCAGCATGGTTTTTGTAGTTAAAATTGGTTACCATTTTAGCTCATTATCTTGTTTTTTAATAGCTACAGTAGTACTGAAAATAATGTGTGATGTAAATACATGGACTGTGTATTGTAATCTTTAAATGCATTTACATACAAGAGACAAAAATAATCAATCAAAACAAAAAAAAAAAACATGTAAGTACATTATTTTACATTTATTAAATATCTGTGTTTATGTGAGTTTATGTGAAACATTGTCATTTAATGTCACTTACATGGTTTGGTTACCATGTAGATAACACTGCTAAATCATGCTAACATATTGCCTTATGTAGCTTAGCACAAACAGGTTAGCTCACAGGTGGCTAAGCTAATGCCTTACAGTATGTAGATTACAGATGGTTGTCCGTATCAGCTGTGGTGTAAATGTTTATAATATATTCCCCCCGTTTTGGATAGCTTTATGTTATGGTAGCTATTTGGTTGAGTTTTTGGTAAGCTTATGACACTGCTATCTATAATGTTATTTAGCACAAACACTTTAGCTCCCGTTGCCTAAAATACTGGAACAGTGCACTATGAAAAGCCCACTTTTACACCCTATACCCAGTCATACATCTTTGTGCCTCTCTTGAAAATCTAGTGTTGAGAAATGTCTAGTTTTTGTTACATTACACCACTTTGTTCCATATTCACCAAACAGTTGAAAATAGAACCCCGAACCAATCATTTACTGTACGGCCCAACCCTAGACTGGGTCGTAACACAGTTCTTGTTTAACTCAAGACACAAGTGAACATTGTATACCTGGCATGTCCATGGTGTTTATGGCTGCTTACCATAAACTGATTTGCAATTCACACAGACCCTGTGGCCAGCAGTGGTAGCATTCCTGGCATCAGAGGTCAATCCATGTGCTGGTTGTATGCAGTCACAGGTGAAGCCTTATCGTGTGGTCAATCGCTTAAAAAAATACAAGAGATCCATCCCGAATCCAGACCCCAGTCGTGGTCCAGGTTCCCATGACATAGTGATGGTCCGTCTGTATCTTGCCTGCTTGTTTGCATTTGGTCTCTATAAAACAGGAGGCTGATCATTTTCATGGTCACAACTGTTCATTAAAAAGGAAAAAGAAACATAAGCATGATGATAATAATATTACTTTCAATAATCATAATTAAATATTGACCATGCATAAAGACAACACAAACTTTTTCAATGTTATGCAACGATTTATACTTTTTGCATTACGGTTTACATTTACACCTTAATATCACAAACATCTGTAAGCTACATAAGGCAGTATTTTAGGCAACGGGAGCTAAAGTGTTTCTATATGAAAATAACAAATAGATAGCAGTGTCATAAGCTAACCAAAAACTGAACCAAATAGCTACCATAACATGAAGCTATCCAAAACTGGGTGAATATATTATAAACATTTACACCACAGTGATACTGACAAGTGACTAGCTCAGCCACCTGTGAGCTAACCTGTTTGTGCTAAGCTACATAAGGCAGTATGTTAGCATGATTTAGCAGTGTTATCTACATGCTAACCAAACAATGTAAGTGACATTAAATGACAATGTTTCACATAAACTGGCAAAAGCTTGTAAGAAAATGAGGAAAAATAAATTAATATTAGTTTTATATTATCAATATAAGGATTATATAAGATGTAATAACTTACCCACGGTAACAGCTTGCTGTATTCTCCTCCTTCGTTCTCTGTTGGAGTCTCAGTGTTGTTCTGAGGTAAATCTAATCCTCCAACTGTCCAGAACATTCTGTAGAGCTTCAGAAACCTGTACAGTGCCTAACATCTCCCACACGCGCAAGAAACTTATCGGAACTACTGTGTGTGTGTGTGTGTGTGTGTGTGTGTGTGTTTGGGGGCTTGCCCTTGTATGTAGATTACCCTGACTGTTTCCCTGTGAATAGCATGTGGGCGTGTCCTGTCTCAGGTCATTATCAGTGAATGAAGTGTGGCAGAAAGACTGTATCTCTCCTTAGATTCATACGAATTACATAAACTGAGAACGTTTATTTTTGATTAAGCTTGCTACATTTAAAAGTAGACACTAAGCTTTCTATAGATATATATGTATAGATATATAGATATATGCATATGTTTGTGTTCATTTTAGTTCAATTTAGTGACACGTTTCAAAAAGATTTTCGGTGAGACTGAGACGGCAGAATGCGCACCCTGTTTATTTTCTTTATTTTACAAAAGAACAATGTTTTAGGGATATGTTAGCGTACATTAACAAAGAAAGACATAAAATGATGCATTACACGTATGTGTATGGTTAAAAATGATGGAGCATTTTAAGTTATTTTGACGGTTACCATAAAAAATGCAAGTGGTTCCACCGCCAAAACAGCAGACCCCATGATACTGGTGCTGGTATGCTGGTAAAACCTGCTGGTACAATTGCTGGTCAAGCTGGTGACCAGCTATGATGGTCTATGCTGTTTTTTTTTTTTTCAGTTTTAAGTGATTTCCATTGATTACTTTTTTTAAAAAGTGCATTTATATAAAAGGTTTATATTGTGGTTTTAGACAACCCACAGATATTTAATAAATGTAAAATAATGTATTTACATGTTTTTGGTAAATGGATTATTTTTGTCTCTTGTATGTAAATGCATTTAAAGATAACACTACACGGTCCATGTATTTACATCACACAATAAAATGGTAAGCAATTTTAACTACCAAAACCTTGCTGGTGGCCCACCATATAAATCATGCTGGCCTATGCTGGATATGCTGGTCTTCCATCAGTTATGCTGGTTCACCAGCTAAACCAGCATCAGACCAGCACTAACCAGTATTAACCAGCATATAAATCATGTTGGTCTATGCTGGATTTTTCAGCAGGGCTTGGAGAAAAAAGTTTAGATTTCAAATTGGCCTACAGGATAGCTGAAAGGTTTTGAGGGTTATAATTGCTTGTTTAAAAGATTTACGTACATAGTAATTATTCAGTAAAGGATTGAGTATTTTTAAAAAGGGTTCAGTTATATTTGGTATTAAATTAAAGTTTAGATACAGGGTCTACTACATAAGTTGAAGATTTTGTTGAAAAGATTAATTTAGAGGTGAATTTGGCTCAATCTATAATATATAATAATATAAGGTGTTGTAGGGACTAACAGGCCACCTCAAAGGGAGCCGTGAATCTTCCAGGAAAAGCGCCATGCTGACAACGTTATCTCTCTCGGTTGTACAAAGCAGCTGAAAGCATCACCCAGTCAAAAAGAGGAAACCCAGCTGGCTTTCGTCAACTGCTACAAAAGCTGTCGAAGAAGGAAGGGACAGTTTCACAACATCTGCAAACAAAGAAAGAAGCAGTTATACATTCCCACTCAAACAGTGTAAATCAGTAAGCAACTCCCTTGAATAGGGAAGGAAGACAACACCCTGGCAGTTGCTGACCCCCCTTTGTGTTGTGTTCAACATGTTTATCCTAAGCTTAGAAAGTGTAATTAACCAGTATAACCTTTTCTATAGATGAAGGTATGAATGGGTATGCTATGGGATGTTTGGTATTGAATGAAAGCTCTGTGTATTCTGAGAGCATTAATGTGTCTAAAAGTTAGTCATATGAACCAGACTCATCTAAATTACTAAAACTCCACTGAGATGGCCTCCCACGTGACAGACCAAATGCTAGGTTAATGTATGCACGAAAAGGAAGAACCATCCGAGGCGTGGCTGTGGGACGGACGCGCTCCGCGAGGTCAAAAACCCAAGGTCCGTACAGCCTCTTTACGTCTGAACGTCACGTCATCTGAAGGAAGCAAGCTTGCCCACTCTTTCGCCGCTCGTGCTTCAGTCTTTGCAGGCGCTACGCTGCCCTTGCGGGCGCTCTTTGCCTTCATCTTTTCGCCGCTGCATCCCCAAGCGACCGCTATTCAAGAACTCAGAAAGTCCTGCAATGAAGAAAACCTCAGAAGAAGTTCCAGAGCGCCGCCATTGGTAACCAGGCAACCAAAGCCTCACCAGTTCAATAAATTCTTGTTTCTTTATAAAGAACTGTTGTCTTGGTCATGTATTTTAAAGCCTAAACATTTGCCCAGATCTTACATTACCTTGCTCATAATTAATAAATACCAGATTTTGTGTTATCATCAATCGCCATGTGATAAGAAGAATTGGTAGGATACACTCAATTGTGCTAAATATTGGAAGGGTAGTTGATAAAGTGTATGCTATATATTTTAATTCAGTTTAATATATTTAACTCAGGATTAACCCGAATCTTTAAAGATTTGATTCACCTCTGATCCAGAGCTGAAACCCTACAGTGTTGATCTGATGTAGCTTTGTGGTCCCAACACAACATTTTTCAGACTGACGAAACTACTTGAGTAACAAAATGTTAAAAACCAATAAAAAGTCCAGCTGACATGACTCAACTTCCAGACTTCACCTGGATAACTGAAAATCTTAATTTACAGACTTATTCAAACATTTACACACACGTTTACTAGTTGATAAGTGATGCTCAATGTGTTTAATGTTTTTACCTTAATTTCTTAACATTTATCAATATGTTTCTAAATGCTATTTTGTGATTAAATCTTAATATTCATTCCTTTTCATCCTATTTTTAGGACTAGTCATCATCCTAATCCTTGCTGGTCATGTAAACACAGGCCCTGGGACCACTCCGAATTTAAAACAAATTGTAACTGGACGATGTTATGAGTACATTACCCTGGTAAACCCTGATTATGGGTAAGTTGTTGCATATGTAAACTCTGAAATTATTATTATTTTTATTTGGATTAGAAACAGCGAAGTGCAAAGTTGGAAAAAAAAATGTGTATAAATATATGTGTTACATTTTTACGTGCACTGTATGTTTATGTGCATACAGATATAAATGTGAGGAGATATGGCATGAGTTTGAGGAGGCAATAGTCCATAGAACACCATGCAATGTGAGAGAAAAGGATTATGATAGAATGTTTCTTGCTGCTCCTCAGACTACTCCCTGTGACAAAGTAAGAAACTCATTAAAAATGTCAGTATTTATATATAGTTCCACCTCATCGCTTGACCTACGACTGTTATATTGTGAAGCATTTGTTGGCTGTCTATCTTGATTTGTTTGACCATACCCTTTTTTATATAGTTTTTTTTTTTTTTTCCTTTTTGGTGCCTCAATTTTCTGTGTTGTTTTTAATGTTTGTTTAAGAAAAAAACCCAGAAAACTTGCACTACTGTCTGTCTATGAAAAAAATGTGGTTTAACTACTTCATTAGGTACATTTAGTGGGTTTGTGAGACAGCTTGACAAAACTTTTACAAAGTAGTCAAACCACATTTTTTCATAGACAGACATTAGCGTAATATGAAAAAAAAAGTGAAACAACAGCCTGACACCGACTAAATAGGATCCAAGTTCATCTCTGACACCCTACACCCCTGGTAAATTCAGTGATACTGCTCTGAACCTTGATCCCATTCTCATGCTGGAGTGTATGGTTGATCCCATTCTCATTCTGGAGTAAATGCACTATTAGTAAATTATTTGTACATTTGTACTTAGTGATTATACCATTATTCCCACTATATATATTGTAAGAACTTTTGTTGTACCTTAACGGTACATTTGAAGTTGTCACACAACTTTTGGTTCTGAGCCTTAAACTCTGGCCTTTGTAACTATGTTCCCCTAGGAAATCTCCCCACCTCACTTTTATGTGAGCCCAAAATCCAATTTACTCAACCTGCACCATATATAGTGTAACAGGGGTGACACAGGGAAGGAACACACAGGAACAGTGTTATTAACCTTAACCTTATTCAAGTTGAAAGATATGCAGTCTTAAAGAAGTTACATCAAGTCAGAGGAACCTTCAAATTCTCAGGGCTTCTAGGAGCAAAGCTCAACAGATTGCTAGACACTGTGCGAATGAATATTGGCAAGAGCTCCGCAACAACATCCAGAAAGCAGCCATATCGGGGAACACAAGAGGTATGTATGACGGCATTAAAAAAGTGCTAGGCCCTACCCAGTGCAAAACGGCACCCTAAAGTCATCTACTGGGGAAGTAATCTCCGACAAGCAACAACTGATGGAGAAGTGTAGAGAACAGCAGATGCAGATATCAGCAGATACATCTCCTTCATTGACCTCACCAAACCTTTTTACCTGGCCAGCAGAGATAGTCTTTTCAAAATCCTCCCCAAGATCGGCTGTCCACCAAAAATGCAGAGTCTGATTGAATCCTTCCACAAAGACATGAAGGGAACAGGACAGTTCAACGGCAGTTGCTCCAAGTAGCAACGGCGTCAAGCAAGTTTGCGTTCTTGCCCACACATTGTTTGGAATCTTCTTTGCTCTGCTCCTAAGACATGCTTTCGGTTCAGCAAAGGAAGGAATCTACCTCCGCACCAGATCGAATGGCAAGCTATTCAGTCTCTCTCGCCTTAAAGATAAGACCAAGATACGTGAGACGCTGATCAGAGGAAGAACTACAGTCACTGATGTGCCGTTTTTCCATGGCCTGCAAAGACTTTGGTCTGACTATAAATTTGAAGAAAACAAACGTCCTGAGCCAGGACACTGCCAATTCGCCAGTTATCACAGTAGATGACTACCAGCTTGATGTCGTCCATCAGTTCACGTACTTGGGCTCCAACATCACCGATAACCTCGCCCTGGATGCCATGCGTGACAAAAGGATCGGGAAGGCAGCTTCTACTTTAGCTCGCCTGAAAACACGAGTGTGGTCAAACCACAGGCTGACAACCGCTACAAAGATGGCAGTATATAACGCCTGCGTCATAAGTACTCTGCTGTATGGGCGTGAGACATGGACCACCTACGCCAGACACGAGAGGAGACTGAACACCTTCCATTTATGTGGTCTGCGCCGCATTCTGGGCATTACCTGGCAGGATAAAGCCTCTAACGCCGAAGTTCTGACTCGACCCGGCCTTCCCAGCATGTACACCATGCTCCGACAACGCCGCCTGCGCTGGCTTGGCCATGTACGCCGCATGGCGGATAGAAGAATCCCAAAAGGCATTCTCTACGGAGAACTCTCATCCGGGAAGAGAACAACAGGGCGCTTGATTCTGCGTTTTTAATGATGTCGTGAAGAGAGACATGAAACCCCACGACATAAACACACAGTCCTGGCAAGATCTCGCAGCAGACCACCTGAAGTGGAGGGGCACCCTGGCCAAACAGTTCAAGTCAGGTGAAAAGAGCATGATGCGTCCATCAGAAGCCAAGCGAGCTCGCCGGAAGGTGTGGAACAACGACAGCCAGGAAACCATCTACAGATGCGACTTCTGCTGCAAAGAATGCCTTTCCCATATTGGCCTTTTCAGCCATAAACGACGCTGTCTCATACAATCAGACATATCCCAAGATAAGAAGAACTAGGATACGTCATCCATGGTCAACACTGACCGACGGAGGTCGTTGATGTGGTAGCACCTATTTAAATGGTATGGAGAGTTTGCGGAGAGTTTTCTGGGTCGAGGCGAGGTGGACTGAGATGAGCAGTGCACTAGCTGTCAGTCCAACGTCACAGCACCCCACCACTCTTAGCTTTGTACTGGAGTACAGGACATGTCATTGTGGCTGTGAATCTGCATTTCTGTGTTCTCCCCGGACCTGTGAACAACTAAAAGTGAGAGGAACCAGCATATTATTATAGAGTTACCACTGTAGAGAAGCATGATCAAGTGCTGTCCTTCTAGATAGTCCTTTAGCTGTTTAACGATGGAAAGCACTTTATTAACATTATGCTGTAATTCTTTCACATACTTGACTACTGACCAGAATAGGAAATAGGTCAGTCGAATCAATCGACTAGGAGCTCAAAAAATGTGAATCCTGTGGAGGCAAGTGGCATTTCATGGATCGCAAACAGCACATTCGGGATAAGTTGGTCCCAATTTTGTCCGTCCTCGTTCACCACATAATGCAACATACGCTTGAGCACCTGATTAAAGCCCAAGTCCATTAGTTTGTGGGTTGTACACTGATGCACAAATTTGTTTAACCTACAGCAGCCAGCAGACATCACATTTATTTTAAAGGCTGTACCTTGGTCCGTAAGGATCTCCATGGGGAGCCCCACTCGGTTGAATAGCTACACCAGCATGGAATGAGCCAGGTGCATCTTCACCTGCGGCACCAACAACAGATCGCACAGCTCACCATGCTGACCAGTGTGGAATGGGCCAGGTGCATTATCATGTCTATCTTCACCTGCGGAACCACCAACAGATTACATTAGCTCACCATGTTGTAAAGAGTTTGCTTTTTTAGCAGGAAATATGAGACCAGCTGGGGCTGTGGGGTTGCACTAGCTTAACCATAGATCACTAGCACCTGTTCCCAGCAGTGTTTGAGATGCAGATCATCTTTTTGTAACTGGGCAAAATTTCCGTCTCACTTACGAGCCAGCTGAGACAGGGAAACAAAGAGGTTTGAGGGATCATTAGCCTTAGCTGCAGCATTGATGTCTGTGTTTGCACCAGTCATGACGGTTGTGTGGACGCTGCTCTCTTTTTCCGATCTTGTGGGAAGCTTGTGTTTGTTTCTTGTCTTGAACCAGGCAAAGTGTTGTAAGTGCAAATGTTTATTGCTTTTGCTCTTCTTGTGGGAGGGAGCAGAGTACGCAATCCATTGCGTATCCATCTATTTGCCACTTTGAATGGTATAAGTGACTCTGGCTAGAGTTATCTGATTGTGATCTGGCTTAGTCAGTTCAGCTGGTACACTCAGCGCGACATGGCGTTCATATGCCCACTTGTTAAACTCTATCAGACTTTTGTACTGGAAAGCCTGCAATGGGCCACAATCTCCATTTTGGGCAGATCATAGTTATCCACGTCTTCATCAGAAAGTGAAAAATAGGCATGCTGTGCCTCACCTGAAAGCAGCGGAATGAGAATGCCACTCCATTCGTGGTGGAGCCAACCCTCCTGCTCTGCAGTCTTTTTCCTTGTGAGAGCTGCTCAAGCAGCGCTTCCTGTTGGAGTTCCGGCAGGTGTGGGACCGTTCCGATCCATGTGCCTGCATTGTTCACCAGTTAAGGGATCTGACAAATGGAGGGAACAAACCAAAATATTTTTTTAGGCAGAACTGTGTTCAAGTTCCGAGGTATGCAAAGTATTAATATTTCACTTTGTGACTAATTGTATGGGACATTGGACATTGGTGGCTTAGGGGTGGACTTCTCGTCTGCCATGCAAAAGGCCAATGGATAGAATGGAAAGGTTGTGTCAAAAAGGGAATCCATTCTAAAAACTATGCCAAATTGTATGTGAATCGGAAAGAGGGCGGCTTGATGCCCTCAGCAGACAGAAATTAGTAGGACAGCTTTATGCACATTTTAATTTGTGTCAAGAATAAACATTCCCAAAATCTTGTATGTGAGACCAATTGAGTCAAAGTTATTTATTTTCCTTTTTCAAGAAGGACACACAGTCTTTTTTTCTTCTTTCACAGTTTATTTATATAGCACATTTCATAGACAATGATAGTACTTTACATAAAAGAAAAGAATCATAAATATCATTTAAAATACCACCAGCTAAATTGATCACATACTGCTTTCCAAGACATCAGTGGTGTATAGTAGAACACCAGATTTCATGGCGATGTTAATATACTGTAGGTAGACAAGACTCATGTTGTTCTGTAACCAAAGTACAAATAAAACAAAGAAATAGACCACAAAACTGTAAATTTAGTGGGGTTTTTTTGCAAATGTTTTTCTTGATGTGTACAGTTTCTAACAGGTTTGGTAACCTCATATATTGTATTACAGACCTGAAAAATCTGCATTACTCTTTTTCAATATCTAACAGCTGCTGTTCTGGAGCAAGACACGAGAGATGATGCAAAGCTATATTGCTGTCACAAGACGCTTTTGGACTTTGGAGGATACACTGGTGGGATTCATGTTTAAGGACCTTATCTGGTGTGGTCAGCAAGAAAGGCACAGAGGTATAGCAATAGAAGGTGTTTTTATTTAAATTGTATGAATAAATACATAATTAAATTTTTTGTAATTACAACAAATAGCAAATATCTGTCTTCCATGTTCCTCTGTTTCCAAAGGCTTTGATTTTCAGTCTTGCCCAGAATGGTCAAAATGTGTGAGCCATCCTGTGTACTCACTGTGGAAACGAGCATCACAAAATGTAAATCTTCTCCAGTAATTAAGTCCTATGTTTAATATTCATCTGGTCACATCCCAACATCTAACAGAAGAGATGAAATGAAAGTGATATACTGAAATGAGAAGTAGATATATTGTTAAAGGTCATTACAAACAAGAAGAAAATTTCATTCCTAATACATGGACAATAATACTGTATGGATTGTAGACTAGCCAATAATTTGTACATGTTTGAAAATAAATGCTAATTTAGAAGCACCTCAAATAGTCTGAGACACCTTTTGGCCAAGAGTAAATATTGGCTACCAAAACCTTTTTTTTCTTCAAACAATTACTGCATAATTTAATTATAATATAAAAGTTTTAATATTGGAATATGCTCATGCCATCAGTGATGAAAAAACAATATATGATGTGATAACCTAGTCATTCAGTATATTTAATTCAATTCTATTTTATTTATATAGTATTTTAACAACAACGTGTCATCGGAGCAGTGTGATATGTGTATGCACTGGCTCTATGCCTGCTGTCACAAATACACCTGTTACATTAAAAATGTTAACCATTTTATCATGTGCTTGTGAAATCAAAGAGAACTAATTTTATTCAATTCAATTTTATTTGTATAGCGCTTTTAGCAGTTGTCATTGTCACAAAGCAGCTTTACACAAAATAAATTATGGAAGTTTGTATGAAATGTGAATGTCTATCAAATCAAAATGATTAGATAGTGCCCGATAAGCAAGCTGAGGGTGACAGAGGGAACACATCCTAATTTGGGTGACGACGGATATCAGGGACTGATCTGCAGTTATACTGTGTGTTAGGCATCTGGCAGTTATAACAGTTGATGTCTTTAAGTTAAAATGGAGTCCAGTTTGTTAATGGAGACTTAGGTAGACTTGTAGGAAATTCCAGTCCTTTCATCAATTGAGGCCAAACAGAGTTGAAGTTGTATTGATGTCCATCTGGAGGTGAACTAGAAAGTTTTTGCTTGAGAGAGAGAGAGAGAGAGAGAGAGAGAGAGAGAGAGAGAGAGCGCATGGGAAAGTTAACATTAATATCAGACCCAAGATGAAGAGAAGAGCATTAGATAATTAGCAAATTTATATCAGAAAACCCCTAAATGTAATTAAAATAAATATTTAAAAAAAAAAAAAAAAAAAAATATATATATATATATATATATATATATATATATACATTTAATTTTCACCTACTGTCACGTTTGTGGTGATGGTGTAGGCGAGGCATAAATGGAGAGGTTAAAACGTTTCAAAGATGTTTTAATAATAATGGAACAAAACATAAACCAACCGACTTAACATGAAAATAAATCAAACAAGAATCAATATAACCTAATCAAAGCACTGTGAACTGCACTTAAACTGACATGAAACTAACTAACTAACTAACTAACCAGCATATCACGAGTCTAATTCAACAAATGCAAGACACCACACTGAACTAAAACTGGCTATTTATAAATCATACTAATGAGCCACCTCGGTTCAGGTGACTGCTCCCATCACCTGACCGAGGTGCACTCTGGGAAATGAAGTTTAAGTAAAAAATACACACACAAAAAAAAAACCCTGCAAAGAGTCTCTGGGCATAAGGCGCCCTCTAGGGGTTAACCCTGACACCTACATTAAAGAAGATGTGAACTTTGTCATGCTTATGCTTTTAAATATTAACTTACAGTCAGGTACATAAATATTAAGTAATGATACATTTTTGGGTATTTGGCATGGTCTGAGAAACTCTTTTACTCTATACATTTTGGGTCAAAACTGATAGGGTGCACTAGGAAGCAGCATCCATTTATATTCATAAGGCTGAATGCATCCACTCAAGATGGAATGTAAATACAGAGGCTTCACAACATATGTGTTTTGACTGAATGCATTTATTTAGCTTTTTGGTATACTCTTACTTGAGCAATATTAAATCTTAATGATTCGTTCATAAAGCTGTCTCATGACTTTGACAATTCAATTCAATTCAATTTTATTTGTATAGCTCTTTTAACAATTGTCATTGTCACAAAGCAGCTTTACACAATCATAAGAATTATGGAAGTTTGTATGAAATGTGACATGCACAATGACATGAGTACCTGTGTTCTTGACTTGGCTAGTTGTTATGAAATTATTCTTCCTCACCATGGCGTTCTGCAGTCATTCACTTTTGTTGTCTTCCATAGTCATTCAGACCATTTGGTATTGCTGAGCTTTGCCAGTTAATTCCTTCTTTGTAACAATGTTCCATTTTTTTCATTATCCACTCTCAATCTTTTGCTATTTCTCTGGAGGTATTTTAATTTCTTATTTAATTTTTTTTATATTTAGGCTAATGATTCCATCTTGCATAGACTTTTCTTGGTGGGTTTCTTCTGGGTGCTTGGTGGGTTTCCCCCATGGGCTCCGGTTTCCTCCCACAGTCCAAAGACATGTATATTAGGATAACTGGCGTTGAACACCTAGAATTAAAGCTGAAAATATTTACTTTGCTTACATCATGAGCGTTTCATTTCAGATTCAATTTGGTGGAGTACCGAGGCCAAATGCTCAAAGATTTATTTATATAATTAATATTTATGAACCTTACTGTATTTTTAATCAGTTTTATCAGCTTGATTTCATAACTAAATAGTTACATTATTTGTGGTTTTTCCCAGTTTGCTGCGGGAGCGTGTGGAAATATTACAGTGCTCTTAAATGGATCCATTGAAAATGCATTCAACAGGAAAAGGTCAGAAATAAAGTAATAATTTAAATTTGTTTTAGACACACATACAGTTGTTAATTTGTTTACAATTTGCATTATTATTCATTGTTATAAAGTTATTTTTGAGATTGTTACATGTTTTGAAACAGGACTATACAGTATATGGTCAGTAATATACTGTATAAGAGTTTCCTCATAATTCATATAAATGTAAATATAAATCTGATTATTTTTGCCAGTGTGATTATTTAATGAAGGTGCCTTTCAAGGCACCTTCTTAGAGATGTCTCTTCTTAGAGATGGACCAGCGTTTGAAATGGGCTGGAAAGGCACCTGGACTAAATTAATAATCAGATTGGCAGTTTATACTAAAGATTCTAGAGCACTACACTCCTGTGTTGCAGTCAGGTTGCAGCTTGGTTTAACTTCAGGCTAATACTATCAAGATGCTCTTGCATAAAATAAGAACATAATATAAGGTGTTACATTACTACAAATAAAATGTTTTAAATCTGGTCATTTTGCTGTATGTTCTATGGAAGTATAATAGTGCCAAAATTCCCTAAAGCAAAATAGCAGGTACTATGGAAGTATAATAGTGCCAAAATTCCCCAAAGAAAAATAGCAGGTTGAATTACATGAACTAAAAAAAAACTTGTTGCAATAAAGATGAATTTTTCTGCATTGCAATTTGATCTGAATTGAAAAAAATCCCTAGACCATTTACAATGCTTGAATTTTTTGCCAGTGCAATTTATTGTGGTTGTATATTTCAAATGACAATGTAATTCACTCACTCACTCACTCATCATCTATACCGCTTAATCCTGTATTCAGGGTCACGGGGGGCCTGGAGCCCAGGAGACTTAGGGCACATGTCTGGATACACCCTGGACAGGGTGCCAATCCATCGCAGGGCACAGACACACAAACACTACGGAGAATTTGGGAACGCCAATT
Source organism: Clarias fuscus (assembly GCA_030347435.1). Classification (NCBI taxonomy): domain Eukaryota; kingdom Metazoa; phylum Chordata; class Actinopteri; order Siluriformes; family Clariidae; genus Clarias; species Clarias fuscus. Next base: position 13,603,028 of record CM059226.1, read on the forward strand.
AGCCTAACCTACATGTCTTTGGACTGTGGGAGGAAACCCACCAAGCAAGGGGAGAACATGCAAACTCCATGCACACAGAGAGGGGAATCGAGCCTGGCCTGGGGATCAAACCCGGACCCTGGCGGTGCAAGGCGACAGTGCTAACCACTACACCACCATGCCGCCCAATGTAATTCAAGCATTTAAAATATTAAATCTTTATTATTTTTCAACCTTACAAATTCAAGTCGAGAAAATTCAGGTCGAAAAAATGCAGGTCTTCACATCCGGAATGTGATCACAGGAAGACCAACGGCAACTACAAGATGTTATCCTCTGTTATCCTCTGAAAAAATTCCAAGGGGTAATTAATTGCAGTGCAGCCGATTGCTGTGGTTCATGCTGCATTGTAATTTAAAGTGTGCTTCCTGCTCCCAGGGGAGTCTACTTCGCAGGAACTACTTACCGATTGACTCTTAACTAACACTCTTAACTAACAGGCTGGGTTGCCAGTTGAACAATAAACGGTAATTTTTCAATTTTCAATAATTTTTTTTACAATAATTTTTCAATCTTACAAATTCAAGTCGAGAAAATTCAGGTAGAAAAAAATGCAGGTCTTCACATCCGGAATTTGATCACAGGAAGACCAACGGCAACTACAAGATGTTATCCTCTGTTATCCTCTGAAAAAATTCCAAGGGGTAATTAATTGCAGTGCAGCCGATTGCTGTGGTCCATGCCACATTGTAATTTAAAGTGTGCTTTCTGCTCCCTGTGCAGTCTACTTCTCAGGAACTACTTACCGATTGGAATGCAGCACTCTTAACTAACAGGCTGGGTTGCTAGTTGTACAATAAACGGTGTAATGCGTTAAAATTACCCCTCTGCCGTAAACACTATATTCAAAGCAAAGCGAGCGCTCTTTCAATCACACGCGAGAGCGATGGTTTTCTTGCCACTGTGCTCGGTAATGTTGAATTTTAAATGCTTGAATTACATTTTCATTTGAAATATACAACCACAATAAATTGCAGTGGCAAAAATTTCAAACATTGTAAATGCTTTACAATGCTGAAAAGTTTTTTCAGTTCATGTAATTCAACCTGCTATTTTGCTTTAAGGAATTTTGGCACTATTATACTTCCATATTACGTCCTCCCTCAGACCCCTTAAAAGCTGGCAGTAGAAGTTGCAATTGACGGTCTATGTCCTGGAGAAGAATTTTCAATGCACAATTCTGCGAATGTCAAAAAGGCAATGAGCATGCATTTGGTCGAGCTGCGGACCTTCCTCACCGTTTTCAGTAGCGGAGATTATGAGCTCTTCCACTGTGAAGTCTTCGTCTCAGGATTTTACCCATATACTCATGCTTTGTCACCGGTAATGATCCTCAAACTCAACTCACAATGATGGAATTCTTGGCAGACTTTGACACAATGTTTCTTTTGCTCTTGGGTCAGCAGCCTGGGTATTGCCTATACTGCTCCACATGAGACAAAAACAATGGCAGCAATGTTGAGGATCTCTGACTATGTTAAACATTGCTGCCATTGTTTTTGTCTCATACGAAACAGTACAGGCAATTGTTCTCTGACTGTCATCCTGCACAAGTTGACAAATTATTTTGTCATTTCCTGGGTTGAGCGAGTTGAAGGTCTTATTGTTCTCTCGCCATCTTCCAGTGATGTTCTTCCGCTCAACACCTTGAACACTTCATTGCAGCAGCATCTAAAACTTAAATCTAAAAATTCTCTGTGGCAGATTTGCCCAGTTTCACGCAGAATTTCATGTTCGCTCTTTGTTCAAACTTGTTGTTCATGATGAAATAGCAGATGTGCTAATGCACATGGTCAGAAAAGCATCAGTTGCACAGCTAACTGATGTACACAAGATAATGTCTTTTGGCACACTGACTTATATGACTTATGGGCTGCACGCCTATTCACAGGGATCACCAACCTTCATAAGTCAGTCTGCCAAAAGACATCATTCTGTGACTGTGTGTGCAGCACTAGGCTGCCATCTGTTGGCATGATACAAAACTAGTCTCGAAACTTTCTGATATCACCTCTGTCAAGATTAAAAAATTGCATGGTGTGCTCTATTGTCTCAAAAATTGCGATAAAAAAATGCCGCACATGCATCCGAGTTATTATGAGGTGCGTCATTCTCCCTGCTGCACTAATAAACAGGGTTTTACGGAATTTTTAACTGCAAAATCTTTAACGTTAACTCCTAGTAATAACTTAATGGCACCTATTATGAAGGTAGAGGTATGACTCTTTCAATCTGTAATAGTTATCCTTTTTGTGACTTGTTTTTATTTTCTCTAGCATGTTTGGGAGTGTGGAGCTGGACAATCTCAACCCTAGGATTGTGTCCTATGTCCACATCAAAGTTGTTCCAGACTTAGAAGGCCCGTTTGTGTAAGAAAGATGGACATACAAAGCTCTGTAATCTACAGTATTTTCATGCCCTATTTTGCCAGATCTCTCCTTGTTTTTGTGAAGAAACTCACAACTTTTGTTAAAAGAAATGTGTGGTAGGTTATGTCCGACATTCTGCAGTAGGCTGTGCAACAACCCTTTTGGTTTATTGTTTTTTGTCCCAAAAAACTTGACATAATTTTGTAGTCTATCAACATAGTCATTTCTTTTTTAAATTATCTCAAATTTTAATACGCTGCGTAAAAACTAACTAAATTTAATGCTTTACATAGAACATTACTTGATAAGAATCTACCAGATGGATCAGGGGTTCCTGTGATAATGACAATATGTTGTTGAAACGGCCACTACTTTCACCTTACTTGGCACCGTGTCATTTATTTTTTCGAGCTATGTGAAATAACTGGTCTTTAACCAACTCTTCCTAGAGGAACTCATGGAGAATCATTGAGGTGCTGGAGAATGTTATGCAACATTCTGTATGCTATAGTGTGTTTGGCATTAGCTAGACAACCAACTTGACATTTGTTGTGTCACTGGTGGTGTGCATGTCGAACATTGTGAAGCTTTATCAAATCAGTTACAAAAATGTATATCCGGTTGAATATTTTTGGAATTGTAATTCATAAATCTCTTCTTTTTTAAACATGAAGCCTATTTAATTTCGTTTGCTTAGGACATGTAGTTACTCAGATATTCAAATGATGACAAATTTAACATTTTGGGGACACCCTGTGTGTGTGTGTGTGTGTGTGTGTGTGTGTGTGTGTGTGTGTGTGTGTGTGTGTGTGTGTGTGTATGTATATATAGTTTTTAAGTTTTCTTTGTAGGTGTTACAGATAATCCTGCAAAACAAGTGTTAAAAAATGGAGAGTGCTGATTAAATGTTCATTAAATGTTCTCTGAATTCTTTAAATTCTTTAAAATTAACTGGAAATGCGAATTGTGTGTTGAAGTCCAAATTTCTGGAGTTAACAAATTCTTTATGTTTTCAGAGAGTCCTGTTCCAAAGGGTCCATTCTCAAACTCATAGGTGTTCTGCAGACCCGAGGATTTTACTGGTCCTGCACAGACAGCACTGTATATTCATACAACCCATTAATGTTTCTATATGTGATTCTGTAAGTAATCAACACATTGTTCACTTATATCTTAAACTTGTACTGCACAAACCATATAGAGCATATTTCTCAGGACTTCATCATATACTCCTGTCAATTCAAAAAACACTAATTACACGTCATTGCATGAAGGACCCATAACAGACTCTTGCAAAATATAACTGCAGTTTTCAAGTGTCAAATTTTCAGTTTTTATATTTACATATGCAGTACATATGCAGGAAATTATTAGACTGATTTGGCCACGAAAACACTAAATTTTTATCTTCACCTTATAATACTGCAGTAATGCTGCAATATAATTCAGTAATACTGCAGCAAAACTGCAGTAATATTGTAAAACTGCAGTTAATATTAAATGGCATATTAGAGTTGTACTGCAAATATATGGGTATAAACAATTTAAATAAAGATAAAAATATACTTACAGTATTTGTACTATTTAAATGTGTGATTTAGTGTTATTACAAAGTTCACATTTAAATTCACACATCTAGATTGTACAACTGTTAGTATTTATTCTGCATTATTGAAATTGTACAACTACATTCCAACAAAATTATTGCAATTTATTTTATGAATATTGTAGGATTACAAATTTATAAAATGTTAAATTTAGGTTCCAACAAAATAGTATATAAACTGAAAAGTTATGTACATTGGGTTTTACATTTTGAGGTAAAGATTATGACATTATAAGGACATCAAGTCTTGTAACCCAGGTGTCTGAGACATTAACCTTTTGTCTTCATGTACTTCCTGATCACTGGGTAGGGTCCCAAGGTAAATGTGAATGCTAATCTCAAGGCCAGGCTGTGCCTTTGTCTCTATGATAATGTGAAGGTCTAGGCGATACTGTCAGGCTGATTAGATTAGCACCTATGCATTTGAAAGGCAGTGTTATGCTGATGAGATCAGGGCTGGGGAACTTCTGGTACCAGACTGATTCCTGTAGTATACTATGCTTTGTTTAGATTGTCTCCACCTCTTTGTATCCCTCCCCCTTGTAAAGTATAAACTCTCTAGAGCTGAGTTTTAATATTTAGACTTGGATGACTGCAGAGACGCGTGTCGAGTTCTCAATAAAGAGTAACTTCTGTTTGAAAGATATCCCAACGTCTCCTGGTCTCTGATTCAACAATGGGTAAAAAGTTCCCAACAATATATATAAAATGCTTTCATGGGTATGTACAAATAACCATGAAAACATTTTTACACTTATATTACAATACACAATATAGTTGCAAGCAACGATGACGGGCCCAAGCACCCTGTGCCATTCCCACCCCGGGCGGACAGCACAACCTATGTCATTCGAGTGTGTTAAGACCTCGAAAAAGCCATCGTCACTCGGTTGCACCGCACAACCTGCACACATCACATACTATACAAGGCTAATGTCAGTTTGGGCCCTAAATATTTGTTGAGTGGATTAGTGTGTGTGTGCGTCGTGAGAGAGGGGTGTGTGTATGTGTGTGTGTGTGTGTGTGTGCGCGTATTAGTGTGCAAGGGTTAGTGTGTGTGAGAGTGAGGGAGAGAGGTGTGTGACGTGTAGATGTGTGAGTCTGTGTGTGACGAGTAAATGTGCTTGTGTTTGTGCTTGTTTGTGTGTATGGTTTGAGTCTGTGGGTATTAACATTAGTGATGTGTGTGTTAGTGTGTGAGACGTATTTGTGTGTTAAAACAGGGCCAATGTCAGTTTGGGCCCTAAATATTTGTTGAGTGCATTAGAGTGTGTGTGTGTGTATGTGTGTGTGATGTCACAGAAGGTGCAACTGAATATAATGTCACTCAATATAATGCCACACAAAGTTATTAATCATTTTTCGGCGTACGTTTAAGACATTATCACGGCTGACCCGTTTGAGATATCAAAAATCCCTCCACAATTTTGCATCCTCAATGTCTTTAGATCTCTTTGGCCCAGTTTGGTAGCGATTGTATAATTTCCCTAGGAGGAGTATCACAAAATCCATTGGGTGCGTTTTTGCAAACGACCCAAAATAACCGGCCTCCTGTTGAGTTTAGCCCAGGACATGCAGCGCGAAAGTTGTTCGGCTCGATGAGCTCTAAATGTGTGCCGAGTTTCGTGTGCCTAGGTGAAAGTGTGTATGAGCTAGGCAGCAAAATCTCGTGTGCGGGTATATCAAAATCCATTGGGTGCGTTTTTGCAAACGACCCAAAATAACCGGCCTCCTGTTGAGTTTAGCCCAGGACATGCAGCGCGAAAGTGGTTCGGCTCGATGAGCTCTAAATGTGTGCCGGGTTTCGTGTGCCTAGGTGAAAGTTTGTATGACCTAGGCAGCAAAATCTCGTGTGCAGGCCCCTTTGGGCCCCGGGCCACGAGACTCTCAGGCATCCTGATGGCAGCAGATTCCAACCTGTCTGCCAAGTTTCATGAGTTTTTGAGCATGTTAAGACACCCGAAAAGTCCAAAAGGGTGGAAAATAAATAAATACATAAATAAATATAGTTGCAAGCAACGATGACGGGCCCAAGCACCCTGCGCCATTCCCACCCCGGGCGCACCGCACAACCTGTGTCATTCGAGTGTGCTAAGACCTTGAAAAAGCCATCGCCACAGCCTGCATACATCACACACTATACAGGGGTAATGTCAGTTTGGGCCCTAAATATTTGTTGAGTGCATTAGTGTGTGTGTGTGTGTGTGTGTGTATGTGTGTGTGTGTGTGTGTGTGTGTGTGTTTGTGTGTGCGCGTCGTGAGAGAGGGGTGTGCGTATGTCAAGTCAAGTCAAGTCAATTTTATTTATATAGCGCTTTTAACAATTGACATTGTCGCAAAGCAGCTTTACACAATAAAAATAAGTAAATTTGTATGCAATGTGTATGAATCAAAATGATAAGATTGTCCCTGATGAGCAAGCCGAGGGCGACGGTGGCAAGGAAAAACTCCCTGAGATGGTAATAGGAAGAAACCTTGAGAGGAACCAGACTCAACAGGGAACCCATCCTCGCACGCATTAGTGTGTAAGGGATAGTGTGTGTGAGAGTGAGGAAGAGAGGTGTGTGACGTGTAGATGAGTCAGTCTGTGTGTGACGAGGAAATGTGCTTGTGTTTGTGCTTGTTTGTGTGTATCGTTTGAGTCTGTGAATATTAACATTAGTGATGTGTGTGTTAGTGTGTGAGACGTATTTGTGTGTTAAAACAGGGCCAATGTCAGTTTGGGCCCTAAATATTTGTTGAGTGCATTAGAGTGTGTGTGTGTGTATGTGTGTGTGTGTGTGTGTGTGTGTGCGTGTGTGCATGCAGCATGCCTGCGTGTGTACGTGTGTGCGCATGTGTGTGGGTGTGTGTGTTTGCGCGCGCATTAGTGTGTAAGGGTTAGTGTGTGTGAGTGAGGGAGAGAGGTGTGTGACGTGTAGATGTGCATCGTGAGGTGTGTGTGTGTGTGTGTGTGTGTGTGTGTGCGTGCGAGTGTAAACATTTGTAATATGGGTGTATGTATGTGTGCATGTGTGTGATGTATGAGTGTGTTTGTGTGTGTGCATGCAGCATGCCTGCGTGTGTACGTGTGTGCGCATGTATGTGTTTGTGCACGCATTAGTGTGTAAGGGTTAGTGTGTGTGAGTGAGGGAGAGAGGTGTGTGACGTGTAGATGTGTCAGTCTGTGTGTGACTATGTGCTTGTGTTTGTGCTTGTTTGTGTGAATGGTTTGAGTCTGTGTGTATTAACATTAGTGATATGTGTGTTAGTGTGTGAGATGTGTTTGTGTGCATTAGTGTGTGTGTGTGTGTTTGTGTGTGTGTGTGTGTGTGTGTGTGTGTGTGTGTGTGTGTGTGTGTGTATCGTGAGAGGTGTGTATGTATGTGTGCATGTGTGTGATGTATGAGTGTGTGTGTGTGTGTGTGTGTGTGTGTGTGTGTGTGTGTGTGTGTGTGTGCGAGAGTGTAAACATTTGTAATATGGGTGCATGTATGTGTGCATGTGTGTGATGTATGAGTGTGTTTGTGTGTGTGCATGCAGCATGCCTGTGTGTGTGTGCGTGCATTCGTGTGTAAGGGTTATTGTGTGTGAGAGTGAGGGAGAGAGGTGTGTGACGTGTAGATTTGTGAGTCCGTGTGTGACGAGTAAATGTGCTTGTGTTTGTGCTTGTTTGTGTGTATGGTTTGAGTCTGTGTGTATTAACATTAGTGATGTGCGTGTTAGTGTGTGAGATGTGTTTGTGTGTTAAAACAGGGCTAATGTCAGTTTGGGCCCTAAATATTTGTTGAGTGCATTAGTGTGTGTGTGTGTGTGTGTGTGTGTGTGTGTGTGTGGGTGGGTGTGTGTGTTTGCGCACGCATTAGTGTGTAAGGGTTAGTGTGTGTGAGTGAGGGAGAGAGGTGTGTGACGTGTAGATGTGTCAGTCTGTGTGTGACGATGTGCTTGTGTTTGTGCTTGTTTGTGTGAATTGTTTGAGTCTGTGTGTATTAACATTAGTGATATGTGTGTTAGTGTGTGAGATGTGTTTGTGTGCATTAGTGTGTGTGTGTGTTTGTGTGTGTGTGTGTGTGTTTGTGTGCGGGTCGTGAGAGAGGGGTGTGTGTGTGTGTGTGTGTGTGTGTGTGTGTGGTGTGTGTGTGTGTATCGTGAGAGGTGTGTATGTATGTGTGCATGTGTGTGATGTATGAGTGTGTGTGTGTGTGTGTGTGTGTGCGCGCATTAGTGTGTAAGAGTTAGTGTGTGTGTGTGTGTGTGCGAGAGTGTAAACATTTGTAATATGGGTGCATGTATGTGTGCATGTGTGTGATGTATGAGTGTGTTTGTGTGTGTTCATGCAGCATGCCTGTGTGTGTGTGTGTGTGTGTGTGTGTATGTGCGTGCATTAGTGTGTAAGGGTTAGTGTGTGTGAGAGTGAGGGAGAGAGGTGTGTGACGTGTAGATTTGTGAGTCTGTGTGTGACGAGTAAATGTGCTTGTGTTTGTGCTTGTTTGTGTGTATGGTTTGAGTCTGTGTGTATTAACATTAGTGATGTGCGTGTTAGTGTGTGAGATGTGTTTGTGTGTTAAAACAGGGCTAATGTCAGTTCGGGCCCTAAATTTTTGTTGAGTGCATTAGTGTGTGTGTGTGTGTGTGTGTGTGTGAGTGAGTGAGTGTGTGATGTCACAGAAGGTGTCACTGAATATAATGTCACTCAATATAATGCTACACAGAAAGTTATTAATCATTTTTCGGTGTACGTTTAAGACATTATCACGGCTGTGTAAGGGTTAGTGTGTGTGCATCGTGAGAGGTGTGTGTGTGTGTGTGTGTGTGTGTGTGTGCGAGAGTGTAAACATTTGTAATATGGGTGTCTGTATGTGTGCATGTGTGTGATGTATGAGTGTGTTTGTGTGTGTGCATGCAGCATGCCTGTGTGTGTGTGTGTGTGTGTGTGGGCGCGCATTAGTGTGCAAGGGTTAGTGTGTGTGAGAGTGAGGGAGAGAGGTGTGTGACGAATAAATGTGCTTGTGTTTGTGCTTGTTTGTGTGTATGGTTTGAGTCTGTGTGTATTAACATTAGTGATGTGTGTGTTAGTGTGTGAGATGTATTTGTGTGTTAAAACAGGGCTAATGTCAGTTTGGGCCCTAAATATTTGTTGAGTGCATTAGTGTGTGTGTGTGTGTGTGTGTGTGTGATGTCACAGAAGGTGTCACTGAATATAATGTCACTCAATATAATGCCACACAAAGTTATTAATCATTTTTCGGCGTACGTTTAAAACATTATCACGGCTGACCCGTTTGAGATATCAAAAATCCCTCCACAATTTTGCATCCTCAATGTCTTTAGATCTCTTTGGCCCAGTTTGGTAGCGATTGTATAATTTCCCTAGGACGAGTATATCAAAATCCATTAGGTGCGTTTTTGCAAACGACCCAAAATAACCGGCGTCCTGTTGAGTTTAGCCCAGGACATGCAGCGCGAAAGTTGTTCGGCTCGATGAGCTCTAAATGTCTGCCGGGTTTCGTGTGCCTAGGTGAAAGTGTGTATGAGCTAGGCAGCAAAATCTCGTGTGCAGGCCCCTTTGGGCCCTGGGCCACGAGACTCTCAGGCATCCTGATGGCAGCAGATTCCAACCTGTCTGCCAAGTTTCATGAGTTTTTGAGCATGTTAAGACTCCCGAAAAGTACAAAAGGTTGGGAAAAAAATAATAATAATCCTAAGGAAAACAAGAGGGCCCTTCACACACTATGACGACATAGGGCTGATGTCATAGTGCTTGGGCCCTAATAATCCTAAGGAAAACAAGAGGGCCCTTCACACACTATGACGACATAGGGCTGATGTCATAGTGCTTGGGCCCTAATAATCCTAAGGAAAACAAGAGGGCCCTTCACACACTATGACGACATAGGGCTGATGTCATAGTGCTTGGGCCCTAATAATCCTAAGGAAAACAAGAGGGCCCTTCACACACTATGACGACATAGGGCTGATGTCATAGTGCATGGGCCCTAATAATCCTAAGGAAAAACAAGAGGGCCCTTCACACACTATGACTACATAGGGCTGATGTCATAGTGCTTGGGCCCTAAATATTAGTGTTTAACAGTCCTGCTGCTAGGAGATGCTGCTGTCAATTAGTGTATGACTGGACAAAATGAGTGTTCTCTTTTAGTTTGTTACAGTATCCAGTTCTCCAAAAATAATAATTAAAAAAATGAACAAAGAAAAAAAAGCCTCCTTAGTGTCATGTGTGGAGTTTGAGCCTTTGTGGATTCTAAAAAAATATAAATGTGTTATGTGAACCCCACACCCCCAAAAACAAATCTTATTAATTATCAGCCAAATCTGAATGACCAAAACATTGTAAGAAACTTAAAATATGTTTTTTACAAACAAACAAAACAGTTTTTAGTTAAAGAAAATTAAGGCAATTAAAAATGAGGCTTCCTACCAGTAGGGAAGTCTCCCCAGGATGTAAACCTCTCGGTCTTCGCCTTCTCCTTTCCCAGTGCCTGCTCTTAGGTGGTAATAGAAACCCTGGAGAAAAACACAGTTCTCCTCTCAATCTTCTCTCTTGTCTAAGGACTGACGGTCAACTACAGGAGTAAGCACTGAGTTACTGATCGGAAAATCGGCGGTTTGATTCCCAGCTCAGCCAGGTTGCCATTGTTGGGCCCTTGAGCAAGGCCCTTAACCCTATCTGCTCCAAGGGTGCTGTATCATGGCTGACCCTGCGCTCTGACCCCAGTTACGCTGGGATATGCAAAGAAGGAATTTCACTGTGCTGTAATTTATATGTGACAAATAAAGGCTTAACTTAATTTAACTTAACTTATAAACACAGGACATTTAAAGCCAAATCATTTTATCAGCTTCTTACCACCTCTCACATTGTGTAGCGTTACACATTAAGACATCAACTTGCACTTATATGGTCTATACTGTAGTTAAACTAGGCTATACATTTAAACTGAATCCAATGCTAAAAGTGGGATACCTATAGTAAGTTAACTTTAGAAAACACACACACATTTAGGATGATACCATTAACACTGCATAGCATTACAATACAGTAAATAGTTAGATAACAAAAAATTTTTAATATTTCATGTTGTAAAATAATGAAAGTTACTTAAGTTCTCAATGACCACTGAACTGAACAGATCCTGGATACACTTTGTCCACTTGTGATGTCCTCTCTGAACACTCTTCAATTTGCCGTTCTTGGGAGTAGATGGTGCCATAATACACCTGCTCCATCGAACCTACTCCCACCTTGACAAACCTGGGACCAATGTAAGGATTATGTTCTTTTACTTCCCCAGTACATTAGATTACAAAACAGTGTCTGTCTGAGACAGTGATCCGCAGCACCAATGCTAATCAGGGGACAGTACTGTCTCCTTTTCTATTCACCCTCTATACATCTGACTTTAGATATAACTCAAAGTCATGCCATCTGCAGAAGTTATCTGATGACTCTGCAGTTGTTGGATGTATTAAGAAAGATGATATCTCTGAGTACCAGTCCTGTGGTGTGATCGTAATCACCTACAAATCAGCAGGAACACAAAGGAGCTGGTGGTAGACTTCAGGAGAAGTAAGACCACTGTGGCTTCTATATCTGTCCACAGGGAGACAGTAGACAGAATACAAATATCTGGGGGACCATCCTGATAACAAACTATATTGGTCACTAAACACACTGGCACTCGACAAGACAGGACAGAGCAGGTTGTACTGTCTGAGACGGCTCAGGTCCTTTAACGACTGCAACACCCTTCTGCAGATGTTCTACAAATCCACTGTGGCAAGTGTAATTTTTTATGCTGTGGTTTTTTGGGGTTGCAATATAAAAGTGTCTGACAGAATTAGACTGGACAAGGTTATTAAAAAGGCCTGACCTGTGATTAGCATGGAGCTTAACTCTGTTTAGGTTGTGACAAAGAAGCAGATTCTGTCCAAAATACAATTAACCTGAACGATCTTTCTCAGGGCGGCATGGTGGTGTAGTTAGCACTGTTGCCTTGCACCTCCAGGGTCCGGGTTCGATTCCCGGCCAGGTTTGATTCCCATCTCTGTATGCATGGAGTTTGCATGTTCTCCCTGTGTACTGTAGGTTAGGTTAATTGGCTTTCCCAAATTGTGTGAGTGTGTGTATGTGTGTGTGCCCTGCGATGGATTGACACCCTGTCCAGGGTGTACCCCGCCTTGTGCCCTAAGTCATCTGGGATAGGCTCCAGGCCCCCCGTGACCCTGAATACAGGATTAAGCGGTATGGATGGTTAGTGAGTGAGCGTTCCTTCTCACCCACTATTCAGTGTGCTCTCCAACCAGAGGAGCATTTAATTAATTACTACGAACAAACAATCATAATAGTCTACCTAATACATTATTATTACAATAACTTCAGAAAATAAATATTTAATAAAAGAAAGATTAATAGAAAAACCTAGTTAAGATAACAGCTACTGCAGTACAGTACAGACCTGCAAGACTTCAGTGCAGGATAACTGCAGTTAATGCAGTTAATTACCTTGATATAGGGCTATTTTAGCAATGAAATATTCAATAACTACAAATAGGTTACAGAAGCATATTTCAGTACAACTGCATTGTATAAAAAGAGACCTTTCTCTAAAGTGCCACCTCCAGCATCATATTTTATTCCATGGGACAACTGTAATATACACTTAACATTATCAAATAAATATATTTGAATGAGTCTAAATAAAATAATGTATCTGCTGCTCTTGCAAATTGCATAGTATTTACATAGTAGCTTTTAGATACAAAGCTGTTTCTATATGAGCCAATGTTTTGTTTTGTATTATTATTTCAACTCAATATAGTACAGTAGTAAATACTATAATATATCGCTACTGGGTTGATTTTTATTTCTGCATAAAACTTGAAAAAAGATGTCAATTACGCAATGTTATGTACAGCCAACTTTTTTTTGGGAAATGTAATGTGATAAATTTAGCTATTTCTACCTTCATCATCCACTTTATCCCTCTTGCTCAACCAAACTTTTTGTTTTTACATCATTCTGTGTAAATTCCAAAGACTGTTGTGTGTGTATGTGCTTACGCGCGCACGCGTGTGTCTGTGCGTGCCTGTGTGTGTGTGTGTAAAATCCAAGAAGATAAAATGTTATGAAACACAACCCAGCTCACCTGGAAATGCCACAGAGAGAGTAAAAGAGATCACACCCCCATTTTGTTGTTTGATGAACTAAAATTGTTGTATCTGTATCTTTGCAACTGTCTCTGAAAGATGCTTGAAATTTTTCACTTTTGTTTTATAGGTTACATTTTATTTTCCATTTTTACTGAAATATAAAAATAATAGTAGAAATAAGGTAATGTTCTGTGTTTATTTGTTCATGACATTCCATCATCGGGATACACTCCTCATCCCTGAGTGGGCAGTGATCATTGTCGCAAACCAGCTTTGTAGAACCAAAGGGAAATTAGGGAAATGAGTATGAAATTAATGAGAAAATATATATAGCCGTTCACTTCTCCCCGTCATGATCCTCTGGGATAATCATTCCTGTGTTCTCCATGCCCTCATCGATTCTGTCTCTGACCAGAATTTAATTAGTGCTTCAAAGGTCGAGGAACCATTCGTTTGGCTTCGCCATTATCGGTCCGAGCTCTCGATGGAACGCTCCTTCAAGTACAAGTACATTTTAGAGTCATTAGCCGCCGGTATCATCAGACCTTCATCGTCACCCGCTGGCTGGCTTCTTTTTCGTGGCTAAAAAAGACGGTTCCTGACGTCCTTGTAGAGATTACAGAGGGCTTAATGATATCACTGTCAGGAACCGCTATCCCCTACCCTTGATGTCAACAGCCTTCGACCTCCTGCAGGGAGCCCAAATTTTTTACCAAGTTGGACCTCCGCAGTGGCTATCACCTTGTGAGGATCAGGGAGAGAGACGAGTGGAAAACTGCCTTCAACACCCCGTCGGGTCACTATGAATATCTTGTCATGCCTTTTGGACTCGCCAATGCTCCAGGAGTTTTCCAAGCCCTGGTCAATGACATTCTCAGGGACTTCATCAACGTCTGTGTCTTGTCGTCTACCTAGATGACATTCTCATCTTCTCTCGCTCCTTAGAGGAACATACAGTACATGTCTGCCAGGTACTTCAATGGCTTCTTGAGAACCAGCTCTTTGTTAAGGCCAAGAAATGTGAATTTCATTGTAACACGGTTTCCTTCCTGGGTTTCATTATCGCCCCGTCTACGATCCAGATGGATCCTGCCAAGCTTCACGCTGTGACTGACTGGCCAGTTCCAACCACCCGTAAGGATCTCCAGCGTTTCCTGGGCTTCGCCAATTTCTACAGGCGGTTCATCTGGGACTATAGCTCGATCGGTGCACCACTCACCTCCATAACCTCTGTGAAGACTCCGTTTGTCTGGACTGAGCAAACTGCCAGGGCGTTTGCTGAGCTAAAGAAACGATTCACTTCGGCCCCAATTCTCCAACAGCCTGACCCGTCACTCCAGTTTGTGGTTGAGGTGGACACCTCAGATTCAGGATTAGGAGCAGTGTTATCACAGAGGTCACCCAAAGACAATAAACTGCACCCGTGCTGTTTTCTCTCTCACCGACTCTCGCCTGCCGAGAGGAACTACAACATTGGAGATCAGGAGTTACTGGCCGTGAAGTTTGCGCTTTAGGAGTGGAGGCACTGGTTGGAGGGGACAGAGGTCCCATTCCTCATCTGGACGGACCACAAAAATTTGGAGTACCTCAGGACGGCCAAACGCCTCAATTCCAGACAGGCGAGGCGGTCCCTATTCTTTTCCCAGTTTAATTTCTTCTTATTCTATCGCCGGGGCTCTAAGAACACCAAACCTGATGCCCTGTCTCGCCAATTCTCCCCATCACCAGACCAAGCACTCGAGGCCGCCATCCTGCCCACTCAATGGCTTGCTACGACAGTATTACTGGATGTTGAGTCGCGATTCAGAACGGCACTCAACCAGGAGCTCTTTGTCCCAAAGGCAGAGCGATCCTGTGTCCTGGAATGGGGGCACAGTTCACAGCTGGCCTGCCACCCAGGAGTGGCACGCACTTTACCCCTTATCCGGCAGCGCTTTTGGTGGCCCACCATGAGGGACGACGCCCGTCACTTCGTGAGCGTTTGTGATGTATGTGCTAGAAATAAGACCAGCAACAAACCTCCTGCTGGCCACCTCAGACCTCTTCTGATCCCCCATAGACCATGGTCTCACATAGCCCTGGATTTTGTAACCGGACTCCCCAATTCCGAAGGTCACACCTGTGTCCTCACGGTAGTAGATTGCTTCTCCAAGACGGCTCACTTTGTTCCAGTGTCCAATCTCCCCACTGCTAAGGAAACAGCAGAACTGCTGATCACTCATGTTTTTCAACTTCATGGTCTCCCAACCGACATAGTTTCGGACCGCAGGCCTTAGTTTGCTTCCCAGTTTTGGACCGCCTTCTGTAAACTAATTGGGGCGACGCCCAACCTATCGTCAGGGTATCACCCCCAAACTAAAGGCCAGACGGAGCGGGCCAACCAGGACCTAGAGACAGCCATTCGATGCATGATCTCAAAGGAACAGCGTTCCTGGAGCCGGATGCTCCCTTTGATTGAATATGCACACAACTCCTTGTCCACCTCAATCACTAGCCTCTCTCCATTTCATGGCTCCCCAAAACATTAATACTGTCACGAACCAGCCAGATCAACCTAGCACATCCAGATCCTAAGACTCCACTCCAGCTCTTCTTCCTGCACACCTACCTGCCACTAACGCACACCTGAACCTGATCACTAATCATTCCCCAGCTTTATAAGCACTCTGAGAAAACCGTTCAGCGCCGCAGTATCTTACTCGTGTGCCTCGCGTTCTGTTTTTTCTGTGAAGTGATTAATTGTTTATCCTAGCCTGTTTTCGACCCTGCCTGTTCCATGGATTTCTCTCTCTCATCTACATCCCCTGGTACTTCTGTTGTGATCGGACTGATTAATGTGTGTGACCTCGCATGCTCTCAAGACTTCGGATTTGCACTCACGATTTGGATTTGTTTGCCCTCGTCGCTGGATCTCCGGATATCAACCCTCGCATGGTATGGAGCTCTGGACAGAACGTTTGTGCAGCGCACCGACTTTTGTTGTCACAAGGGAAATCAGCCGCTACACTCCACCTTACAACCACTGCGTGCTAAGTGGATTAGAAGCAAAAATTCCATCGCAAGAACCCGAGAGACTTCCTCTCACAGCTTCCGGGATTGTGGAGATTCCTTCGCGTCATAGTCCCGCCCCCTTGCTCGTCACTAAGAGTCCCCCCACTCTCAGTCACCAAGCACATACACTCACTGCTTCTCTCCTCTGCTCCTGCTGCGCCTGTTCAACCAAGCCACAGTGTGTCCAATAAAGATTCTACACAACTTAATCACCGATTGTCTGCTATTGGGTTCACTCCAGTTCAGTCACTCAGGCCTCTGACAAATAAGTGTAGATAGATGGATGAATGGATGGATGGATGGATGGATCCATGTACGTGTAATTACGCTGACTCTGAATATACTTTGTCAGTCATGGACCTGCCTGTCCACAGTCTGCAATATTTTCTCTAAAGATCACCTGAACCTGTCCAAGATGATGGTATGTTTGCAGGTCCCATGGGTTGCGGGGTTCTCTGCACTTTGCTAGCAAGTTTTTCATTTACTTTTTTGACAACCAATCACAGTCTTCAGAAAAATGTCAAACCTAGCAATGGGGTCAGCTCTGCCTCATTACCGGAATAAGAGTTTTTCTTTTCCTTGCTCAGTCTTGCTCTGAGATTGGCCTAATACATTCTCAGGCTACGACTCCTAGCTAAAAGTGTTTAAGCTAAAATTATGATCTCCCTTGGAGGATTCTTAGAAGCTTTATGAATATGGCCCCAGTTATCTTATAGTTTTTTGAGAGTTCTATTCCAGAGTCAGATTCCAAATTGGCCCCATTTCCTGCTGTAGTAGTCAGCAGTTCACAGAGAGATTTGCAGGCTCTAGGCATGTTAGACTAAGATGGTTATGATAAGCTATGTGTCTGCCTTGAAACATGGTTTAATTCAATTATTTTTATGAGAAGAGCCCTGCAGATTAGACAATGGAGGTAAATTGGCCATGAGAACAAATGAGACCATCTCTCATTTCTGTTGTGTAATGGGGCTTTGCTTATCACACAAAAGGCCTATTCAGGGTTGACAAAATTCAGGTCAGGGAGTGTTTCTTTTGGTGTTGTGACATTTCTTGGAATGTTCAAGGAATGAAAGGCTGGAAACAGGTTTGGTGAGAGCACATTATGTATCAAAATATTGCTTTTCATCACACACATGCGCATTTGCTCTATGCTCAGTGTGCTGGTACTCTCAGACACACACATCTCTCTCTATCAGTGCAAACAAAAACATGTAGATAAGCCTTCATAATGAGATAATAAATTAAATGCTTCACCCAGCTCTTCATCTGCACATACTGTAACTCTTGACCATGTCCCCACTGCCACTGGTGTCTTGCAGTCTGCTGGCCAGATGACCAGTGCTAACCTTTCTGAAGTCAGGGCAGGGCAGAAATATTGTTCTTACAGTGTACTGATGAGCATGCGAAGGGCAACGGAGGCAAGGTAAAGCTCCCTGAGATGGCAGTAGGAAGAAAACTTGAGAGGAACTGTATTGTTACCGCGGAAGTTCCTCGTTTGTATCAGTATTTAAATTATAATGCTTTTTCCGTTTACACAAAATAATAGTAATAACTAGTTTTTACGTTTTAATACTATTGGACTTTTGTATTTCAGTTTTTGCGCTCTTCGGGGAAAAAAATAACAAGCAGAATCCATCTCTAAACAACAGAACTCCAACTCAGGTATGTTATCATGGCTAATATTCAGCTCTTTCAGTATGTGGAGTGCAGGATGTTTAGACTTTCTTCCTCTGTCATTAATGATAACTTTTTTTGTGATATGTGTGTACTCTGATATTAGTGTTAGAGAAGCGCATCCAGATTTTAGAGAGCGTTAGAGAGTGTGAGAGTAGCGTCATTCCCATCTTGGAAAGTCTGTGTGCCACAGGTGGAGATAGCCAGCCTCTGACTCACAGCGGGGTGAGTGGGCGACGACTCGGTGGCACACTTGCTCTAGCCCACCGGAGCACACCTCCTCTGTGCCTCACGTGTCCAACAGGTTTGTTCTTCTCAGTGATGCACCCTCTGAGAAACCTGAAAGAGCTCTGGTTATATGAGACTCTATACTGAGGCACATGAAATTAGCTAGGCCACCTGGGCACCAGTGGCAGTGGTTAGGTATATCCCAGCAGCCAGGGCACCGGACTTAGCAGGTAATCTCAGCGCTTTAGGACAGCACAGGTTCTCTAAGGTAGTGATACATGCTGGACCAAATGATATATGACTTCGTCAGTCAGAGGTTAGCAAGAATAACTTTTAAATTAGAATTAGAAAAGGTGATGTCCGATGAAGTAGTATGCTCTTGCCCCATTCCAATTCAACCTGGTGACATAGCTTACAGCAGGTTATGGTCATTAAACCGCTGGACATCCAGGTGGTGCTCTGAAAATAATGTGGGCTTTATAGACAATTAGAGTACCTTTGAGGGCAAAGTTGGCCTGACGGTGCCCATCCACGTCAGGAAGGTACTGCTCTTATTTCTTGTAGTATAGTCTCAGAAGAGGCCTAGTTACATTCACATCAACTACCACACAAAGCTTTATCAGTAATCTCCCAGAATTATCAACTTTTTTTTTTTTGACACCACAGAACCTCGATCAGGCGACTGAATATTTAGAGTCAACATTCCATTATACCTTTGATAATGTAGCTTCAGTTAAAAGGAAAGTGATTAGAGATAACACTCCCTGGTATAATGACCACACATGCACTTTAAAACAGACTGCTCAAAAATTAGAACGTACATGGCGTGAAATTGTTAGTATTCCAAATAGCATGGAAGGAGAGCATCCTGAACCATAAAAAAGCTCTTAGTGCTTCTAGAAAACACTAATTAAGAAACCTGACCTTGACCCCTTTCAGCTGTCCATTTACAGGCGATATACACTCACCTAAAGGATTATTAGGAACACCATACTAATATGGTGTTTGACCCCTTTCGCATTCAGAACTGCCTTAATTCTACATGGCATTGATTCAACACGGTGCTGAATGCATTCTTTAGAAACGTTGGCCCATATTGATAGGATAGCATCTTGCAGTTGATGGAGATTTGTGGGATGCACATCCAGGGCATGAAGCTCCTGTTCCACCACATCCCAAAGATGCTCTATTGGGTTGAGATCTGGTGACTGTGGGGGCCATTTTAGTACAGTGAACTGATTGTCATGTTCAAGAAACCAATTTCAAATGATTCGAGCTTTGTGACATGGTGCATTATCCTGCTGGAAGTAGCCATCAGAGGATGGGTACATGGTGGTCATAAAGGGATGGACATGGTCAGAAACAATGCTCAGGTTGGCCGTGGCATTTAAACGATGCCCAATTGGCATTAAGGGGCCTAAAGGGGCCAAGAAATTACACCACCACCACCACCAGCCTGCACAGTGGTAACAAGGCATGATGAATCCATGTTCTCATTATGTTTACGCCAAATTCTGACTCTACCATTTGAATGTCTCAACAGAAATCAAGACTGATCAGACCAGGCAACATTTTTCCAGTCTTCAACTGTCCAATTTTGGTGAGCTCGTGCAAATTGTAGCCTCTTTTTCCTATTTGTAGTGGAGATGAGTGGTACCCGGTGGGGTGTTCTGCTGTTGTAGCCCATCCGCCTCAAGGTTGTGCATGTTGTGGCTTCACAAATGCTTTGCTGCATACCTCGGTTGTAACGAGTGGTTATTTCAGTCAAAGTTGCTCTTGTATCAGCTTGAATCAGTCGGCCCATACTCCTCTGACCTCTAAAATCAACAAGACATTTTCGCCCACAGGACTGCCGCATTCTGGATGTTTTTCCCTTTTCACACCATTCTTTGTAAACCCTAGAAATGGTTGTGCGTGAAAATCCCATTAACCAAGCAGATTGTGAAATACTCAGACCGGCCCGTCTGGCACCAACAACCATGCCGCGCTCTGAGTTCAGGAGATTGTCTTGACCAGGACCACACTCCTAAATGCATTCAAGGAAACTGCCATGTGATTGGTTGATTAGATAATTGCATTAATGCGAAATTGAACAGGTCTTCCTAATAATCATTTAGGTGAGTGTAAAACCTCCCCCACAGCACCTATGTTCATATCTACATAATAGCATAAATAACAGCGATAGGAATAGAATAGTCAAGTCAAGTCAAGTCAATTTTATTTATATAGCGCTTTTAACAATTGACATTGTCGCAAAGCAGCTTTACACAATAAAAGAAGTAAGTTTGTATGCAATGTGTATGAATCAAAATGATAAGATTGTCCCTGATGAGCAAGCCGAAGGCGACGGTGGCAAGGAAAACCTCCCTGAGATGGTAATAGGAAGAAACCTTGAGAGGAACCAGACTCAACAGGGAACCCATCCTCATCTGGGTGATAACGGATAGCAGGGATTGATCAGCATAATAATGTGTACTGGAAGTTCAGTATAACAGGAGATGTGTTTAAAATTAAAATTAAAAGGAGTCCAGTTTGTTCCTGGAGGCTCAGGTAGACTGTAGGAGATTCCAGTCCTGAGCTATCGAACAACTGAAGTCACAGGTCCCCAGAGCATCAATCGATGAATACACAAACTGTATCAGTCAGGATAGGTTAGGCCTCATCACAGCACAGAGACAGCATTTGTTCAAGTAGTAAATGACATCCTATTGGTCTCTGATCAGGGTTGTGTCACTATGCTTGTGTTACTCGACCTCAGTGCAGCTTCTGACACATTAATCATAATATTCTCCTTCACACATTGGAAAATGTAGTAGGAATTAGGGGAACAGTCCTCTCCTGGCTCAGATCCTATTTGACTGATCGTTATCAGTTTGTAGATTTAAATGGTGACTATTTTGCATGTTCTCAAGTGGAGTTTGGCGTTCCAAATGGTTCAGTTTTAGACCCACTGCTTTTTTCCCTTTACATGCTTCCTCTGGGCAACATAATTCATAAGCGTGGTATTGGGTTTCATTGTTATGCTGATGACATACAGCTATACGTGTCATCAATTCCAGATGAGAAAAACCAGGTTAATAAAGTTGAACAATGTGTGAAGGACATAGAGACTGGATGTTAATTAACTTCCCTCTGCTTAATCCTGGTAAGACAGAATTTCAAGTCATAAGACCACATGCAGCTAGAAGTAAGCTTTTATTTTTTATTTTTTAGATGGCCTTTCTATTCCATCATGTGCAACAGTGAAAGACCTTGGTGTTATTATAGATTCCAGTCTTTCATTTGAAGCACATGTAGATAATATTACTGGGATAGCATTCTTTCACCTCATTGGCAAGGGTTGGGAACTTTTTTCCTCTGTCGAATCAGAGACCATGAGACATTGGGATATTGTTCAAGCAGAAGTTTGACAAACTCAGCTCTAGAGAGTTTATACAGTCATGGCCAAAAGTTTTGAGAATTACATAAATATTTGAAATTGGAAAAGTTGCTGCTTTATAATAGCAATTTGCATATACTCCAGAATGTTATGAAGAGTGATCAGATGAATTGCATAGTCCTTCTTTGCCATGAAAATTAACGTAATCCCGAAAAAAAACTTTCCACTGCATTGCTGTCATTAAAGGACCTGCTGAGATCATTTCAGTAATTGTCTTGTTAACTCAGGTGAGAATTTTGACGAGCACAAGGCTGGAGATCATTATGTCAGGCTGATTGAGTTAGAATGGCAGACTTGACATGTTAAAAGGAGGGTGATGCTTGAAATGATTGTTCTTTCATTTTTAACCATGGTGACCTGCAAAGAAACGCGTGCAGCCATCATTGCATTGCATAAAAATGGCTTCACAGGCAAGGATATTGTGGCTACTAAGATTGCACCTAAATCAACAATTTATAGGATCATCAAGAACTTCAAGGAAAGAGGTTCAATTCTTGTTAAGAAGGTTTCAGGGCATCCAAGAAAGTCCAGCAAGCGCCAGGACCATCTCCTAAAGAGGATTCAGCTGCAGGATCGGAGTTCCACGAGTGCAGAGCTTGCTCAGAAATGGCTGCAGGCAGGTGTGAGTGCATCTGCACGCACAGTGAGGCGAAGACTTTTGGAAGATGGCCTGGTGTCAAGAAGGGCAGCAAAGAAGCCACTTCTCTCCAAAAAAAACAGGGACAGATTGATCATCTGCAAAAAATATGGTGAATGGACTGCTGAGGACTGGGGCAAAGTCATATTCTCGGATGAAGCCTCTTTCCAATTGTTTGGGGCATCTGGAAAAAGGCTTTTCCAGAGAAGAAAAGGTGAGCGCTACCATGAGTCCTGTGTCATGCCAACAGCAAAGCATCCTGAGACCATTCATGTGTGGGGTTGCTTCTCATCCAAGGGAGTGGGCTGACTCACAATTTTGCCCAAAAACACAGCCATGAATAAAGAATGGTACCAAAACACCCTCCAACAGCAACTTCTTCCAACAATCCAACAACAGTTTGGTGAAGAACAATGCATTTTCCAGCATGATGGAGCACTGTGCCAAAGGCAAAAGTGATAACTAAGTGGCTCGGGGACCAAAACGTTGAAATTTTGGGTCCATGGCCTGGAAACTCCCCAGATCTTAATCCCATTGAGAACTTGTGGTCAGTCCTCAAGAGGCGGGTGGTCAAACAAAAACCCACTAATTCTGACAAACTCCAAGAAGTGATTATGAAAGAATGGGTTGCTATCAGTCAGGATTTGGCCCAGAAGTTGATTGAGAGCATGTCCAGTCAAATTGCAGAGGTCCTGAAAAAGAAGGGCCAACACTGCAAATACTGACTCTTTGCATAAATGTCATGTAATTGTCGATAAAAGCCTTTGAAACGTATGAAGTGCTTATAATTATATTTCAGTACATCACAGAAACAATTGAAACAAAGATCTAAAAGCAGTTTAGCAGCAAACTTTGTGAAAACTAATATTTGTGTCATTCTCAAAACTTTTGGCCACGACTGTACTTTTCAAGGGGGAGGGATACAAGAGGTGGAGACAATCTAAACAAAGCATAGTGTAGTACAGGAATCAGCCTGGTAATGAAAGTTCACTAGCCCTGATCTTTTCAGCATATCAGTGCCTTTCAAATGCATAGGTGCTAATCTAATCAGCCTGACAGTATCGCCCAGACCTTCAGATTATCATAGGGACAGAGATCGCATTCACATTTACCTTGGGACAGTCATCAAGTGGTATCTGCACAGAGTAAGAAAGAAAAACAAAAGACGACAGAGAAGTATCTTTTCTAAAAGACTTCAAACCTTAGGGTTGTTTCCTTTGTTTGATCTGTGTCTGCTATTGTGGTTCCTTCTTTCTCTATTTCTTAATGACACCTGAAGAACAATTCAATTCAATTCAATTTTATTTCCATAGCGGTTTTAACAATGGTCAATGTCTCAAAGCAGCTTCACAGAAATGAAAAGAAAATGAAAAGAAAATTTATGGAAGTGTATATATATGTAAGAAAAATGTGTCTAGATAATGAGATTGTCCCTGATGAGCAAGCAAAGGGTGACGGCGACAGTGGCAAGGAAAAACTCCCTGAGATGGCAATAGGAAGAAACCTTAAGAGGAACCAGACTCAACAATGAACCCATCCTCATTTGGGTGATAACAGATAACAAAAATTGTATAACATCATGTGTGTTCGATATAACAGAAGTTATTTAAATTAACACAAAGTCCAGTTCAGCACAGGGATGAGTCACCAGGTGCAGATGGCAGATGGGCTCGTGATCACTGGGAGCTCAGGAGCAGCATGTGTAGCTCCAAACCAACATGAAGAAGAATCCAGCTGGAGCAGGTCCTTCTCTGGATGCCTCAGGAACCTCGCAGGGTTGACCTCTTTCTACTGAAGCTGGCACAGTCTCCAGATGCTTCGGGATGGGTGGAAAAATAAAGAGCAGGTGAAAAGAATTAGCGTGGTTGCCATTCAGGATAGATATACTGGAGTATGAGGTAAAGAAATTAATTATGTGTATGCCAGATTAAAGAGATGCGTCTTGAGTCTACTTTTAAATTGGGAAACTGTGTCTGAACCCCGAATACTGTCAGGAAGGCTATTCCAAAGTTTTGGAGCTAAATATGAAAATGCCCTACCCCCTTTTGTAGATTTTGATATTCTGGGAACTACCAGAAGTCTGGAGTTTTCTGATCTTAAGAAGCGTGGTGGATTGTAACGTATCAGAAGACTGGTTAGGTATGTGGGAGCTAGATCGTTTAGAGTCTTGTACGTAAGTAATGCTATTTTGTAATTAATTCTAAACTGAACAGGTAGCCAGTGCAGGAATGATAATATTGGGGTTATATGATCATATTTTCTCGATCTAGTGAGAACCCTGGCGGCTGCATTTTGGACTAACTGTAGCTTGTTAATTGAGGATGCAGGACAGCCACCCAGTAATGCATTACAGTAGTCCAGTCTGGAGGACATGAATGCATGAACCAGCTTTTCTGCATCAGATAAAATGTTCCTAAGCTTGGCAATATTTCTATGGTGGAAAAAGGCTGTTTTTGTGATGTTGGAGATATGATTTTCAAAGGATAAGTTACTGTCTAATATTACACTCAGGTCTTTCACTGTCAAGCTGGTGGTAACAGTACATCCTTCTAAATGCAAGCTGAATTGTGAGAGCTGGTGTGTACTGGTTTTTGGGCCAATAAGTAATATCTCTGTCTTATCTGAATTTAGTAAAAGAAAATTATCAGTCATCCAATCTTTTATATCTTGAATACACTCAGTTAGTCTAGACAATTTGGATATTTCGTCTGGTTTTGTGGAGATGTATAACTGGGTATCATCAGCATAACAATGGAAACTAATCCCATGTCTTCTAATGATGTTACCCAAGGGAAGCATGTATATTGAGAACAGCAGAGGTCCTAAAACTGACCCTTGTGGCACCCCATATTTCACTGGCATTACACCAGACTGTTCTCCATTCAGATCTTCAAAATGGAATCAATCAGACAGGTAGGATCTGTCCCTGAATACCAATGTGATTTTGTAAGTGATCTATGAGAATGTTATGATCTATAGTGTCGAATGCAGCACTAAGATCAAGTAAGACGAGAATTGAGATGCAGCCTTGGTCAGAAGCTAAAAACAAGTCATTTGCCATTTTAACTAGTGCAGTTTCGGTATTATGATGGGGCCTGAAACCTGACTGAAATTCTTCAAGAATATCGTTTTCCTGCAAGAATGTGCATATTTGGGCTGATACTATCTTTTCTAATATTTTTGATATAAACGGAAGGTTTGAAATTGGTCTGTAATTTGTTACATCATTTAGGTCTAAATTAGATTTTTTAAGAAGAGGCTTAATAACTGCCAACTTGAAAGGTTTAGGGACGTGACCTAGATATAATGAAGAGTTGATAATGTTTAGAACGGGCGCTCCAGCTATATTTATCATTTCTTTTAAAAGTCTGGTTGGGATTGGATCCAGCAAGCATGTTATTGATTTAGCCGAGGTGATACGTTTATACAGCTCTTCCTGTCCTACACCTGTAAAGCACTGAAAATGTAATTGTGAAGCTTTAGACTGGACTGGATCATGAGATTCTGTTAGAGGTTGAATTTCCATTATTTTCTTCCTGATACTATAAATTTTTTCATTGAAGAAGTTCATAAAGTCTTCACTTCTAAGCTGTGATGGAATACTCCCTGCAGACATCTTAGGATTTGTTAGGCTGGCCACTGTACTAAATAGGAACCTGGGATTGTTTTGGTTTCTTGCTATCAGTTGGCTCAGATGCTCGGCCCTAGCCGCTTTTAGAGCCCGTCTATAGCTGCACATACTACCTTTATACGTGATTCTAAAAACTTCTAATTTAGTTTTTCTCCATTTTCGCTCGAGGTTACGGGTTGCTCTCTTTAGGGCGCGAGTATGACTGTTGTACCATGGTGCAAGTGTTTTATCTCTGACTTTTTTTAATCTGATGGGAGCAACAGTGTCTAATGTACTGGTAAAAATAGTGCCCATGCTGCTAGTCACTTCATCTAGATCATCTGCACTTAGGGGTCTGATAAGAAATTGGGACAGATCCGGCAGATTACTTGTGAATTTGTCTTTAGTAGTCGGATTAATATTTCTACTGAATTGATAACGTGGGGAGGCACAGCTACGCTGTTATACAGGTAGAGTATATACTAAGAGATGATGATCTATGATATCATCACTTTGAGGTAGAATGTCTATATTAGAGACATCTATACCATGGGATATAATTAAATCTAGCGTATGATTAAAGCAGTGAGTTGTTCTATTTATATTTTGTTTAACCCCAAAGGAATTTAGCAAATCCATAAATGCGAGTGCTAAAGCGTCGTTAGCATCGTCTACATGAATGTTAAAGTCTCCTACTATCAGCACTTTGTCAGAGTTAACCAATAGGTCGGATAGCAGATGTCCAAACTCTTTAAGAAAATCGACATATGGCCCCGGGGGTCTGTACACGGTGGCCAGGACAAAATGTAGCTAGAGTTTATTATGTATTTCACTGAGTGCAACATTAATGATAAGCACTTAAAACGAGTTGAACTTGGGCCTTGTTTTCTGAGTAACAGTGAGAACATCACTGTAGATATTTGTGACACCACCACCACGACCAGTTTGACGGGGTTCGTGCTTATAGAAATATCCTGACAGAGTAGACTCATTTAAACCAATATATTCATTTGGACTGAGCCAGGTTTCAGTAAGGCAGAGTGCGTCAAGACAGCAATCTGAGATAATTTCATTAACAATCAGTGCTTTAGGCGCAAGGGATCTGATGTTGAGAAGCCCACTTTAGAGGTATATTTTGATTACTTATTTGGTGTTTTTTCTGGTTTTATAGTTATTATATTGTTTCGAGCGATTTTAACGAATTTATTCTTTTTTCTCACTATTTGGGGAACAGACACAGTTTCTATAGGACAAGCTATGTGTGAGTTGCAATGTGGCTATTATGTTTGGAATCTAAGACACAACTTACCGACCAGTCAGATGGTTCGTAGTGTCCTGGAGATGTTGTCTGAGAGGACTGCTGTGTGGTAGAGCCTAGGACGCTCCCAGAAAACATTCCAGTTATAAACAAAGGGTAATCTCTGTTGTTGACACCAAGATTCATTAAAAGCAAACAATCTACTGAACCTCTTGATTCCTCGTTGAAATGTAGGAAGCGGTCCGGATACGATGATCCTTGTCATGGGTGATGTGTTGCGGACCTCAACCAGGCTCCTGAAGTCCTTCTTCAGGATCTCCGTCTGCCTCAGCCTGGTGTCGTTCGTGCCAGCATGAAGGACCACTGCTCCAAAGTTCTCCCTCAGGGCCGCAGGCACCTGTGCAGCAACATCAAGAACACGAGCACCAGGTAAACAGCGTGTGCACACCTTACCTGCCGGACGATGGAGTCTCCGATGACCAGCGCGTCATGTACAGTCTCACGAAGAGGAGC
This sequence comes from Clarias fuscus, assembly GCA_030347435.1. Lineage (NCBI taxonomy): Eukaryota > Metazoa > Chordata > Actinopteri > Siluriformes > Clariidae > Clarias > Clarias fuscus. Next base: position 13,630,602 of record CM059226.1, read on the forward strand.
GAAACGGTTTTGGGTCGGAATCTCGAAGGCGGCGGAGGGGGAGAAGTCCTTGGCCGGGGGCCTAGCGCGCGTCTTCCGCTGCTGCTGTATCCAGGATTCGTGGTATCCCGGTGCCGGGGTGAAAGAAACCTGGGCGGGCTGCGTCCTTGGTGCGTTGGACCTGGGCAGAGAAGCACGCGGAGTAGAGGTTGTGGAAGGATGTGTGTCATGCCGAGAATTTACCTGAGACAGGTGAGCGTCGGTCCGTGACGATTCCAGCGCGGCTTTCCGCTGTCGTAGCTGGGCCAGCTTCACCTGTAGGTCGCGGATCTGCTTCTCCAAGGCCTCCATCTCCAAATCCGCCGAGTGAAACTCCAGTGTGTCCTCACCTGCACTCAGAAGCAGACACACAACCGACATGGTGTCAAAAAACGGAGATAATCGGTGTGAAAAAAGGGTAGGCAAAGTTGTGATAGCCGGGCTAATGGGCTAGCGATGCTAATGGGATAGCCGAACAGTGAGGTAAGAACAGTGAGGTAAGAATGGACTAGTGGATGGGGAAGTCCTATGAGGGAGTCTTCAACGCAGGGTTTGGCCCCCGATGCCTGTTGCATTCGGTTCTTCCCTGGGCTCCTCACTGGTCCGAGTGTCCTATCCTGGGGGAACAACTTTACAGTGTGACACATGAGTCCAGGTTTTCTTTTCCTGACACAATCAACATCACTTGAGGTGGTCCGTGCCACTTTTGCTCTAATGGCTTGTTTCCGAATGATTTTTATCATGACCCAATGACCTGGGATGATTGTGTGTCCACCTTCTGGCGGAGTCTGCCAACACGACTCAATTCTCTCTCCAGCACTTTGTACTGCCTTTGTGAGGTTTTCACAGTAAGCGATCAGAGCATCTGAAGCAATGTGTACATCAGCATTTCTAAGATCAATCACAACTGGCATTTGCATTGGGCATCCAGTAATACTTTCATGAGGGCTCAGTCCTACTGATCTGTTAGGTGAGACTCTCATACTACATAGTACCGCGGGCAACACTTCGACCCATGGTACTCCTTCCTGATGCATTTTGCTTAGCCTGGCTTTGATTGTTCTGTTTGCTCATTTAACCTGTCCTGATGCTTGTGGTCTGTATGGGCAGTGAAGATTCCATTTAATCTTCAACATTTTAGACACTTCCTTGACTACCTGTCCTGTGAAGTGTGTTAAGGAACTGAGTCGATGTAATCTGGTAATCCCAATCTGGGAATGAAATCAGTAACAAGACATTTAGCAGTATGTGCAGCTGTAGCATACCCTGTTGGATAAGCTTCTACCCATCTTGAGAACTTGTCTATTACTACCAAGATGTCAGTTTTTTCTTTACAAGGAGGTAACGATATGTAATCAACTTGCAGGTGATGAAATGTAGGAAGCGGGTATGTGTTGCTACTGTAGTTACTGCTGGCACGTCATTATTTTTCTGACATGTAACGCATCTCTTGACTGTTTCGATGGCAGCATTTCTGAATTTTGGATTCCACCATTGATTTGAGAACATGTGATTCATTGTTGCTAGACCACTGTGACCCTAATTGTTTATTTGTTGAGCCAAATATGGCAGCAGTGATTCAGGAGCGACATACTTTCCCCCTTTGGTCCAGCAGCCGGATTAATCCACTGTGGCTCCTTTGTCTAACCATGTCCATGCTTCATATAGAGGGACGTCTTTGTACAGATCAATGATCGATTCAGGAGGCAGAATGGTCTTCTATGCTCTACTACCTGAACTCACTTGTACAGTTGCATAAAAACAAGCCTGTTTAGCAGCTACATCAGCAAGAGCATTACCTTTAGCTTCCGTAGAATTAGTTGTGAGATGTGCTTTTATTTTGATCACAGCTAACTTCTTCGGAAGTTTCATGGCAAACATTAAATCTTTTACTAATCCAGCATGCTTAATGGGGGATGCAGCAGAAGTTATAAACTGTTTACGTTGCCAAATGACACCAAAATGATGAACTACTCCAAAAGCATCCCTGGAATCATAAATATTTGCAACTGATCCTGAAGCTAGCATGCACGCTCTAGTTAAGGCTATTAGTTCTGCGGCTTGAGCTGAAATATGATCTGGAAGACAACCTGAGGCTATCACTTCAATAATGGAAGTTACTGCATGACCTGCTCATCTGTGGTCTTCAGTACCTTGAACTGAACCATCAACAAACGACTCCAATTCGGCATTCTCTATGGGAGTTTCTGCTACTTCACTTGTAGGTGTATATGTGAGTGTAACACAGTCGTGAGTCATCTCTCCTACATTCTCTAACACAACTTCAATCATTGCAGACATCATATATGTGGATGGGTCTGTAACTGATGCACGCTGTAAAACAATGTTCGGGGGTGTGAGGGTCGTTAAGTCAAGTCAAGTCAAGTCAATTTTATTTATATAGCGCTTTTAACAATTGACATTGTTGCAAAGCAGCTTTACACAATCAAAAGACGTAAGTTTGTATGCAATGTGAATGTGTATGAAAAATGATAAGATTGTCCCTGATGAGCAGGCCGAGGGCGACGGTGGCAAGGAAAAACTCCCTGAGATGGTAATAGGAAGAAACGTTGAGAGGAACCAGACTCAACAGGGAACCCATCCTCATCTGGGTGATAACGGATAGCAGGGATTTATCAGCATAACTAGTTCAGTATAACAGGAGATGTGTTAAAATTAAAAGGAGCCCAGTTTGTTCCTGGAAGCTCAGGTAGACTGTAGGAAATTCCAGTCCTGAACTATCGAACAAGTGAAGTCACAGATCCCCAGAGAACAGCTGTCAGCATCAATCAAGGACAGGACAGTCTTTGTGGAAACCATCCCCAGGCACCACACGAATCCAAGCAGACCACTCGGGGCATCCATGCGACGAGATCTCCAACCAGAAGCAGGACTCCAGGATGGGTTAGACGGGTCCAGAGGGCAGAGGGATCTGGATCACTGGCAACTCAGGAGCGACATGTATAGCTCGACAGAGACACAGGGAGAGGGAAAGGAGAGAGAGAGAGGAGAGAGCAGAAGAGGAGAGAGCAGAAAATAAGGAGACATGGCAGTTAGGTATGGTCACAGTCAACATGTATAAGGTGAATGTATATTTAGTGCAAAGTGCAAGCAGGGACTCCGGCAGGACTAACTATAACAGCATAACTAAAAGAGAGAGCCAGAAGGAAACAGACATGAGGGCTCCCTGTGATGTAAAGCAACCAATCACCTCACCGTCAACAAACCTGAGTGATCAATGAGAGTGTGGAAGACAGCATCTAAACATACTAGTTCACCAGAATGCTCTACGTCCATGAGTCCCCCAGATCTACTTCTTTACCTAAGCCTAATCTATTTACAAAAATGCTTGGCTAAATAATTAGGTTTTTAGCCTAGACTTAAACACTGAGACTGTGTCAGAGTCCCGAACATTAATAGGAAGACTATTCCATAACTTTGGGGCTTTGTAAGAAAAAGCTCTGCCCCCTGCTGTAGTTTTAATAATACGTGGTACTGACAGGCAGCCTGCATTCTTTGATCGAAGTAGGCGTGGCGGATCGTAAGACAGTAGCAGTTCACTCAAATACTGTGGCGTGAGACCATTTAGTGCTTTAAATGTCAAAAGTAGTATCTTAAAATCGATGCGAAATTTCACAGGGAGCCAATGCAGTGTAGATAAGATAGGGGTGATGTGCTCGTATCTTCTGGTTTTAGTGAACATCTGTGTAGATGTGAACATAGCTGCTGTGATACTACCTTTTCCAGAATCTTGGAGATAAAGCGAAGGTTTGATTAGAAAGCTGACAGGGGTCAAGGTCAGGTTTCTTGATTAGCGGTTTAATAATGGCTAATTTAAAGGATTTGGGGACATACCCACTACTGAGTGAACAGTTAATTACTTTCAACAGGGGTTCTGTTATTGCTGGTACTATCTGTTTGAGAAAATGTGTCGGTATAGGATCTAATATACAGGTTGACGATTTTGAAGAAGAGATGAGTGAAATTAGTACCCTCGCTTCAAGGGGAGTAAAGTATTCTAAGTTCTGATGTGATGTGGTTAGTTCATCTGCATTACTTAAATTGTCTGGTTTCAAAGCCTGAATTTTTTGCCTAATATTTATGATTTTGTTATTGAAAAAGTTCATGAAATCCTCACTACTCCATGATGTTGTTGTGGAGAGGTCTTGTTTTTAGTTAATTTAGCTACGGTATTAAATAAAAAATCTTGGGTTGTTTTTGTTATTTTCTATAAGAGTGGAGAGATACGTTGATCTAGCATCACTGAGAGCTTTTTCAAAGTTCAAGATGCTCTCCTTCCAAGCTATTTGGATTTATTTTAGGACAATTTAGTTTGGCGCCATTTACGTTTTAAAGTGCGTGTCTGGTCATTATACCAGGGAGCGAGTTTCTTATCTCTAATCATTTTTCTTTTAACTGGAGCTACATTATCTAAGCTATAACGAAGTGTTGACTCTAGATATTCATTCGCCTGTTCGAGTTCTGTGAAGTCAGATGGCGATCCAATCAAAGTTGATAACTCTGGAAAATTATTGATAAAGCTCTGTGTGGTATTTCATGTAAATGTAAGTTTAAGGCGGTAGTGCGGTGCTGTGCATACATTATTACTATGACACGCTTTAATCGAGACAAGATAGTGATCTGAGATAACTTCAGACTGTGGAATTGTGGTTATCTTTCCTATACTTAATCCGAAGGATAATATTAAATCGAAAGTGTTACCTGTTTTATGAGTGGGTCCTACTACACACTGATTTACTCCTACTGAGCCCAGTATGGACAAGAATGCTGTTCTCAGAGGGTCTTCTGGATTCTCAAAATGAATATTAAAGTCTCCAGCAATTAACGCTTTGTCTACAGAAACAACAAGGTTTGAGAGGGAATCTACAAATTCACAGAGAAAGTCCGAGTACGGCCCTACGGGTCTGTAAATGATGATTAGCGGGATCGACTGAGCTGACTTTAAGTTACTATAGAGAGGTTCAAATGCATTAAACTTAAAACTGTGTTTTTGTACAATAGACAGATTATCATTATAAATAACTGCGACTCCTCCTCCTCTACCAGTTAGCCGAGGCTGGTGTATGTAGCTGTATTCAGGAGGACTAGCTTCATTTAGAGCTACATACTCGTCCTGTTTAATCCAGGTCTCTATTAAACATAATATATCAAACTCCTGATCTGTAATAATTTCATTAACAATAACTGCTTTAGATGAGAGATCTAATATTTAACAGTCCTAGCTTCAGATCAGAGGTGCCGGCTGCGCATTCAGTGTGATCTGAGTTTGTGTTATCTATGTTAATTAAATTACTAAAACAGACTTTCTGAGTCTTTCTAAATTTATGTTTAGCTTGGGGAACAGACACAGTCTCAATATGATGAACCCTGAGTGACTGTCACGACTCGCTTAAGCACTCCTGTTCCATGTTCCCTACCGCCCCTTATATCTCTCCGCCTCATCTTCTGCTCTCCACACACCTGTGCCCCATTACTAATCATCTCCCTTACCTATTTAAACCACACGCTGACACCACCTTGTTGCCAGATTATTGAGTGCCTTCCATAGCCCAATTTTTCAGCGTTTTCCTAGACATTGCTTTTCTGATACCGACCACGTTTTGTTTTTCCCGACTTCCCCCTCGCTTCACGTTTTGGATTCCCATGCTCACGGACTTTGTATTATCGACCAACGGATCTGTTTTGACGACTACGAACTTGGATCACGTATATCCCATTGTCTTTCTGGCTTTGAACCCTGCTCGCCCATCGACCACGATTAAGCTCTGCAAATCAGCCACCAACCTGCACGACTTTTCCGCGCGCTCGCCGGCTTCATTGTGAAGATCACGCTCTCGCCGGCTCCTCGCGCGTCCGCATTCCTGCATGATCGGCGCTGAACACAAAGCTCTCTCGCCGGCTCACGGTGCTTCCGCATTCCTGTACGAGCCGCACTGTACACAAGGCTCTCTCGCCGGTTCACGGTGCTTCCACATTCCTGCACGAGTCGCGCTGCATACCAGGTTCTCTCGCCGGCTCACGGTGCTTCCGCATTCCTGCACGAGTCACGCTGCACACAAGGATCTCTTTCCGGCCCACGACGCTTCCGCATTCCTCCCAGGCTCGCGCTGCACACAGAGCTCTCACGCCGACTCCCTCAGCACACGCAGCTTCCCGACATAGAGCAGCAAGTTTTCCAGCAACAAGCACATTGATAAAAACACCTCATGCCAAGCTCTCTTCCTACTCTACATCAACTAATACACAACATAACCAATTTTAAGGAGTTCCTCCCCTGCACTTGGATCCATCACGACCTCCTACCCGTAACAGTGACGACTCTATGCAGCTAGCAGACGGTTGGTTTAGCCTGTCTGTCTGCTCCCTGGCCTGGGCTCTGGATTGTCCCCGATTAACTAGCCCTCTTCTGAGACTATGCGCTATACTGCAAGAAATGAGAGCAGCACCTTCCCGAGTGGGATGGACTCCGTCCCGCCCTAACAGGCCAGTTTTGCCCTCAAAGGTCTTCCAGTTGTCTATGAAGCCCACATTGTTTTCGGAGCACCACCTGGACATCCAGCGGTTCAGCGACCATAACCTGTTGTAAGCTATGTCGTCATTGGGATGGGACCAGAGCAAACTACTTCGCCTTCGCTATTTTAAACACCTCTGTAAAGTTACGCTTGTTAACCTCTGACTGACGAAAGCGTATATCATTAGCTCCAGCATGTACCACTATCTTGGAGAACCTATGCTGTCCTAGAGCCCTAAGATTACCTACTCTAGCTCTGGCTCCCGGGATACACCTGACCACTGCCGCTGGCGCCCCTAAAGGCCTAGCTAATTTCACAAGTCTCAGTATAGTCTCCTATAACCAGAGCTCGTTCAGGTTTCTCAGCGGATGCATCACTGAGGAGAGCAAACCTGTTGGACACGTGAAGCGCAGAAGAGGTGTGCTCCGATGGGCTATGGGAATAACGCTGCTCTCACGCTCACTAACCCTCTCTAAAGTCTGGATGCGCTCCTCTAATGCTGATATCTTCTCCGTCAGGGTGCTAACTAACTGCACTCCACACACTGAGCGAGCTGAATGGTAGACATGATAACGTACCTTTGTGCCGGAGTTGTGATTATTTGGTGATGGATTTGCTTGTTGTTGGTCAAATGATACGCGCGTTCTCCCAAAAAGCGCAAAAAAAACGGATAAAGTCTAGTAGGTATTAAAGCGTAAAAACTAGAAAAATATCATTATAAAAAACAAAATATAATCTAATACACTGTTACAACAGAAGAGGAACTTTCGCAGGAACAATACGAAAAACAGGAAGCTACCTCACCGAACAGGAAGCCGCCTCTTGACAAACCAAGTTTGGTTAATTGGTTAACCAATTTCCCAACGAGAGGTGGTGACAGAAGTGACTTTTGCTTGATTCATTAGTGCAGACACTGCATGAGGGCATCTTACATTTACAGTCTGTCCTAACACCATTCCTGATGATGCTTGAAGCGCTACATGAACTGCCTGCACTGCTCTAAGAAATGGGCCCATACCTTGAGAGACTATGTCAAGTTTACCAGAATAGTAATAAATTGGGCGTAAACTGCCTCCATGATCTTGCATTAGACATGCAGTCATAAAGCCTAAGTATTCATGAACATAAAGCACTAAGGGCCTATCAGATTGTGCAATTCCTAGTGCTTGTGCTTGACATAATGCTCTCTTCAAAGCATTGAAAGCTTTGAGATGAATCTCTTTCATACAAACAGTATCGGAATCTTTAATGTGGCCTTTCAACAAGTCATAGAGCGGTTGAGCAGTAACCTGCTGTTCCCAAAAATGATCTAAGTGTTTTACTGGTAGTAGGCAAAGGCATTGCTTTGACTGAAGCGGCTCGATCCCGTGTAATGGACCTATGTCCTGTACTTATTGTTTTACCCAGAAAAGTGACTTGGTTTTTAGCAACTTGAGCTTTGTGAAGGCTGCATTTGTGTCCTTTTTTATGCAAATAAAAAAGAAGAACATCATGATCTGTTGAGGCAATCAAAATATCATCAACATATTGAATCATAGTGGAAAGTTTGACTGGACATTCTGGGTCACACAAATCATGTCTGAGAGCCTGATTGTATATGGACGGAGAATTTTGAAATCCCTGTGGCAGACGTGTCCACTGGTATTGCTCATAGACAACTGTGAAAGCTAACCATGCCTGGCTGTCAGAGTAGAATCCATTAAGATTCAAGATTCAAGATTAAAAGAAATTTATTAATCCCAAAGGGAAATTGCTTATTCCTGGTTACAGTTGCTCACCCCTTGCTATCAAGTAGTCAAGTCAAGTCAATTTTATTTATATAGCGCTTTTAACAATTGACATTGTCGCAAAGCAGCTTTACACAATAAAAAGAAGTAAGTTTTTATGCAATGTATATGAATCAAAATGATAAGATTGTCCCTGATGAGCAAGCCGAGGGTGACGGTGGCAAGGAAAAACTCCCTGAGATGGTAATAGGAAGAAACCTTGAGAGGAACCAGACTCAACAGGGAACCCATCCTCATCTGGGTGATAACGGATAGCAGGAATTGCTCAGCATAATAATGTGTAAGACTGGAAGTTCAGTATAACAGGAGATGTTTTAAAATTAAAATGATTGCTTATGGACTGGTAAACGCACCTGCGGTGTTTCAGGGGTTCATGAACGACGTATTTCGGGATATGTTAAACCGGTTTGTTATAGTTTACTTGGATGATATCTTAGTATACTCCCGGTCATATTCTGAACATGTCCAACATGTAACCGCCGTCCTTCACCGACTACGCAAACACGGGCTCTATGCGAAGGCAGAGAAATGCGAATTCCACAAGAAGGAGATGGCATTCCTCGGCTATCGCATAGGGCCACTGGGGGTTGAGATGGAGACGACCAAGGTCGCGGCGGTGCAACAATGGCCGGAACCAAAGTCAGTGAAGGCGCTACAAAGTTTCCTAGGGTTCGCAAATTTTTACAGACGGTTTATTCGAGGTTTCAGTATAATGGCAGCGCCGCTCACTAATCTACTAAAAGGGAAACCGAAACGCCTTCGCGAGTTTCCCCCGGAAGCGCGCAGGGCGTTTTAACGTCTCAAAGGGGCATTCACCACCGCCCCCATCTTAAGATTACCAGATCCGATGAAGCCTTTTTTAGTGGAGGTGGATGCATCGGAAGTGGGAATAGGAGCGGTGCTGTCACAACGTCAGGGCGACCCTGAGAAACTCCACCCCTGCGCTTTCTTCTCTAGTAAATTAACACCTGCCGAGCGCAACTATGATATCGGTAACCGAGAACTGCTAGCAGTTAAAGCGGCGTTAGAGGAGTGGCGGCACTGGTTGGAGGGAGCTGAACATCCATTTGTAGTGCTCACCGATCACCGCAACCTAGAATACATCCAACACGCAAAACGATTAAACCCTCGCCAAGCCCGCTGGGCACTGTTCTTTACACGCTTCCGCTTCCATATTACATATCGCCCTGGATCAAAAAACAAAAAAGCAGACGCGTTGTCGCGTTATTATTCTATCCCTGAATGCACTACAGAACCGGAACCCATTCTGCCCTCGTCTCTCGTGGTGGCTCCGATCATGTGGGACCTTGACTCGGAGATAGCACAAGCGGCGCGGTCACATCCCGCACTGCGACAATGCCCTCCGGGGAGGACCTTCGTGCCGGAACCGTTACGAGAACGAGTAACAATACAAGCACACACTAGTGTTGCATCCGGACATCCCGGGGTCATTCGGACATTCCAGCTTCTGGAACCAAAGTTCTGGTGGCCGGAAATGCGGAAGACGGTAAGAACAGTTGTTTTATCTTGTGCGATCTGTGCGGCGACGAAAAGTCCTCGCCACCTGCCAGTTGGGAAATTAATGCCCTTAGCAATGCCAAACAGACCGTGGTCCCACCTTTCTGTGGATTTTGTCACGGATCTGCCCGTTTCAAAGGGGTACACGACTATTCTAGTTGTAGTAGATCGCTTCTCTAAGGGATGCAAATTCATCCCATTCAGCTCCCTTCCGTCAGCCTTCCAAGTGGCAGAAACCCTTTTTTCCACAGTGTTTCGTTGCTACGGCATACCCGAAGATATTGTGTCAGATCGTGGTCCCCAATTTATCGCCCGAGTCTGGAAAGCTTTCTTTCAGAAGTTGGGGACCACTGTTAGCCTAACGTCGGGCTATCATCCCGAGTCGAATGGTCAGGCAGAGCGGACTGTCCAAGAACTCGTGAAATATCTTCGAGCATATTGTAGCAGCCGACAACACGACTGGGCAGAATGCTTAATTTGGGCGGAATACGCGCAAAACTCGCTACGTCACTCCGCAACCGGCCTAACGCCGTTTCAATGTGTGCTTGGGCATCAACCTCCGCTATGTCCCTGGGACACCACTCCCACCGAGGTACCCATGGTGGATGACTGGTTCAAAAGAGCGGAGAAAGTTTGGGAGAACGCCCACACAAAAATTTCACAAGCAGTTCATCGTTTTAAAAGGTATGCTGATAGACGGCGATGGGAAAGTCCTCCGCTCCAGGTAGGCGATAGGGTATGGCTCTCGACAAGGGATCTTCACCTTAATCTTCCCTGTCGGAAACTCACCCCTAGATATATAGGTCCCTTCCCCATTCTATCTCAAGTAAATCCAGTCTCCTTTAAATTACAGCTTCCCTCCCATATACGCATTCACCCTGTTTTCCATGTTTCTCTTCTCAGACCAGTGATCCGGGGGCCGCTGGACGAGGGTGTAGCGGAACCAGCAACCCCCGGGGCTGTGGAGGCTGATGTCGCTGATAAGTATTTTGTCTCCCGATTTCCCCCCAGGACTGAGCGGTGTCTGCAGGTGTGGCCGTTTTATGTGAGGTGAGGAGTCTTCACTCCGGACCTGGTTTGCTGGCCTATGAGCCTGTTTTGTTTTGTTGTCTTTTGTTTTGTTCCCGCCTGCAGACCCCAGCTGGGGAGAAAGTCTTGCACCCTTTTTGTTTTCTTTTGGTTTTTTGGCGTTGCACCTGCAACAAAAGAATAAATATTATCTAAAAAGAATGGAACCTGCATCTGCGTCTGCTTTGCACGAGATAGACATGACAGTGGTCTTGTTTTTAGTTAATTTAGCTACGGTATTAAATAAAAATCTCGGGTTGTTTTTGTTATTTTCTATAAGAGTGGAGAGATACGTTGATCTAGCATCACTGAGAGCTTTTTTATAGTTCAGGATGCTCTCCTTCCAAGCTATTTTGAATACTATCAATTTAGTTTGGCGCCATTTACGTTCGAATTTTCGAGCGGTTTGTTTTAAAACACGGGTGTGGTCATCATACCAAGGAGCGAGTTTCTTATCTCTAATCATTTTCCTTTTAACTGGAGCTACATTATCTAAGCTATAACGAAGTGCTGACTCTAGATATTCATTCGCCTGTTCGAGTTCTGTGAAGTCAGATGGCGATCCAATCAAAGTTGATAATTCTGGAAGATTATTGATAAAGCTCTGTGCGGTATTTGATGTAAATGTACGTTTAAGGTGAAAGCTCGGTGCTGTGCATACATTATTACTATAACACGCTTTAATCGAGACAAGATAGTGATCCGAGATAACTTCAGACTTCATTTCCTATACTTAATCCGAAGGATAATATTAAATCTAAAGTGTGACCTGCTTTATGAGTGGGTCCTACTACACACTGATTTACTCCTACTGAGTCCAGTATGGACATAAATGCTGTTCTCAGAGGGTCTTCTGGATTCTCAAAATGAATATTAAAGTCTCCAGCAATTAACGCTTTGTCTACAGAAACAACAAGGTTTGAGAGGAAATCTGCAAATTCGCAGAGAAACTCCGAGTACGGCCCTGGGGGTTTGTAAATGATGATTAGCGGGATCGACTGAGCTGACTTTATGTTACTATAGAGAACTTCAAATGCATTAGATTTAAAACTGTGTTTTTGTATGAGAGACAGATTATCGTTATAAATAACTGCGACTCCTCCTCCTCTACCAGTTAGCCGAGGCTGGTGTATGTAGCTGTATCCAGGAGGACTAGCTTCATTTAGAGCTACATACTCGTCCTGTTTAATCCAGGTTTCTGTTAAATATAATATATCAAACTCCTGATCTGTGATAATTTCATTAACAATAACTGCTTTAGATGCGAGAGATCTAATATTTAACAGTCCTAGCTTCAGATCAGAGGTGCCGGCTGCGCATTCAGTGTGATCTGAGTTTGTGGTATCTATGTTAATTAAATTACTAAAACAGACTTTCTGAGTCTTTCTAAATTTATGTTTAGCTCGGGGAACAGACACAGTCTCAATATGATGAACCCTGAGTGACGACTCTCTGCAGCTAGCAGACGGTTGGTTTAGCCTGTCTGTCTGCTCCCTGGCCTGGGCTCTGGATTGTCACCGATTAACTAGGCCTCTTCTGAGACTAAGTGCTATACTGCAAGAAATGAGAGCAGCACCTTCCTGAGTGGGATGGACACCATCCCGCCCTAACAGGCCAGTTTTGCCCTCAAAGGTCTTCCAATTGTCTATGAAGCCCACGTTGTTTTCGGAGCACCACCTGGACATCCAGCGGTTCAGCGACCATAACCTGCTGTAAGCTATGTAAGTAGTGTGTGTGTGTGTGTGTGTGTGTGTGTGTGTGTGTAATCTTGTATTATTATATGTAATATTGTATTACATATTTTATTGCGATATAATACTACAATTGTCATATAATTAATACAGGTAAGTATTATTGTCCTATTTTGTACTGTCACTGACAGTGAATACCCACATATTGTGTGGGTTACAGAGAAGAGTTGAATATTTTTATTGCCGTTGGGAGAAAGATCTCCTGTGACGCTCTGTGGAACACTTGATGGTTGAAGGAAACACTTGAGGAACACTTGATGGATCATCTCTGACTGAAATTGCTCCTCTGGTCAACAAAAGCACTGTATAGCAGATGAGAAGGATTGTTCAAAATGCATTGTACTTTGGACAGAATTCTCCTCTTCGCTACTACATCCACGCTCCATGCCTAGCACAGATCCAGCCTTTTTAATTACCTTGTCCAGTCTGTTCCTGTCTGATACCTTTACATTACAGCCCCAACAGACCACTGCGTAAAAGATGACACTCGCCACAACAGTTTCACAAGTAGAATGGTGTTACAAACTTTGAAAGACCTGAGCCTTCGAAGAAAGTACAACCGGCTCTGTCCTTTCTTGTAGTGTGCCATTGTCTTGAGTGACCAGTCGAGTTTATTATCAAGATGAACAATGCATGATGTTTTCCGCAATGCAGGTACTTTCTGTAGAGACAGACTTAGGCTAAAGAGGTACTGGAGAACACCACAGAGTTGGGGAGCACAAGATCAACAGAACTCTAGTTTTCCTGTCCCATTGGCTTTCTTGATGGTTCCTGCACAAATCGGGGTTCACGCACGCCGATGAACAGCTTTATTTCAGTCATACATTCACTATCACATTCCAGCTATTATTTCCAGCTGTGGTCAAATAATGGATGAAATAATTATTTAATGCTGGACACAAACAGCAAAAAAACATGATTATTATAAAAAGCCAGAAGCACTTCATGTGCATATAAGAACATTTACTAAAAAATAGTTTTCTTTGTTCATTCATGTCTTTTGATGGTGCTCAATATCGACACATTTTTATGTTTTAACGAAAAATATGTTGACATATTCACGAATCAGGTAGTTAGTTAACACTATCAAACGCGCACAAGCACACACAAACTCTCCGTGCAGATACACTGTGTGGGAAACAACTGAAAACAGGTCTTCACTTCGTAAATAAATGTCCATAAATAAAAAGGAATAGACATATACGCTAAATATATTTCACTTAAATATTACAGATTAAAACAAGGAAAGAAGACGTGCTGAGCTTCAGTTCATTGTGATGCAGACAAAAGTCTAGGAAGGAAATTGTTGTTATTTTACAAAATCTGAATATATTCGGTAAATTTGTGAATTACACTGAAAGTATCGACTCCAACTATGAAGTTTGATTTAATTGGTACCATTAAACATTTTGTTTGTATTTATTCTATTTTTTTATGGCGAAATACATTTTAGGCAGAGACATCTGCTCGGTCTTGTTAATTCATATTAAACCCCTCAATTCTGAATATGAAAATGTATAATCTTAATAAAGTTAGCCTAAAACAATATTGTTTCCAATGCTGAAGCAAACATCATTTTAATTTTGTTTTAGTCTATTTGTTGAATACAACACGACAGCACGCTCCAAGGTGAACATCCACAGAACCCCCAGTTACTGTAATCCCTCTTCTCACCTTTCATTCATGATTGGTGTGAACTTATCAAACCGGTTGAAAATAAATTAACAAGACCGAGCAGTCGTCTCTGCCTAAAATGTATTTCGCAAGCAAAACATAAACATAAATAAAAAAAAATAAAATGTTTAATGGTATCAATTAAATCAGACTTAATAGTTGCAGTCAATACTTTGAGTGTAATTGTCACAGATAAACGGAGACGGACCAGAAGACTAGCAGTTAGCCCTGTTGCGTGGATGGTAAACCCAAACACGGAAGTAGCGCGAGCAGGCAGGATAACCACGCTGTTTATTTGAAGAACTCTCCAGGGAAGGTAGTGAAATGTCTTAGCTGGGAGGTGTGGAATACCGGGTGGATCATGATCCGTGGAGTGACACGATATGGACCAATGAACCTGGGAGAAAGTTTCTTGGATTCAGTGTGGAGGTGAAGGTTTTTTGTTGATAGCCATACTCTGTCGCCTATATTGTACAATCGTCCCGGAGGGTGTCGATGGGGATGTTGAATGGTGTAACAGTGGTTGGCGTGCTGGATGGCTGCGTTTGCTTGATTGCACAGCCGTCGACACTGGCGGACCAACTGTTGGGCCGACGGTACCTCAACTTCCGGTTCTTGATGGTCGAACATCGAAGGCTGGAAACCGTGGCATACCTCAAATGGGCTGAGATTGGTGGCTGATGAGACGTGGAGATTGTGGGATAGCTCAGCCCATAGGAGGAGCGGACCCAGGAGCGCTGGCGATCGGCGACAAAGCATCTCAGGTAGCGCTCCAGTTGTTGGTTGGTCCACTCCGTCTGACCGTTAGTCTGGGGGTGGTAACCAGAAGATAGACTACAGGTGGAATTGATCAGACGGCAGAAGGCCTTCCAGAACCACGCAGTGAACTGAGGCCCCCTGTCTGAGACGATGTCTTTTGGGAACCCATGCAGGCGGACTACGTGTTCCAAAATCAGCTCCGTGGTTTGTTTGGCTGACAGGAGTCCGACGAGGGCCACCAGGTGCACGGCTTTGGAGAACCGGTCAACGATGGTTAAGATGGTGTTTTTTCCTTCGGAGACCGGCAGGCTTGTGATGAAATCTATGGCAATGTGCGTCCAGGGCCAACGGGGAACGGGGAGTGGTTGAAGTTCCCCTGGCGTTGGTTGGTTGTTATCCTTGGACCTGGCGCACACTGGGCATGCCTGGACGAACTCTTTGATGTCTTTTGCCATGGATGGCCACCAGAAGGCGCGTCGAACAAATTGGAGGGTGCGATGGCTGCCGGGGTGTCCAGAGAGGGGGGATGAATGGCCCCACTGTAAAACCTCGGTCCTCATGTCGTGGGGCACATAGAGTCGCCCAGGCGGCACACCTGCCGGTTCGGTTTCCGCCGCCTGTGCCCGGCGAACCCTCGTTTCTAGGTCCCAGTGGAGTGGTGCGATGATCTTGGTGGATGAGATGACAGGTGCGGGGTCCGCCCAGGGGATGTCTTCCTCATGTTGTCGGGAGAGGGTGTCGGCTTTCGTGTTCTTGGACCCCGGGCGGTAGGACAGATGGAAATTGTAATGTTTCCATCTGCACCTTTCTCGGGTTGAGTTGCTTCAGGTTGTGGATCATGATCAGGTTCTGATGATCGATCCAAACGATGAACAGCTCCCTGGCGCCCTCGAGCCAGTGTTGCTATTCTTCCAAAGCCCACTTTATGGCCAGCAGCTCGCAGTCCCCTACTCCGTATCGCTGCTGAGTGGAGTCAAATTTTTTGGAAAAGAAACTACAGGGGTGTAGTTTTTGGTCTGGACCTTGCTGGGAGAGAACAGCTCCGGCGCCCACATCCGAAGCATCCACCTCAACAACGAATGGCTTACTTGCATCTGGGTGGAGCAGAATTGGAGCGGTGGTGAACCGGTGACATAGTTCATGAAAGACGGTGATGGCGGAGTGGTTGAGACTGAAGTGATGAGTTGATGGTCGGGTCAGAGCGGTTAAAAGGGCGGCAACCGTACTGTAGTCCCGGATAAAGCAACGGTAGAAGTTCGCAAACCCGAGAAACCGTTGAAGTTGTTTGAGGGTCTTGGGTAGGGGCCAATGACGCACAACTTCCAGTTTCTGCGGGTCCATGGCCATACCCTGGGGTGAGATGACAAAACCCAGGAACTTGGTGGAGCGCTCGTGAAAGGCGCATTTTTCCAACTTACAGTATAGTTGATGGACGAGCAATCTCTTAAGGCTGGGTGTGTTCTTCAACTGTACGTGAGTAAATGAGGATATCGTCGAGATAGATGAACACCCACCGACCTAGCATGTCCTTGAGGACATCATTGATGAACTGTTGAAAGGTGGCGGGTGCATTGCAGAGTCCAAATGGGATAACCAAACTTTCATTTTGACATTTAAAGCACTAAATGGTCTCGCGCCACAGTATTTGAGTGAACTGTTAGTGTCTTACGATCCGCCACGCCTACTTCGATCAAAGAATGCAGGCTGCCTGTCAGTACCACGTATTATTAAAACTACAGCAGGGGGCAGAGCTTTTTCTTACAAAGCCCCAAAGTTATGGAATAGTCTTCCTATTAATGTTCGGGACTCAGACACAGTCTCAGTGTTTAAGTCTAGGCTAAAAACCTATTTATTTAGCCAAGCATTTTTGTAAATAGATTAACCTTAGGTAAAGGAGCAGATCTGGGGGACTCATAGACGTAGAGTATTCTGGTGAACTGGTATGTTTAGATGCTGTCCTCCTCACTCTCATTGTTCACTCAGGTTTGTTGACGGTGAGGTGATTGGTTGCTTTACATCTCAGGGAGCCCTCATGTTTGTGTTTCCTTCTGGCTCTCCCTTTTAGTTATGCTGTTATAGTTAGTCCTGCCGGAGTCTCTGCTTGCACTTTGCACTAAATATACATTCACCTATACATGTTGACTGTGACCATACCTAACTGCCATCTCTCCTTATTTTCTGTTCTCCTTTTCTGCTCTCTCCTCTCTCTCTCTCCCCCTCTTCTTTCCCTCTCTCTGTCTCTCTGTCGAGCTATACATGTTTCGCTCCTGAGTTGCCAGTGATCCAGACCCCTCTGCCCTCTGGAGCCGTCTAACCCATCCTGGAGTCCTGCTTCTGGTTGGAGATCTCGTCGCATGGATGCCCCGTGTGGTCTGCCTGGATTCGTATGGTGGCTGGGGATGGTTTCCATGAAGACTCTCCTGTCATCGAGTGATGCTCTGGGGACCTGTGACTTCAGTTGTTTGATAACTCAGGACCGGAATCCCCTACAGTCTACCTGAGCCTCCGGGAACAAACTGGACTCATTTTAATTTTAAAACATCTCTTGTTATACTGAACTTCCAGTCTTACACATTATTATGCTGAGCAATTCCTGCTATCCGTTATCACCCAGATGAGGATGGGTTCCCTGTTGAGTCTGGTTCCTCTCAAGGTTTCTTCCTATTACCATCTCAGGGAGTTTTTCCTTGCCACCGTCGCCCTCGGCTTGCTCATCGGGGACAATCTTGTCATTTTGATTCATATACATTGCATAAAAACTTACTTCTTTTTATTGTGTAAAGCTGCTTTGCGACAATGTCAATTGTTAAAAGCGCTATATAAATAAAATTGACTTGACTTGACTTGATAGTGTCCGGTGGGGTGATGAAGGCCGTTGTCCATTCATCGCCCTCTCTGATGCGCACCAAGTTGTAGGCGCTCCGGAGGTCCAACTTTGTGAAGATGGTGGTACCAGAGAGAGCGTCCAGGGCTGGGTTGGTGATGTTATTGAGCCCCCGATAGTCGACACAGGGGCATAAGTTGCCGCCTTTTTTCTTCACAAAAAAGAACCCCACGGCGGCAGACGAGGAGGAGGGCCGGATGGTGCCGTGGCAGAGGGCGTCAGAAACATACTCCTCCATTGCCGCGTCTCGGTGGCGGAGAGTGAGTACAGATGGCCGCGGGGAGGGAAAGAGCCCGGCTGAAGGTCAATTGCCAGGTCGTAGGGACGATGAGGAGGGAGGTGGGTGGCCCGTCTTCTGCAGAACACTTCAGCCAGGTCCCGGTAGGCGGCGGGGATGGTGTTGGTGTCGACATCGGGGGGCCTAGGACCCCCTAGAACACGTCCCAGCCGGGGCCCACAGGCAGAGTTCGATGCAGGTCGGCCCGCATTGTAGGATCCAGTTTTGTGTCCAGGAGATGAGAGGGTCATGTTGAAGCAGCCATGGGTGTCCGAGGATGATGGGAGGAGATGAGGTGGGGGTGAGGTGAAATTGGATCTGTTCTTGATGTTTGTCTATGATGAGGTTGATGGGTTGAGTCTGAGCGGTGATGGGACTGGAGGAAAGGGGCCGACCGTCAACAGATGTGATTCGAACGGGCTGGGATAATGCCTCAAACTCCACTCCCAGTTCTTTGGCATAAGAAGAGTCAATGAAGTTACCTGCGGCACCAGAGTCAATGAACGCAGTGCTTCTGACCCATTTGTGGCCAAACTGGAGGTGTACTTGGACTGTGAGACGGGAAATACTGGAGGTGGAGGGGTCCCGGCGAGCTGCCCCGCCTGCTCACTGGGCCTGAGCGTTTCCCGGGCGAAGAGGGCAGATGGCTCTGTGGTGCACCGCTGACCCACAGTAGGCGCAGAGCACTTCCCTGAAACGCCGTTCCCGTTCTGCAGCGGTCCAGGAGGCACGTCCTAGTTGCATGGGTTCCCCGGAAGTTCACGTCCGGCGAGCTCATCCTTAATGCGGCACGCATTTCAGCCAGTCGTAGTAGGCTATCCGGAGGTCGGAGTCTCCCTGTAGCGTGGATGGTAAACCCAAACGTGGAAGTAGCGCAAGCAGGCAGGATAACCACGCTGTTTATTTTAAGAACTCTCTCTCGAGAGAGAGCAAGTGAAAGTATGAGCCGCGGGTTCACGCATACAGATGAACAGCTTTATTTCAGTCATAAATTCACAGTCACATTCCAGCTATGATTTCCAGCCGTGGTCAAATAATGGATGAAATAATTTTTCAATGCTGGACACAAACAGCAAAAAAACATGATTATTATTTTTATAAAAAGGCCGAAGCACTTGGTGTTCATATTTGTTAAAATCATGTGATTGCAACTCAGTGTAGCTAAATTCTGTTAACGTGTTCTTGAGAACAAAGCGCCTTCTATTGTTGGCACCAGGTAAATGAATAAATAGAGCTTAAATGGGCGTGTTTACTGTGAAATCTTGACACACCTTCCTGGCAGAAGAGGGAGAGGTGACCACGGGTTCCAAAGGGAAGCTGCACGGGATCCGCACAGCATTCACATGGCCTCGGCTATTTGGTGTGGCTCCTACTGTAGATGCCTTTGATAGAGTGAAGAGAGACCCCGATGATCTTCTCTGCTGTTCTCACTATCCGCTGTAGGGTGTTGCGGTCCGAGATGGCACAATTCCCATACCAGCCAGTGATGCAGCCGCTCAGAATGCTCTTGATGGTCCCTCTATAGAAGGTGGTCAGGATCGGTGGTGGAAGCTGGGCCTTCCTCAGCCTTCTCAGGAAGAAAAGACGCTATTGGTAAATTCAAAGGTAAATGTTAATACCTTACACAAATAATGCCATCCACGTTTGAATATCACTAATATAGTAGTTACCTGTTAACTTGAATTAAATTAATTGAAATAATGAGACAAACATACACAACACACTGCCCCCTGCTGTAGTTTTCATAATATGCGATACTGACAAGCAGCCTGCATCCTTTGATCGAAGTAGGCGTGGCGAATCGTAAGACACTAGCAGTTCACTCAGATACTGCGGCGCTAGTATTTTCAAAAGTAGTATTTTAAAATCAATGTGAAATTTCACAGGGAGCCAGTGAAGTGTAGATAACATAGGGGTGATGTGCTCATATCTTCTGGTTCTAATGAGGACTCTCGCTGCTGCATTCTGAATTAACTGAAGCTTGTTTATGCACCTAGTTGAACAACCAGACAGTAAGGCGGTACAATAGTCCATCCTAGCGGTAATAAAAGCATCAACAAATTTTTCTGCATTGTTTAATGACAATATATTCCTTATCTTGGCAATATTTCTGAGATGAAAGAATGCTATCCTGTTAATATTATCTACAGTCGTGGCCAAAAGTTTTGAGAATTACATAAATATTGAAAATTAGAAAGGTTGCTGCTTAAGTTTTTATAATAGCAATTTGCATATACTCCAGAATGTTATTAAGAGTGAACAGATGAATTGCATAGTCCTTCTTTGTTATGAAAATTAACTTAATCCCGAAAAAAAACTTTCCACTGCATTTTATTGCTGTCATTGAAGGACCTGCTGAGATCATTTCAGTAATCGTCTTGTTAACTCAGGTGAGAATGAAGAGCACAAGGCTGGAGATCATTATGTCAGGCTGATTGGGTTAGAATGGCAGGCTTGACATGTTAAAAGGAGGGTGATGCTTGAAATCATTGTTCTTTCATTGTTAACCATGGTGACCTGCAAAGAAACACGTGCAGCCATCATTGCATTGCATAAAAATGGCGTCACAGGCAAGGATATTGTGGCTACTAAGATTGCACCTAAATCAACAATTTATAGGATCATCACAAACTTCAAGGAAAGAGGTTCAATTCTTGTTAAGAAGGCTTCAGGGCATCCAAGAAAGTCCAGCAAGCGCCAGGATCGTCTCGTAAAGAGGATTCAGCTGCGGGATCGGAGTGCCACCAGTGCAGAGCTTGCTCAGAAATGGCAGCAGGCAAGTGTGAGCGCATCTGCACGCACAGTGAGGCGAAGACTTTTGGAAGATGGCCTGGTGTCAAGAAGGGCAGCAAAGAAGCCACTTCTCTCCAAAAAAACATCAGGGACAGATTGATCTTCTGCAAAAAGTATGGCGAATGGACTGCTGAGGACTGGGGCAAAGTCATATTCATATACATGAAGCCTCTTTCCGATTGTTTGGGGCGTCTGGAAAAAGGCTTGTCCGGAGAAGAAAAGGTGAGGGCTACCATCAGTCCTGTGTCATGCCAACAGTAAAGCATCCTGAGACCATTCATGTGTAGGGTTGCTTCTCATCCAAGGAAGTGGGCTCACTCACAATTTTGCCCAAAAACACAGCCATGAATAAAGAATGGTACCAAAACACCCTCCAACAGCAACTTCTTCCAACAATCCAACAACAGTTTGGTGAAGAACAATGCACTTTCCAGTACGATGGAGCACTGTGGCAAAAGTGATAACTAAGTGGCTCTGGGACCAAAAAGTTGAAATTTTGGGTCTATGGCCTGGAAACTCCCCAGATCTTAATCCCATTGAGAACTTGTGGTCAATCCTCAAGAGGCGGGTGGACAAACAAAAACCCACTAATTCTGACAAACCCCAAGAAGTGATTATGAAAGAATGGGTTGCTATCAGTCAGGATTTGGCCCAGAAGTTGATTGAGAGCATGTCCAGTCGAATTGCAGAGGTCCTGAAAAAGAAGGGCCAACACTGCAAATACGGACTCTTTGCATAAATGTCATGTAATTGACGATAAAAGCCTTTGAAACATATGAAGTGCTTGTAATTATATTTCAGTACATCACAGAAACAACTGAAACAAAGATCTAAAAGCAGTTTAGCAGCAAACTTTGTGAAAACTAATATTTGTGTCATTCTCATGCTTTACTACAGTATATATGAAATGGGATGCCAATCAGTAACCCTTTCTCAGACAGAGAATGAAATGGATGAAAATAAATACAGGTGGGAGCTGTTCACACAGGGTTTATTGATTAAGAATGTAACCAAAAACAATTGGATCTATTTACTTTACATGGCCAATATTTCTTCTAAAGATTATTAATTATTTAATGTTTTATATTATTGCATTATAATTTTTTTTTTTACATGCCTGCTCTCATTCGAATTGAAAATATATTCTGATCAGGGCAGGCCAGGTCAGACTGTTTTTTTTTTTTTTTTTTTTTTTTGGATTTTTCCCCGATTTTCTCCCTAATTTAGTCGTGTCCAATTCCTCCCCGTCACTAGGGGGCTCCCACATTAAGGCTACTACTACCACTCAGCCGGGAGGGCCGAAGACTATCACGTGTTTCCTCCGAACCACGTGACGCCAGCCGACCGCATCTTTTCGAACTGCTCGCTCGCGCACCGTTGGGGGCGCGAGCACACGTTGGGGGCGGCGTAACACACTCGGAGGACAGCGCTATCCGCTCCCTCCGTTGCGCGAGCTCACAGACGCCCCTGATTGGCTGTAGAGCCATGATTAATGTGGGAGCACTAAGTACCTCTCATCCCTCCCCTCTGAGAGAGCTCGGCCAATCAGCTCTCTCTAGACCTCCGGCTGCGAGAGGTTACAGCACCACCCGGGATTCGAACTAGCGATCTCCGGATGATAGGGCGAGCGCTTTAACCACTGCGCCACTCGGAGGCCAGGTCAGACTGTTCTGATTAAGGTGTATAGTGGAATCTCCGTAAGTAACCCGGTTTGCGAGCATTCTGCAAGACGAGCCAAAAAAATATAACATTTCTTGAAAAATGAGAGTCTTGCTTTACGAGTACCAAATATTATGTAGCATGCATGCGCTTCTTGTTTTGACGCCAAGCGTCACGTGATAATCGTGGGTAATCGTCTCCCCTGCTCAGTGATTAGTAAAATATAATAGAACATGTTAATGGATCTACTGCTGGCACATTAATCTGTTTAAGCAACAATTTTAGATCTTTACTGATTATGTAAGTGAGAAGGATTTGAAGTGGAGACAGTGGCATTCGGCAGTGCTCTGTATTTCAGAGTGCACCACCTCATGATTCAAACCATGAATTATTTAATCCATGAAAATTGCTCCATGAATTTAGCTAAACAGCCACTGTTTCCACTTCAATGAGAGCATTCTTGTAAAAAAAAACTTAATAATACAATAATTAATAATCCTTAGAAGAAATAATGGAAAGTGGTAAGTAGCCTCGTGCCCTGTCTCCTGGTATAGGATCATCTCGCGACATTGTACAGTATACAGGATTAGGCGGTATAGAGGATGAGTCAGTTAGTGAGATATGCTATATAAAATCTGGGTGTTTTTTCCGTTAGTTAAATCTAATGACCCCGATAAAGTTAAAAAGTTGATCCCTGTAATTAACGAAAACTATAAGACAACCTGTGATTCTAATATAACAATTGATGAGGTTAAGAAAGCTTTATTCTTAATGAGAAAAGGTAAATCTCCTGGTCTAGGTGGGCTTTCAGTAGAATTTTAGCTCCATTTTTGGGAGTATATTAAAGACCCATTATTTGCCCTGTACAATGAATGTATAGAGCAGAATGAAATGATAACTACAATGAAACAAGGAATTATCTCTCTTATTCCAAAATCTGGAAAAGATACACTTTTAATTGAAAACTGGAGACCAATTACACTTTTGACCATTGATTTATGCAAACAGGTTAAAAATGGGTTTGGACAGTATTATTTCAGAGACGCAATCAGGCTTCCTTAAAAATTGTCATATATCGAATAACATAAGATTGGTACTTGACCTTTTAGATTATTCTGATTTAGTGCATTCAGATGCTCTTATCCTATTCCTCGATTTCTATAAGGCATTTGATACTACTGAGTATCCCATTTATTCTGCAAGCTCTTAAATTATTTGGTTTTGGTGACTCCTTTATTGACACTATTGGAATATTTTACAAAGGAATAAATAGTTCTGTTATAATTAATTGACAAACATCCCATAGATTTGAAATTAATCGAGGGGTATTTCTTAATAGAGAAATAAAGATCGCTCAACTGGCTGATGACACTACTTTATTTTTAAAAGACAAAATCCAACTGATTTTTGCTTTGAAGTTAGTAAAACAATTCTCCAGTGCGTCTGGTCTAAATTTAAATATTGCCAAATGTGTATTATTGCCACTTTACGAATGTAATGATTCTCATTTTAATAATATTCCAGTGAAACATACAGTTAAATATTTAGGTATTCAATTAACTAAAAATAGTGTAACTAGGCAAAATCTTAATTTTAATGGAAAGATTGTTAAATCGAAAGTCATTTTCAACAGCTGGCTTCAAAGAGATCTGAGTTTGGTGGGTAGAGTACTTTTATCCAAAGTGGATGGATTTTCTCATTTTGTTTACCCATCCCTCTCTCTTTTTATTAATGATAAATGTATAAAATATATCAGTAAACTTTTCCTGGATTTTGTTTGATAAAAATAAACCACATAAACTTAAAAAAGATGTGCTTTCCAGATGTAAAACTCAAGGGGTCTTGATTTCTTAGACTTTGCTGACACCATCAATACTTTTAGAGTTAACTGGATTAAAAGATGTCTTACACATGGTAATTCCTTATGGTTCTTTATTCCAAATAATATGTTTAACATGATAGGTAGTCTCTCCTTTGTCTTAAAATGTAATTATTCCCCTTCTAAATTAATTAATTTATCCAAATTTCACAAGCATGTTTTTCTCACAACTTTTCTCCTCACAAAATGCTCATTTGGAACAATTAACTAATTATGGTAATAAATCTCTTTTTTCCCCCAGATGGTTCGACAATGACATTTCTAACATTCTTTCTTTATTTGACAAATCTGGCAATACGAGCAATTCCTGAATCTCTATGGACTTCCAGTTACTGCTAAAGAATTTAATCTGTTAATGAGAGCTATCCACCCCGGTTTACTTGTTCTCATTAAGAGTCACCTAGCCTTTGGTTCACATGAGATCAGACAATCGAAATTAATGTTAGATGGTATTGATATAACACATTCACACATTCACATAACAAATAAACACATTCGCTGGATTTTTCAAACTCAAAGAAGAATTACTCCAAGGGGGAAATTTTATTGGAGATCTTATATTCAAGATATTAACTGGCATAAAGCCTGGCTTATGCCTAATAAATACTGCATCTCTAACAAAATAAAAGATGTTGATTTTAAGATTCTCCACAAGATTTACTCGGTCAATTCAGTTTTATCTAGATATTTGGAGGTAGAGAATAAATGTTCTTTCTGTGGTACATTAGATGAAACTTTGATTTGTTTGTTTTTTGAGTGTGAGAAAACAAAAAAAATTCTTAATTTTTTTAAAAGACCACCTCTTGGACCGCCTTAATATGTCTCACTCCTTTAGTATTAAAGATATAATCTTTTATTATGAGAATTTGGAAAATAAACCGCTTGAATTTGTAGTTAATTATTTTGTTTCAAATGCAAAATACTTTATACATAAACAAAGTTTTAAAAAGGAACAGTTATATTTCCCTCTTTTCATTATAGAAATGACATTGCTTATTAATTCTCTTAAACTAATTCAACTTAATAAGAAGAATAATAGACTTCTATATTATTATGACATTATTTTTAATTAATTTAATAACTTAATTAATTTTAAGTAATGTGTCTCTTGCCTTTTTTTTCTTCTTTTCCACTGTTTATCATATCAATCCTCTCGTCTCTTTTTTTGGACTGTCAATTTATAGTTTCTTGTCCTTTTTGTTTGATGTGTCATAATTAATGTTTTTTGTTATTGTTGTTGTTATTGTTTAATGTGTTTTGTATTCTATTTGTATTGTTTCAATAATAATAAAAAAATCTAATGACCCTGTACAGCATTCCAGTAGGTGGCGGTATTGCATCTTCGATCTAGTTGTCACCCGGCATAAAATCAAAAGAAGAAGAAAACAACAACGAAGAAGAAGATTTGGGTGTGCATGGGTTAGAGAGATATAGAGCTGGCTCATAATTAAAAACAACGGATGTATGGATGTAATGTTTATGCCTGCATATGAATAAGCATTGAAAGAAACAATCTGCGCATTAGAGCATTACGATCTCGTTGTATAGGGCACTCGCTTATTGCGACTTTTATTGTGTCTTAGCCGAAAGCATGGATGGAGCGCGCTCTATAATAAGGGAACGGATTCTAATTGTATGGATCGTTGCTGCTCTAAGTTGCGTGTTTATGTTCTGTGAATATGTGGTCTACTTCCCTGTTATACTGCGATGCTCGTGGCCTCAGATTACGGAGAAACAGGACACTGTACGCGCTCTCTTTTTATCTGATCCTCATTTGCTTGGGGCCGTCAGGGGACACTGGTTTGACAAACTGAGAAGGTAAGTTTGCAGTTGCGTTGAACGATGAAATAGTTTTTGATCGAGGATAATGGGTGGATGTAAACACGGTGGTTCGCCTTCGTTTAGGTCAGATCAATTTAGATCCAGAACCCTACATTTTGCGATTTTTTTTTTTGCGACGGTTATTTGCAATATGAAAAAACATAATATGATGGACATATGTGGTTATAAGAGAGTTCACATAAAAATGTTAAAAAGATAAATAAGTGTTATCTTATTTTAAAAGTAATATTTACAAAGATGGTGTTCTTATAACGTCCTACTTTACAGAACGTATCGTAAATGTTAACCGACGCATAATTGTGCTCTTTCACATAATTCTTACATGAAGTCACGATAGTTATGCATCTTTGTTGATAAGCTGTGAAAAGATTCACACGTTTTGCTCAGACACGCTGCCTTATTTGCTTGTTGAGTATAGATGTATTGAACAGGCCAATATAAAAGAGAGATATGGATGAGTTAGCACCTTAATAACCAAGAGGAGACAGGAAATGAGTAGTAAGGAAGATTTTACACATTAATATAAAATATACGAGAAGGACAGTATAAAGGTGACATAAATTAACTACTATAAAGAAATTAGCTAGAAAATGTACAGAAAAGATAATAAAGATTAAATCAGACACATGTATCATAGTTAGAAATGAAATTAATAATACAACGTTAACTGAGCTTTAGCTCAAAGTCAAATCGGATAGATCAAGCTAATACAAAGTATAATCTATATGTGCATGTGAAAAGAAGAGAGTCCCCTTTTGAGTTGTCTTCAGGACATGCATTGCTCCACTATCCCCTTGATGCGGGCTAGGAGACCTTGTCTTCACATGGCTGGTGTGAATCCACTGTGGCTGTGAGTTTATGCGAGTCATAGCAATTACACTTGTGTACTGTAAGCCGCATCTCCCACCTTTCTAGGATGTAAACCTTTCTACTTTTTTGTATATAGTTTAGGGCTGCAACTAACGATTATTTTAATAATCGATTAGTTGGGCGATTATTTTTTCGATTAATCGGATAAAAACTAAACACTTCTTTAATTTGATGTTTTGCTCATAACTATATAAAACCATACATTAGAGTATTAGTTATGTATAAAACTTTAAAACTTTAAAAAATGCAAAAGCCACATATAGAGTTTAATGATCTTTAATTTTGACATTTTAAACCTTAAATTAAAGACAGTTTTTTTGAACAGTAAAACTCTAAATATCCAAAATATATGGATATGTACTATATATATATATATATATATATATATATATTATAAAATATATTATAAATAAATAAATAACAAAGCAAAACAATTGTTGTACTTTTATTATATTGGATGGCATCCATTGCGCGAGCGGCTGTGTATTTGTGCATCATGTGGTCGCGCTCATCAGTAACGTGAGCAGTCTAACTAATCGATAACGGCATTCGTTGACAACGAATTTCATTATCGATAATTATCGATTTTATCGATTAGTTGTTGCAGCCCTAATATAGTTATAGTTATAGTTATAAATGCTACCAAGATGGCGGCGCGTGCACAACGCAAGGCTTGGCGTCTCTCTAGAAACTGCAGTTTAGTAGTTATTATCCTGGTCATAATTAGTTTATTTGCGCAAAACGCACTCTGTCTAACCTCATATAGTAGACAAGAACTTTTAGACATCAGATTACAAGCAACAAACAGTGGTATAGTCGACTTTCGTCTCATTCCCTTTGAGATCTACAAGCAATCGGAGGCTACGGGCTATCCTCGGCCAGGCGGAAGTGCTTGTAGACGGCGAAGAGACCGTAAACAAAGGCGGGGGAAGCGAGGAGGGCTGCGGGCTAAGCTGAGGCTAACACCACACCGGCTTTCATTACCGAGCATTTTCCTTGCTAATGTGCGGTCTCTGGTGAATAAGATGGATGAACTACGACTCCGTATCGCCAACAGCAAGAAATTAACGGACTGAAACATCTTAATATTTACGGAAACATGGCTGAACAGTGACATTCCTGATAGCGCAACTGAGCTAGCTGGATGCTTCATTCTACGTGCGGACAGGACAACAGAAGGCTCCGGGAAGACCAAAGGTGGAGGTTTATGTATTTATGTAAACAAAGCCTGGTGCACTAACTGCACTGTTGTTGTGAGTCATTGTTCTGCTGATGTGGAATTTTTAATGATTAAATGTAGACCCTTCTATCTACCGAGGGAGTTTACTACTATAGTTATAACTGCTGCATACATACCACCGGATGCTAATGCTAAGAATGCTATGAAAGAGCTGCATGTAGCTATTAGCAAACAACAGACTGTTTATCCTGAGGCTGCTTTCATTGTTGCAGGGGATTTTAATCACTCTAACTTGAGAACAGTACTCCCAAAGTTTTTTCAACATGTGGACTGTCATACTAGAGGTAGCAAAACTCTGGATCATGTCTATACAAATATAGCCGAGGCATACAGAGTTTTAACCCTCCCCCACCTGGGACAGTCTGATCACCTTTCTTTGTTCCTGCTCCCCAAATACACTCCGCTCATTAAACGTGTGAAGCCCTCAGTTACATCTATCAGAGTGTGGACTGAAGAAACAGACACTATACTTCAGGACCGATTTCATCATACGGATTGGAGTAGGTTTGCCTCTCAAGCGACTTCTGATTCTCACACGGACATTAATCTATACACCTCTTCTGTTCTGGATCACATCAAAGCCACCATTGACAATGTAACAACTGTGAAGCAGATTACAACATACCCTAATCAGAAGCCATGGATGAATAGGGAAATTCGTCTTCTGCTCAAGGCACGGAATGCTGCCTTCAGATCAGGAGATGCACAGGCCTACAGTGCATCCAGAGCTAACCTGAAAAGGGGTATCAATAAGGCCAAGTGGAGCTACAAGCTGAGGATCGAAGATCACTTCAACAACTCTGATCCTCGGCGTATGTGGCAGGGCATCCAGTCCATCAGTGACTACAAACCCGCCCACTCTGCAAACATATCCACCGAAATCTCCTTCCTCAATGAGCTAAATAACTTTTATGCTCACTTTGATCAGAGTCTTCAGGAGACAATCACAACATTGATACCGCCTGTGAACTTTCAGCCTCTCTCTCTTTATCTGCTGCCTTCAGCAAGATAAACAATCAGCTGGCCCTGATGGAATACCTAGACGTGTGCTCAGAACCTGTGCTGAACAGCTGACTGAAGTCATGACAGACATCTTTAATCTGTCCCTACGTCAATCAACAGTGCCTATTTGCTTTAAATCCACCTCCATTGTGCCTGTGCCTAAACACTCCAAACCTATGTGCCTTAATGATTACCGCCCAGTAGCACTGACACCAATACTCATGAAGTGCTTTGAGCGTCTAGTCCTAGCACATCTCAAGAGAAGCCTTCCACCCACATTGGACCCTCATCAGTTCGCCTACCGGGAGAATAGGAGCATTGAAGATGCTGTCTCCCTAACACTGCACACGGTACTTTCTCACCTGGATAATAAGAACACTTACACAAGAATGTTGTTCGTGGATTTCAGCTCAGCGTTCAACACAGTCATCCCCTCCAGGCTGATCAGTAAGCTTACTGATCTCGGAATCAACACCTCTCTCTGCAGCTGGATACTGGATTTTCTGACCAACAGACCACAGAATGTTAAAGCTAATAACGTTCTCTCCTCAACCATAATCCTGAACACTGGTGTGCCACAAGGCTGTGTACTGAGCCCCTTCCTGTTTTCACTGTACACACATGACTGCAGCCCTATGCATGGTTCTAATACCATAATTAAGTTTGCAGATGACACGACAGTGATTGGCCTCATTGACAATGATGAGACTAACTACAGGGCAGAGGTAAAGCACTTGGCCGAGTGGTGTGCTGACAACCACTTGCTCCTGAACACCAGTAAGACCAAGGAACTCATTGTGGACTTTAGAAGGAGAAGAGGTAACACACACTCCCCTGTCTACATCAACGGGACAATGGTCGACCGTGTTACAAACTTCAAGTTCCTGGGGATACACATTTCCGAGGATTTGACTTGGTCCACTAACACCACCAGTCTCCTTTCTGAGACTATTAAGGAAGAATCACCTTTCTAAAGACATAATGAACAATTTCTACCGTTGTGCAATAGAGAGCATACTAACCAGCTGTATTACAGTCTGGTATGGTAACTGCTCTGTCTCGGACCGTAAATCCATCCAAAGGGTGGTAAAAACTGCTCAGCGTATCACTGGTACCCCACATCCTGTCATTGAGGAAGTCTACAAGAGGAGGTGTCTGCGTAGAGCACGAAGCATCGTGAAAGACACCTCTCACCCTGCGCATGAACTGTTTTCTCTCCTTCCTTCTGGAAAAAGGTTTAGATGCCTAAAAACCAAGAGCAGCAGGCTGAGGAACAGTTTTTACCCTACAGTGGTTACCTTACTGAACACAAATTCACTGTCCCCCTTACATAGACGGTACCACCATCATTGATAACCAACATTCCTGTTTAATACCTTTGTAAATACTTCCCGTTCATTCATTTGTACAGTCTGCACATGGACTGTATACTAATATGTGTATATTCATATATGTAGATGTGTGTATAGGTATACTCTGCATTCCCATCCAGCGGCTAAATTACTCATATTTATTCATATGTATATTCATACTATTGCACATAATGTAAATTCACCTATATATAGTTTCTGTATATCTTTATTCCACATATTTATAATCAGAAATATCTGTAGATTTACAACTATTCTGTACATTAATTTATCCATCTATGCTCACTTTACACTGTATATTGATGTACATATATATATATATATATATATATATATATATATATTATATATATTTTTTTTCTTTCTGTAATACAATTTATACATAGACCTTACTCCTATCATACAAGTTTTTATAGATCTGTATATATGTTTATATTGCACTGCTAACTTGCACTTCTGGTTAGATGCTAACTGCATTTCGTTGCCTTGTGACTATGTGCAATGACAATAAAGTTGAATCTAATCTAATCTAATCTTGTAGTATATAGTTGTAAATGTGATTAGATTTTCTTCTGGGGGTGGCAAAAAAGCAATTTTAGCATCCAGATCACTTATTATCTTTCCCATAAGTTGTATGTCAGGTTCATGTCTGGTTTCTGCTAGAGAAATGTGAAGAGTTTTATCAGAATCAGGGTTCATTCTGCTAATACTTGCGTCTTAACACGAGTTGTCTGAAATATCTGTGTAAAAAATGGGGTAATATTAATTAATTAATTAAGTAATATTAGTGTTACTTGGCTTTTTAAATTATTTATCTGCTACATTAGATGGCATACATCCTGATTTTAACATACTGTGTCCTCCCCATGAGGGCTATGTGAATTTGCCTCGGTGGTGGAAGAATACCTAGGAAAAGCAGAGACAATAGATGACTTAGCAGTGAGAACACGAAAAACATGTATCATCAGTTTGGAATTGGTAGTAAGTTTACACTTGCGAATTTTAGTTTTGTCATCTTTAGTTTTCACATTTTAACAGTACAAACCATCCCTTTTTGGTATCAACTCACTCTCAAAAAAAGTATTTACCCTTTTTACCAGATTTTCGTTTTCTCACACTTAAATGATTCAGATCATCAAACTAATTTTAATATTACACAAAGATAACATAAGTAAATACAAAATGCAGTTTTTAAATTTCTTTAAATAAATAGCTTTTGTTCCGGGAAAAAAGCTGTCTGGGTGATTCTTACGAAAGCTTGGTTTCAAAAATGTTAAGCATCAAAATAAAAATGCTGAATTTGCTTACTTTTTCCCCACACTTTAACAACAAAGTCTGGAGTATTTGTGAACATTAATATAAAACTCTTACTCACAATTTATCACCTTTTTGAACATAATTTCCCCAAAAAAGTCTCATTACCGCAACACTCTGAAAACATCAACACTGTTAGAAAAGCAAGTGCATTTTCAAAAATGGATTATTAACAGTCATGCACAGTTTTTAAATAATATTTATTTTTAAATAGTTTTTATTGATTTCTCTCATTACTGCAACAACTTCCAGTTTCCAACCATTTAAAAAAAAATATTTTGATGAAACCTATCATTTTTTCAAAATGACATGACATACCTGAAAGAAGTGAGTGCAGGCAGGTTGGAATGGGTGGAGAAAGGTGTCAGGAGTTCTGTGTGATAGAAAAATATCAGTGAGAATTAAGGGGAAGATGTACGTACAACTGGGCTACAGATCCTTTCTTTAATGGTAATATGACACACAATCTGTTGTTAATAAACACTGCAATCCTCCCTCCTTTCTTCTTACTGCTTAGCCTGTAGTCTCTGTCTGAAAGCTGGTGATGGAGTTTTAGTCCGGTTTTTAGTCCGGTATTAGCTCATGTAATCATGTCTTGGTAAAGCACAAAACACTGCATTCATGTGTCAGTTATATCATAGTTATATCATCTTATCAAAAGATGATATAACTGTAGCAGCTCCAAATTGGGTCAGGGCAGCTCCAAATTGGCAGCTCTTGTGAGATGTTCCTGTCTACAATGATCATGACTTATCAAAAGTGGTCCAAGGAAGGAAATCTGGTGTCTCAGAGACAGGGTCATTAGGCGGCTCATCGATGTGCATAAAGAGTGAATGCTGACCCATGTAGTCTGATTCAATAGAAGAGCTACCCAATATTACGTGTTGTTGTGTCTGATCAGTAAAATTAATAAATAAATTAATTGTTTCTTTCCCTTCTTCTGATTGCATGTCTTCCTTTAGGGAGTGGCAGATGCAGAGATCGTTTCAGACAGCACTGTCTCTATTAAGACCGGAGATGGTCTTTATTCTGGGAGATGTTTTTGATGAAGGCAAATGGAGCTCCACCAAGGTAAAGTAGTAGGAATGTAGTCCAGAAGTACCATCAGTTGCATGTGCACAGTGATTTTTAATTGAAAGTTTTTTAATAAAAAACAAAAATTCAAAGTCAAATTTAATTTACAGTTGCATGTTTTATAATTCAACCTCAAAAATCTAAGCTCCAAGTGGGGCATTGTTATTAAAATTATTTGCATTAATGGCTGTTTGATTTAACAAAAAAAATTCCCTAGGATTGGGAAGATGACTTAAGGCGCTTCAAACTGATCTTTCATCACCCCAGCGACACAGAACTTGTGGTTCTTATTGGCAACCATGACATTGGATTTCATCACGAGTAAGTTTGATGACTGCTAAACAATTATAATTCTTGCCTCAACTGAAAAAAGTGTTTTCATTATCAATTTCTCCCATATAGAATGACCTCCTACAAACTTGAGCGTTTTGAGAACGTTTTCAACGTGACGTCAGCACAGATCTTAACGAAAAGAGGAGTAAAGTAATCTGCTTCACACTGAATTAATCTGTCTGTCAAGATTTCTCTGCACAATATCTTGTACACTGTTTGTGTGTATGTCTTCATAGTTTCTTATTGGTGAACAGTGTGGCACTTCATGGAGATCACTGTCTCATTTGTCAGCGTGTGGAGGACAAACTTTACAGTATTGCGCAGCAACTTAATTGCTCCACACAGGTAAAACTTCATCATTAAAATTAGGGCTGCAACAGTGGTGACATATGTCACATAGTGTGATGATAAAAAAAAAACATAAAAAAAAAACACTTTTGTGGAAATGTGTATATAGGTTATATGTAACCTTGGATATATACAAAGGTATCTCGGTCTGCAAGTATTTAGCAAGACGAGCAAAAAATGTAAATAAAATTTACCTCAGTAAATGAGCAAGGTCTTGAAATACGAGCGGTATTGTGAGTAATCATGTCCCATGCTCTTTCTAAGTGTGCGTGCGTCACTTGTATAGTCAATATCAATGCATGTGCTGTTTGCTATAACACTGTGACCACAGTGTGTGTGTGTGTGTGTGTGTGTGTGTGTGTGTAAAAGTTGTCCACAGTAGTCCTCTTCCTCCTCCTCTTCTCTCTCTGGCTCTATGTAATGTAGGGCTGGGAGATAAAACGATATTGTTTGACGGCACATTATTGTCGATAATGATAGAAAAAATCTTCGGTATGAAGCGCTAGAGTTTTAGCAAAATGCAGCTGGCTAAACGCATGGCTTGCCTGAATCTCAACAACCTAGTGAGTTACTAGCAAACAGCTAATCAGCTTACACAGCCACACTGCGTTGCTCTCGGGTTGGGTTACATCATCGCCAACAATGTTTTATGAAAAATTCTCAAAACGATACAATGATTTAACCTACGCAATCGCGTACTACATTGCCAAAGAAATGCTAGCGTGTCTTTAACAGTATAACTGTTTTTGCAACGCATTAGAGTACTTGGATAACCTTTTTGATGCAACGAATAATCTAACTTGTTGGTCCGTCATTTAAGTTCTCTTATTTAGATAGATTTTCAAAAATTATGTAATCCATGAGCCAGACAGCAGTGAT
This sequence comes from Clarias fuscus, assembly GCA_030347435.1. Classification (NCBI taxonomy): domain Eukaryota; kingdom Metazoa; phylum Chordata; class Actinopteri; order Siluriformes; family Clariidae; genus Clarias; species Clarias fuscus. The sequence goes on from CM059226.1 coordinate 13,665,474, forward strand.
TCTGTTATTGTGTGTGTGTGTGTGTGTGTGTGTGTGTGTGAGAATTTGAAAGTCGTCCTACAAGCCCCGCCCCCGATAACCTGCTGTTATTTTTGCTGTTAGTAGTTAACAGATTATGAGCCAATCTTCGCGGAGAGATTATAAAGGTCTTGACTAAAACAACATGCATGAGGAATCACAAAGGAGTTTTCATTTTCTGCAATGGAAAAGTATTATAACTAGTTACTTTTATCAGAAGGTAATGCTGTAATGTAACTGATTACGTTTTAATGACAGTAATTTTATAATGTAATTAGTTACTATAAAAAGTAACGTCCCCCCTACACTGGTCTTCAAAAGCCATCTTAATTTTGGTTAATCCTCACTGTTGTCCCAGGCAGCAAGTACAGGGGTTGGACAATGAAACAAATGCCTGATTTTAGACCACAATAATTCATTAGTATGGTCCTTTTGCAGCCAATACAGCATGAATTCGTCTTGGGAATGACAGATACAAGTCCTGAACAGTGGCCAGAGGGATTTTGAGCCATTCTTCTTGCAGAATAGTGGCCAGGTCTCTACGTGATGCTGGTGGACTGACTCGCTCCTCCAAAACACCCCAAAGTGGCTCAATAATATTTAGATCTGCTGACTGTGCAGGCCATGGGTAATGTCACCAGTCTTGCTGTGTGTATTGGTGCATTATCATCCTGATACACAGCACCTTCTTCCGGATACAATATTTGAACCATTTGGTGCACATGGTCCTTCAGAATGGTTCGGTAGTGGCAGTGACGCACCCATCTAGCACAAGTATTGGGCTTAGGGAATGCCATGATATTGCAGCCCAAACCATTACTGATCCACCCCATCAGTCTGGGTGGTACGTTTCTTTTGGGCTTCTCCACACCGTAACTCTCCCGGATGTGGGAAAGACAGTGAAGGTGGACTCATCAGAGTACAATACATGTTTCACATTATCCACAGCCCAAGATTTTTGCCGCTGGCACGATTGAAACTGACTTTTGGCAATGGTACGCGTGACCAAAGGTTTGGCTATAGCAGCCCGGCCATGTACATTGACCCTGTCGGTCCCAACGAACAGTTTTGGTGGAAACAGGAGAGTTGAGGTGCACATTTAATTCTGTAGTGAGTTGGGCACCTGTGGTTTTATGTTTTTTGGATACGATCCGGGTTAGCACCCGGACATCCCTTTTAGACAGCTTTCTCTTGCGTCCACAGTTACTCCTGTTATATGTGGTTAGTCCTTCTTCATGGTATGCTGACATTACCCTGGATACCGTGGCTCTTAATAAATCACAGAGACTTGTCTTGGTCACAGATGCGCCAGCGAGACGCGCACCAACCAATTTGTCCTCTTGTGATCTGTGCTATGTCACCCATAATCTTGTATGCATTGCAATATTTTAAGCAAAACTGTGCTATTACTCTGCTAATTAAACCTTTACACTCCTCTTACTGGTGGAATGTGCAATCAATGAGGATTGGCCACCAGGCTGGTCAAATTTAGCCATGAAACCTCTAACACTAAATTGGCCAGTGTTTCAGTTTAATTGTCTAACCCCTGTATATTACAATGACTAAAATTTCAGCAATTTATTCGGAGTGTAGGAAAGTAGTGGAGAGCGAGCTAGTTTATATATAAGGTCTAGTCGTAAACTTTTCTTGCTGCTAAATATGCCACAGTTAACTGTTAGTCGTATTATAACAAAATGGAAGGGATTGATAATGACAGCAACTCCGGCCACTAAGTGGTAGACCACGTAAAATCATAGATTTTAGTCAGCGGATGCTGAGACACATAGGGCACAGAGGTCGCCAACTTTCTGCAGAGTCAATAGCAACAGATCTCCAAACTTCTTGTGGCCTTCAGATTAGCTCATGAACAGTGTGTAGAGAGCTTCATTGAATGTTTTTTTATGGACGAGCAGCTGCATCCAAGCCTTGCATCACCAAGCATAGCATCGGATTGGTGTAAAGCACACGGCCACTGGACTCTCGATTATTGAAGGTGTGTTCTTTGGAGTGACAAATCAAATTTCTCTGTCTTGCAGTCTTATGGATGAGTCTGGGTTTAGCGGTTGCCAGGAAAACAGTACTGCTCTGACTGCATTGTGCCAAGTGTGAAGTTTGGTGGGTGGTTGGGTTATGATATGGGGTTGTTTTTCAGAAGTTAGGGTTGGCCCCTTAGTTCTAGTCAAAGGAACGCTTACTGCTTGCTTACACACGTGGACAATATTGTTGGTACCCTTCGGTCAATGAAAGAAAAACTCACAATGGTCACAGAAATAACTTTAATCTGACAAAAGTAATAATAAATAAGAATTCTATGAATGTTAACCAATGAAAGTCAGACATTGCTTTTCAACCATGCTTCAACGGAATTATAAAAAAAAAAAATTAACTGATGGAACAGGCCTGGACAAAAATGATGGTACCCCTAACTTAATAGTTTGTTGCACAACCTTTTGAGGCAATCACTGCAATCAAACGATTCCTGTAACTGTCAATGAGACTTCTGCACCTCTCTGCAGGTATTTTGGCCCACTCCTCATGAGCAAGCTGCTCCAGTTGTTTCCGGTTTGAAGGGTGCCTTTTCCAGACAGCATGTTTCAGCTCCCTCCAAAGATGCTCAATAGGATTGAGGTCAGGGATCATAGAAGGCCACTTTAGAATAGTCCAATGTTTTCCTCTTAGCCATTCTTGGGTGTTTTTATCTGTGTGTTTTGGGTCATTGTTCTGTTGCAAGACCCATGATCTGCGACTGAGACCCAGCTTTCTGACACTGGCCAGCACATTTCTCTCTAGAATCCCTTGATAGTCTTGAGATTTCATTGTACCCTGCACAGATTCAAGACACCCTGTGCCAGATGCAGCAAAGCAGCCCCAGAACATAATAGAGCCTCCTCCATGTTTCACAGTAGGGACAGTGTTCTTTTCTTGATATGCTTAATTTTTCCGTCTGTGAACATAGAGCTGATGTGCCTTGGCAAAAAGTTCCATTTTTGTCTCATCTGTCCATAGGACATTCTCCCAGAGGCTTTGTGGCTTGTCAACATGTAGTTTGGCATATTCCAGTCTGGGTTTTTTATGATTTGCTTTCAACAATGGTGTCCTTCTTGGTCGTCTCCCATGTAGTCCACTTTGGCTCAAACAACGACGGATGGTGCGATCTGACACTGATGTTCCTTGAGCATGAAGTTCACCTTGGGTCTCTTTAGAAGTCTTTCTGGGTTCTTTTGTTACCATTCGGATTATCTGTCTCTTTGATTTGTCATCAATTTTCCCCCTGCGGCCACGTCCAGGGAGGTTGGCTACAGTCCCATGGATCTTAAATTTCTGCATAATATGTGCAACTGTAGTCACAGGAACATCTAGCTGTTTGGAAATGGTCTTATAGCGTTTACCTTTAACAAGCTTGTCTATAATTTTCTTTTGAATCTCCTGAGACAACTCTTTCCTTCGCTTCCTCTGGTCCATGTTGAGTGTGGTACACACCATGTCACCAAACAACACAGTGACTACCTGGAGCCCTATATATAGGCCCACTGACTGATTACAAGATTGTAGACACCTGTGATGCTAATTAGTGGACACACCTTGAATTAACATGTCCCTTTGGTCACATTATTTTCAGTATTTTCTAGGGGTACCATCATTTTTGTCCAGGCCTGTTCCATGAGTTTAATTTTTTTTATAATTCCGTTGAAGCATGGTTGAAAAGCAATGTCTGACTTTCATTCGTTAACATTCATAGAATTTTTTTAAATTATTACTTTTGTCAGATTAAAGTTATTTATGTCACCATTGTGAGTTTTTCTTTCATTGACTGAAGGGTACCAACAATTTTGTCCACGTGTGTATGCTTGCTTCGAAGCTGCAGCTAAAGACGCTAGCGATGCTAATGCTAGCGGTGCCATCGGCTGCAGACAGGAAGACACTACTAGCACCGGAAACGCGTTCATCATCTCCGAGCATGACGTGAGGAGGTCCTTCAGGAGAGTGAACACCAGGAAAGTAGCAGGACCAGAGGCATCTCAACCTGTGTTCACGGAGATATTCAACCTCTCCTTATCTCAGTCGGTAATACCTAAATATCGCCCTGTAGCCCTCATCTCAGTAGTGATGAAGTGCTTTGAGCAGCTGGTCCGAGACTTCATCATCTCCTCACTACCTGACACACTGGATCCATTACAGTTTGCTTTTCGTCCAAACCACTCTACAGATGATGCTATCTCTCATCTCCTCCATACATCTTTCACTCACCTGGACACTAGAAGGGGGAATTATGTTACATTATGTTCTCTTAATTGACTACAACTCAGCATTTAATAGCATAGTTTCCTCCACACTCACCACAAAGCTGGAGCACCTGGGACCCATCTTTGTGCCAGTGGATCTCCAATTTCCTAACTGGCAGACCACAGGCAGTAAGGATGGACGGACATGTCTCAGCCACCCTCACTCTCAGCACTGGAGCGGGTTGTGTTCTGATCCCCCTGCTGTACTCACTGTACACGTATGACTGCGTGGCCACTACCAACTATAACACCATCATCAAGTTCCCTGATGACACTGTCGTACTGGGACTGATCACTGACAACGATGATATGGCCTACCTGGAGGAGATTGGAAATCTGGAGAACTGGTGCCAAATGAACAGTCTCCTTCTAAACCTCAGCAAGACAAAGGAGTTGATAGTGGACTTTAGTACAAAGCAGGAGAGGAACTACCAAGCCCCCATCATCAATAGGATCCCAGTGAAGAGAGTGGGCAGCTTCAGATACCTCAGTGTTCACATCACGCAGGTTATGGTTCTGTCATGTCAACAAGGAGCGAAAAAGGAGCGGTGGCGTCATCAACCATCTCGGACGCTTGAGAGATTTCAGACTGCCCTTCAGGGTGCACAGGAATTTCTCAGGACTTCTGCACCATAGAGAGTATTCTGACGGGAAACCTCACGCTCTGGTCTGGAAACAGCACCATGCAGCACAGACATGCTCTACAGAGGTTGGTGCGATCAGCTGAGCTTGTCATCTGCGCCGTCTCTCAATCAGTACACGACACAGGACTAAACCATTTTGCATATTCACACTTATGGGCAATTGTCTTTTTGCACTCATTCTGGACATTCAGGACACTGCACACCTGCACATTCATGAACATTTACATACTTCTATTTCATTTCCTTGATCGAGTTCCTTGAAGATTACAAATTTTGGACAATTTCATTCAATTTCAATTTCATTTTGTGGGAACAGTTTGGAAATGGCCCCTTCCTGTTCCAACATGACTGCGCAACGGTGCACAAAGCAAGGTCCATAAAGACATGGTGAGTGAGTTTGTTGTGGAAGAACTTGACTGGCCTGCACCTCAACCCAATAGAACACTTTTGGGATGAATTACAGCAGAGACTCAGATTCAAATCAAATTCAAATTTTATTTGTCACATACACAGTCATACACAGTACGATATGCAGTGAAATGCTTAGGCAACTGCCCTGACCTTAGAACAAGAAAGAAACAAAAAACAAAAAAGTTACTCATCTAAGAAAGAATAAGAAAGAATATCTATATAGGAAATAAATATTAAAACAAAAGTAAATTTGAGAAATATATATAAGTAAATTTAACTGAGAAAGAATAAAATAAAATATAAAATATCTGTATGATACAAAATACAAAATATACACTAAAGGAAGATATAAGGAAATTATAAGAAAATGAGAAAAACCTAACTGTACAATAGAAAATATAGACTTGTGGGAATGGAGTGAACATAAAAGAACGGAATGTCCAGGGGTGTGCAAATACGCAGTAAAGTGTCGTGTTAAAGTGGCTTGTGTGCATATTTAAAGTGTCTTATGTCCATAATGTCCATGAGTGAGCAGGTGTGCAGTGAACACTAGTGTGGCGAATGTCCTGAATGTCTAGAGTGAGTGTGGAAGCATGTGTAGATGCGCAAAATGGATCAGTACTGTGTGGTGTACTGATTAAGAGACCGTATCGCCTGCGGGAAGAAGCTCCTCCTCAGTCTCTCTGTGTTGGCCTTCAGGGAGCGGAATTGCTTTCCTGACCTCAACAGAGAGAACAGTCCATTGCTGGGGTGGCTGAGGTCCTTCATGATCTTCCTGGCCTTGGTTCAACACCGCTTGCTGTAGATCAAGTGCAGGTCAGGAAGCTCGGTGTGGATGATGCGCTCAGCTGATCGCACCACCCTCTGAAGAGTTCGTCTGCCCTGCATGGTGCTGTTCCCGAACCAGGTCGTTATGTTTCCCGTCAGGATGCTCTCTATAGTGCAAGAGTAGAAGTTCCTAAGCACCTTAGAGGGCAGTCTAAAGTCTCTCAGGCATCTGAGGTGGTAGAGACGCTGCCGGGCCTTTTTCACCACGGTGTTGATGTGACAGGATCATGACAGGTCCTGCGTGATGTGTACACCGAGGTAACGAAAGCTGTCCACTCTCTCCACTGGGCTCTTGTTGATGACGGGTCTGGTAGTTCCTCTTCTGCTTTGTGCTGAAGTCCACTATCAAATCCTTTGTCTTGCTGACGTTTAGAAGGAGGTTGTTCCTCTGGCACCAGTTTTCCAGATTTCCAATCTCCTTCAGGTAGGCCGTCTCATCGTTGTCAGTGATCAGGCCGACCACAACGGTGTCGTCAGCAAACTTGATGGTGGTGGAGTTGGTAGAAGCTACGCAGTCCTGCGTGTACAGTGAGTACAGTAGAGGGCTCAGAGCACAACCCTGTGCTGATAGTGAGACATGTCAAGTCAAGTCAATTTTATTTATATAGCGCTTTTAACAATTGACATTGTTGCAAAGCAGCTTTACACAATAAAAGAAGTAAGTTTGTATGCAATGTGTATGAATCAAAATGATAAGATTGTCCCTGATGAGCAAGCCGAGGGCGACGGTGGCAAGGAAAAACTCCCTGAGATGGTAATAGGAAGAAACCTTGAGAGGAGCCAGACTCAACAGGGAACCCATCCTCATCTGGGTGATAACGGATAGCAGGGATTGATCAGCATAATAATGTGTACTGGAAGTTCAGTATAACAGGAGATGTGTTTAAAATTAAAATTAAAAGGAGTTCAGTTTGTTCTTGGAGGCTCAGGTAGACTGTAGGAGATTCCAGTCCTGAGCTATCGAACAACTGAAGTCACAGGTCCCCAGAGCATCAATCGATGACAGGACAGTCTTCATGGAAACCATCCCCAGCCACCACACGAATCCAGGCAGACCACACGGGGCATCCATGCGACGAGATCTCCAACCAGAAGCAGGACTCCAGGACGGGTTAGACGGGTCCAGAGGGCAGAGGGGTCTGGATCACTGGCAACTCTGGAGTGACATGTATAGCTCGACAGAGAGACAGAGAGAGGGAAAGGAGAGAGGGGGAGAGAGAGAGAGGAGAGAGCAGAAGAGGGGAGAACAGAAAATAAGGAGAGATGGCAGTTAGGTATGGTCACAGTCAACATGTATAAGGTGAATGTATATTTAGTGCAACGTGCAAGCAGGGACTCCGGCAGGACTAACTATAACAGCATAACTAAAAGGGAGAGCCAGAAGGAAACACAGACATGAGGGCTCCCTGTGATGTAAAGCAACCAATCACCTCACCGTCAACAAACCTGAGTGATCAATGAGAGTGGGGAAGACAGCATCTAAACATACACACGTGGACAAAATTGTTGGTACCCTTCGGTCAATGAAAGAAAAACTCACAATGGTCACAGAAATAACTTTAATCTGACAAAAGTAATAATAAATAAGAATTCTATGAATGTTAACCAATGAAAGTCAGACATTGCTTTTCAACCATGCTTCAACGGAATTAAAAACTCAAGGAACAGGCCTGGACAAAAATTATGGTACTCTACGTCCATGAGTCCCCCAGATCTGCTCCTCTATCTGGGGTTAATCTATTTACAAAAATGCTTGGCAAAATAAATAGGTTTTTAGCCTAGACTTAAACACTGAGACTGTGTCTGAGTCCCGAACATTAATAGGAAGACTATTCCATAACTTTGGGGCTTTGTAAGAAAAAGATCTGCCCCCTGCTGTAGTTTTAATAATACGTGGTACTGACAGGCATCCTGCATTCTTTGATTAAAATAGGCGTGGCGGATCGTAAGACACTAGCAGTTCACTCAAATACTGTGGCGCGAGACCATTTAGTGCTTTAAATGTCAAAAGTAGAATCTTAAAATCGATGCGGAATTTCACAGGGAGCCAATGCAGTGTAGATAAGATAGGGGACATGTGCTCGTATCTTCTGGTTTTAGTGAGGACTCTCGCTGCTGCATTCTGTACTAACTGAAGCTTGTTTATACACCTAGTTGAACAACCGGACAGTAAGGCGTTACAATAGTCCAACCTAGAGGTGATAAAGGCATGAACTAGTTTTTCTGCATCATTTAGTGACAATATGTTTCTAATCTTGGCAATATTTCTAAGGTGAAAGAAAGCTATCCTGGTGATATTATCTACATGTGCTTCAAACGAAAGGCTGGAATCTATAATCACACCAAGGTCTTTTACTGTTGCATTTGATGGAACAGAAAGGCCATCTAAAGTTACAGTGTGATCAGAAAGCTTATTTCTAGCTACTTGTGGTCCTATGACCAGAACTTCTGTCTTATCAGGATTAAGCAGAAGAAAATTAATTAACATCCAATCTCTTATGTCCTGCACACACTGCTCAATTTTATCAAACTGGTTTTTCTCATCTGGTTTTGCTGAGACATATAATTGTGTGTCATCAGCATAACAATGAAAACTAATACCATGTTTACGAATTATGTTGCCCAGAGGAAGCATGTAAAGGGAAAAAGGCAGTGGGCCTAAAACTGAACCCTGTGGAACACCAAACTCCACTTGAGAACATGAGGAATGGTCACCATCTAAATCTACAAACTGATAACGATCAGTCAAATAGGATCTGAGCCACAAGATGGCAGTTCCCTTAATTCCTACTACCTTTTCTAATCTGTGAAGGAGAATACTATGATCAATGGTGTCAAAAGCTGCACTGAGGTCCAGTAACACAAGTATAGTGACGCAACCCTGATCAGAGGCCCATAGGAGGTCATTTACTACTTTAACAAGTGCTGTCTCTGTGCTGTGATGAGGCCTAAATCCTGACTGATACAGTTCATTTATGCTATTTCTGTGTAGATGTGAACATAGCTGCTGTGATACTACCTTTTCCAGAATCTTGGAGATAAAGGGAAGGTTTGATATCGGCCTGTAATTAGAAAGCTGACAGGGGTCAAGGTCAGGTTACTTGATTAGCGGTTTAATAACGGCTAATTTAAAGGATTTGGGGACATACCCATTACTGAGTGAACAGTTAATTACTTTCAACAGGGGTCCTATTATTGCTGGTACTATCTGTTTGAGAAAATTTGTCGGCATAGGATCTAATATACAGGTTGACGATTTTGAAGAAGAGATGAGTGAAATTATTTCCTTTGCTTCAAGGGGAGTAAAGTATTCTAAGTTCTGATGTGATGTGGTTAGTTCATCTGAATTATTTAAATTGTCTGGTTTCAAAGCCTGAATTTTTTGCCTAATATTTATGATTTTGTTATTGAAAAAGTTCATGAAATCCTCACTACTGCATGATGTTGTGGAGATTTCTGCAGTGGTCTTGTTTTTAGTTAATTTAGTTACGGTATTAAATAAAAATCTCGGGTTGTTTTTGTTATTTTCTATAAGAATGGAGAGATACGTTGATCTAGCATCACTGAGAGCTTTTTTATAGTTCAGGATGCTCTCCTTCCAAGCTATTTTGAATACTAACAATTTAGTTTGGCGCCATTTACGTTCAAATTTTCAAGCGGTTTGTTTTAAAGCATGTGTGGTCATTATACCAAGGTGTGAGTTTATCTCTAATCATTTTCCTTTTAACTGGAGCTACATTATCTAAGCTATAACGAAGTGCTGACTCTAGATATTCATTCGCCTGTTCGAGTTCTATGAAGTCAGATGGCGATCCAATCAAAGTTGATACCTCTGGAAGATTATTGATAAAGCTCTGTGCGGTCTCTGTGCGACCTCCCTCTGAACTGGAACTTCCTGTTATATTTTGGCATGAGGAAGATGGCGGCATGGTCAAATTTACCAAACGGTGGACGAGATTGTGCCTTGTAGCTGTCCTTAACTGTTGTGTAACAGTGGTCCAGTGTCCTTTCGCCCCTGGTCGGGCAGGTGATGTGCTGATAGAAGTTCGCCGCTGCGCTTTTGAGGTTGGCACTATTAAAGCCCCCCGCCACAATAAGCGCAGCGTCCAGGTGTTGTGTCTGATGCTGTGTGAGTGCCTCATGCAGCTCGCATAAGGCAGTGTCCGTGTCCGCTTGTGGTGGAATATAAACGGCGCTGATTATGACCGATGTAAACTCCCGAGGAAGATAAAAAGGACGACATTTGATGGACAATAGTTCCAGGTTGGGTGTGCAGGAGCGTGTAAGAGGAACAATGCTCCAGCTGCTGTTCACCATTAAGCACACGCCGCCTCCCCTTGTCTTCCCCGAGTCCCGTGTCCTGTCCATGCGGTGAACCGAGAAGAACTCGGCCGGCTGAATGGCGTGGTCTGGCACCGCTGGGTTCAGCCATGTCTCGGTGAAGCAGAGGAGATTGCAGTCCCGAATGTCTCTCTGGAACTTTACCCTGGCCCTGAGGTCATCGACCTTGTTCTGCAGTGACTGGACGTTGGCTAGCAGGATGCTAGGCAGAGGTGTGCGGTGTGCACGGGCTCTCAGCCTGTTCCTGATGCCGGCTTGTTTCCCTCGTGGCCGCCACTTCGCATCGCGTCCTTTGTTCTCCCCCAGGATCTCGCTCGGCCAGCTCGGATCCGGAGTTAAAAATGTCGAATTGTGAGTACATTGTAGACCAATAGAAATAAGAGTATCTCTATCCTACTTAATGCACTCAATGGTGATGAATTAGCCGGTTTAAAGTTATTGAAAGTTAACTTAAAAAGCGAAAACAAGGTAAAATAGGTCGGAGCAGTCGTGACGGCAGCCGACCTCACCAGCGCCATCTTGAGTAGACTGTCTTGACTGCGAGTCAGACTTCTCATTCAACATTAGTGTCTGACCTCATAAATGTTTTTTTCTTACAGGTCCATTGGGGCTATTGGTGAGATGAACAGTTTTATTAAATTTTTTTGTGAACTGCTGACAATGTTAAAAATTTAACTATTGTTATTTAGAGTGTATATTTTAAAGAATTTACAACATCACAACCCAAAATCATGCAGCATATGGAGAGCTTTGATAACTAAAAAACAAAATGCAAATCCTCTGTAAAGAAATTGTGTGAATTCTTTGGCTAAATAACGTCAGTATTTGATGGAATAAGCCCGATTTTTTTTTTTTGGGGGGGGGGGGGTGTAACTTTTCCTTTTTGTAAAGAAGCAAACTGCTTAGCTTTGCTTGATGGTTTGTGACCATCCATCTGAAAAAGTTTTCTGGAGTAAATTGTCTCTTGCCATATCTTTTTTCCAGATTAAAAAAATCCAGATTTTCCAGCTTGTAGATCTACCTTTAACAACAATGACTTTAAATGACTTTATCAGTCTCTCTCTCATTTTGCTCCAAATATTGCCTTAGTTAATTGAGGTTTTTGGGCATTCACTTATGCACAGTTCTCTTAAGGTCCCACCACAACATTTCAATTAGGTTTCAATTAGTTTCAATGTCATGTTGCGTGACACAATTTCGACCAAACTTTAGGATGTCAGAAAGATGCCCTTGCATTTGCCTCTAAAATACTCCAGTATTTTGTGGAGTTCAGGGTTGACTCAATGACTGCAAGGTACCCTGGTCATGTGGCTGCAAAATCAAGTCTAAATGATCACCTCTCCACCGCTGTGCTTAACGGTGGAGAGGGTTGTCTATCTCACCAATAGACCCAATGAACCTGTAAGAAAAAAACATTTATGAGGTCAGACACTAATGTTGAATGAGAAGTCTGACTCGCAGTCAAGACAGTCTACTCAAGATGGCGCCGGTGAGGTCGGCTGCCGTCACGACTGCTCCGACCTATTTTACCTTGTTTTCGCTTTTTAAGTTAACTTTCAATAACTTTAAACCGGCTAATTCATCACCATTGAGTGCATTAAGTACGATAGAGATATTCTGGAATGCTGTTTGGTACTGGGCATTAAATCAAAACAACTCCACTTTGGTCTAAACTGTCCATAGGATGTTTATGATTCCTGCAAGCAAAAGTGCTTGGGTCCGCTCATCATTGTTTGCAACTATGTTTTATTTTGTATACTGTTAATAGTTTTTTTTTTTTTTTTAAATCAATTAACACTTTTATTTTTCTTTTATCTTTTTTTTTCTTTGAGAACAGTCAAAGTGCTTGAAACTGGAAAATAAGCAGGCATAAAGATCTCACTGACTTTAACAAATGATGTGTGTGGCTAGATCAGCATCTCAAAAAAATGTAGGTCTTGTGGGCTTATCTCAGTATACAGTGTTTCACATATATCATAAGTGGTCCAAAGTTATCTTGATGGATTTGACTGTAATTTTAGCAGTTGACTAGAAATTGATCATTCCTGGCATTGGTGGCCTAATTTATAAATTAGTGGCATAAAACTCCTTATACAGGGTGGGCCATTTATATGGATACACCTTAATAAAATGGGAATGGTTGGTGATATTAACGTCCTGTTTGTGGCACATTAGTATATATGAGGGGGCAAACTTTTCAAGATGGGTGGTGACCATGGTGGCCATTTTGAAGTTGGCCATCTTGGATCCAACGTTTGTTTTTTCAATAGGAAGAGGGTCATGTTACACATCAAACGTATTGGGAATTTCACAAGAAAAACAATGGTGTGCTTGGTTTTAACGTAACTTTATTCTTTCATGAGTTATTTACAACTTTCTGACCACTTATAAAATGTGTTCAATTGTGATGGATTGTCAATGCAACCCTCTTCTCCTACTCTTCACACACTGATAGCTGCAGTAGCTGGAGTTTGTAAGGGTGCCATGTGTGAGTAGCTAATATCCGCCGAAGGGATGTTCGACTAAGGCCACTCTACAGTGACATGTGGCGAGTGCTACGCTGTGGGCTCTTGCTGAATGAAGCTAGGACAGCCACTGATGTTTGTTCATTAGTGACAGTTTTCATGCGTCCACATTTTGGCAAATCCAACACTGAACCAGTTTCACGAAACTTAGCAAGCAGTTTGCTAACTGTAGCATGGGATATGGGTGGTCTCGTAGGGTGTCTTGCATTGAAATCTGCTGCAATGACCTGGTTACTGCGTTCACCAGATATCAACACAATTTCGATCCGCTCATCACGTGTTAACCTCTTCGACATGTCAATGGCTGTGAACAAAGAGAAACTTGTAAATAACTCATGAAAGAATAAAGTTACATTAAAACCAAGCACACCATTGTTTTTCTTGTGAAATTCCCAATAAGTTTGATGTATCACATGACCCTCTTCCTATTGAAAAAACAAAAGTTGGATCCAAGATGGCCGACTTCAAAATGGCCACCATGGTCACCACCCATCTTGAAAAGTTTGCCCCCTCACATATACTAATGTGCCACAAACAGGACGTTAATATCACCATCCATTCCCATTTTATTAAGGTGTATCCATATAAATGGCCCACTCTGTAGAATATGGACCTATAAATGGAATAAATATTTAAATAATTAAAGTTTGATGACTGATGTGGTTACCCCATGCATTATGTTGCTTGTGTTAGGCAGTATATGTTGGGCTCAAGGGGTTAGTGGTCTTGGGGATACGTGTGCAAAATGTTTTATTGAATGTGTTTGTTAACCGTGTCACATTTGCATTTTGTAGTCTGATGCTCCAAGGCAGCATTGCAAGGACATGCAAACATATCCATCAACAGCTCCCATCATACTTCAGGTAAAATATGGTGTGTGTGTTAACATTTATAGTGTTGCGCTATGCACGTTTTACCTAAGTCAATGTTTATTTTTTATTTTTTTTAAAGACTTTACTCATATTAGCAGAATTCATACCAGCATTGCTTTTCACTGTTGACATTGAGACTTTAACTCCTGATTCCACTTGAGACTAGGATCATATGTGACAATGTAATGTAGATCCCCTGCATGTCAGTATCCTTCCTGCTGATAGTCTCTGCATAGTCTGTGTATCATTTGCTAGTTCCTTTATTATTACAAGTTTCCCATAAGGCTTTCACTGGTATTCCCTGAATATTTCAAATACATTGTTTTTGTCATACACAACCATATGCTGTACAATGTGATGTGAATTGCTTATTATTATGATCTGTGGGCAAAAAAAAAACATACAAAGTACATTATTAAATAAAATTGGCACTAAAAGTAAACATTTACATTAAGTATACAATTTACAAAAGGAAAAATAGAAGATAAGAAGAGAGAATAGGCAGCAAGTTAACAGGTTTGAGCTGTATGAACGTAAGGGTTGATTATATCTGATCGGTATGATTAGGTCTTTAGTTGAGTTTTTATCTTTCAACTTCTATCTTTTTACTTCTTTTACCTGTTGAATTTGAGTTTCTTGGTACTGTGAATGTTAAACATATTTACTTCAACACAGCACTAATCAGTATTTGAAGTAGCTTTCCAGGGGTATGGAACTTATCAATACTGCGGTTAATGCAGCATGTGGTGCATCCATCTAATCCCTGTTTGGAGTGCAGATTGCTAGTGCAGTGTTATTTTCTGTGAGATCTCTGTTTATTCCCAGTTTAACTGCTCATTAGAGATGGAGCAAAAAAGTCAATTCAGTTATGAATCGCAATACTTTTGTGTGGCAATTCACAAATCACAACACAGGTGCAAAGATTTTAGAAAAGTTTATTTTTTAAGTTTATAATAGAGATAAACCATTCGATCGGCCAATGACCAGAACTCGCTGGTTTTCAGGATGATTAGCCATGACTGGTGATCGGCAGATAAGCCTCATATATAAACGATTGTGTACCAAGCACACGGGCTTCTGCGTGGTCCAATAGAACGCATTAACTCGAATTAGTCTCAAACCTACTCTTTATACATGCTTACACCAGTCCCTAACCAAACTTAAAACAAACAACCAAACATTATACAATGGATCAGCCAGCTGTACAAAACAAAACATCTGAAGAGTTTTCTATTTGGACCAGACCGCTCCTCTTGAAAGTCGTGATCAACACCATCAGGAAAGTATTTCAAGACAGGTGCAGAGTTCAGTACTGCTAGAACAACTTCGAAACCAATCCCATATTCGCCATTGACGATGCAAAGGCCATGAACATTCTTTACGATGTTGTCCAATCATCTGGTTTAAAAATCATAGTCAAGATGAAAATGTTGACGACGAATGCATTTCTATGACCAAGCAAGTCAAGTCAAGTCAATTTTATTTATATAGCGCTTTTAACAAGTCGCAAAGCAGCTTTACACAATAAAAGCAGTAAGTTTGTATGCAATGTGTATCAATCAAAATGATAAGATTGCACTGTCTACCTTAACGGTGCACAAACTTAAAGTCCAGGAATTTAAATATCTAGGACACAGAAGTGTCTGGGTAGTGCTTACACAGAAGAAAAGTAACAGTAGCTGCTTTTTCTTCAAGGTTTTTCTTCTTTGTGTTTTACTGGCAGCTGGCAGCCAGCTTATACAGTATGTGCATTACAGCCACCTTGACTGGGGTACAGAACATCAGGTTGGCAAAAAAAAAAAAAAATCTTTTATCTGCTAAACCAGTTCTATTTAGATACTTATTCAGGTTATTATATATTCTGCAGGCCATCTCTAGTATCTTTCCTGTCATTTCTAGGCCTGTTTCTTGCATGATTATCCTGTTTTTCCTTGTCATATTTATTGCAGTTTATGTTTGTGTGTGTGTGTTTGTGTGTGTGTGTGTTTGTGTGTGTGTGTGTGTGTGTATGTATATATGTATGTATGTGTGTGTGTATATGTATGTACGTATGTGTGTATATATATATATATATATATATATATATATATATATATATATATATATATATATATATATATATATACACACACACACACACGCACACGTGGACAAAATTGTTGGTACCCATCGGTCAATGAAAGAAAAACTCACAATGGTCACATAAATAACTTTAATCTGACAAAAGTAATAATTAAAAAAAATTCTATGAATGTTAACCAATGAAAGTCAGACATTGCTTTTCAACCATGCTTCAACGGAATTATTTAAAAAAATTAACTCATGGAACAGGCCAGGACAAAAATGATGGTAGCCCTAGAAAATACTGAAAATAATGTGACCACAGGGACATGTTAATTCAGGGTGTGTCCACTAATTAGCATCACAGGTGTCTACAATCTTGTAATCAGTCAGTGGGCCTATATGTAGGGCTCCAGGTAGTCACTGTGTTGTTTGGCGACATGGTATGTACCACACTCAACATGGACCAGAGGAAGCGAAGGAAAGAGTTGTCTCAGGAGATTCGAAAGAAAATTATAGACAAGCATGTTAAAGGTAAAGGCTATAAGACTATTTCCAAGCAGCTAGTTCCTGTGACTACAGTTGCACATATTATTCAGAAATTTAAGATCCATGGGACTGTAGCCAACATCCCTGGACGTGGCCGCAGGAGGAAAATTGCTGACAAATCAAAGAGACGGATAATCCAAATGGTAACAAAAGAGCCCAGAAAGACTTCTCAAGAGATCCAAGGTGAACTTCATGATCAAGGAACTGTGAGTCCTGTCTTCAGGGCCAGAGTGTTATTTCTTATGAGACAGATGCTTGTTAGACAAACACAAAACCACCCTGTGTCTGGATTTGTTGTGAGACTTGATTGTTGTGGGACTTGTTAACCAAGATTAAAAGCTTACATTTTCTTTTTGTCTTTCAATAAAATGCATTCAAAATAAAAGAAGATCTGTCAGCCTACACAGACATCATGAGCATAACAAGCACAGATTAAACTATTAAAAGCGTTTGTTTAGCCAATGTAGAGTTTTACCTTGTTCAGTAATGCAGGTAAGCAAATAAGGTAATTGTGTTTAGAAAAAGCTGCTTGTGTGGGCTTAAATGGGATACATCACACCAGACACCTCTTTCATACACATTGCTTCTGTATTTAACATGCACCCATTAACTGAGTGTTTGCACTTACAAAAATGTGGAGGATAAGTACTGGATGTATATGTAATTATGTGTACTATAATACATTATATTGACAAGCATTTGTGCACAGCTGACTGTGAAACTTGGATGCGCCTGTTATAATAACCTCCATTCCTATGAGAGGGCTTTCCACTATACACACGTGGACAAAATTGTTGGTACCCTCAAAGAGACGGATAATCCGAATGGTAACAAAAGAGCCCAGAAAGACTTGTAAAGAGATCCAAGGTGAACTTCATGCTCAAGGAACATCAGTGTCAGATCGCACCATCCGTCGTTGTTTGAGCCAAAGTGGACTACATGGGAGACGACCAAGGAGGACATCATTGTTGAAAGCAAATCATAAAAAAGCTAGACTGGAATATGCCAAACTACATGTTGACAAGCCACAAAGCTTCTGGGAGAATGTCCTATGGACAGATGAGACAAAAATGGAACTTTTTGCCAAGGCACATCAGCTCTATGTTCAATGAAGCATATGAAGAAAAGAACACTGTCCCTACTGTGAAACATGGAGGAGGCTCTGTTATGTTCTGGGGCTGCTTTGCTGCATCTGGCACAGGGTGTCTTGAATCTGTGCAGGGTACAATGAAATTTCAAGACTATCAAGGGATTCTAGAGAGAAATGTGCTGGCCAGTGTCAGAAAGCTGGGTCACAGTCGCAGGTCATGGGTCTTGCAACAGGACAATGACCCAAAACACACAGCTAAAAAGACCCAAGATTGGATAAGAGGAAAACATTGGACTATTCTAAAGGTCTTCTATGAGCCCTGACCTCAATCTTATTGAGCATCTTTGGAAGGAGCTGAAACATGCTGTCTGGAAAAGGCACCCTTCAAACCGGAAACAACTGGAGCAGCTTGCAGAGAGGTGCAGAAGTCTCATTGACAGTTACAGGAATCGTTTGATTGCAGTGATTGCCTCAAAAGGTTGTGCAACAAACTATTAAGTTAGGGGTACCATCATTTTTGTCCAGGCCTGTTCCATGAGTTTTTTTTTTTAATAATTCTGTTGAAGCATGGTTGAAAAGCAATGTCTGACTTTCATTGGTTAACATTCATAGAATTCTTATTTATTATTACTTTTGTCAGATTAAAGTTATTTCTGTGACCATTGTGAGTTTTTCTTTTATTGACCGAAGGGTACCAACAATTTTGTCCACGTGTGTTTGTGTGTGTGTGTGTGTGTGTGTGTGTGTGTGTGTGTGTGTGTGTGTGTGTGTGTGTGTGTATATGTATATATGTATGTATGTGTGTGTGTATATGTATGTACGCATGTGTGTATATATGTGTGTCTATGTATGTGTATATATATATATATATATATATATATATATATATATATATATATATATATATATATATATACACACATACAGAGGCCTCAAGTATTAGTTCATTCTCTCAAGCATTAATGAGCTGCAGCTCATCGGCAGCTGCACATGATACTGTAGCATATAAATTCAAGCCAAACATTGTAATTAAACGAACGCATAATCACAGTACTAAAATTACAGTACAAATTTAGAATTTAAATTGTAGTCCACATTTTGCTAGTCCACATTTTGGCAAATCCAACACTGAACCAGTTTCACGAAACTTAGCAAGCAGTTTGCTAACTGTAGCATGGGAGATGGGTGGTCTCGTAGGGTGTCTTGCATTGAAATCTGCTGCAATGACCCGGTTACTGCGTTCACCAGATATCAACATAATTTCGATCGCTCATCACGTGTTAACCTCTTCGACATGTCAATGGCTGTGAACAAAGAGAAACTTGTAAATAACTCATGAAAGAATAAAGTTACGTTAAAACCAAGCACACCATTGTTTTTCTTGTGAAAGTCCCAATAAGTTTGATGTGTCACATGACCCTCTTCCTATTGAAAAAACAAAAGTTGGATCCAAGATGGCCGACTTCCAAATGGCCACCATGGTCACCACCCATCTTGAAAACTTTGCCCCCTCACATATACTAATGTGCCACAAACAGGACGTTAATATCACCATCCATTCCCATTTTATTAAGGTGTATTCATATAAATGGCCCACCCTGTATAGTCATTTCTTATTTACATTGAATTTAACAAAAGTAAACGTTAACACAGTGAGACTTTAGATTTTATCATGTGTAATTAGAAAATCCACAAAAAGGTTTTGTGTCATCATACTTTGTTTTTTTATTTTTTTATAGTAGATTTATTAACTGAAATAAATTAAACTAAATGACCATAACATTCAAACATAAACCGATGTCAATCAGCAGCGCTGGTGTTTTTGCATTCTTGTGATGAGAATGAAATGCAGTATGCTGTTATGATTATCATAATTTTAAATTAAAAAAAAAAAAAATTTAACGTACATTTCTACATTCCAGTAGCAAATGGTGCATTGCACACAGTTTTAGTCAAAGTGCACGCACGCTGATTTGAACTTGAATAAATAAACAGACAGGATCAGCCATTAATTTCCATTAACATGTTTGTGGTGAAATTAATAAGTCTTTTTTCCAAAAAGTTTATTGCCAAATACGTTTGTTATTAAATTAATGTTTAAAAAAAAAAAAAAAAAACAGCATGCGTCAGATTCTCTTCTCCTCATGTGCATGGTGACATGGAAAGTGAGAATGAGTTGTGGATAATCTAGATTCTTGCGAATTATGCATCTGCATTTGATCAGGTGTGTCTCCCCTGTGAATTCTGAGCTTAGTAGCTAGTTTAGTGACAGTTTTGTAACACTGGACAAAGGTGAGGGCAGAAAACACGTTGAGCAGACAGTTGAGACAGGGCACGCGCAGAGTGCTTTGTCTGCCCTCAAAATGTCAAAACTGTGCCCTCAGCAATGTGGCGGGAATATAATGACAGAAAAAAATATGTAGATGAAAGATTATTTTTCCACACAGTTTTTTGTCTAGGAACATAATGCAATAATGCAGATCACACATAATACACCCGTCCATAAATAAAAAGGAATATTTAGACCTTTACGTGAAATATATTTCAATTAAATATCACAGATTAAAACAAGGAAAGAAGACGTGCTGAGCTTCAGTTCATCGTGATGTGGACGAAAAGTCTAGGAAGGAAACAGACATCAGTTTTCGTTATTTTACAAAATCTGAATATATTCAGTAAATTTATGAATTACACTTGAAAAGTATCGAATCCAACTATCAAGTCTGATTTAATTGCTACCATTAAACATTTTTATTTATTTATTATTTTGTTGGCGAAAACAATTTTAGGCAGAGACGTCTTTAGGCAGAGACTTGTATTCAGCGAGTAGCCTATATATTTGTTTGTTGCATTTCTGGCGGAGTATGTCTGCAGTTTTATCGATAAATCTGCTCATATCTGCGCACACTTTTATCAGCCTTTTGATCAATGGCACTCACTTTCACTTTGCAAAAGGCAGTGTTTATTGTTTACTGTATATTTAAAGCACATACACACACATTCATCATGAAAGATCTATTGTATAACAAAATAAAATTCATGGAAACAATATTGTTCTAGGCTAACTTATTATACACTTTTGTATTCTTTGTTGTACTTTTTAAAATTTTAACAGAAAATAATAGTGAGCTGGTAGGCACATTATTTTTCATATAACTTAAATCGCCGAAAATTGCGTTTGCTTTATACTTGTGCACTCGTGTGTAAATAGCTTTTTTAATGTTTTTACAACCATGTCATATATTTGTTTAATACTGTTTTATTACAGCTTGTAATTTATCAGATACTTTCAAGTAAATTTTAATCACTCTAAATACAACCCATGACTTTTAAAAATAAATAAATAAAAGTAGTTATTGCATTATGTTTCAATACATTTTTAATTTACCTTAATTTACCGGTGAATAATTGATAATGTTAATATTTTGACTTACCTCAAATATGGATACTCATCTGAAACATGCAACTTTACATGGCTACTTGCTCTAACGTTAACCTAGAAAAATGCTTATGTTTAAGTGTTTATGCTGAATAGTAGTGCACGCTCTCACTGCATTACATGTGTGACGGCAAAACGTTATGATTTTGTGAACTTGAGCGCGTGAAAAAATGAACCGAAACTCTGTGTATACTTGCCTCACAAACATGAAAAATATATACTTATAGAATGCGAAATGTCTGCTTTTATATAAACTAATGGAAAACAAATTTCAGATGTTGTAATTCGCATGAAACGTGAATATACTGTAGGCGCATCCTCTGCAGCTGAGATTTCAGTTTTTTTGCAAAATGTCCTTTTGCGTCACTTGGCGGTCATTTCAGGGATGACTTTAAAAGGCGACTGATTTAAATCTCCCGCTGTCATGCTGCGGTGGTGAATGCAAAGGTAAAGCACATTCTGGTCTCCTACCTACTGTACATGGTATACATCATATATATAAAATGTTACTGTATATATGTACTGTATGTACACGCATGTTTGACCAGTGTTCACATTGTCCAGTTGTGTGTTTGCATATATTGCTAAGACTCTGGTTTAATCCTGTGTGTACTAATCTTAACTATGCTAGAATTATCTCCTCTCTTCTTCTGTTTCTGTCCCATACTCTTCCTCTGTTTATTTGCTTTTGAATTTTGTGCAATATTCACCGGTTTCTTCTTCATCCCATTTTTTTTTTGCCATATTTTTGCTTCTTTGTTTCCTTTTACTCCTGTGTGTGCTGGTACCCATAGAAACGAGATCCTTACACCATTATGGTATAATTCTGACACTATTAATAAGATGTTAGTTAGTAATATTGAACTGCTAGCTGCTTAACACACATTATGACTGAAGATCAATCCCTGCTATCCGTTATCACTCAAATGAAGATGGGTTCCCTGTTGAGTCTGGTTCCTCTTAAGGTTTCTTCCTTTTGCCATCTCAGGAATTTTTTTCTTGCCCCTGTTGCCATCACCCTTGGCTTGCTCATCAGGGACAATCTTATCATTTTGATTCATACATATTTTATACAAACTTCCATAATTTCCTTTCATAAAGTGTAAAGTTGCCTTGCGACAATGAAAATGGTTAACAGCGCTATACAAATAAAATTGAATTGAATTGAATTAATATCCTCACTCACTCTCACTCACTCACCATCCTGTATACAGGGACACGGGGTGCCTGGAGCCTATCCCAGGAGACTTGGGGCACCAATCCATCGCAGGGCACACACTCTTATATACTCATTCACACACTAAGGTCAAGTTGATTTGATTAGATTCAACTTTGTCACTGTACATGTATGGTTCAAGGCAATGAAATACATTTAAATATCTAACCAGCAAAATTATTTGCATATGTAAACAGTACACAGCAAAGGAGTTATAGACAATGTGTACAATGATTGATTTTAGAGTGATGCAATTAATGAAGATGTATAACATTATAAACTAATTTGCATATTTAAACAGTACACAGATAGGGAGTTATGCACAATGAGTGCAATGATTATAGATGGATGCAATGAAGGAAGATATTGTGATATCATGGTTATGATATTGTGGTCTGAGAAGGTTATATACATATGTGGAAATTGATATAAATAATGGGATGAGGTTGGTTATTATACCATATATGCAACTGGCATGAATAGTGCAGCCCTGAATGTTTATGTACAGTAGAGTTATGAAGTACAATTATGGTTGATGCACTTCTATTTACATGTATGTATAGTAGTAAATTACAAGCAGTGCAAAGTAAGTAGGGTTAGAGTAATGTGATTCGGTTCAGTGTGTATGTGACCAGGTTGGGGCAGAGTTCAGTAAAGAAACAGCTGTGGGGGGAAAGCTGTTCCTGAACCTGCTTGTCTTGGTCTGGAGGCTTCTGTAGTGCTCCCAGAAGGCAGGAGGGCAAAGATCCTGTGGGCAAGGTGAGAGAAGTCCTTTGTGATGTGTGCTCTCCTGAGGCAACGCTTCCTATAAATGTTCTCTATCTTAGGAAGTGAAGCTCCCACAATGCGTTCAACAGTTTTTACTACCATCTGCAGTGCTTCCTCGTCTGACAAAGAGCAGTTTCCATACCAGACTATAATACAGCTGGTCAGGATGTTCTCGATGGTGCAACGATAGAAGGTTCACTAAGATGTCTGAAGAGAGATGGTTCTTTCTCAGGTCCCACTGTTACGTCCCAGTCTAGGTTTGGGCCGTACTGTAAATGATTGGTTCGGGGTTCTATTTTAAACTGTTTGGTGAATGTGGAACACAGTGGTGTAATGTAACAAAGAACTAGACAGATATGGTGGTTTACAAACAAGTGAGGTTTGTATTGCTTGACAAAAGCAAATGGAAATAAAGACACAAACACAACACCAGGCTCAGCTTCAGGGTGGACCCAGGCCAAAATAATAAACAAAAAAGGTATCTGTATTTTTGAAGCTAGCTTACCTAACAAACAAAACACAAACAAAAATACAGATGCCTTACCTATCTACCTAAACCAAAAACAGTGAACAAAAACAATTTTCCCCAAAATAATGGGCAGCCACACCCCTACTACCTGTGAGTGCACAAACATACAGTGAATTGACAAACAAAAAATATTTACAAAGAGCCAGCAAACAAAGCAAAAATCAAGGTCAAAGGGAAGCCAAAAGCCAGAATACACAATTCAATCTCAACATTCACAATCACAACAAAACTCTCCAAAACAACCAACACTTCGTCTACACCCATCTCCGTTCCCGCGTCTCTCTCCGGTTTATGAATGGTCCGCTGATGATGTCACTCAGGGCAGAAGCGCACATGTGGAAGGTCAGGGAGCTGCCGGTGTAGTGGCAGTCAGAAAACCTGGAGTGGATCCGGATCGGCACGCGACCTGGATACAATACACACACGCACACGCGACAAAGCACAGCAACACAGACGCATAAAACACACACAGCGACCAACATGTTGCGGGTTGTAACACCACAGAAAGACGAGGCGCGGGTGAGCCTTCTTTACCAAACTGACGTGGATGGTTGTTCAGGAGAGCTCCTCGGCTATGTGAAATCCTCAGGTATTTGAAGCTAGTGATATGGTCCACCACTGCTCCATTTATATGAATGTGTGGGTGTGTCACATTTCTCCTCATTGAAGTTAACTATGATCTCCTTGGACTTCTTGGTGTTAAGCCTCAGGTTGTCAGCTCACCATGCAGCTAGGCGGTCCACTTCCTTTTTATAACCTGACTCATTGTTGCCTTTGAGTCCAATCACCATAGTGGCATCCCCAAAATTGAAAATGGTGTTGAAACCACCTACAGTTATCTGTACAGACGCTATCTGTTGTGGTGTTAATATAGTTCAGTATGGAGGAAGTGTAGCTTTCCATGTCCAAGTGGGAACCACAGGCTGTAAACATGTTTCAGTCAGTGTGTTGAAACCAGTCCTGAAGTACAGAGTCCGCCCCCGCTGGCCACACCTTGATTTGGGAATGCCAATTAGCCTAATCTGCATGTCTTTGGACTGTGGGAGGAAGCCGGAGAACCTCGAGCAAAAACCCACTAAGCAACCCAAGGTGACACTAACCCTAACTCAGAACCTGGAGGTGCAAGGAGACCATGCTAACCACTAGGCCACCATGCTGCTTCTAGTATATCATGTCTACATTAATTTCCTCTTTTTAGACTGATGATGGCTGACATGATATCTGATATCATATATCACCAATGCTTGATAAATCTTCTCCACCCATTCAAGTGCTACTTGTACTGTATAATTATTAGTTAAACTGTATATACTGACAATTGGTTTGTTATTCATTTCTTAACTGTTATTATAGAATGCTTTGTCCTGTACAGTGTCTTTTAAGCCAACTGTATATATTATTTGTTTTATGTAGTTTTAGCTATAATTCTATAGATTTACCTTGAGATTTGCCTTCTTATTCCTAATGGCATTTTTCTAATTTCTACTTATATGGCTGCTACTGGGGATGTTTTAAAGGCCCCACAACCATCTCTCAGGCCTTGAAAGATTATGTTGATCTGCTTCAAGTTGATTCTACTGCAGACATTTACGCTATGCAACTGTGTCTGAGTGCTGTGCCTATTGATGAAGCTCTATTAACTACAGGGAGGTGGATAAATGCGGTGTACAAATGCGGTGAACAATAATGTGCACTTTTATTAAGGCGCGGTTGATTCCGGAGACAGACACACAATCACACACATGTAGTTAATGTCCCTCGGTGCTCGGTGCAGTAGTTGAGGGTGGTCGGCACAAGACTTGGCCATAAGGAGATGGTTCACTCTCGGGAAGAGCTGCTTTGCTTGGCAGTGTCGGCCGGAATGGAAGGTGAGTGTTCTGAGGAGGCAGAGCGGGGTCTTGCTGCAATCCGAATCTGTGGGGAGAGGAGACTTGTATGAACACCATGCATACATCATCCTACTCACCGCCATGCCAGCTGGGGCCTTTTTATAGGGAGTGATTGATAGGTGGATGAATCTCCATCGCCGATGCCGGTGAGTTACGGCACCCGACCCCTTTTTGGAACATCCTAGTGCTGTCCGTGATACCCAGATTCTGCTTCTAACCCATAATGCTCCGTCGTCTGCACAGTGACTCATTTCTTTTTCGGAGTGCCATTTTTTCTACTGCATACTTTCTAGGGTTTTCTGTCTCCATTCTGACTTCTATTGTTTGATTATCCAGGAAACCTCTTTATACATTCTTTGAGGTTTTTGGTGGCCCTTGGGCAACTTATAGGTGCCTTACTGCCACCTGCTGGATGCTTGTGCCTACATATAGTGAATATGTTGCACATCTTCAGTTAAAAATATTTTTAATATGCTTCCAGCACTACCCTCTGTTTCGTATCAATGATGCCGAGTGCACAGGTGAAGATGCCGCACCACTCAACGAACGTTTTCAGCTTTTTAAGGAACGCTATGATGTGCTTTCTCAGGATGCCTCAAAGAAGGTAAGGTGAAATGTTTATTTCCCATGCTTTCATGTATTTAAAACACATTGATTTGACATGCAAGAAAAAAAAGTGAAAACCAATTTACTTGGTGTAATATCAACATCAGTAGAGTATTTAACTGAGGGGCCAAAACCTGCTGGGTTCACCTCTGGTGGTGGAACAATATTGTTTTTGTTTGTGTTTTTATCTCTGAATTATGCAAATATTACGATGAAGGTGTAGTAATATTATGTAGTAATATGAAACAGTAAGTGAGGTCGTATTATGAAGACAAACATGAATGAACAAAAATGTGAAGAAAAAAAATGGGGTCCCCACCCCCAAAAAAAACAATTATTTTATTGCCAAATTAGTTGCCCTGGAATGTAATGGTTTATTACTTGCTGACGTGTTAGGCTGTGTGGGAACATTTCACTCTTAACTCGAGCAAAGCAGCCGCTTGAATCAGAGGGAAAGACTTTGTTCTGGCAGGGAGATGGGGCCAAGCACTGCTTTGTGAAAGATGCAAGAGTCGGGTAAGTGGAAAAGGATTTACACCTGAAGAGAATATGAATAACAAGTGACCTTGTGTTGCTGTGAGTCAGGTTATTTCCAGTTCTCTGCAATCAACCTTTTTAAGTGAAATTTACACACATTTACATTTAAATTACATTTATGTTACAGCAGGCTGATGCCCTTATCCAGAGTGACTTACATTTTTATCTCATTATACATCTGAGGAGTTGAGTAATAAGGGCCTTGCTTAAGAGCCTAAAAGTTGTAACTTTGTGGTGGTGAGGTTTTTTTAACCACAGACCTTCTGGTCACTAATATAATGCCTTAACCCCCGAGCTACCCCTTAACCTGCCCGCCTACTCACAGGCATGTGCCATATTCTTCTCAGGTGTGTGTCATTTTCTCATTTACCTCACTCTCAGGGCCCTTCACACTTCACCAAGTTTGACCCCGTCCATGCCACTTGATGATGCCTCTTCGCCATAGCTTTATCATTTCAATCTAACTCCCATAATTGCCATCCACCATCTTTAAACTTTAATTTAGAGTTATATTTTACTGTTGCTACTTTGCTTTTCCTTGGTTTCATCAGAAAGGATCATTAAAAGACATTTTTAAATGATTAATCTTTATTATCTTGATTGTTACAAAAATGTGAAAGTTAAATTTAAAAGCTGATAACTAAATAAGAGCTATTGAGTAAGTGTGCCATTTGCAATCGGATTAATCAATTAATGTTGTTTTTAGACTTTGGGCTGTTCCTGTTGAAGAATTGCGCAACAAACAATTTTACCACTGAACTAGTATGAAAATTGTAAATAAAAACAGGTTTTCTCTTTAATGTTTAGTTACTGTGGTGGTTCCAGCCCCGACTCATTCTAAGTGGCCACACCCACAGTGGCTGTGAGGTTTCCCATGAGAATCGTTTCCTGGAGGTCAGTGTCCCATCTTTCAGCTGGAGAAACCGCAACAACCCTAGCTTCATCCTGGTAACCATAAAATTACATACAATGTACAATCACAATATAGTCACTATTTGGAACATTGGTACATATTCATCCAACAGCACAGTACAAAAAGTATGTGGATACAGATCAAGATCTTCAGTTAATGTTTACATTAGAACATGAGAATTAAGGAGAAAAACGTGACCTCTGTGACTTTAACTATGGCAGGGTTGTTGGTGTCAGAAGGGCTGGTCTGAGTTTTGCATGTTGAGATGCTTCTGTGCAAATAAACATTAAACCTTGCAGTTGATGGGCTACAATAGCAGAAGACCACATTGGGATCCACTCCTTTCAGCCAGAATCATGAATCTGAATCTACCCTGAGCACAGGTTCACCCAAACTGGACAGTTGAAGATTTGTTAAAAAAAAAAAAAATCAACTAGCCTTTTTCCAGTACTGGACTATACAGTGTGCATGATTCTGTAACCATGATAGCCACATATTCCTGTTCTTGTTCCTGACTGATAGGAGTGGAACCTAATGTGTTCTTTCTTGGAGCATATTCACCTCAGAGTTTGATGGCTTGCGCATTCTAAAAGGCTTTTCTGCTCACCAAGATGTTTCAGTTAGTGGACTCTCCAGTTACAGGAATTTTTTTATTTTGTTCTATGTGTTGTTTTTCTATGTGCAAAATCTTGAGTGATCACCTTGGGACTTACAGACGTGGACAAAATTGTTGGTACCCTTCGGTCAATGAAAGAAAAACTCACAATGGTCACATAAATAACTTTAATCTGACAAAAGTAATAATTAAAAAAAAAATCTATGAATGTTAACCAATGAAAGTCAGACATTGCTTTTCAACCATGCTTCAACAGAATTATTTAAAAAAATAAACTCCTGGAACAGGCCTGGACAAAAATGATGGTACCCCTAGAAAATACTGAAAATAATGAGACCAAAAGAACATGTTAATTCAAGGTGTGTCCACTAATTAGCATCACAGGTGTCTACAATCTTGTAATCAGTCAGTGGGCCTATATATAGGGCTCCAGGTAGTCACTGTGTTGTTTGGTGACATGGTATTTACCACACTCAACATGGACCAGAGGAAGCGAAGGAAAGAGTTGTCTCAGGAGATTCGAAAGAAAATTATAGACAAGCATGTTAAAGGTAAAGGCTATAAGACCATCTCCAAGCAGCTAGATGTTCCTGTGACTACAGTTGCACATATTATTCAGAAATTTAAGATCCATGGGACTGTAGCCAACCTCCCTGGACGTGGCCGCAGGAGGAAAATTGATGACAAATTAAAGAGACGGATAATCCGAATGGTAATAAAAGAGCCCAGAAAGACTTCTAAAGAGATCCAAGGTGAACCTCATGCTCAAGGAACATCAGTCAGATCGCACTATTCGTCGTTGTTTGAGCCAAAGTGGACTACATGGGAGACGACCAAGGAGGACACCATTGTTGAAAACAAATCATAAAAAAGCCAGACTGGAATATGCCAATACAGGTTGACAAGCCACAAAGCTTCTGGGAGAATGTCCTATGGACAGATGAGACAAAAATGGAACTTTTTGCCAAGGCACATCAGCTCTATGTTCAATGAAGCATATGAAGAAAAGAACACTGTCCCTACTGTGAAACATGGAGGAGGCTCTGTTATGTTCTGGGGCTGCTTTGCTGCATCTGGCACAGGGTGTCTTGAATCTGTGCAGGGTACAATGAAATTTCAAGACTATCAAGGGATTCTAGAGAGAAATGTGCTGGCCAGTGTCAGAAAGCTGGGTCACAGTCGCAGGTCATGAGTCTTGCAACAGGACAATGACCCAAAACACACAGCTAAAAAGACCCAAGATTGGCTAAGAGGAAAACAGTGGACTATTCTAAAGGTCTTCTATGAGCCCTGACCTCAATCTTATTGAGCATCTTTGGAAGGAGCTGAAACATGCTGTCTGGAAAAGGCACCCTTCAAACCGGAAACAACTGGAGCAGCTTGCTCATGAGGGGTGGGCCAAAATACCTGCAGAGAGGTGCAGAAGTCTCATTGACAGTTACAGGAATCGTTTGATTGCAGTGATTGCCTCAAAAGGTTGTGCAACAAACTATTAAGTTAGGGGTACCATCACTTTTGTCCAGGCCTGTTCCATTTTTTTTTATAATTCCGTTGAAGCATGGTTGAAAAGCAATGTCTGACTTTCATTGGTTAACATTCATAGAATTCTTATTTATTATTACTTTTGTCAGATTAAAGTTATTTCTGTGACCATTGTGAGTTTTTCTTTCATTGACCGAAGGGTACCAACAATTTTGTCCATGTGTGTACATCTTCCATGCAACAAAGGTTTTTAAAATGATCAAACCAGCCCACCTGACAACCACCTAATTCACAGAGATTTTTGTTGATTCTGATTTTCATTGTGCAAGTTAGAGGTTAGCGCTTTTAACTATGGTCCTTTATGTATTACATATATTTGTTCCTTCCTAACACTTCCATGTGTATGTCTCTCTGTGTATAGGGCACCTTTTCTCCATCTGATTTTGCACTGTCTAAGTGTTTCCTGCCAGAGGAGAGCAGTATTATTGCTGTATACTGTAGCAGTATGGTCATGATTGTGATGATCACCCTTGGTTATCTGCGTCTTTACCATGGAATACTGCATGCAGTAAACAGCCTTCTGGGCAAGAAAAAGTTTTTGTGAGACACAGACATCAACATGCACTATGTGTACTGTATACATGGTCAAACTGTACAATCTTATTTAATCTCAGTCTCTGTGCATTAAGCAACTGATGCTCCTAAAAGACAATATTAGATATTGATAATACCATTATATTCCATCTATATTTCTTTAAATAAATAAAAATAATGTCCACCTGAGTTAATATATTATTTTATTGGTGTTTTCTATTAATTTGTTTTCTAATGGTCCACATGTAAAATTCCCTTTTGCAAAGCTGTTTTCTTTTTCTCTTAAACAAAGACATTCTGGTGTCATATTTGGAACAAGGGCAACAAATAATAGAAAACTCCCCTGTGTATCTGACTAATAATGGCTGCTATTCTGTTCTTTACTGGTTGAATAAAAAAACACGAACACTTTTAGAGAGATTTTATTTGTAAAATTACATTTCTTCTGACATTTCCGTTCCAAACAAAGGTCATGGGTATCTAATGTGCCTCTTTATTAACATAAAAAATAAGAAATCAACAAAACATTGAAGGCAGACTGATTTTTTCCCCCATTTCTCAGCAAGTTATCACCCAATATGTGAACATGGAGAAGCCTAGAAGTAAGGAGAATGAGCTCCTCTACCAGTGCTGCAACTCTATGTGCCCCGTCTGTCATCCACACAGTCATCTTCTGTGGCGTTAATTTCGGGGAAACGGATACAGTCCATAATTTTTTTTTTCTTCTCCTAGCTAATTTAATGAATTTTCAGTATGGAAAAATGTGACATAACCTAAAACTCTACATGACCACTGGTGATTTATGAGAATAGTCTTTGTAAGTTTTAATTATATTAATAATAATAAAGTATACCTGTAAGCTAGAAATGCAGGGTATGTCAGGTTAGTCTTTCCAAGAGCAAATCTAAAGTGTTGCAGAATAAAAAAAATTATAATCTATAGTATTATTTGAGGATAATGGAGTCATACATAACCGTCCAGCCATGATTCTTATGCAGACTGGTCTTTAAATTTAAACAAGCATCCACTCTAGAACTCTTCTTAAGTGTTCTTTTGTTATGCCTCAGTGGGTTGTGGCACTGAGGGTTCTATGTGAAACCCCAAATATGTTTTTATAAGGTGAAATCTTTATGAAGGCTAAGAACCCTTACCTAACCAAAGCAAAGTAGTTTAGGATTATATTGAGAGAGATATGATTCACCTACAATCCTCTCAATAGAGGTCCACAGAACCCCCTGAGGCATAAAGGGTCCTTTTTAAGGGTCTATTTTAAGCTGCCTCTGAGGAAAAATAATTGTGGTTACAATAATTCCAATAAATTTGGCATAATCAAGTAGATTAATTTATAGTTTATAGAAGTAAGTAATAAGGACATTCCTCCTACACAAATGAAATGATCACATTTTGACTGACTGCATTACCTTAGTATCTTTTCACACTTTACTGTGCAATCATGCCAGATAAGGCTCTGCGATAATCTGTAAATTGTGAGGATGGTGAATCAGTGCCAGCATGTTACTGAATGTTAAGGGATAGTCAAACCTTCAACAGTGCACCTTACCTAGATCAATGGTTATGCATACAACCTCACTAGACATTCATAAATATGTATACGCATAGGCACACACAGTTCTATGTAGAATTGTACATATAGGATTGTACAATATAATTTCTGTTGTAACCTTATAAATGTATATGTACACATATAAATATAAAAATGCTGATGTACAACTTGGGTTGAACACAACGGGGATGTGGGTATACACATGCAGGCACACACATGCATACGCACATTTACAGCTGTAACCCTGTGTACACACCTTACATACATTTCATGTTTGAAAAGTTTACTTCCTACTTTGTCAGCAGGCTCAGAGTTTGAACACTTAAAGTGTTTTCCAATGGTTTTTTTAAAGCTGTTAACAACCCTTGAAAGTGAAATTAGAAGCAATTTTCTCTTTTTTCATTTTCAACTTTGCAATTTTTGAGTGGTTCTTTTGCATATTGTGTACTAAAATATATACACACACATATATATTTTTCTATTTATTTATTTATTTAGCCTAATTTCCACCCCCCCCCCCTTTTTTTTAATAAACTAGAGAGAAATGCATTTCCACAGTCGAGCACGTAAAAGAGAGAGATTAGATTCCCCATCAGCAGGCTGTGCTGCAGTTAAGATTTGACATCAAGCTGTACAGCGCCATCAGAAATGTATTTATGTCTAAATCCTCATTTACAGGTACAGCTGTATTTAAAGGCACAAGGAGCTTCTACAAGTTTTTTTTTCTTTTTCTTTTCAATTAGGATGTACAAAATAACATTACATTTTGCAGGCATGTGCAAGCAACCTTGCACATTCCTTAGCATAATAAAATACCCCCCATCCCCAATATATAGTGTTTGTGTGCGTATGTGTATTTACATACCAGTATACACATACTATCCCTACATCAAGAAACTCTCTATGTGAAGAGAGCTATTAATTATCATTTGGGCACTCAGTCTTTTGCAGAATATACTGAGGTGCAGAAGACTTCAAGTCCAATGATCCAACATGCCTACACTTAGTCTGTGCTCTTTAAACATTTCCAAACCCCTGGGTATTCCTGCAACATTGCACCTCTAGCAGAAAACTAAATTAGAGAAAAGCAAAACACGATAAAAATATACTTAAGAGAAAAGTGACAAGTAATAAATACAGCGGTGCTACATAGTGAATTATGCTTACTGGTCTGTATTTTAAAATGTGATGCAAAAGTGCATTATCCATATGTCAAGTACTTCTAAATGGCCTTTAAAATATTATAAAGGTCAGGCTTCCTTGCCTAATGTTACCACAGATTATCACTGGGTTGGCTGGTCCACATCCAACCACAGCAAGTTAGAAAATCAAAATTTAAAGTTCTCAAGACTGAAGAGATACAGGAAACAACACACCCACACCTCACTCTTGTATAAATAAGGGGATAAAGTGGAAGAAAACAATATAAGTATAGAAAAAATCACGACATTGTCACTTGTCAGTAGTTCACATATGTCCTGCTGAAATCGGGGAGTGTATAAGAAATGATCTCATTGCAGAATGTACAGGTTGCGCCAGCTGATCACAAAAGCTCATACTGGCGGAGATGCATCCTCTGGATGATGTCACGACAGTCATTGAAGACACGCCGAATATTCTCTGTGTCCACGGCACAAGTGAAATGTGGGTAGCAGTAGTGCTTGTCCGAACCACTTGCTGTGCTGATCCTCTGCAGAGCATACAAAGAGCCTAGGTTACTTTAAGAGTTGGGAAAGTGACTAAACAAATATTGAATGTAAATGAAGTTGCACACAGACATGACTAAAATGCAATAGAAATAAATTTAATAAATACCAAAGACATGCAAGTCTCACATACAGCTGACTCATAATGAATAACATAAAAATTACCTGACTCAAGCTTTAATAAATACCTGAAAAGAAAAAACTGAGCAAATATTTTATATATTTTGATTGTACCAAAAATTCATCCCGGATGAAGAACTTGGCCCTGGTTACTTTTGGGTCTTCCCCAGCATCGGGGGTCACTGTGGATAAGAACATGCACATATTAACAAATTATAAAAATCATCAAAGCTGCAGGAAGTGTTTAAGATATTTGAAGCTAAAACAGCTTCTCTTTTTTTTTTTTCAACTCCCCACCAAAAATTAAGTAAATACTTTATAGATTTCCATTGGATAATGACAGCAGTGATTAATATGGTTCAACTGGCAACTGCCTGATGGCAGACTCAAGTATTTAACCCTAACTGATACAGTTGATAACCATGTCAAAAGACCCACGTGGTAGTGGCAAAGATGGTACAAAGTCTCAGAATGGTCATATTATTAAAGCCTGGAAGGATAGTGGTGAACCATTTTCATCATGGAAAAAATGTGGTCAGAAAAACAACCTGAATAAGCATGATGACTTAAAGGTTTGGTGAAATCATAAAAAAATCAACAGTAGAACTCTGCATAGTGAAAGTAAGAGCGATAAAAAATAAATATATAATTTTTTATAAATTGATAAAAAATTGTGTGGTTTGAGGGGGGCAGATTTACCCAGATCCAGAATGATGGGCACATCAGGGTAAGAAGAGAGGTGAATAAAGTGATGTACACATTGTGCCTAGTGCCTACTGTACAAGCGGCAGTGTCATGATCTGGGGTTGCTTCTGTTGGTCCCGTCTAGGTTCAGCAATGTTATGTGCCTAAAAAATTAGGTCAGACTACCTAAATATACTACATGAACATATACTTCTCCACATCACTCGTTAATATCAATACAAAGCGGCAGTTTTTTTTCTTTTTTTTTCGCTGAGTATTTAAGTGCAGATTTTCTCACACTACAGTTTCTAGAGTTTACTCGGAACTGTGTAGAGCGTCTACAAACCTTTTAGATGAGTGAGATCAGAGGAGAATAAAGACTAGTTTGAACTGACAAGGCATTTATGGTATACAACCACAACTCAAACACAACCACATTGGATTCCACCCCCATCAGTCAGGAACAAGAATCTGAGGCCATCATGGGCACGACTCACTGACTCACCTGATTTTTCAGTCTTTAATTGTTCAGTTCTGTCGCCATGGTAGTCTCAGATTTTTGTTACTGGATGACTGGAGCGTACATATGAGTTTCTATAGACTTCATATCAGCTCAGCTCAGTCTCGTCATCTTCCTCTGATCTTTCAACATCACTGTGACACAGCATTTCAAAAGTGCCTTAAATAAAACGAGTAGCCAAATGTAAATTGAGTGACCTATAAACTCTGTGACCTATAAAACTTTGTTTACACTTTGCAATGACCATGCTGCTACTTATGCAAATCACTTGAGAAACATGTAATACTTTTACATTCTGATGTAAATGGGCTCCAAACAATATAATTGTGGAGACTAACATTCCTTGGATGATTGAAAACCATCAGACATTGAAATTACAAATTAAGATTTATTGTGCTCCCTGCATTCTTTTTGTTTTTGTGTGTTTTGAAAAAATTTGATAATTTGTTTCATTATTATTTAGTGAATAATAAATAATTATTCTTTTAGTGCAAGTTTTTTGAGACACATTTGAAGAGATCTCTCAAATCAGATGGCATTTAGAGGACTGAAAAGGTGCTACCATCAGGTGGGACTGTATAGCGAGTGTACTCGGGGAAGTAATCTTCAAGTTTGGATTTTCCAGCCAGGATCTTTTCTGCCAGCATGTCCTGTTTGTTCAGGAATAGGATCACTGAGATGGTTCGTAAAAACCTGCAATTGTCAAAGAGAGAGACACAATCAATTACCTACACAAACCGGTAATTTTTTCACTGTTTTCCAGATGGTATGATTATTAATTTGTATCCAGTACTGTTTTTACCCTGATTAAGTACCTGTGTCATTTTCAAATCAATACTGGTAAAAGTAGTAGGGGCTCTTCAGAGGTTCTGGAGTGGTGACATCAGTCTTCATATAGAACCTTTTAAATGCCAATGCCAATGTGACTTAAATTGTGATTTGATATTGCATGTTGAATTTTCAATTTTGAAACAAGAAGTCACAATGGGAGTATGTCAGAGATGGAGACAGTTATTATTTGAGTTGTAATCGGGTAGCACATTAACTGACTTATGACTCAACTCAGGCTTTAAATTGTCTCGGAACAGGACTGGTTCCTGAGACTGAAGACTCAATTTTATCAAACTGAAATTTAAATTTAGCCTGTATAAAAACCTAAATAAAAAAATAATAATTTTCTTCCTTTTCCAACCTCATGTTAATTTTGTCTTGTTGGTTTCATAAGAGCCATGCCAAGTAATCTACTACAGTCCCGTTCACATACAACTTAAAGTGGTTATGTGCAACTCCAGTAAAGCAACATATGTTACAAAAAGTAAACATGTGTCTTCAGTACATCAATACAGAACTATCAATATTACTGTTCAGTACAATCATTCAATGTTAATGAAAATATTACAAAACCTTTAATTTTATTAATTTTCACAAATACTTTGATACTAAAACATATTCTGTTGCAAAGCTACGTTTTGACATTTTTGCTGATTTTAATATTTTGATATCATTGATATTTCATTTCAGTACAACGCTCATTTACTTTACAACCTCAGAAAAAAATATAGAAAATGGGAATTCCGCTCTCACACACATCCAATTCATCTTCCCTCACAATAGCCCTCAAAATAACTTAACTGCATGTGTACAAGACTATCCGCATATAGAAAATTAGAACATTGTAAAACTAACTTTATAATACAGCACACACACATACTACCAGACCTTCTACCTCAGCGTTTTTTCTTTATTTTGCTTATTTCCGTAATTGTACAAGTTTGTTTTTTTCACTGAAACATACTATAAAAGAACATGTATGGAATTAAAAAAATGTTTAATGACCCAGATGTTTTATATTTTAGATTGTCCTAAGGCAAGCACTCGTGGCATTCTCTCATATTCACAAGGGAGACATCTGGAATGGTTTTCAACACAGAGGTGTGCCTTGTCAAAAGTTTGTGAATTTGTGACATTTCTTGCCTTTTTACTGTGTTTTAGACTATCAGTTATCTTGTGCAGAGGAAGGGTGGGTACACAGCCCTATTAGTGCTACTACAACTACTGTTCAAATCCATATTATTTCTCACATTTCATACAGTTCTGTTCAAAATAATAGCAGCGTGTTGAAAAAAGTGAGTAAAGCTCCATATCCATATAATAACTTTTAATTTAAATCACACAAATGCATTGGACACCCTGCACGTTCTATTCTGAATCACAGCATGAAGGAAAATGTGCTAAATGTATAATTAGGTTACAGAAAGTGAAGAAAAACAAATATTAGTCTTTAAAAAAATAGCAGTGTCATCATTCATCTTTACAAATTTATTTATGAATTTATAGTTTAAACAAAAATGATTAAAGTTTAATCTTTCTTGTGCAACTCTGAACTAATATTTAGTTGTATAACCATGGTTTCTGAGAACTGCTTCACATCTGTGACAATTATACCACAATTCCTCTGCATTTCTTGGTTTTGCCTCAGAAACAGCATTTTTAATGTCAGCCCACAAGTTTTCTATTAGATTAAGGTCTGGGGATTGGGCTGGCCACTCCATAACGCTAATCTTGTTGGTCTGGAACCAAGATGGTGCTCGCTTACTGGTGTGTTTGGGGTCATTGTCTTGTTGAAACACCCATTTTAAGGGCATTTCCTCTTTGGCATAAGGCAAAATGACCTCTTTAAGTATTCTGATGTACTCAAATTGATCCATGATCCCTGAAATGTGATAAATAGGCCCAACACCATAGTATGAGAAGCATCCCCATATCATGATGCTTGTGCCTCCATGCCTCACTGTCTTCACACTGTACTGTGGCTTGAATTCAGTGTTTGGGGGTTGCCTGACAACTGTCTGCAGCCACTAGACTCAAAAAGAACAATCTAGCTTTCATCAGTCCACAAAATATTGAGCCATTTCTCTTTAGGCCAGTCAATGTGTTCTTTGGCGAACTATAACCTCTTCAACATGTCTTTTTTTCAACAATGGGACTCTGCGGGGGTTTCTTGCTGATTGCTTGGCTTCACATAGCCGTCTTCTAATAGTAACAGTACTCACAGGTAACTTTAGATGTTCTTTGATCATGCTGGAACTGATCATTGGCTGCGTCTTTGCCAATTTTGTCATTCTTCCATACATTCGAATGGTAGTTTTCGGTTTTCTTGCATTTCTTTCTGGTTTTGGTCTCCATTTTAAAGCATTTGTTATCATTTTAGCAGTTCTTCTGAACAATGTCTGGAACGACCCATTTTACTCTGATTTTCAGAGAGAAATGCACAGGACAACCTTTTCTGCATTTATTCTTAAATAAGGGAACAGAATAATTTAACTCTCCAATTGAACTCCACACTGCTATTATTTCGAACATGCCTCATTTCAATTAATGATTCAATTACACAGAATCAGGTGCATGCAAGTCATGACTGTTGGGTCTGTTGGTTTTCTATTACTCCACTACACCTACAAGTAAAATATTTACCATGAAGAAATATAATTTCTCCCAAAAACAATTATTGATCTGGTTAATGATGTTGGATTGCTATTATTTTGAACTGTACATACTGTATTTCCATAATTTTCTTTTGATTCTGTGAAGCTGCTTTGCAACAATGACCATTGTTTAAAGTGCTATACGAACTGAACTGAAGTTAAGTAAAGACAAAAAAAGTCCATCATTACTGAAAAACTACTGGAAAAAAAATACTGGAAAAAGGAAGACCAAGAGCTGCCACCACTACAGAGGATAAGTTTATTACAATGACCATTCTCAGAAGCCGCTGATTTACAGCACCTCAGATTAGAGCCCACATAAATGCTTCTCTAAATAGCAAGTTGCAGACATATTTCAACATCCACTGTTCAGAAGAGACTGCGTGAGTCAGGGCTTTATAGTGGAACTGCAGGAAATAAACCATTACTTTGGAAAAACAAGAAGTAGAAGAGACTTGCCAAGAAGCAAAGGGAATGTTGAACAAATCAGTGGAAAACTGTCCTTTGTTCTGATGATTCTCAAACCTTTCAACACCTCTGGGAACTCCTTCAAGATTGTTGGAAAACCATTCCAGATGAGTAACTCAAGGCTGACTAAAGAATGTCAACAGTGGGAAAAACTGTCATCAAAGCAAACAGTGACTACTTTGAAGAATTAACAATATAAAACATTCTGTTATTTAACACACTTATGTTGACTACATAATTCCATATTTTATTTTTAAAAAAATATATAGATATTTTCAATATTCTAGATTAATACTAAATATCTTTAGTATTAATCTAGAATATTGAAAATATCTATATAAATGAAAAAAGAATTTCTGTACATTTGTCCGAACTCCTGCAACGATATCTTTACATTTCATACATTGCAGGACCTAAAACCAGTCTCAGAAAATTTTCTGTCTGTTTTCTTTATATGTCTGTTCAGCCAGATTTTGTCACAGCATCACGCAAAATTGGCTGGAGAGAATTTCATGAAACTTTCCCACTATTTGCGTATTTGCTGAAGTTAAATGTGTGCCATAAATGACATCAAAATGTTAAGCAGAAAATAAATTATGATTGATGATTTTGTTCCAAACCACTGCAGCAATAGATATTAATTAGAAATTTTTAACTGAATAATTGATTTCTTAATATTTTCACAGCTGAAATGGTATAAATTATTTTTTAATCGCACTGGAGTAGTTTTAATACTGTAGGATTGCAAATTTATAAAAAAAAAATAATATCTAGGTTCCAACAAAATAGTATATAAACTGAAAAGTTATGTACATTGGGTTTTACATTTTGAGGTAAAGATTATGACATTCTAAGGACATCAAGGCTGGTAGCCCAGGTGTCTGAAACATTAACCTTTTGTCTTTATGTACTTCCTGACCACTGGGTAGGGTCCCAAGGTAAATTTGAATGCTAATCTCAAGGCTAGGCTGTGCCTTTGTCTCTATGATAATGTGAAGGGCTGGGCGATACTGTCAGGCTGATTAGATTAGCACCTATGCATTTGAAAGGCACTGTTATGCTGATGAGATCAGGGCTGGAGAACTTCCGGTACCAGGCTGATTCCTGTACTACAATATGCTTTGTGTAGATTGTCTCCACCTCTTTGTATCCTTCCCCCTTGTAAAGTATAAATTCTCCAGAGCTGAGTTTTAGATAGACTTGGATGACTACAGAGACGCACCGCGGGTTCTCAATAAAGAGTAACTTCTGCTTGAAAGATATCCCAACGTCTCCTGGTCTCTGATTCAACAAAGGAAGAAAAGTTCTCAACAATACAAAACTTAATCTGTATACAATCTACTTTTTCGAGCAGGGAGTGTGTTTGGCTGACGACGAATGGAGTCTAACTTGGCGCAAACAAAATACTAGACCCTATAAAATTTTATTTCTTTGTATTAATAAATTAGGCAGAGAGTTTTGCTGTGTAGAAAGACAGGCAGACATGCACGTAGGCTTCAACCTGAAATCAGCTTATTTTTAACTTTAAACTATTTTTGCAAACTTTAACTGCCAACAATGGGTACTTATGCTAGTTAAAAATAAAGAAAAAACATTTAATAAAATGTTATATAATGTTTAAATAATATGACCATCTAAAGAAAATGGTTAGCAGCTTTTGCCAGCAAAAAACATTGGACAGTTTTGGGTGTGAAGCCAACATTTCAAACCAGAATATTAAAAGTGGAACATACGAGCAGAACTGATGAAAATGCAGCAATATTTCCAACACACAAGAATAAAAATTATTTAACTGTTTTTCACAATCACAAAAAAAAAGAGCTCACCTGACTGGCACATGTAACCTCTCCTACATCTCTGCATGTAATATCACCTATTGCAAAATCCTTTTTGTATTTGTCAAGGTGGACACACAGTACCGGTAGTCCTTGACTTACGAACATTGAGTTATGAATTTCTGCAGATACGAATGGACCACAGTTTTACAAACATTTGTAGATGCGAACAAATCATAGAAGTAGCTCATGTGTATTGTACAAAGAAAAATAGACACTGCAGTGCATCAGATACCAATATTTACAATTAAATACAATATTTTCAGTGTGTAAGTGAATGTAAAAAAATGTCCAAGTATGTGTGTGTGGGGGTGTGGCAGAAATGAGTCTGCCTAACCGGTTTCAGTGAATCAGTCTGGGAGCATGATGATAGAAAATGGCTATCTTGTAAAACTGTCCTGGTGTAGAATAATCCTAATTTTGCAAAATCCTCAACAAAACCGAGTTCACAGTCCAATACAATGAAAAGCAGCTGACGAAATGGCATCCGGGATTCCCCTCACGATTTAGAGGCGCAGACACAACACTTGCATTTCAGATACAGTGGAACCTCGGATTGCGAGTTACGTGGTTTACGAGTGTTCTGCAAACCGAGCAAAGGTTTTTAATAATTTTTTATTCGGAAAC
Organism: Clarias fuscus; assembly: GCA_030347435.1. Lineage (NCBI taxonomy): Eukaryota > Metazoa > Chordata > Actinopteri > Siluriformes > Clariidae > Clarias > Clarias fuscus. Next base: position 13,706,694 of record CM059226.1, read on the forward strand.
CGAGCAAGTATTAGTTTACGAGCACCGAGTATCATGCTTCACACATGCGACTGTTATTTTGACACCGAGCGTCACTCTCTCACCTTCCCCCCCTCCTCCCTCCCCCCACCGCTTCGCAAACACACAGAAACTCTGCTCGTGCGCGCGCAATTTGACACTGAAACACACACGCACAGACGCTCTCTCCCCTTTTCACCCCTCCCGGCTTCACAAACACAGAAACTCTGCTCTGTCGCGATTCTTTTCAAAGGTAAGGTGCTGGTTCATTTGTTTTTTTTGTTTTTTTTTACTTTACAGCAGTGATTCCCTTAGTATGCACTGACGCCAGGTCAGAGAGATTTCTTTTTTTTTTCCTGTTAAAACGGTGTTTCCGTATTTGTGTGTGTGTCCGTTTGTTGTGAACTTAAGTGATTCCTTTAGTATGCGCTCGTGCCAGTCTCACTTTTTTCCGTTAAAACGGTGTTTCCGCTGTGTTTATGCGCTTGTTGTGAAACTTAAAAAGTGAGTCTGTTAATATACGCTCATGCGAGTCTCAGAAAGATTTCTTTTTTTCCTGTTAAAACGGAGTTTCCGTTGTGTGTGTGTGTTTGTGGTGAATCTTAAAAAGCGAGGTGGGGAGGAGTGTTACTGTGTAAAACGAGGCGAGGGAAGGGGCTAATTCCACACACACACACACACACACACGGGCATCTGTCAGGATTTATTTGTACTTTTTTAAAGGTAAAGTGCAGATTAATTTGTTTTATTTTCATTTTATAGATTGTATTAATTATTTTTATGTATTTATTTTGGGGGGCTGTGGAACGAATAATTAATTTTTTCAGTTTTCATTATTTCTTATGGGAAATGATGATTTGGTTTAAGAGTGTTTTGGAATACGAGCCCACTTCCGGAACGAATTATGCTCGTAATCCAAGGTTCCACTGTACCAGTAAAGCCCTGGATTTTAAGGATCTTAGTTGGCGAGTGTTGCAAAACAAACTTGCTAACGAGCAAGGTTTCGCACTTTTGCACTTTGGCATCCGTGCATGTGCAAAAATAGTCCCACACAATAGCACCCCCGCCCCTATTCTCCTCTTTCGTCTCCTGCACACAGAACATGATTCTTTTCAAAAATGGCTTCCGGGATTCTCCTCGCTATTTAAAGGCACAAAGACAACACTGTGTGATGTCTTAGTGTTTAAGACTAATTTCCTTAGGTGAGGTTACGTTTTTTTGGCCACATGATGGCAGTGTGTAGAACTGGGACATAGATTTAGTCAAGTGGATTGGTATGCTTTACATTGTGTCAAAGGCATATAAGACTCACTGTGACTTAAGAACAAATCCAACCTACGAATGTGCTCTCAAAGCGGAATTCATTCGTAAGGAGGGGACTATCTGTATTTGAAAAAACTCAAGTCTACTGCCTGGTAAATATAAGGAACGGTCAAAAATATATAAATTAATAAATAAATAAACTTCAAGTTACATGATACTGTATTTCTTTTTTTTTTTAACAACATAAGACTTTTGCTTATTCACATACGATACATACAGCGTATGCATTGTACATAGCAAACAAGGAAGAATTATTCACGGAAGAATAGAAGCTTTTTGGCAACTGTGTTAAACCATGTGTACCAGATGTGTAATGGTAGAAATTATAGTAAATTTTTATTTTGAGCCAAAATAAAAACATGATAAATACAAGACCCTCAGTTACCAAAATGTTAGAGTTATTGATCAGTAATGCAATAAGACTTATTATTATTATTTGTATTAGGCCTTTACGTAAATAAGCACATTATTCAAGGCGGCAGCATTCGGTGGCATAGTGGCCTCACACCTCCTTTGTCAAAAGTTAGTCCTGCCTCAGGTCTATGTACATGAAGTTTGTATGTTCTTCCTGGGTTTGGTGTGCTTCCTCTGTGTGCTTTGGTTTCCACAACAGTCAAAAGACAAACAGATTAGGCTTACTGCCATTTTAAAATTGACTGTAGTGCTTGAATGTGACCCGCCATGGACTGACATCTTATCCTCCTTGTGACCCAGGTCCCCTGAAATAGGCTTCATGCTTTCAAAAGATACCTTTTTTTAAATGAAAAGTAAACCTTATTTAATCTTTTCAAAGTACAGGATGTTAGCCAGAACCCAAAACGCTGCTGCACAATCCACTAGGAACTGCACTTCAACCCTTGACCTCTAGGACCCACCATCATACAGTGTCTTGAAAAGCTTCTGATACATTTAGAAGAAAATGTTAATTGATTCAGAAAGCTTCATTTTATTATCACAACTACATGAACAAGCTATGCCTGACTAGATGATACTGAAAAGTGATATTTACAGATAATAGAGAACATATCACTGGGCTCAATCTGGACATGTAAAAGATAAACCATAAAAAAATGTTCACCCTTTTCCGAGAGTCAAATCTAGATAAAACAGCATAGGAGGTAAATCAGGCATTTAAGCTACCTCATTGTAGCCACTGCTGTTCATTTTTTCCTTTTTAAACTGATCACAGGTCACAAAACACATTTTTGTCTAATATAGCACAGTACTGTTAATTATTGAGAAATGACTAATATCAATTAAACTTCCATTTAAAATAATGCAGTCAGACATAAAGAGAATGAAAAAGTGAAATGTAAGGTAAAGGTGGAACCTGTTATTCCAAATACTGCGAAACAGATCTAGGGACTCGCGTAGGCGGTTAGTGCTGTTGTCTTCTCTGATCACCATGTTGTAACTGCTGCTGGCTGCCACAAAAATAATGGCCGTCACATCTGGATTAACACATAGCAACAAAACACTGTAACTCAGACGGGCTCATTTGAAATTTGTTGTTAATTCTGAATTTGTTTCAAACTTGAAGCCATATTACTTATACAACACGTTGAATGAGGATTGTTTTGACTGGAAAATATTCTGTGCAACTAAAGTCACAGATGTTAAAAATTCACCATTAAAGCATTGGATCCACTTTCTTCTCTCATCTCTTTGACCACCAACATCAAACATGCTGTAAGACACAGAAAGCAAAGATAATCAGGGACAAAAAAGGTCAAAAGAATTGGCAATTGTAATTGTAAAATCTAGCAATTTTGATAACAAACAGAGTACACAGGTTGACAAATTAGTGAGTAGGTTGACTAATTGAAGAGTTTATAAGAACACCCATGTGGTCAAAATGGGTAAGACATTTGATATCATACTATGCTTTGAAATGACTGCAATCTTTCCTTCAAAGTTTTAATCAATTTAACAGGGTTAACACAAATCCTTATGATCTAACATCATCAAGTCTGCTAAGTAAAAATTACAATTACTTACTGAAAGTTGACCTTGTCCACTTGAAATCGTGTTTCGAAAATACCTGAAGTCAGAACTCGGCACCTAAGCAAATCCTGCACAGTAAGAACACAACAAAACAGTAAGCAAAAAAAATGGCAATGAACAACCAATAACGCCCAAAAATAAATCCTGGAAACTACTGTAAATAACAATTCATGGTCTGATCTGAAATTATTGGAACGGAAATACCTCTTTATAATCAATGAAGACATGAAGATTATAAAAATATGTACAGTACATGGATTAAAAATGGTAACAATGTCAATTTTAGAATCTAGAATCCAAAGATGAAATTTACACAAATTTAAAAAGAGGCCTGAAGCACTGAAGCAGATCTACAGAAGAGCCTCAGATCCAAGAGGGTCTTAAAGTGGGGAGGGATGCATTTCAGTTGAATGTATAGGTGAGAACAGCTGATTCACACCTGGGAAGGGGTAAATTATTTGCATTTGAATGTTGTCTTACATTGTGAAGCACACACAGTAACACTAAAACAACAACAACCCAGGATAAATAGGAATAAGAGGCCCTGATTATACTGCACAAAAAAAGTACAAAAAAAATTTCCCCACGCTCTGGAAAACTTTGTTTGCAGATGAGTGCTGATTAGACTAGGTAGGAAATTAAAGACAAGGAAGTAAACAACACTAGCCCACATTTAGATTTAAACCAATAAACTATTTATTTGACTATTTTAGCTCTTACTGTCTCATTTACTTCAAAATAATATTAAAAACAAGAGCAATATATATGTAATGGCGATCTATGTTTTCCTTTTCTTCGCCATTTCCATAAGGACCGGCACAAGGATTTGACGCGTAAAACCACAAAACTTGTAGTGTATCAGTTTAATCTTCATTTGTCTGGATACAAGACACTCAACAAATTAAACTTAAGAACTATTTACACCTTTCAAGCTTCAAAATAAATATGGTTTCGAAGAACGGTCAAAAGACTGTCGGTAACACTGAGTCCTTCCTTCCTTCTAATCGAACGGTTGCTACCGTAAACATATGAAATTGACCTATGACCTTTACGTGAGCCAATAGTCACAAATATGTCACAAATATGTCACAAATAAGGTTACATTTACATCTACGTAATAATGAAGTCAAATACCACAGAGATCCACCCAAAATGTACTTTATGGCTCCAACAATATATTTTTTTCAATATTATTGATTACATCCATTGCTGCGGAGACGACATTACAGCTGAAACCAAAGAAATTAATTATTAAAATGGCCAGAGTCAGTTTCCTTGCTGTTTTTCCCTGATGCGGCTGAGCGCTGATTAGACTGCGTAGGAAGTTAAAGAGGAGGATCACGATGCCAAATCAAAATCCATTGAAATTAAATTAAAAAATATTATAAGTAAACAACAATAGCCCACGTTTAGAAAATGTTTAGAAATTCCTTCCGAGATAAGACTGGAACGGTTCTATGCGCAGAATGCCGGGAGATTTCCTGAAGCTCAAATCTCCGAAATCGTTGGGGCATTTTTTCTACATAGACGATATCTTTAATAACCGATGAAGGTTTTGAGCTGTACACACACGCATTCTTGCCTAAACAACTCTTAAAACTATACTTGTGACACAATAACAATAATATTTCGAACATTTTGCAGGCTGCCGTTTGGAGAAATAAAGAATAAATATATACTATATAAAATAAATACTGATTTATTTTGGCTGCTGTCGTTTTGTCGGCACGGCGGTAATAGACATTCCACTTGTCTACCTACTGTAAAACCAGGATATGACTGAATTGAGGGAGATATTCTTTACAATACTTTGGAGACATGTACTGGAGCAGGAAAACTTGTCAATCTGCTGGACTCAAATTAAAATTCTATTTGACACGTTCACATCCATACACAGTATGCAATGAAATGCATACTGTGTATGCACAGTAAAAAAAATTTTACTACAATTTTTTTTCTGTTCAGTTATTGCAGGGACGTCTTTCTTTCCATTTTCATATTCTATCTCATCTTTCATTCTTTAGGTCACAAATGATCGTTTAAGATAAAAAAAAAATTGTAGTAAACATTTTTTAAAAATTTAAATCTACAAATATACAGATATAGTTACAATAAAATAAAATTGAAAACAGTTAAAGTTTGGATTGCAAGCGTAATTCATTCCAGAAGCATGCTCGTATATCACAGCACTCTTATATCAAATTTTTCCATACGAAATAATGGAAACTCAAATTATTCATTCCACAATCCAAAAATATTAATATAAAAATAATGAATGCAAAATATAAAGTAAAAATAAAACAAATTAACATGCACTTTACCTTTGAAAGGAATCGTGGCTAAAGAAAGATAAGAGAGGAGGCTACTGCGGAAGACTACTTTCACACATGCGCGGAAAACGGAATCAGTGCTCTGTCTGCAAACTTCTTTAACAAGGAACCTCTCTAATGATGCTTGCTTTTGCCTCCTTTTGAGGATTTTGCGGAAATGTGACGTGAGATTGTCGTTAAACAGATTCATCTTCCGCACTGCTAAGGCTGTTTAACCTTTTTCTTTATGGAGGTTGTTGTTGCAGTACAAGTTACTAAAGAATAGGTCACTAAATTTGGACACAAAATGGAAAAAATGCTTTACTCGCGCACACGAGGTCACAATGTTATGTAAACAGTTGCAAGTGCAGACAAATGTTAACTATGTTAACTAGCATGAGAAACAATTATCCACAATCCCACATGTGAGATAATGTCAAGACCTCGCTTGATAATCAGGTTACATTTTTTTATTTTATTTGCTTCTCTCGTAAAACTCTTACAGCTTAAATTACTCGCAATCCTAGTGTATAAATGTCTAAAATGTATAAATTATACGGAATTAGCAAAATAAAACGACATAAAAGGGAAAAGACATGGCATGTAGTTCTGCGCCAAAACATGTCCCAGTCTGCAAGATCCAGTGCGTCTTCTAGGGTGGCCACCGATTAGTCTGTCCAGAGTGCATCCTTCCTCTGAGCAAGGGGCTTTCTGTTTGAGTCTTTAATTTATTTTGTCACGAGGCAGATGGAGGCATTGTCAGACAAGATTCTGCCTCTCTGAATGGGGGTGTAACAGTGGTCCAGGGTCCTTTTGCCACAGGTTTTAGGTTGGCACTAGCCCCCCACCACAATGTTGTATCTGGTGCTGGGTGAGACCCTCATGCAGTTTGCATAATTTGGTGTCCAAGTTCACCTGAGATGGAATGTAGACGACTCTGACTATGACCCTAGTAAATTCCTGAGGAAGATAAAAAGGACAGTGGCCAGTAGCTCCAGATTGGGTGTGCAGAAGTGTGTGGATGTACAATGCTCGTGCTATTGCGAATGTCTCTCTGGAACTTAACCCTGGCCCTGAAGTTATTGAATTTATTTTCCACTGACTTTACTTTGGCTAGCAAAAAGCAAGACAGGGCATTCGCTGAGATATGAGCTCTCAGCTTATTCCTGACGCTGACTAATTTTTTTCTCGGGACTGTAGCTTCGGATAGTGTCCTTTGTTCTTTCACAGGATTTCACTCGGCTACGATGGATTTGGTTCTAAAATCATTGGATGGTAAGTTTATTGTAAACTAACAGAAATAAAAGTGTCTATGTCATACCTAATGGAAACAATTATAAAGAAATTAACTTTTTTAAGTTACTTAAAGTTATCTTCTACCACTTTGTTTTGCTATATATTTGTTTGAGATTTACCCTAGGCTTATTCATAGCACAGACCACGTTGGTGGTTGTAACTGACATAGAAGTCAGATTAAATTAATTTTTTAAAATAATCTGTTGGAAGCTTGTAATTTGAACATGCTTTGGAAAGAGCGTTTTAGTAGATACTTTTATTATGACAAGCGGACCGAGTGACTCTGCAAGGAAGATGTTTGCACCACATGTTGAGCCTCTTGTAAGTTTCTAATGTTTTTGCATTTATTTAACATGTGATTAATGTGCATTGCATTGTTGTGTATATTTATTCTGTTTTGTTCACTTTTGTTCTTTGTATTTTTTTATGTTTAGTTTTCACAGCATGTTAAGGTTGGATGGTTATCTTGTTGATGAACTCTTTAAGAAATTGCCAGTCTTCAGAGAATCTTCGTGCTCGTGAAATTACTAGGGGAAACTACAGTGAGAATTTATCCAGGCCAGGCATCCGCAAAATTTCTAAACCATCACACTGTGGATTCAGCATTAAACATACATTCACATCAACTACCACACAAAGCTTTATTAATAGAGCTATCAACTTTGATTGGATCGCCATCTGACTCCACAGAACTCGATCAGGCGATTGAATATTTAGAGTCAACATTTCGTTATACCTTAGGCAATGTAGCTCCAGTTAAAATGAGACATAAGAAACTCTCTCCCTGGTATAATGACTACCGGCACACATTAAAACAAACCCCTCAAAAATTAGAACGTAAATGGCGTCAAACTATATTGTTAGTATTCCAAATAGCATGGAAGGAGAGCATCCTGAACTATAATAAAGCTCTTAGTGCTGCTAGATCATATTATCTCTCCACTAGATTTTTATTTAAAACCGTAGCAAAATTAACTAAAAAAAGGACCACTGCTGAAATCTCCACAACAACATACAGTAGTGAGGACTTCATGAAATTTTTTCAATAACAAAATTGTAAATATAGTGGAACCTCGGATTGCGAGTAATGCAGATTGCGAGTGTTCCGCAAGACGAGCAAAAATTTTTAATACATTTTGATGAGCAAGTCTTGGTTTACGAATACCGAGTATCATGTAGCACGTATGCTCTTCTTGTTTTGACGCCGAGTGCCACGTGATCACAACTGAGCCAACAGTTTTTTGTGCTGCGGGAATTGTGTGAAATCGTCTCTCCTGCTCGGTCTTACTGAGCGTCTATCACTCGTATAATCAACATCCGTGCATGCGTGTACTGTTTACTATAACACTGTGGCCCGTGTGTGCGCATAAAACATTGAATTTTGTGTTTGTATGCGTGTGTGTACAGTGCGCGTGTACTGTTTATTATAACGCGTGTGCGCAAAAGCAAGTCTCATTACAGTGTTAAAGATCCATTCTCACTCTCTCTCTGTGTCAGCCTACACTTTAGGACACCAAGGGCCCTTCACACACACCCCTCCTCCTCTCGACTTCACACACACACACCCCTCCTCCTCTCACCTTCACACACACACCCCTCCTCCTCTCGCCTTCACACACACACCCCTCCTCTCTCTCTAACGGAAACACTGCTTATACTTTTTATAAAAGTATTAGTAAAAAATTACTAATTATTTTTATGTACTGTTTTTTTGGGCAGTGCAACAAATAATTTGAAAGTTTCCATTATTTCCTATGGAAAAATTTATTTGATTTACGAGTGTCTTGATATATGAGCCCACTTCTAGAACTAATTATGCTCACAATCCAAGGTTCCACTGTATTAGGCAAAAAATTCAGCTTTGAAACCAGACAATAAAAAAAAAAAAGCTAACCATATCACAGAACATAGAATACTTTACTCCCCTTGAATTTCACTCATCTCTTCTGCATATTCATCAACCTCTGATCCTATACCGACACATTTTCTCAAGCAGATAGTGCCAGAATAGTAGAACCCCTGTTGAAAATAATTAACTCTTCACTCAGCAGTGGGTGTGTTCCAAAATCTTTTAAATTAGCAGTTATTAAACCACTAATTAAGAAACCCGACCTCGACCCCTGTCAGCTGTCCAATTACAGGCCGATATCAAACCTCCCCACAACCTATTTGACTGATCGTTATCAGTTTGTAGATCTAAATGGTGACTATTCTGCATGTTCTCAAGTGGACTTTTTTGTCTTTACATGCTTCTGGGCAACATACAGTAATTCGTAAGCATAGTATTAGTTTTCATTGTTATGCTGATGATACACAGTTATGTGTCTCAACAAAACCAGATGAGAAAAACCAGCTTACTATGTTCAGCAATGTGTGCAGGACATAATAGACTGGATCTGAATTAACTAAGGACTGCTTAATCCTGATAAGACAGAAGTTCTAGTCATAGGACCACATGCAGCTAGAAGCAATTTTTTGATCACACTGTAACTTTAAATGGCCTTTCTGTTCTATGAAGTGCAACAGTAGAAGTGCAACCTTGGTGTGATTATAGATTCCAGCCTTTCATTTGAAGCACATGTAAATAATATTACAAGTATAGCATTCTTTCACCTCAGAAATATTGCCAAGATAAGGATATGTTGTCACTAAATGATGCAGAAAAACTAGTTCATGCTTTTATAACCTCTAGGTTGGATTATGCAACGCCATACTGTCTGGTTGTTCAACTAGCGAGAGTCCAGTCTTCTCCACACTGCATTGGCTCTTACGATCCGCCACCCTACTTCGATCAAAGTATGCAGGCTGCTTGTCAGTGCCATGTATTATGAAAACTACAGCTGGGGGCAGAGCTTTTTCTTACAAAGCCCCAAAGTTATGGAATAGCCATCCAATTAATGTTCGGGACCCAGACACAGTCTCAGTGTTTAAGTCTAGGCTAAAAACTTTTTATTTATTTATTTAGCCAAGCATTTTTGTAAATAGATTTGTCTTAGGTAAAAGAGCAGATCTGGGGGGCTTATGGACAAAGAGTATTATGGTGAACTGGTATGTTTAGATGCTGTCTTCCCCACTCTCATTGATCACTCAGGTTTGTTGACGGTGAAGTGATTGGTCGCTTTACATCTCAGGGAACCCTCTTGTCTGTGTTTCCTTCTGGCTCTCCCTTTTAGTTATCCTGTTAGTCCTGCCGGAGTCCCTGCTTGCACTCTGCACTAAATATATATTCACATTATACATTGTGTGACTGTGACCAAACCTAACTGTTATCTCTCCTAATTTTTTGCTCTCTCCTCTTCTCTCTCTTCTCCTCTCTCTCTTTCCCTCTCCCTGTTGAGCTATACATGTCGCTCCTGAGCTGCCAGTGATCCAGACCCCCTCTTTCCTCTGGACCTGTCTGACTCATCCTGGTGTCCTGCTTTCTGGTTGTAAATCTCGTCACATGGCTGCCCCGTGTGGTCTGCTTGGGATGCGTATGGTGACCGGGGACGGTTCCACTTTTCCACGTAGACAGGCCGGGCCTCGGCCGATGCTGACAGCTGTTCTCAGAGAATTTGTGACTGCAGTCATTCGATAGTTCAGGACTGGAGTTTCCTACAGTCTACCTGAGCCTCCAATAACGAACTGGACTCTGGACATATTAACTTAAACACATCTCCTGTTATACTGAACTTCTAGCCTCCTAACACACAGTATGACTGCAAATTTTCCGATTTTCCTTGCCACTGTCGCCATCGTCCTCAGCTTGCTCATCAGGCTCAATCTTATCATTCTTATCAATCTTATCAATTGATTCACATTTCTTATAAACTTAAATAATTCAATGTCAATTGTTAAAAGCGCTATACAAATAAAATTTTTATTGAAAACTGATTTGAAATAAGAAAGCTCAGCACACCCAAGTTCAAGTTAAGATGCTTAAAGTTGACTTATTCTTGATATTTGTTTAAAATAATAATAAAAGTACTGTGTACAATATTTAAATAAGTGCTGGTGTTGTGCTATTACACATTTGGGTTTGAAGAAATTTTGGTGCTAGCATTAAGCTTGAAGAAGAGGAAAATTGTTAATTGAAAATGGCAAAAGGTGGTCGGTCTGCAAGGAGTAGCGGAGAAAATATAACAGAGACTATGCTATCAATGCAGCATGTAACATCCCAGGACTTTGTAGAGACACAAGAATCAGTAACTGTTGTTGATAAAATAGATTAAAATCTGCGAAGACACGCAAGTTAGCTGAGAAGGGTCAAGAAGTACATGATGAAAAGGTTATTAAACTTAAAATCATTTTCAAGTCTCTTATATGAACTGGAAAGCTCTGGCAAGAGACATTAGACAAAAACTAATGGGGTGTCTCTCAAATGATATGCTGCACATTCTTATAGACACAATAAGCTTAGCTTCTAAGCATATAAATGCTTTTTTCTTTCTTTCTTTTTTTTTTAAAGAGTTGCGACAAAATGTCCAGACAGTGATACTCATCCCCGAATAGATACTTGTAGTGCACTAAGTCTGCATGGAGTTGTTAAAGATCAAAATCCTCTTATGCAAGATGGATGCAAAACCTTATGAAATACAAGTGAACCATTAAATTAATTTACAATCACAGTACAGATTTAGAATTGAAATTAAATATGGACATTTCTTATTTGTATTGAATTTAAGCAAAGTAAACATTAACTTTATATTTTATCATGTGTAACACTAGCGTAGCCAGAAAACAGACTCTGGGTGTGCATCAGAAAAAAGTGGGTGTGCCACAGTTATTGTCAGATTAATGTACAAAAACTATATAATGAAAATATATAAGCTACATTGCCTTTAGTGCACTCAAAATGACGACAGAACGTTATGATTTTTTTTAAATAATGAAAGCAAATAGGGTTTCTATAAGATATTTTTCATGTCTGTGAGGCAAGTATACATGGAGTTTCGGTTTATTTTCTGACGCGCTCAAGTTCACCGAAACCAATAAAGAAAAGCTCACCGTATTTGCTTTCATTATTATTATTATTTTTTTCATTATTTGCTGTCTGCTTGAAGTAAGTAAATAAACTAATGGAAAACAAATTTTAGATTATGTAATTTGTATGAAATGTGAATTATAGGTGCATTCACTGCTGCGGAGACGACGACATGAGATTATTACCTTCATCACTATAGCCGAAAACAAAGAAATCATAAATTTATCAATGAATTATTAAAATGGTCAGAGTCAGTCTCCTTGCTGTTTTCCCCCCGACACATTCATAATCATTAGTCTACTTCTGCCGGTGTACTCTGAAAATCAGTGTGGTTGAGCACTGATCAGAATTTGTAGGAATTTGTAGGAAATTAAAAAGGAGGATCACGATGCTGGCTCAACATCCCGAGCCCAAACCTCATTTTAAAGAAATTAACAAATATTGTAAGCAAACAACAATGCAAAAACATTTAGAAAAGCATTTTTATTTAAACTATAAATAATAATCCAGCATCTATTTTTCGGTATGCCAGCTGCCACTGTTCTTTTACGATTCTTTGTCAAGGTAAATCGTTCAGTGACAAGCCTATAAATTTCCATGTAAATCAAGTACATCTGTATGGATAAATTGTTTAAATGTATATGTATCAGGAGCTATTGAACATTGATTTATGTAAATGACTCTGTTCAGATGCAAGTAAATACTCATTGCTGCACTGTTTGGAGGGAGGGACGTGCTGATGATGTTTGGTCCGTCAGTCTCTGTAATCTATTGTGTCGAGTGTGTGTGTGTGTGTGTGTGTGTGTGTGTGTGTGTGTGTGTGTGTGTGTGTGTGTGGTGTCACCTGAAATAATCGTGGATTATTTAGTGAAACAGAGGCTCTGCTGAAAAGAGATAGGCACATCACTTTACCCCAAATAAAAGGTCTTTGAGTGTTATAATTTAGCAGTAACATAACAGATATACAAAACCGCACAAACGGTGTGCACTGAATACTAAACCTAAACCGATTGCGCGAATTAATAAACCAAGATGTGTTTCTTAGCCCCACCCCTGTTAAAATGGCGTATTCAGAGAAAGGCCCGCAAAAGGTTGTGTGGGGACCACTGAGCTTCTGGGAATTCCAATATTGACAGTGTTACTGTTTTTTAATCACTGGAATGGAAAGATAGAAAGTTTCCTTATTATAACATGCATTGTATTGTTTTTAAATCACAATATCACTCTAGTGTATATACTCCATGTATACACAACCCATGATTTTTTTATGCTATATATAGAGTAATTTAAAAAAACAATACAACGCATGTTATGATAAGAAAAATCTCAATTTCGTCCATTCCCTGCGTGAATTATTTGCATTTGAATGTTGTCTGACATTGTAAACCAAACACAGTACCACTGAAACAACAACAATAATAAAAGGCCCTGACGGTACTGCATAAATATTATTTAGTACAACAAAATTCCTCTGCGCTCTGGAAAACTTTATGCGTGCAGTTGAGTGCTGATTAGACTACATAGGAAATTAAAGAAGAGGATCACAATGCCGTCGTTTTGCGCTAAAATGCCCCCCTGCCACAAATTGCCCCCCCCTACACAATCTCTATCAAATATTATATTAGAGCATAAATTCATAGGTTTTTAATAAATTCTCATATATTGTTTATTTTGTGGCCCATTTATTTTTCAGGACTTTGTCATGTAATACAAAAATGTTTACACTAAATAAATATTTATGATGAAAATGACACAAAATGATTTTTATTATAAAATAAGCAATAAAAAAATACATGTATATGAAAAAAAATATATATGTAATTTATACAAAAAGGAAAAAATATATATATTTTTGTATAAATTACATATATATTTTTTTCCTATAGAACATGTATTTTTATATAGTTTATTTTATAATCAAATTCGTTTGGTCTAATTTGTGAATCATAAACCTATGAATTTGCTTCCTAATATAATATTTGAGAGAGATTATGTAGGGGTCAATCAAAGTCTGTTTTAGTAATTTAATTAACATAGATACCACAAACTCAGATCACACTGAACACGCAGCCGGCACCTCTGATCTAAAGCTAGGACTGTTAAATATTAGATATCTCGCATCTAAAGCAGTTATTGTTAATGAAACTATCACAGATCGGGAGTTTGATATATTATGTTTAACAGAAACCTGGATTAAATGAAGCTAGTCCTCCTGGATACAGCTACATACACCAGCCTCGACTAACTGGTAGAGGAGAAGGCGTCACAGTTATTTACAACTATAATCTGGCTATCGTACAAAAACACGAATTTAAATTTAATGCATTTGAAGTTCTCTATAGTAACATAAAGTCAGCTCAGTCGATCCCGCTAATCATCATCTACAGATTTCCTCTCAAACCTTTTTGTTTCTGTAGACAAAGCGTTAATTGCTGGAGACTTTAATATTCATTTTGAGAATCCAGAAGACCCTCTGAGAACAGCATTTATGTCCATACTGGACTCAGTAGGAGTAAATCAGTGTGTAGTAGGACCTACTCATAAAGCAGGTCACACTTTGGATTTAATATTATCCTTCGGATTAAGTATAAGAAATATAACCACAGTCTGAAGTTATCTCAGATCACTATCTTGTCTTGATTGAAGTGTATCACAGTAATAATATACGCACAGCACCGCGCTACCGCCTTAAACGTACATTCACATCAAATACCACACAGAGCTTTATCAATAATCTCCCAGAGTTATCAACTTTAATTGGATCGCCATCTGACTTCACAGAACTCGATCAGGTGACCAAATATTTAGAGTCAACATTTCGTTATTCCTTAGATAATGTAGCTCCAGTTAAAAGGGAAATGATTAGAGATAAGAAACTCGCTCCCTGGTATAATGATCACGCACTTTAAAACAGGCCGCTCGAAAATTAGAAGGTAAATGGCACCAAACTAAATTGTTAGTAACAGCATGGAAGGAGAGCATCCTGAACTATAAAAAAGCTCTCGGTGATGCTAGATCAACATATCTCTCCACTCTTATAGAAAATAACAAAAATAATCAGAGATTTTTATTTAATACCGTAGCTAAATTATCTAAAAACAAGACCACTGCAGAAATCTCCACAAGCACGCATGCAGTAGTGAGGATTTCATGAACTTTTTCAATAACAAAATTATAAATATTAGGCAAAAAATTCAGGCTTTGAAACCAGGCAATTTCACCACATCAGAACCTAGAATACTTTACTCCCCTTGAAGCGAGAGAACTAATTTCACTCATCTCTTCTTCAAAATCATCAACCTGTATATTATATCCTATACCAACACATTTTCTCAAGCAGATAGTACCGGCAATAACAGAACCCTTGTTGAAAGTAATTAACTGTTCACTCAGCAGTGGGTATGTGCCCAAATCTTTTAAATTAGCAGTTATTAAACCGCTAATCAAGAAACCTGACCTTGACCCCTGTCAGCTTTCCAATTACAGGCCGATTTCAAACCTCCCCTTTATCTCTAAGATTCTGGAAAAGGTAGTATCACAGCAGCTATGTTCAAATCTACATAGAAATAGCATAAACGAACTGTATCAGTCAGGATTTAGGCCTCATCATAGCACAGAGACAGCACTCATTAAAGTAGTAAATGACCTCCTATTGGCCTCTGATCAGGGTTGCGTCACTGATTCAAGATGGCGCCGGTGAGGTCGGCTGCCGTCGCGACTGCTCCGACCTATTTTACCTTGTTTTCGCTTTTTAAGTTAACTTTCAATAACTTTAATCCGGCTAATTCGCCACCATTGAGTGCATTAAGTACGATAGAGATACTCTTATTTCTATTGGTTTACAATGTACTCACAATTCGACGTTTTTAACTCCGGATCCGAGCTGGCCGAGTGAGATCCTGAGGGAAAACAAAGGACGCGACGCGAAGCGGCGGCCCTGAGGAAAACGAGCCGGCGTCAGGAACAGGCTGAGAGCCCGTGCACACCGCACACCTCTGCCTAGCATCCTGCTTGCCAATGTCCAGTCACTGGAGAACAAGCTCGATGACCTCAGGGCCAGGATAAAGTTCCAGAGAGACATTCGGGACTGCAATCTTCTCTGCTTCACCGAGACATGGCTGAACCCAGCGGTGCCGGACCACGCCATCCAGGCGGCCGAGTTCTTCTCGGTTCACCGCATGGACAGGACACGGGACTCGGGGAAGACAAGGGTGACAGCGCGAGCGTTGTTCCTCTCGCACGCTCCTGCACACCCAACGTGGAACTATTAACTATCAAATGTCGTCCTTTTTATCTTCCTCGGGAGTTTACATCGGTCATAATCAGCGCCGTTTATATTCCGCCACAAGCGGACACGGACACTGCCTTATGCGAGCTGCATGAGGCACTCACACAGCACCAGACACAACACCGGGACGCTGCGCTTATTGTGGCGGGGGACTTTAACAGTGCCAACCTCAAACGTGCAGCGCCAAACGTCTATCAGCACATCACCTGCCCGACCGGGGCGAAAGGACACTGGACCACTGTTACACATCAGTTAAAGACGGCTACAAGGCACAATCTTGTCCACCGTTTGGGAAATCTGACCACGCCGCCATCTTCCTCATGCCAAGATATAAACAAAGGCTTAAACAGGAACTTCCGGTTCAGAGCGAGGTCGCGCGCTGGACGGACCAATCGGTGGCCGCGCTTCAAGACGCACTCGATGACACAGACTGGGACATGTTCCGAGGAGGAGGAAGCTAGAGTCACAACTCCAACAGAGTGACTCTAGGAGCCTGTGGCAGGGACTAAGAACGATAACGGACTACAAAGCTCCAACATCCGGTATGACGAGCGCGGACATGACTCTGGCAGACGAGCTGAACACCTTTTATGCTCGCTTCGAGGCTGCAGCTAAAGACGCTAGCGTTGTTAATGCTAGCGCTGCTAATGGCTGCAGACAGGAAGTCACTGCCAGCACCGGAAACGCGTTCATCATCTCCGAGCATGACGTGAGGAGAGCCTTCAGGAGAGTGAACACCAGAAAAGCAGCAGGAACAGACGGCATCTCAGGTAGAGTCCTCAGAGCCTGCGCAGACCAGCTAGCACCTGTGTTCACAGAGATATTCAACCTCTCCTTATCTCAGTCGGTGATCCCCACATGCTTCAAAGAGTCCATCATTGTTCCTGTTCCAAAGAAACCACATCCTGCTTCCCTCAATGACTATCGACCTGTAGCTCTCACATCAGTGGTGATGAAGTGCTTTGAACGGCTGGTCAGAGACTTCATCATCTCCTCACTACCAGACACACTAGATCGACTTCAGTTTGCCTACCGTTCAAACCGCTCTACAGATGACGCCATCGCTCATCTACTACATACTGCTCTCACTCATCTGGACACTAGAAGGGGGAATTATGTGAAAATGCTTTTCATCGACTACAGCTCAGCATTTAACACCATAATTCCCTCTACACTCACCACCAAGCTGGAGCACCTGGGACTCAGCTCATCTTTATGTCAGTGGATCTCCAATTTCCTAACTGGGAGACCACAGGCAGTAAGGATGGGTGGACATGTCTCAGCCTCCATCACCCTCAGCACTGGAGCCCCACAGGGGTGTGTTCTGAGCCCTCTACTGTACTCGTTGTACACTCACGACTGCGTAGCCACTACCAACTCCACCACCATCATCAAGTTTGTTGATGACACTGTCGTGGTCGGCCTGATCACTGACAACGATGAGACGGCCTACCTGAAGGAGATTGGAAATCTGGAGAACTGGTGTCAGACGAACAACCTCCTTCTCAACGTCAGCAAGACAAAGGAGTTGATAGTGGACTTCAGCACAAAGCAGAAGAGGAACTACCAGACCCCCGTCATCAACAAGAGCCCAGTGGAGAGAGTGGACAGCTTCCGTTACCTCGGTGTACACATCACGCAGGACCTGTCTTGGTCCTGTCACATCAACACCGTGGTGAAGAAGGCCCGACAGCGTCTCTACCACCTCAGACGCCTGAGAGACTTCAGACTGCCCTCCAAGGTGCTTAGGAACTTCTACTCCTGCACCATAGAGAGCATCCTGACGGGGAACATAACGACCTGGTTCGGGAACAGCACCATGCAGGACAGGCGAACTCTTCAGAGGGTGGTGCGATCAGCTGAGCGCATCATCCACACCGAGCTCCCTGACCTGCACTCGATCTACAGCAAGCGGTGCTGGACCAAGGCCAGGAAGATCATGAAGGACCTCAGTCACCCCAGCAATGGACTGTTCTCTCTGTTGAGGTCAGGAAAGCAATTCCGCTCCCTGAAGGCCAACACAGAGAGACTGAGGAGGAGCTTCTTCCCGCAGGCGATACGGTCTCTTAATCAGTACAACACACAGTACTGATCCATTTTGCACATCCACACATGTTTCTGCATTCACTCTGGACACTCTGGACATTCAGGACATTCGCTCACTAGTCCTCACTGCACACCTGCTCACTCATGGGCACTATGCACATAAGACACTTTAAATATGCACACAAGCCACTTTAACATGTCACTTTACTGCATATTTGCACACCCCTGGACATTCCGTTCCTTATGTTCACCCCATTTCAATATTTTTATTTTCTACTTGTACAATTACAATTTTTCATTCCAATATTTTCCATTTGTACAGTTCTTCTCACCTTCTTATTTCCTTATATCTTCATTTAATGTATATTTGTACTTACTTACATTTTATATTCTATATTTTATATTTTATTTTATTTTATTCTCTTAGTCAATTTTGACTTATATATATTTTTCTCAAATTTACTTTTTTGTTCAAATATTTATTTCCTTTATAGATATTCTTTCTTATTCCTTCTTAGATAAGTAACTTTTTTTTTTCTTTTTTTTTCTTTCTTGTTCTAAGATCATGGCAGTTGCCTAAGCATTTCACTGCATATCGTACTGTGTAGGATTGTGTATGTGACAAATAAAATTTGAATTTGAATTTATACTTGTGTTACTGGACCTCAGTGCAGCTTTTGACACCATTGATCATATTATTCTCCTTCACAGATTAGAAAATGTAGTAGGAATTAAGGGAACGGCCCTTGTGGCTCAGATCCTATTTGACTGATCGTTATCAGTTTGTAGATCTACAGTAAATGGGGACCATTCCTCATGTTCTCTAGTGGAGTTTGGTGTTCCACAGGGTTCAGTTATAGGCCCACTGCTTTTTTCCCTTTACATGCTTCCTCTGGGCAACATAATTTGTAAACATGGTTTTCATTGTTATGCTGATGACACACAATTATATGTCTCAGCAAAACCAGATGAGAAAAAACAGCCTACTAAAGTTAAGCAATGTGTGCAGGACATAAGAGATTGGATGTTAATTAATTTTCTTCTGCTTAATCCTGATAAGACACAAGTTCTAGTCATAGGACCACAAGCAGCTAGAAGTAAGCTTTCTGCTCACACTGTAACTTTAGATGGCCTTTCAGTTCCTTCAAATGCAACAGTAAAAGACCTTGGTGTGATTATAGAGTCCATGAGGAACTTTCTGGATTCTTCACTTCTGACGCGAGAGTTACGCCACTTAATGCTGGCAGGATTTTATGGTAAGTTTATATGAATTTTTACCTAAATTTAAAATGTTGTAGTTGTGGTAGGAGCAAGCTCATTTTCAAGTTTATCGGCTTTTCCACCTTTTTAGTCGCACTTTGATGGGGGTGAGGGGAGGTCATGTTCTATAGTGTATTTTATGATAAAAGTGCGTTTGTAGCACACACAAATAAAAAAAACTAAATTTACTAAATGTAATCTTAAATGTAATTTTAGATAAATTACTGGTAATTTTCACTAAAGCGGTGTGTGTGGAAAGTCTCTTGGCGTATTTTATAATATTTAAAATTAAGAAGAAGCTATTGGGATATGTTTAATGACAGTCCTAATATGTCTTCTGTTTCTGTCTGTTAAAAAAAATGGTTGTGTTATTTTGACCCAGCAGTTGGTTTATTCTTTGGAGAACTTTCTGGATTCTTCACTTCTGACTGGATCATGCTCAGAGCACTCAGTGGTAAGTTAATGTAAATTTGACTTTTTTTTTGTAACTTGTGGTAGGAGCAAGCATATTATTGTTTAAAATAAATGCTTTGATATTAATATTATGTGGGATTAATATTGTTTTCCCATTCTGTTTTGTTATTCAAAAAATTAGAAAGCGTCATGGTTAAGTCGTACTGTAGTTTAAAACAAGCTTTTTCTTTATCCTTATGAAATATTTATTATAAGTTGTAAATTCACCATTAAATATCATATTCATCCAGTGTTTGTTGAGAATTTGAAAAGGGGTCAATATTTTGTATCAAATCCAGATGTAGCGCTGTATCCTGTTATCCCTCACATGTTAAATAGTAAGGTAAATTAGTCAGAAATATACACAAAATTCATGTTCACGTTATGTATTTTTGTGTATTGACCAGAAAAAATGTTTTGCATAAACGCATATGTAGCTGTACAAAATGCTCAACGTAAATGTTAGTTATATTGCAACACTAAGTGATGCTGTATAATCCATAGGAGGACCAACATGATGAGGATGATATCTGAAAAATATGTACATGACTGGAGCATTTTTCCATGTTTTGTTCCTTGGGGATGAGACAAGAAGGACCTGACAGACCTTTTCCATTGTTGCAGGCAATGCAGACCCTTTGGTGAAGGCTGTTTTTTTTGTCATTGATGTTAAGTGTCATCTCACCTGGGAGTTTCTCCAGCATACTGTAGATCAGATTGATGGACACGAGTACTCATCTCGTGTCAATACATTTTTGAGGACAACAGTTTTGTCAGCCAACATTTAATCAATAATATTAAATAATAGTCAACAATAAAAGTTTAATCATTTTTGTTTTTAATGTAATTTTTGAAGGAAATTAAATAGTAATAGTTAAATAACTGATAGTTAAAATATTAAGATGGGAAATGTTTGTCATATGGGCATTATAAGATTTGTATTGAAAACTTAAAAATAAAAAGTTTTTAAACATTGTATTAAATGCAAAAAAATTCAGTTCAAATCAGACTTTTAGGGGCCTCTTGTTTATGTTACAGTACATTTATTTGATATTTAACAAATGGTCACCTTGAGATTACAGTGGAACCTTGGATTACGAGCACAATTCGTTCCGGAAATGGGCTTGTATTCCAAAACACTCGTAACACCGTTTTATCAGGAAAAAAATAAATCTCTCTGAGACTGGCATGAGCGTATATTAACGGACTCACTTTTTAAGTTTCACAACAAACGCATAAACACAGCGGAAACACTGTTTTAACGGAAAAAAGGGAGACTGGCATGTGCGCATATTAACAGAATCACTTAATTTTCACAACAAACGGACACACACAAACGCGGAAACACAGTTTTAACAGGGGAAAAATAAATCTCTCTGACCTGGTGTGAGCGCATACTAAAGCAATCACTTTTTAAGTTTCACAACAAACACACACACAACGGAAACACCATTTTAACAGGGAAAAAAGAAATCTCTCTGACCTGGTGTGAGCGCATACTAAGGGAATCACTGCTGTAAAGTAAAAAAAAAAACATAAAACAAATGAACCAGCACCTTACCTTTGAAAAGAATCGCGACAGAGCAGAGTTTCTGTGTGTTTGTGAAGCCGGGGAGGGGGTGAAAAGGCGAGAGAGCGTCTGTGCGTGTGTGTGTGTATGTGTGTGTGTCGGTGTCAAATTGCGCGTGCACACTCATAAGAGACAAGCAGAGTTTCTGTCTGTTTGCGAAACCGTGGGGGGGGGGAAGGTGAGAGAGTGACGCTCGATGTCAAAATAAGAGTCGCATGTGTGATACATGATGCTCGGCGCTCGTAAACTAATACTTGCTCGGTTTCCGCATAAAAATGTATTTAAAATCTTTGCTCGGTTTGCGGAACACTCGTAAACCACGTTACTCGCAATCCGAGGTTCCACTGTATATGGTTTTGTCTGACATTTTGGTCAAAATTAAGTTATTCACATTTTCTAATTCTGTGACAATCTATCTACATTATGTGAAGTTGTGTACATTTTGTATCTTTTTTGAAAATAAAAAAATCAAATGGAATGTGTCAACCCAGCAAGAGTGTTAATTTTACCCACTGGTTGGGTCAAATAAAATAACCCAGCACTTTAACATTTAACCCAGCAAGAGTGTCAGTTTAGCCCACAGGTTGGGTCAGATGAACAACCCAGAAATCTGGGTTAAATGGTACAACCCAGCACTTGGGTCAAAACAACCCAGCGCATGTTCTGTCCAATAGTGACCCAGCAGCTGGGTTATGGTTGGGTTATTTTTTTAACCCAGCAGGTTTTAGAGTGTGAACTGCTAGTGTCTTACAATCAGCCACGCCTACTTCGATCAAAGGATGTAGGCTGCTTGTCAGATCCATGTATTATGAAAACTACAGCAGGGGGCAGAGCTTTTTCTCTAGTGTTCCTAGTCGGGACTCAGACACAGTCTCAGTGTTTAAGTCTAGGCTAAAAACCTATTTACTTAGCCAAGCATTTTTGTAAATATTAGCCTTAGGTAAAGGAGCAGATCTGGGGGACTCATGGTCGTAGAGTATTCTGCTGAACTGGCATGTTTAGATGCTGTCTTCCACACTCTCATTAATCACTCAGGTTTGTTGACGGTGAGGTGATTGGTTGCTTTACATCTCAGGGAGCCCTCATGTCTGTGTTTCCTTCTGGCTCTCCCTTTTAGTTATGCTGTCATAGTTAGTCTTGCCGGAGTCCCTGCTTGCACTTTGCAGTAAATATACATTCACCTTATACATTGATTGACTGTGACCATACCTAACTGCCAGCTGTTCATCTCTTCTGCTCTCTCCTCTTCTGCTCTCTCCTCTCTCCTTTTCCCTCTCCCTGTTTCTCTGTTGAGCTATACATGTCGCTCCTGAACTGCCAGTGATCCAGACCCCTCTGCCCTCTGGACCTGTCTAACTCGTCCTGGAGTCCTGCTTCTGGTTGGAGATCTCGTCGCATGGATGCCCCGTGTGGTCTGCCTGGGATGTGTGTGGTGACTGGGGACGGTTCCACTTTACCATGAAGACTGTCCTGTCCTCAACTGATGCAGACAGCTGTTCTCTGGGGACCTGTGACTTCAGTCGCTCGATAGTTCAGGACTGGAATTCCCTACAGTCTACCTGAGCCTCCAGGAACAAACTGGACTCCATTTAATTTAAACACATCGCCTGTTATACTGAACTTCCAGTCTTACACAGTATTATGCAGATCAATCCCTGCTATCCGTTTTCACCCAAATGAGGATGGGTTCCCTGTTGAGTCTGGTTCCTCTCAAGGTTTCTTCCTATTACCATCTCAGTCAGTTTTTCCGTGCCACCGTCGCCCTCGGGTTGCTCATCAGGGACAATCTTATCATTTTGATTCATACACATTCACATTTCATATAAACTTAATTCTTTTGATTGTGTAAAGCTGCTTTGCGACAATGCCAATTGATAAAAGCGCTATACAAATAAAATTTAATTGAATTTTAGTGCATAACAGTGGCTCAAAATCCCGAGTCCAAACCTCATTTAAATTAAATTAATAAATATTGTAAGTTAGCAGATCTTACAAATCTTATAATGCCCAAGTACATTACATAAAACATTCCCAATCTTAATATTTTAACTATTTATTTTACTATTTTAATTATTACTGTTCCATTTACTTCAAAATAACATTAAAGACAAGAACAATAAAATTTTTTAAAATATTACTGTTTAAATATGGGCTGAAAAAACTGTTGTCCTCAAAAAAATTTACGAGATGAGGACACGTCCATCAATCTGATAATAATTATAATATGCTGGAGAAACTCCAAGTTGGGAAGCCACTGCTTTGTGTAGTTAACAAAAAAAACAAAAAGACAAAAAAACATTCTTAAAACAAACACCAATAGCCTCCACCAAAGAGTCTGGAATGCAGAGTACAAGATGTGTCACATAGCCGCGATATATTATATTATAACTGTATTATACCAAAGAATACCAGTTAGAAATACCCCAAATAAAATACCTCTGCTGTTTTACCCACTACAGAGACATCACAGCCAGGGGTAGTTTTCAGAAGTTCTTTCCGAGATGAGGCTGCATTGGGCGGGTTACATGAGTGCACAGCACCTGTGAATTGTCTAGAGCTCAAATCTCTGAAAACGTTAGGGCAAAGTTTTAAATAGATGATATTTTTAATAACTAATGTAGCCTTTGAGCTCTACACACATGCATTCTCGCCTAAACAACTCTTAAAACTACACTTCGTGATACAATAAGAGTAATATTTCAAACATTTTGTAGGCTGCCATTTGGAGAAACCAGAGAATAAAGAATAAACCAGTTGTTGGGTCTAAATAACCCAACTAGGTGTTCATTTGTAAATGACTCACTACATCTCATTTGACCCAGCATAAGCCACCAACAATAAACAGATAGAAACAGACATAGGCTATATAAAAGTTCATTCTTTGTACAAATGAAATTGTCAGCTATTGAACTTGATCATCTGTCTAAGCAACATTTAGCAATGTTAAAAAAAAAAACAACGTATTATTGTAAATGTCAACAACTCTGGTTCAGATTTTTCATGTTTGTTGTATAAAGGATTCAGATGTGGAAATTGCCATCACTTTAGTATTTCTTCGATACAACATATTATTATGACTTTATGACTTAAGATCTACTCAAAATTAAAAACTATGGCAATTGCAGCTTTTTTGCAAAATGTCCCTTTGCACCAGCATGCGCGGCGATAATAGGCATTCTGGTTGACTCCCTATTGTACTTTGAATAACTTTATGATGATGGAATTATGATGGCTGACATAAAAGATACATTTTCAGTTTGGTTGTGAAGCCGTTGAATCAATAAGGTACAACATGTAAAGAGTTAAGATTTTAAAGTTGTAACAAAAAAATAAACAAAATTTGAAAAAATTTTATATGAAATGAGGTGATCTATAAAATCCTGATATGCACAGAATCACAATATAAATAAAACTGCCACCTACACACGTGGACAAAATTGTTGGTACCCTTCAGTCAATGAAAGAAAAACTCACAATGGTCACATAAATAACTTTAATCTGACAAAAGTAATCATTTAAAAAAATTCTATGAATGTTAACCAATGAAAGTCAGACATTGCTTTTCAACCATGCTTCAACAGAATTATTTAAAAAAATAAACTCATGGAACAGGCCTGGACAAAAATGATGGTACCCCTAGAAAATATTGAAAATAATGTGACCAAAGGGACATGTTAATTCAAGGTGTGTCCACTAATTAGCATCACAGGTGTCTACAATCTTGTAATCAGTCAGTGGGCCTATATATAGGGCTCCAGGTAGTCACTGTGCTGTTTGGTGACATGGTATGTACCACACTCAACATGGACCAGAGGAAGCGAAGGAAAGAGTTGTCTCAGGAGATTTGAAAGAAAATTATAGACAAGCATGTTAAAGGTAAAGGCTATAAGACCATTTCCAAGCAGCTAGATGTTCCTGTGACTACAGTTGCACATATTATTCAGAAATTTAAGATCCATGGGACTGTAGCCAACCTCCTTCAGCAGGAGGAAAATTTATGACAAATCAAAGAGATGGATAATCTGAATGGTAACAAAAGAGCCCAGAAAGACTTCTAAAGAGATCCAAGGTGAACTTCATGCTCAAGGAACATCAGTGTCAGATCGCACTATCCGTCGTTGTTTGAGCCAAAGTGGACTACATGGGAGACGACCAAGAAGGACACCATTGTTGAAAACAAATCATAAAAAAGCCAGACTGGAATATTCCAATCTCTTGGAATCTCTGTCCTATGGACAGATGAGACAAAAATTTAACTTTTTGCCAAGGCACATCAGCTCTATGCTCACAGACGGAAAAATGAAGCACATGAAGAAAAGAACACTGTCCCTACTGTGAAACATGGAGGAGGCTCTGTTATGTTCTGGGGCTGCTTTGCTGCATCTGGCACAGGGTGTCTTGAATCTGTGCAGGGTACAATGAAATCTCAAGACTATCAAGGGATTCTAGAGAGAAATGTGCAGGCCAGTGTCAGAAAGCTGGGTCTCAGTCGCAGGTCATGGGTCTTGCAACAGGACAATGACCCAAGACACACAGCTAAAAACACCCAAGAATGGCTAAGAGGAAAACATTGGACTATTCTAAAGTGGCCTTCTATGAGCCCTGACCTCAATCCTATTGAGCATCTTTGGAAGGAGCTGAAACATGCTGTCTGGAAAAGGCACCCTTCAAACCGGAAACAACTGAAGGAGCTTGCTCATGTGGAGTGGGCCAAAATACCTGCAGAGAGGTGCAGAAGTCTCATTGACAGTTACAGGAATCGTTTGATTGCAGTGATTGCCTCAAAAGGTTGTGCAACAAACAATTAAGTTAGGGGTACCATCATTTTTGTCCAGGCCTATTCCATGAGTTCATTTTTTTTATACTTCCATTGAAGCATGGTTGAAAAGCAATGTCTGACTTTCATTGGTTAACATTCATAGAATTCTTATTTATTATTACTTTTGTCAGATTAAAGTTATTTCTGTGACCATTGTGAGTTTTTCTTTCATTGACCGAAGGGTACCAACAATTTTGTCCACGTGTGTAGATATCAAGATATATCATATCAGGTGGTGACTGGGATTCCCATCCCTAACTGGCTCCCAGTAAAATTTTACATTGATTTTAAAAATACTACTTTTGAACTATAAGGCACTAAATTATCTTGTGCCAGAGTACCTGCATGAACTGAATTGGTTTATGACTGCGATTACTCAATAGTTCGGGACTGACATTCATATGAATTTTTTTTGTTTTAACCAAAAAGTGACTTGAAAGTGGACTTTATGTTAACTTAAACACCTTTCCTGTTATACTGAACTTTTAACCTTATACCACACAGATATAACACTGATTTATGGTCATATGATCTGATATTACTAAATGAGGATGGGTTCCCTGCTGATTTTTTTTTTCATTCCATAAAGCTGATTTGAAACAATGACCATTGTTAATAGTATTATACAAATAAAACTAAATTGAATTAAATTGTATCAACATGCCAGGATCAATCAAGAACTCCCTGATCCTGTTCTCCTCATAAACTATGAAATTCCTTACACAGTCAGAGTCAACAAAGTGAATATTCTTTCAGGCGAGAGATCTGCCTTAGTTCAAGTAAGCTATATCGATGGCGTTGTCCTCTACTGTAAAAGTATATGTGAACTGCAAAACATTCTGAGCAGTCAATTTGATGAGGAGTTCACTAGGTTTGGGCTCATAATCTTGGCAATGAAAAAGATGATGTACTGCAAGGTTGCAATTCAATCTTGGTTACACTATCTCCAACAAGGAAGGCCAAACATTGCATTTACCAAACGCTGCGGTTCTCTCAGATACAGTATCCAAGCCAGTAATCTTAATGCCAGCAAGCTGGAAATTTACTTCCTTATAAATTAATAAAATAATCTTTAAATTTCCCTAATATTTTTTATTATACAGGGTGGGCCATTTATATGGATACACCGTAATAAAATGGGGATGGTTGGTGATATTAACGTCCTGTTTGTGGCACATTAGTATATGTGAGGGGGCAAACTTTTCAAGATGGGTGGGGACCATGGTGGCCATTTAGAAGTCGGCCATCTTGGATCCAACTTTATTTTTTTCAATAGGAAGAGGGTCATGTGACACAAACTTATTGGAAATTTCACAAGAAAAACAATGGTGTGCTTGGTTTTAACGTAACTTTATTCTTTCATGAGTTATTTACAAGTTTCTGACCACTTCTGTTCAATGTGCTGCCCATTGTGATGGATTGTCAATGCAACCCTCTTCTCCCACTCTTCACACACTGATAGCAACACCGCAGGAGAAATGCCAGCACAGGCTTCCAGTATCCGTAGTTTCAGGTGCTGCACATCTCGTATCTTCACACCACAGACAATTGCCTTCAGATGACCCCAAAGATAAAAGTCTAAGGGGGTCAGATCGGGAGACCTTGGGGGCCATTCAACTGGCCCACGACGACCAATCCACTTTTCAGGAAACTGTTCATCTAGGAATGCTCGGACCTGACACCCATAATATGGTGGTGCACCATCTTGCTGGAAAAACTCAGGGAACGTGCCAGCTTCAGTGCATAAAGAGGGAAACACATCATCATGTAGCAATTTCAAATATCCAGTGGCCTTGAGGTTTCCATTGATGAAGAATGGCCCCACTATCTTTGTACCCCATATACCACATCATACCATCACTTTTTGGAGGTATCTATCCAATGTGGGTTAGTGTCAGACCAATAGCGGTGGTTTTGTTTGTTAACTTCACCATTCACATAAAAGTTTGCCTCATCACTGAACAAAAAGGGTCCTCTTCCAATTTTTGTTTTGCCCATTCTGCAAATTGTGTGCGCCAATCTGGGTCATCCTCGTTGAGATGCTGCAGCAGCTGGAGTTTGTAAGGGTGCCATTTGTGAGTAGCTAATATCCGCCAAAGGGATGTTCGAATAATGCCACTCTCCAGTGACATGCGGCGAGTGCTACGCTGTGGGCTCTTGCTGAATAAAGCTAGGACAGCCACTGATGTTTGTTCATTAATGACAGTTTTCATGCTTCCACATTTTGGCAAATCCAACACTGAACCAGTTTCACGAAACTTAGCAAGCAGTTAAGTTTAGCTAACTGTAGCATGGGAGATGGGTGGTCTCGTAGGGTGTCTTGCATTGAAATCTGCTGCAATGACCCGGTTACTGCCTTCACCAGATATCAACACAATTTCGATCCACTCATCACATGTTAACCTCTTCGACATGTCAATGGCTGTGAACAAAGAGAAACTTGTAAATGTAAAGAATAAAGTTATGTTAAAACCAAGCACACCATTGTTTTTCTTGTGAAATTCCCAATAAGTTTGATGTCACATGACCCTCTTCCTATTGAAAAAACAAAAGTTGGATCCAAGATGACTTCAAAATGGCCACCATGGTCACCACCCATCTTGAAAAGTTTGCCCCCTCACATATGTGCCACAAACAAGACGTTAATATCACCAACCATTCCCATTTTATTAAGGTGTATCCATATAAATGGCCCAACCTGTACTTCCCACCATCAAGACAAAGAGAGAGCTGTAAAATGCAATCCTTTGAAGAAGACAACATGAATTGACACTATGAATATACCAGTATATTTTTGGTCACCCCTCCTTACCAATCGGTAACTTCTGCCAGTGTCTGTGAAATATAACTCAACCGCCAAATTCAACTCTCTACAGAAATCTTACTGGAGTGTCAGTTATTTATTGTCATAAATGTAGCTCATGCATTATATTTTTTTCATGCCTGTCTGTTTTGCGTAGGGCCTTACCAGGACCGTTGGGTGTTTATTCCTCATGCAATGTTCCTAAAAAACAGTGTTGGGGGGCGTTACTTTTTAACTAATTACATTAAATTACTGTCATTTAAAAGTAATCAGTTACATTACCTTCTGATAAAAGTAACTAGGTAGAGTACTTTTCCTTTGCAGAAAATGAAAACTCCTTTGTGATTCTTCATGCATGTTGTTTTAATCAATACCTTTAGAATTATTTGCTAACAGATTATGGGCCAAACTTCGCTGAGCGATGATGGTAGAATAATTACATTATAATTGTGTGTGTGTGTGTGCGTGTGTGTGTGTGTGTGTGTGAAAACCGTCCTGCAAGCCTGGGGGCAGGGCTTGTAGGACGGTTTTCACACACACACACACACACACACACACACACACACGCACGCACACACACACACACACACACACACACACACACACACACACACTAACGAAATCACTGCTGTCTGGCTCACAGATTACATACAAACGTGGACAAAATTGTTGGTACCCTTCGGTCAATGAAAGAAAAACTCACAATGGTCACATAAATAACTTTAATTTGACAAAAGTAATAATTTAAAAAAAATCTATGAATGTTAACCAATGAAAGTCAGACATTGCTTTTCAACCATGCTTCAACAGAATTATTAAAAAAAATGAAAACTCAAAAACTCATGGAACAGGCCTGGACAAAAATGATGGTACCCCTAACTTAATAGTTTGTTGCACAACCTTTTGAGGCAATCACTGCAATCAAACGATTCCTGTAACTGTCAATGAGACTTCTGCACCTCTCTGCAGGTATTTTGGCCCACTCCTCATGAGCAAGCTGCTCCAGTTGTTTCCGGGTTGAAGGGCGCCTTTTCCAGACAGCATGTTTCAGCTCCTTCCAAAGACACTCAATAGGATTGAGGTCAGGGCTCATAGAAGGCCACTTTAGAATAGTCCAATGCTTTCCTCTTAGCCATTCTTGAGTGTTTTAAGCAGTGTTTTGGGTCATTGTCCTGTTGCAAGACCCATGACCTGCGACTGAGACGCAGCTTTCTGACACTGGCCTGCACATTTCTCTCTAGAATCCCTTTATAGTCTTGAGATTTCATTGTACCCTGCACATATTCAATCCTGTGCAAGATGCAGCAAAGCAGCCCCAGAACATAACAGAGCCTCCTCCGTGTTTCACAGTAGGGACAGTGTTCTTTTTTTCATATGCTTCATTTTTCCATCTGTGAACATAGAGCTGATTTGCCTTGGCAAAACGTTTCATTTTTGTCTCATCTGTCCATAGGACATTCTCCCAGAAGCTTTGTGGCTTGTCAACATGTAGTTTGGCATATTCCAGTCTGGCTTTTTTATGATTTGTTTTCAACATTGGTGTCCTCCTTGGTCGTCTCCCATGGCTCAAACAACGACGGATGGTGCGATCTGACACTGATGTTCCTTGAGCATGAAGTTCACCTTGGATCTCTTTAGAAGTCTTTCTGGGCTCTTTTGTTACCATTCAGATTATCCGTCTCTTTAATTTGTCATCAATTTTCCTCCTGCGGCCACGTCCAGGGAGGTTGGCTACAGTCCCATGGATCTTACATTTCTGAATAATATGTGCAACTGTAGTCACAGGAACATCTAGCTGCTTGGAAATGGTCTTATAGCCTTTACCTTTAACATGCTTGTCTATAATTTTCTTTCATATCTCCCGAGACAACTCTTTCCTTCGCTTCCTCCG
Organism: Clarias fuscus; assembly: GCA_030347435.1. Classification (NCBI taxonomy): domain Eukaryota; kingdom Metazoa; phylum Chordata; class Actinopteri; order Siluriformes; family Clariidae; genus Clarias; species Clarias fuscus. Next base: position 13,737,716 of record CM059226.1, read on the forward strand.
GTCCATGTTGAGTGTGGTACATACCATGTCACCAAACAACACAGTGACTACCTGGAGCCCTGTATATAGGCCCACTGACTGATTACAAGATTCTTGACAACTGTGATGCTAATTAGTGGACACACCTTGAATTAACATGTCCCTTTGGTCACATTATTTTCAGTATTTTCTAGGGGTACCATCATTTTTGTCCCGGCCTGTTCCATGAGTTTATTTTTTTAAATAATTCTGTTGAAGCATGGTTGAAAAGCAATGTCTGACTTTCATTGGTTAACATTCACAGAATTTTTTTAAATTATTACTTTTGTCAGATTAAAGTTATTTATGTCACCATTGTGAGTTTTTCTTTCATTGACCGAAGGGTACCAACAATTTTGTCCACGTGTGTAAATTGTTTGAATAATGGATTATATTTCTGAAAATATTAACGACCGAGCAAGTCTTGGTTTATGAGTGCCGAGTATCATGTATCACGCATGCGCTCTTGTTTTGACACCGAGCATCACGTGACCACAACTGAGCCAATGATTTTTCTCTCTCTTGCACTGCGGAATTGTGGGTAATTGTCTCCCCTGCTGGGTCTTAATGCTCGTCTCTTACTGGTATAATCAACGTCTCCCTCTCTGTTTCAGCGTTCTCCTATGTGTGTGCGCGTGCGTAATTTGACACTGACACACACACACACACACACACACACACACACACACACACCCCGACACATGCACACACACTCTCTCGCCTTTACACCCCCTCCCCGGCTTCACATCCACATACAGACACACTCTGCTTTACCCAGAAAATTCAGCTCTGTCGCGATTCTTTTCAAAGCTAAAGTGCTGGTTCATTTGTTTTTTGTTTTTTTTTACTTTACAGCAGTGATTCCGTTAGTATGCGCTCATGTGAGTGTCCTTAGAGAGATTCCTTTTTTTCCGTTAAAACAGTGTTTTTGTGTGTGTGTTTGTTGTAAAACTTGAAAAGCAAGGTGGGGGGAGGGTGGGTGAGTTTTACTGTGTAAGACGAGGCGAGGGAAGGGGCTAATTCCACACACACACACACACACACACACACACACACACACACACACACACACACACATGCCGCCTGCGAGCACAAACAGAAAAACTTATCGGTCTTGATTTATTTAAACTTTTTTTTTTAAAGTAAAGTTCAGGTTAATTTGTTTTATTTTTACTTTATATATTGTATTAATTATTTTTATGTATTTTTTTTTTTGGGCTGTGGAATGAATTATTTGAGTTTTCATTATTTCTTATGGGAAAACTAGATTTGGTTTATGAGTGTTTTGGAATACGAGCCCACTTCCAGAACGAATTATGCTCGTAATCCAAGGTTCCACTGTATTAAAAACAAAATAACTTGGTACTTAAATGGTGGACCTAATGGCGTTAAATTACTCTTTAAATAAAAAAAGTAATCCAAGTACTCTAAGGCATTACACTGCTAATGAGCTCTCTTAGACCTGAATGAGATTTAGGTGTTTTCTCAATTTTCTCAAATGTGCCTCAAATGTGGCTCATTACCTCTAAATCTAAGAGATAATTCATGTTTGTCTTGTGTATGACTCACATATTTTTTGTTTTTCCCAAAGCAGTGTTTTCCACACAAAGTATACGGTGCTTGTAAACTGTGAAGTTTGATTTTCTGATATGTTGTGTAGAATTAAACTCACCATTACATGTATATTTTACTACTACCAGAATGACAATGCAAAAAATGTTAAACTCACAAAATGCGCATATAATTATATATTATGTCCATGATATAAAATGTATGTTTGCTGACAGAGAGGGTTTTCATCACCTGTCACTTTACTTTAGACTGCATTCTTCTTCTTATTATTATTATTATTATGGTCACACATGATCTTATAAATCTGTTCTATGTCTTGCCTATATGATCCATTTGAAAATGTTTGCTCATTCATGTGTGAACCGGTGAGAAAGAACTTTTCAAGGCACAGACCTGTTCCTGTAGCTTTAACATATAGCAAACAAACAATTTTCCCTTAAAAAATGTTCATCTCCTTTTTGACTAATTCTTTTCACTGGAAGACTGTCACAATGCTATGGCCTTTGTGCAACTCCTGTACAAATTATACTTTGAGTTGAGCAGTGTGACACTTAATGTCTTTGTCAGGTTGTGTGACGTTTTGTAGCAGTATCATTTAGTCTGTCTTGATTTGTGCCAGATGGTGTGTCATAGGGTGTGAATTTCTGTAATTTTTTATAACTGTAATTAAAAAAAAAAATACTGTTAACCTGCTGGTTTTAATGTGGTGGAGGACAGAGGTCAGTATGAACACTGACTAGCCTCAGGTGGTGTTCAATAAAACTATAATATTTCTCATTTGTGTTTCATTTCTCATTTATATCTGGCTTTAAGTTCATTATGGTCTTATGTACTGAAGCTCAGCACGTCTTCTTTCCTTGTTTTAATCTGTAATAATGTGAAATAATAAGTGAAATGTATTTCGCGTACATGCTTAAATATTCCTTTTTATTTATGGACATGTGTATTATGTTTGATCTGCATTATCTACTTTCTGGCAGTTTTATCGATAAATTGCACAGGATTATCAGCCTTTTGATCAAAACGCTGCCTTTTTGTAAAGTGAAAGTTCACGCACAAAATCGGGGTTTATGCACACATTACACATAAATTCACAATCACATTCCAGCTATTATTTCCAGTGTTTGCTCATTCACGTGGTCAAATAATGGATGAAATAATTATTCAATGCTGGACACAAACAGCAAAAAAAAATATTATTATAAAAAGCCCGAAGCACTTTGTGTGCATATAAGAATATTTACTAAAAAAATTATTTCTTTGTTCATTCATGTCTTTTGATGGTGCTCAATGGCGACACATTTTTACATTTTAATGAAGATATTTTGACATATTCACGAATCAAGTAGTTAGTTAACACTATCAAACGTGCACAAGCACACACAAACTCTCCGTGCAGATACACCATGCGGGGAACAACTGAACACAGGTCTTCACTTCGTAATACACCTGTCCATAAATAAAAAGGAATAGTTAGACATACAGTATACGCTAAATATATTTCACTTAAATATTACAGATTAAAACAAGAAAAGAAGCCGTAAAGCTTCAGAAGCTTCAGTTCATTGTGATGCAGACAAAAGTCTAGGAAGGAATATGTTCAGTAAATTTGTGAATTACACTGAAAGTATCAACTCCAACTATGAAGTCTGATTTAACTGGTACCATTAAACATTTTATTTATATTTATTAAATTTTTTGCTGGCGAAATACATTTTAGGCAGAGATGTCTGCTCGGAGTGTAATTCACTAAATTTACTGAATATATTCAGATTTTATAAAATAATTAAACCAGTTTCCTTCCTGGTCCGTTTGTCTGCATAACAATGAACTGAAGCTCAGCACGTCTACTTTCCTTGTTTTAATCTGTAATGTTTAAGTGAAATACATTTTGCGTATATGCTTAAATATTCCTTTTTATTTATGGACAGGTGTAGTATGTTTGATCTGCAGTATTGCAAGAGGGGATGACTTTCTGGGAGAGTATCTGTGAAAGTACGAGCCGCTGGTTCACGCACGCAGATGAACAGCTTAATTTCAATTATAAATTCACAATCACATTCCAGCTATTATTTCCAGTCGTGGTCAAATAATGGATGAAATAATTATTCAATGCTGGACACAAACAGCAAAAAAACATGATTATTATTTTTATAAAAAGGCCGAAGCACTTCGTGTTCATATTTGTCAAAATCACGTGATTTCAACTCAGCGCAGCTAAATTGTTGGCTTGTGTTAACGTGTTCTTGATAATGAATAAATAGAGCTTGAATGGGCGTGTTTGCTGTGAAATCTTGACACACCTTCCTGGCAGGAGAGGGAGGGGTGACCACGGGGTTCAAAGGGAAGCCGCAGGGGATCCACACGGCATTCACACGACCTCGGCTATTTCGTGTGGCTCCTACAGTATGGCTTATTTGCTTCGCCTTCAAATGCAGTCCTGTTTCTCATGTACATCTCAGATTTTAAATGTTTCTTTTTTTTTTTTTGGATTTTTCCCCGATTTTCTCCCTAATTTAGTCGTGTCCAATTCCTCCCCGTCACTAGGGGGCTCCCACATTAAGGCTACTACCACCACTCAGCCACTATCACGTGTTTCCTCCGAACCACGTGACGCCAGCCGACCGCATCTTTTCGAACTGCTCGCTCGCACACCATTGGGGGCGGCGTAACACACTCGGAGGACAGCGCTATCCGCTCCCTCCGTTGCGCGAGCTCACAGACGCCCCTGACTGGCTGTAGAGCCGTGATTAATGTGGCAGCACTAAGTACCTCTCATCCCTCCCCTCTGAGAGAGCTCGGCCAATCAGCTCTCTCTAGACCTCCGGCTGCGAGAGGTTACAGCACCACCCGGGATTCGAACTGGCGATCTCCGGATGATAGGGCGAGCGCTTTAACCACTGCGCCACTCGGAGGCCCCTTAAATGTTTCTTAAGTAAGTCATGGGTTGTATCTCTTTGTTTCTCCTAAGTCAGCTTTATAAAAATATAAATATAAAAGACAAATTCAAGCTTGTACTGAGAAAGCTCAATTCACTCTCATGAGATTAGAAATATATGTCCTAAAAAATATATATGTGGAGTTTAATATAAGATGCTCAAAGGCTTGTGGTCACAGAAAATTAATTAACTCAAATATTGGTGAAGATGTAAAAACTATTTGGTAAATACATTAGCACCAGTATATTTCTCCAACTTGTTTAAACAGTGTTTTCCAACACTAATGTATGCACAAACACTTTAGAGCACCCTCACCTGGTCTGTTGGTGTGTAGTCATTCTGCCGCACTGAATCAATTCTGTCCATGAAGCTGAAAAATCAGATAATACAAAAATCTGTTTTTGAATTTCAAATCAGGAATTTTTCACATCAGGAAATTATTAGGCCCTATAAAATAATAATACCCTCATTATTAAAATAACCATGTTGATTGTGATTTAAAATAAAAAATAAAAAACATTGCTCAACCTGGTAGTTACATGTATGACATGTAACTACCAGGTTGAGCAATGTTTTTTATTTTTTATTTTTATTTTAATTACTCCAGAAAGTTCTAAAAAACTTCTAATTCACATATGTACACATACTTACTGTGTTGCCATGCCAATATGCACATATCGATCATTCAGACAGTCTGTGTGTATGTGTGTAACAGTTGTTTTCTTAGTATGCTGCCAAAACACCAGACTCATGGTATATAAACTCTCTCATATAAACACACACATACATTTAGTACACATTATGCATGCAGGCTCTTACACTCACATGTGCACACACCTTTCTAGGCCTGGTTCTGTATATGGATACAGTACTATAAATGCAATACCCACATACTGTGACAAATGACTTTTGTTTAAAATTAAATTGTCTTTAATTTCAGGCTAGCCTCAAACAACACATACATGACAGTCATTTCATACATGATTATATGGCTGTCCTTAACATCAAGAAACACTTACTGAATTGCACATGTGATGGTTCTTAAATGAGTACACAAGTTTTGATGCATCTTAGTTAGCACTCACGATTCAGACAATAAAGAATTAAGTGAATAAAGAATTATACATCATTCATTTCTCTTGCAACTTAATCCTTGTGAACAATAAATCATCTTAACAATGCAGTTGTCCTAATGCTCCAATATACTTAACAATAAATTCTAAATAGTCAACAGTAAATGACTAACACAAGATGTTTAAAAGCCTTTTATGCTCTTACCTTTCATAGGCTATAAATACCCTGAGCCTCCAGCCCGACTAGTCCATACCCTTAACACATGCCCCCAGCATGCAAACTTATGCATATGTACATGGCTCCAGCATAACTTTTCCATGCCCTTTAGATGTACTCCCAGTACGCAAAGGTTTAGCTTTTATAAATGGCTCCAAAATGACTTGCCCATGAACTACAACAATGACATCATGCACCATGCACAGCAAACTACAATAAAATAAAAAGTATATTCACATTAAATGGCTAACAAACAAAAACAATTTTGATGATATATTTACACAGTGAAAATATGAAGTATGGCTTACACTTAGTATTAACCCTAGGATTAATGCATATTTTGGACATCAATCCATATAGGACCCTCTGTAGTCCAACTAGTGACTATGGAGGACTATTCCCATTTTTCTGATCGTGGTGGGACCTCCAATCAACATTCATACGAGCATTCATACTACAGCCAATTTGGTAATGCCAATTAGCTGTAAAGACTGCATGTCTTTGGACTGTGGGAGGAAACCAGACTACCCGGAGGAAACCCACCAAGCATAGGGAGAACATGCAAACTCCATGTACACAGACCCTAGGGAATCAAACCTGGAGATTATGAATGTAAAGTTTAGACAGTTGTTACATTTTAGCAGCCATGTGACAATAACAGAGAATGTTGCCATCTTAAAGCTTTTTTGAAACTTAAAGACTGTCCTTCAAGTGGTACAAGTGAAGGCGTCTGTTTGGTACATTTTAAAAAAGGTTTTGACTGTTTCTTTAGTTTTCTCTTACAGCACTACAGAGTAAATACTATTATGGCTGCAGAGTTATAAAAATTAAATGTAGATAATTTTATTACCTTGTCTTTAATACAGAACAAATTATTTAAATTTTACATAGCAGTAACTACCAAACTAGGTATAAAAGTGATATGTTCTGGCCAAAAAAGTCGAAAAACGCTAATATTTTCTTGGACCGCCTTTTGCTTTGATTACAGTATGCATGTGCCGGATTTTGTTTTAATAACCTTATGCAAAGTCACAACATTTATTTCGGAGTCAGATTCATTTCTCTCCAAGAGCTTGTATTGATGATGGGAGAGTTGGGTTGGTGCCTTCTTCCCAATTACTGATTTCACTGATAATTGGTTTTCCTAAAGCTTCACATCTGTTTAGTCCCAATCTTTTAAGTTATCTCCTCACTGTGCAGGTAGAAATATGGTAGGTATGCAGGTAGTTAGTGAAATCAAGCAAATATACTTTAAATATGGGATAAGAAGCTTTGCCATTTTAAAAGCATATTCTGAGCATAACCAGCTGAGCATAGCAAAGACCATTGCACAACAAGCTGGAGTGCAGGTTGCAGAAGAATAATTTGAAGGAGGTGATAAGTAGAATGAAAACCATTACTTGAAAAATAAATAATGAAGGGAAGTTTGGCTAGTGCTAACAAGAAGAATCTTTTTTTCCTTCTTTTTTCCACTTCTTTAATGAATAACTCCCTCACTGAAGGCACCATCTCTTCCCTTGCTCTTTTTTTCATTCTCCCAGTAAGGCTATTCAAACTGACCAAGTAAGAGGAGAACAAGGAAGCCAGCACAGGCACAGGGCAAATGGAATCAGTTCCAGCAGGGTTCTACAGCACATTCTCTCTTTAGACTACTAAAAATATCCCAAGTCTAAAATACATCTTATATAGTTTCAGTGCCAAACCAGGATGCCCAATACTCTGACAGACTTCACAGTCCCTGCAATCATTACAGACATGAAGACACTTTAGAGGCTATTCCTAATGCAGCTTAGACCAATGGACATGACACACCAAGACTTCATAGAGTTTGCCTTCCATTTTGGAATGTTCAGTGCTGGAGTGTAATGGTTGGAGACATAATTGAGACTTCAAAGTGAACATAACCACAAGGTGACATTCTTCTCGCGGATACCTTCGGTTACGGTGAAAGTATTCCTCCAGGGGAAAAAAAGGATTAGAGGGAAAAAGAAAGTTACTGGTATTGCATAATTTGAAGGAGGTGATAAGTAGAATGAAAACCATTACTTGAAAAATAAATAATGAAGGGAAGTTTGGCTAGTGCTAACAAGAAGAATCTTTTTTTCCTTCTTTTTTCCACTTCTTTAATGAATAACTCCCTCACTGAAGGCACCATCTCTTCCCTTGCTCTTTTTTTCATTCTCCCAGTAAGGCTATTCAAACTGACCAAGTAAGAGGAGAACAAGGAAGCCAGCACAGGCACAGGGCAAATGGAATCAGTTCCAGCAGGGTTCTACAGCACATTCTCTCTTTAGACTACTAAAAATATCCCAAGTCTAAAATACATCTTATATAGTTTCAGTGCCAAACCAGGATGCCCAATACTCTGACAGACTTCACAGTCCCTGCAATCATTACAGACATGAAGACACTTTAGAGGCTATTCCTAATGCAGCTTAGACCAATGGACATGACACACCAAGACTTCATAGAGTTTGCCTTCCATTTTGGAATGTTCAGTGCTGGAGTGTAATGGTTGGAGACATAATTGAGACTTCAAAGTGAACATAACCACAAGGTGACATTCTTCTCGCGGATACCTTCGGTTACGGTGAAAGTATTCCTCCAGGGGAAAAAAAGGATTAGAGGGAAAAAGAAAGTTACTGGTATTGCATCAGCTGGATTTGTTAACCCAAGACTTTTGTGACAAGTTGTGTATGGTACTGAAACGTTTAATTTCTCTATTCATGTATGAACAACAAGTTAACTAATTTAGACCAACCTCTATTAACTTTCGAACCAGTTTTCATTATACAATAAAGTTCTAAGTTTCTCCCTTAACTCAGTGTAGTGTTTTTTGTGTTTAAAATGCACTAGCCTCGTTACAAACTGCTGCAGAGGAGAAGTTCATTTAGGATTACCAGGCTCATAAAACACCAATTTGTGTTGTGGCCAGGTCACTATGTGATGCTGGTGGAGGAAAACGTTTCTTGACTCGCTCCCCAGAAAGTGGCTCAATAATATTTAGATCTGGTGACTGTGCAGGTCATGGAAGATGTTCAACTTCACCTTCATGTTCATCAAACCACTCTGTCACCAGTCTTGCTGTGTGTATTGGTGCATTATCATCCTGATACACACCATCGCCTTCAGAATACAATGACTGAAACATTGGGTGCACATGGTCCTCCAGAATGGTTCAATAGTCCTTGGCAGTGATACGCCTATTTAGCACAAGTACTGGGCCTAGGGAATGCCATGATATTGCAGCCCAAACCATCACTGATCCACCCCCATGCTTCACTCTGGGCATGTAATAGTCTGGGTGGTATGCTTCTCCACACTGTAATTCTCCAGGATGTGGGAAAGACAGTGAAGGTCGACTCATCAGAGAACAATACATGTTCACATTGTCCACAGCCCAAGATTTTCGCTGCTCGCACCATTGAAACTGACGTTTGGCATTGGCAAGAGTGACCAAAGGTTTGGCTATAGCAGCCCTGCCATGTACATTGACCCTATGGAGCTCCCGACAAACAGTTTTGGTTTAGACAGGAGAGGTGAGGTGCACATTTAATTCTGCAGTGAGTTGGGCAGCTTTGGTTTTATGTTTTTTGGATACAATCTGGGTTAGCACCTAGTCATCCCTTTCAGAAAGCTTCCTCTTGCGTCCACAGTTACTTCTGTTTGATGTGGTTGGTCCTTCTTGGTGGTATGCTGACATTACCCTGGATACCGTGGCTCTTGATACATCACAAACAACAATTAGCATAAATCCATAACGTTGTGTGCATTGCAATATTTTAAGCAAAACTCTATTACTCTGCTAATTAAACAATCACACTCTGCTCTTCCTGGTGGAATGAGCAATCAATAAAGATTGGCCACCAGGCGGGTCAAATTTAGCCATGAAACCTCCAACACAAAATTGGCTAGTGTTTGACTTTCATAGTCCAACCCCTATATATATATATATGTATATATATATATATATATGTATATATATATATATATATATATATATATATATATATATATATATATATATATATGTTAGTCAGTCAAAAATGTATACATACTTCAAGAAAAGAAAAACTAATTTTATTTTATTTTATTTGTTTTAATTTAAAAAAATGCTATATACAATTATATTATGATAATAATATGTTAATATTATTAATATAATATACATCATGCTATTTTTCCTTGTATATATTGCTAGAAGTATTCACTCATCCATCCAAATAATAGAATTCAGGGGTTTCAATCACTTCCATGGTTATACATGTATACAATGAAGAACCTAGGCATGCAGACCGCTTCTACAAACATTTGTAAAAGAATGGGTCGCTCTCACAAGCTCAGTGAATTCCAGGATGGTACCATTGTAGGGTGCTGCCTGTGCAGGAAACTTTTAGTGGTATTATAACTAAGACAAAGCGATTATAAACAACAGCAACTCAGTCAAATATTGATAGGCCACATAAAATCACAGAATGGGGTCAGTATAAGCTGAGATGCATTGTGCATAGAGGTTGCCAACTTTCTGCAGAGTCAATAGCTACAGATCTGCAAATGTCATGTAGTGTTCAGATTAGCGCAAGAACAGTGTATAAAGAGGAATGGCAGATCAGTGGCATCCAAGCCTTACATCACCGAGTGCAATGCAAAGCATAAGATGCAGTGGTGTAAAGCATGCCGCCACTGGACTCTAGAGCAGTGGAGATGTGTTCCCTAGAGTAACCAATCACGCGTCTTTGTTTGCTGATCCGATGGTGTCTAGGTTTGGGTGTTTCCCGGGAACAGTACTTGTCTGACTCAATTGTGCCTCAAAGTGTAAAGGTTTGTATAAACTCATAGTGACCTTCAGCTTTTCTGAGCTGTTGTGTCTTCCTCTTCACAATAGCTCATATATTTTTATGGGGTTTAGGTCAGGCAGGTTTGCTGGACTATCAAGCACACAGATACCAGGTCCTCAAGAACCAGGTATTATACTTTTGGTAGTGTGGGCAGGTGCCAAGTCCTGCTGGAAAATGAAATCAGCATTCTCATAACGCTAGTCAGCATGAAGTGCTCTAAAATATCCTGGCAGACAGTTGAAACCCGATGAAACAACACCAGCAGATGACATGGCTTCCCAAACCACCACTGACTGTATAAACTTGGTATCTGTATTTTTGTTTGTGTTGGGTTTTTTTTTTTTTGCAGTTAATCTAGCTACTAAATATAAATACCATTTTGTTTATTATTTTGACCTGGATCCACCCTGAATCTGATCCTCCTCCTGTTGTGTGTGTGTGTGTGTGTGTGTGTGTGTGTGTGTGTGTGTGTGTGTTTGTAAAGTAATACAAACCTCATTATTTCATCAGTTAATGACTGGATCTAGTTCTTTCTGCCATATAGCACCATTTCCATACAGTTTAAAATAGAACCCTGAACCATTCTTTTGCTGTACGGCCCAACGCTAGACTGAGACGTAATGCCATATTTAAGTGACCACTTTGATTTTCAAGCACAAGAAAGACAACAGCTTTATTATGCAAAGGTGTCCCTTCAGTTAAAAACAACTAAGTTGGAGATTTAAATCTGCTCAACTGTTTTGAACTACGCTAGAATACCTCATCCCACCCCGCTGTTAAATAAAAAAAGAAGAAAAAAAAGTTACTCAGTAACGTTTACTCTGAGTAAATTTTTTATGAGCTACTTTTTACTTTTACTTGAGTAGATTTTATTAACTTTACTTGTACTTCAGTAAAATTTCACTGAAGTAACAGTACTTTTACTTGAGTACTGTTAGCACAGTCATTTTAGCACTCTTTCCACCTCTGCCAGTAACTATTTTTCTGGGATGTGTAGTGTGTGTACAATGTGCAGTGTGTGTAGGATATGTAGCATGTGTAGAATGTGCTTTGTGTGTGTATAAGATGTGTAGTCTGTGTAGGATTTGTAGTGTGTGTGTGCAGGATATGTAATGTGTATGTGTGTGTGTGTGTAGGATGGTTAGTGTGTGCATAGTGTGTATGTGTGTGTGATCAATGTGTAGTATGTCTATGTTTCTAAGATGCGTGTGTGTAGGGCGGGTAGTGTTTTTGTATGTGTGTGTAGGATGGGTAGCGTGTGTGTTGAGATTATATGGGCCGGTTTGGTGAAGATGATAATGGTGCAGGTGCTTGGACCGGTCACTGTTTTAGCGGGATGTGTAGTGTAGTGTAGGGCGTGTCATGTTTGTCTGTGTGTAGGATGTGTAGTGTGTGCATTGTGTGTATGTGTGTGTATCTGTGTGTCTGTGTAGGATGGTGTGTGTAGGGCATGTAGTGTTTATGTGTGTGTTTGTATGTAGGATGAGTAGTGTGTGTGTGCAAGTGTGTACTATGTGTAATGTGTGTGTAGTGTGTGTGTATGTGTGGGATGTGGTGTGGTGTGTATTTCGCCGTCCTTCTCCACCAGACAGAATGCTGCACAGTGGGCAATTTAAATGTTTGTATAGTTAGTAGTGCTTGCGAAGTGAAGGAATACTATTATATACTATCACAGGTTTTTACATTTCCATTGTTTAATCATCAATAATCATTAATACAATACATGTTATAACAAGTAAATAAATCATTTATTAATGTTGTATTTTAACACAGCAGGTCTTACATAGTTGTCCAGGTCATGCACTTTTTATATGCTCCCTAACAGATTCTGTTACTGTAAAGCGCAGGTGATCAGTATGTCTCAGAGATCGGCTTTCACCAGGAGAACAATTTCTTACAAAAAAAAATTTGAGACTTTTTCCTTTAAGACATAGAAGGGAGGATGTGTCATGCACACTCGTAACACGACCGGCACTAGGACCCGGAAGTAATACGGTCGCATTTCAGGAAGCATAAAAGGAAACAAGATGGCGCTTCACATTGCTCAGTCATTGAGTTCGCCCATGCCTTGTCTGACGCTTCGCCGACTATTCTGAGTACTCACCGATTTGGGTTGCTTCTTTGATTGAGTGTGTGTTGCTAGAACGCGGATTTATTTGTGTAGATCCTAGCTCTTCGTGTAAGAGAGTTCTTAGACAAATTGCGTGGTTATCCTGCCTACTCGCGTTGCTTCCGCGTTTGGGTTTACCATCCACGCTACACGGGCTAACTGCTAAGGCTTCTGTGCTTACCCTCCGATAGCTCGTGACAGAATGACTGAGCCTAAAGCAGTAAACCCAGCGGAGTTTGCTCGCCTCTGTGATGTGGTTGACCAGCATGCCGAGCTGATTAATAAGCTCCGTGGAGAAGTCGCGTCTCTCCAAAAGGACCTCCAAGACGTCGCGGCTTTGCGCCGAGAGGTGGCGGAGCTACGGCAGGAGAACGCGACCCTCCGCGGGGTGGCTGCTCACTCGGCTGTTGCCACGCCCATCGCAGTGGCTGCCGCACCGCCACCCCACCCCCCTTCTGATGTTTTCATAGCTCTACCGGATAAGTGGGATGGCACAGATGGGAGGTGCAGTGTCTTTCTAACCGCATTGGATTTTGTGTTTGAGTTTAATTCCACCAAATACTCCACAGACCGACTGCGCCTTGCGCTTCTCGTCTCGTTGCTATCCGGGCAGGCAGCTGAGTGGGCAACGGCAGTCCTCAGATCAGATTCAGACATGGCCTACTCATACAAAGAGTTCACCCGTCAACTGAAACTCACATTTGAACATCCTGCTGCTGAGGTGGAGACCGACACCAAATTATATCATCTGCGGCAGGGAGGGTCGTCCGTGAGTCGCTACACAGCGGACTTTCGTACTCTAGCCGTGCAGACCACCTGGGGAGACGCCGCCCTCCGGACGGCCTACTACGAGGGTCTGGCCTCACGGATCAAAGATGAACTCGCCGGACGAGAGATTCCCGCCACTCTGGAAGGACTGATTCAGCTCTCCCTCCGCATTGACCAGCGCCTGCTCTCTCGTCCGAGGCCAGCTCCCCGGACCCTGCCACCCACTACGTCACCTTCATACCCTCACGCCCCGGTTCCTGAGATTCGTCCCTCCTTCACCTCCACCGCCATGGCACCCGTTGGACCTCCACCTCCCGCCGTGGTTAACACTGGAGCTGGGGAACCCAGGCAACTAGGACGCGCCTCCTTGACCGCTGCAGAACGGGAACGACGCTACAGAGAAGGGCTCTGCGCCTACTGTGGGTCAGCGGCGCAGCACAGGGCCCTCTGTCCACTTCGCCCGGGAAACGCTCAGGCCCGGTGAGCAAACGGGGCAGTTCACCTCTCGGTCACGACACCCAATAATTCCCGTCTCACGGTCCAAGTACACGTCCGGTTTGGCCACAAACGGGTCGGAAGTACTGCGTTCATCGATTCCGGTGCCGCAGGTAACTTTATTGACTCTTCGTTTGCCAAAGAACTGGGAGTGGAACTTGAGGCGTTATCCCAGCCCGTTCGTATCACATCTGTCGACGGTCGGCCCCTTTCCTCCAGCCCCATCACCACTCAGACTCAGCCGCTCACCCTTGTCATCGGCTAACATCATGAACGGATCCAGTTCCACCTCACCTCCATTTCAACGCCACCCATCATCCTCGGACACCCCTGGCTGCTCCAACATGACACTCTCATCTCCTGGACGCAAAACCGGATCCTGCAGTAGGGGCCAACCTGCACCGAACTCTGCCTGCGGGCTCTGGCTGGGACGCGTTCTAGGGAGTCTGAGGCACCCGATGTCGACACCAACGCCATCCCCGTCAACTACCGAGACCTGGCTGAAGTATTCTGCAAGAGACGAGCCACACACCTTCCTCCTCATTGCCCCTATGACCTGACGATCGAACTTCAGCCGGGCTCGTCCCCCCCCGCGGCCATCTTTACTCCCTCTCCGCCGCTGAGATGCAGGCGATGGAGAGATATGTTTCTGACGCCCTTCGCCACGGCACCATCCGGCCCTCCTCCTCGCCTGCCGCTGCGGGGTTCTTCTTTGTGAAGAAGAAAGGGGGCGACTTACGTCCCTGTGTCGATTATTGGGGGCTTAATAACATCACCATTAAGAACAGACACCTTTTGCCTCTTACCAACTCAGCCCTGGACGGTTGTCGCCCCTTTAACCGCTCTGACTCGACCCTCTTCTCATCACTTCAGCCTCAATCACCGCCATCACCGCCTTTCATGACCTATGCCACCGGTTCACCAACGCCCCAATTCTACTGCACCCAGACGCAAGTAAACCATTCGTTGTGGAGGTGAACGCTTCAGATGTGGGCGCCGGGGCTGTTCTCTCCCAACGAGGTCCAGACCAGAAGCTACATCCCTGTAGTTTCTGTTCCAAAAAATTTGACCCCACTCAGGAGCGATACGGGGTAGGGGACCGCGAGCTGCTGGCCATAAAGTGGGCTTTGGAAGAATGGCGACACTGGCTCCAGGGCGCCAGAGAGCCGTTCATCGTCTGGACCGACCATCAGAACTTAATCACCATCCGCAACTTAAAACAGCTCAACCCGAGACAGGCGCGGTGGGCACTATTTTTCGAACATTACAACTTCCACCTATCCTACCGCCCGGGGTCCAAGAACACCAAAGCTGACGCCCACTCCCGACAACACGAAGAGGACCCCGCGCCTGTCATCACACCCACCAAGATCATTGCACCACTTCACTGGGAACTGGAAACAAGGGTTCGCCGTGCACAGGCGACGGAGACCGCATCGGCAAGTGTGCCGCCTGGGCGACTCTATGTGCCGAACATTGTAAGGACCGAGGTGTTGCGATGGGGTCATTCCTCGCCATTATCCGGACACCCCGGCGCCAAACGCACCCTGCAATTTATCAGACGTGCCTTCTGGTGGCCATCTATGGCGAGTGACGTCAAGGAGTACGTCCAGGCGTGCCCAGTGTGCGTCAGGTCCAAGAATACCAACCAACCGACACCGGGGGAACTCCAACCACTCCCCGTTCCCCATCGGCCCTGGACGCACGTTGACTTCATCACGGGCCTGCCGGCCTCCGAAGAGAAAAACACCATCTTAACCATCGTCGACCGGTTCTCCAAAGCCGTGCACCTGGTGGCCCTCACCGGACTCCCGTCAGCCAAAAAAACAGCAGAGCTGATTTTAGAACACGTAGTCTGACTGGATGGGTTCCCAAAAGACATCGTCTCGGACAGGGGGCCCCAGTTCACCGCCTGGTTCTGGAAGGCCTTCTGCCGTCTGATCAATTCCACCTGTAGTCTATCCTCTGGTTATCATCCCCAGACTAACGGTCAGACGGAGCAGACCAACCAACAACTGGAGCGCTACCTGAGATGCTTTGTTTGCCGATCGCCAGCGCTCCTGGGCCCGCTACCTCCTATGGGCTGAGTTATCTCACAATCTCCATGTCTCTTCAGCCACCAATCTCAGTCCATTTGAGGTATGCCACGGTTTCCAACCTTCGATGTTCGATCATCAAGAACCGGAGGTTGAGGTACCGTCAGCCCAACAGTTGGTTCGCCGGTGTCGATGGCTGTGGAACCAAGCAAACGCCGCCATCCAACAGGCCAACAACCGCTACGCCACTCAACATCGCCGTCGACACCCGCCGGGACGATTGTACAATGTAGGTGACAAAGTATGGCTTTCAACTAGAAACCTTCACCTTCACACGGAATCCAAGAAGCTATCACCCAGGTTCATCGGTCCATACCGCATCACCCTCCGTATCAATCCTGTGACCAACTGGCTCCAGCTGCCTGCGGCGCTCCGCATCCATCCGGTATTTCACACCTCCCAGCTCAAACCTTTCATCACAACCAATGGTTCCCCCCACCCACCCTGCTCCTCCTCCCCGTATCATTGAGGGTGGTCCCGCCTACACCGTTCGCCGGATCCTTGACTCACGTCCTCGGGGCAGAGGGCTCCAGTACCTGGTCGATTGGGAAGGTTACGGTCCCGAGGAGCGATCTTGAATGTTAAATGCGTGGTGCATGTTTAAAACATCACACAGCAGGCGCTGGTCTGTTATTGTTGTTTAACATGAGTCCCGCCACCGTTATAAACTCTTAAAATCTTACCTACTATAGTTAAAACATCTCTGTAATTTTAACCGAATCGATTCCTCTTCCCTCGGATAGTAATGCCTGTGCATGTGGCCTTGATGACGTATTTTTGACTTGGTATAACACACTACATTCGTGGGCGTAATTTTGAAATTCATCCATGTAACAGAAGAGTATAAACGAGTATAAAAGAGTATAAACGAGTTTTGTGTCTTGTAAACGGTCAGAGTCGTATATTTCAGAGTTGTACTTTAACAAACACAAAATCTCGTATCTGTAACCTATCGTGGCCGTAGATTTTGGAATCCAACTCGGACAAAACACAGAATTACACACAAATCTTCTTTTTATGCACAAATATTTTTTACAGTGATTTTATACCATACTTTATTATTTCTTTCTCTTCCTGGCTTCATTGAACCCTTTTGTGTGTAAGGAATCTGAGAGTATATGTGTAAACAGCTAAGACATCAATAGGAGTCGTGGGAAAAACCTGGAGTCTCCTAAGCCAGGTCTTATAGGTCAATAGGTCTTACATATTCATGAAAAGTTGTGGATTATTCAGTGAAACAGAGGTTTTGCTGAAAAAAGTTAGGCACATCAGTCACTTTACCCCCAAATAAAAAGTTATTTCTGAGTGTTATAATTTAGTTGTTTTACTATGGACATTAGTGATTGGAAGTTTAAATAATTTTAGTGACTCAGTTCTTTGAATCTCGTTCATCAAAATGAACAAATCTTTTTTTGAGTCATTTAGTTATTTTAATTATTTTGATCAGAAATGAAGTAAAACGTTACATTTTCAATAAACAGACCCCCAACACATCTACATACACAAATTATGGCTATAGTTCCAGTAATATGTAATGTGAAAATATTACAGTGCAGCTAAGGACATATTATGATAAACAGAATGAGCAGCTCACCGCTCATATTCTAGTCTGAGTCATTCATTCTTTTGAATCTATTGCACTGCATAGCATCTATGGGAGTCACGTGACAAAAGAACGAATGACTAGGACTTGAAGACTCATTGAGAACTGTTCAATTCTGTTCTCGGTGTACTGCACTGCATAGCGTGTATGGGAATCACGTGACATAAGAATGAACGACTCGGACTATAAGATTTGTTGAGAACCATTTAATTCTGTTTCCTGTGTACTGCACTGCATAGTGTCTATGGGAGTCACGTGACAAAAGAACGAACAAATCGGACCAAAAGACTACTACTCTGTAGCTACTCATTTCTGTTTCCTGTACATAACCTACGGAGGTTTTGTGATGCTTTGCGCATGCGCGCCCAGTAGAAAATGAACGAATCACTCTCCGAGACTACTCGTTCTTCTGAGTCAGGTTCAAGACTTGTTCAAAAAGAATTAATTGTTCATGAACAGCCCATCACTAATGGACACACAACCAAGAATTTCATGAACTCAGTTCTGTGTTCAAAACAATCTGCCAGGATTGTTCATTCTCCTGAGAAAACATACAGTAATACAACTGTCCATAAATAAAAAAGAATATTTAGGCCTACACGTGAAATATCAACAAAAGGTCTAGGAAGGAAAAGGAGATTACAAAATCTAATATGAATTAGTTTAATATATGAATACATTTATGAATTACACTCGAAAAGTACCAAATCCAAGTAAGAAGTCTGATTAATTAACAACTGCAGAGGAACTTACAGAAATGACATGCAACCAAATGCATAAAAAGTCTATAGACTGTTCATTTATAATCAGGGTGAACACATTGAAATAGCTAAGAACTACAGTGTAATGCCACAAAAAAAAAAAAAAAGTATGATCAATTAGAAAAAAAAAACTACCAGGTGACCAGTATGCCATATTTTTTATGTTCATTGAATTTAACAAAAAATATTATTTATTTATTTTGTTTTGTATAAAACAATGTGTAAAACATGCATGTATTAAAACAATGAATAACAGAATCATTAAGATTTGGTTTATGTTTGAGATATACATAAAAAAGTACTTAAAAATGTGATTCTCACACGTTTATGAGCTGCGTCGCTTACTGTCAATAGGCACCTGAGAGAGATGAATACATTATCAGCTTCAGTAGATACGCAATACCTGAGGTTGAAACACTGCTGCCTCCTACAGGTAATGTACGCCATGTGCCTGAGAACTTCACTGCAGCCCCACCTTAATGGCCACATCTGTATATCAAATAACACTTTGATACTAGAGCCATCTCACACAATCACACCAAAAGAAAGCAAGAAGTTTCAGCATTCCTTTTGGTTTTTACCAGATTCATTTTCTCTCTCTCTTTTTTTTTTTTTTAGAACTAACCTTGTTTTAAGGTAAGATTAAAAAAAAAGATAAAAAAGAAACATGAATAAGCATTTGTAATATTAAAGGAACGTGCTCAAAAATTGTTTAACTTTTAAAATAGTACATCTCTGCTTATTATTCGTATACAAACACTGACTTTATCATAAGAGACCTTGTTGTCTGCTCTTTTACATAGTTTTCTGTTGGTTTCATCTTTCCTGTTGTTCTGAGGAAATTACGTTTTATTATTTGGATATGGGGCAACATCTTTCAAGTTTATGGAGGACATCCCTGTTCATAGACTATAGAATCCTTCTTGTCTAATCAGATTTCAAAAAGTTGTTCTGTTCTATAATGTACAGTTGCAACCAGAGGTTTACATACACCATGCCAAATGCATTTAAACTTAGGTTTTCACAACAGTTGTTTTTAGTAATTTTTCCTGACTATTAATGTGAAACATTCCCTGTCTTAAGTCAGTTAAGATCATTACTATATTTTAATAATGTGAAATGTCAGAATAATAATAGAAAAAAAAATAATTATATGGTAATATAATGAAATAAGCCTTTAAATTTAAATTGTTTAAAAGTCACACATATTGGGCAGCCTTACAGTAGCTTCCTACATAAAGCTGTTTTTAGCTGAATTTTAGCCCATTTCACTCTACAGATCTGGGTTTGTAGACCTCTTTGTCTGCACACATTTTTGTTCTGCCCACAAATTTTCTATTAGACTGAGGTCAGGGGCGCTCCAACAGCTTGACTTTATAGTCCTTAAGCCATTTTACCAGTATGCTTAAGGCCATTGTCCATTGGAAAGAACCATTTGCAACCAAGCTTCAACTTCCTATCTTGACATATGTATTCAATATCTCCACGTAGTTTGCCCCCCTCATGATGCCATCTACACTCATAAACCAAATCGCAATTTTCCCATAAGAAATAATGAGAACTCAAATTATTCGTTCCACAGCCCAGAAAAATAAATAAATTAATACAATATATAAAGTAAAAATAAAACAAGTTAACCCGCACTTTACCTTTAAAAAAGTACAAATAAATCCAGACAGATAAGTGTATTCGCAGAGAGAGAGAAAAACAATTGGCTCAGTTGTGATCATGTGATGCTCGGCGTCAAAACAAGAAGCGCATGCATGATACTCGGTACTCGTAATCCAAGACTTGCTCGTTTTTAATGTCAAAATTTATTTAAAATCTTTGCTCGTCTTGCGGAACACTCCCAAACCGCGTTACTCGCAATCCGAGGTCCCACTGTATTTACAAATTATGGTGGAAAATTATCTGGTCAATAGCAAAATTTAATCTCAATACTTTGTTATATACTCTTTGTTGGTAATGACAGAGGTCAAACGTTTTCAAAAAGTCGTCACTCCAGGACCTTGAAATGCTTCTTACGAAGCAACTTCTTCATTGCCCGGGCAGTGTGTTTGGGATCCTTGTCATCTTCAATGTCCTTGCTGATGGAAGGAGATTTTGACTCAAAATCTCACGATACATGGCCCCATTCATTCTTTCCTTTACACGGATCAGTCGTCCTGGTCTCTTTGCAGCAAAAACAGCCCCAAAGCATGATGTTTCCACCCCCATGCTTCACAGTAGGTATGGTGTTCTTTGGATGCAACTCAGCATTCTTTCTCCTCCACACACGATTATTTTGGTTCCATCTGAGCATATGACATTCTCCCAATCCTCTTCTGGATCATCCAAATGCACTCTAGCAAACTTCAGACGGGCCTAGACATGTATTGGCTTAAGCAGGGGGACACATCTGGAACTGCAGGATTTGAGTCCCTGGCGGCGCAGTGTGTTACTGATGGTAGCCTTTGTTACTTTTGTCCCAGCTCTCTGCAGGTCTTTCACTAGGTCCCCCCGTGTGCTTCTGGGATTTTTGCTCACAGCTCTTGTGATGATTTTGACCCCACGGGGTGAAATCTTGCGTGGAGGCCTATGATGAAAATTACAGGCCTCTCTCATCTTTTTAAATGGGAGAACTTTTTTTGTAAATTTGTAAAGTTTAATTTTGTAAAGTGCATCAGTCCATTCTGGAGCAAAGCACCCCCCACAACATGCTGCCAAAAAGGGGAGGCTTGCAAGCCAAAAAACAGCCACCACCAAAGTACATGTCTCCTTCCTGAGCATTATGATGGCTACATGGTCCAATGGTGTTTATACTTGAACAGTATTGTATGTGAACAGATGAATGTGGTAACTTCAGGCATTTGGAAATTGCTGGATGAACCTTATTTGTGGAGGTCCACAATTTTTTCCTGAGATCATGGCTGATTTCTACTGATTTTACCATTAAAAGAAAGAGGCACAGAGTTTGAAAGTAGGGCTTAAAATACAACCACAGATTGACTTAAATGATGTCAATTACTCTATCAGAAGCTTATAAAGCCATGACATAAATCGGTAGATACCAATTGCAGACTTTAATATTATAGTTTTCTAGCATGTTTTGTTCTCAATGCCCCGCTGATCTTGAATACCTGATTATGAAGTGCAGGCCCTTTTATTTACCATGGATGTAACCTGAGGGAGCCTTTATTTTAATCACTGCAATTTAAGATCTGTTCTGCCAAAATTTTAACACAATGTCTCCTGCTTCACTTGGGGGACACAAAACCCTGATGTTTATACAAATGTGGCTGATTTACAAACCCGTGATGTATACACAAGTGTGGCTAATTTCATACCCCTCTCCCACCTTGAAAAATCTGACCATCTTTTATTGTTTTTGCTGCCCAGGTGGGGTGATTTGGTTCTCAGGCTACAACTGACATCTACACCAACTCTGTTCTGGAACACATCCACACAACTGTTAATGTGTCCAGGTGAGTAGCCACTCTCACTCTTCATCTCTGCTGAGAAGGGTGAACACAGAAACAGATGGCCTGATGACATCCCTGCCATTGTGCCAGTGCCAAAGCACTCGGCTGTAAAAGAGGGTAAAAATAATTAAACCTAAAAAAAAAAAAAAAGTCTTCAGATATACCAGCTCTTATGATCGGTCCAGATAAAAAAAGATGTGTTTTGCTTACTCTAGCCCATGTGTTCACGGCCAGTTTCACAAGCAGAAAGTCTCTATCTCCGTCGTCACAATTTCTTTCTGCTGGTGAGAGGTAGCAGGGAAGAAAAGAACAGGGATGCAACTTACCTTCTGGAATCTTTTGTGACGAATTGCCTCAAACCCTGTTTCAGAGGCATCCAGATCCACTATAAATTGTAAGGAAGGATCTGTATATAATGCATGTTATATTGCACATTATTAGGGCCCAAGCACTGAGTGCGCAGGGCCCTCTTGTTTTTCTACGGATTATTTATTTATTTATTTATTTATTTTTTAATTATTTTTCTTTCAATCATCCGGGCACTTTCGGGCCTCTTAACATACTCAAAAACTCACCAAAATTTGCACACAGATTGGAATCTGCGGCCAACAGGTCCTCAGTGGGGCTCGGCCCGGGGCGTCGCACACGCCCCGCACAGCGCCCCCTACAGAGTCTTGCCTTATAGCTCAGACACACTTGCACGTATACTTATAAAACTCGGTGTACATTTAGATCTCATCAAACTAAACAAGTTTCGCGCTGCATGTCATCAGGTCTAATCAACAGGAAGTGAGTTATTTTGAGTTGTTTGCAAAACGCAC
Organism: Clarias fuscus; assembly: GCA_030347435.1. NCBI lineage: Eukaryota > Metazoa > Chordata > Actinopteri > Siluriformes > Clariidae > Clarias > Clarias fuscus. The sequence goes on from CM059226.1 coordinate 13,760,488, forward strand.
CCAATGGAATGTGATAAACTCCTCCTAGGAAATTTTTACAATTCGCACCAAACCAGCTAAATATGATCTAAACAAGTTGCCGATGCAAAATTGCAGAGATGGTTGATGACGTAGCTTCCTGTTTTTCGTATTGTTCCCGCGAAAGTTCCTCGTCTGTTTGGAACAGCGTTTTAGATTATATTTTGTTTAGTTTTTTATAATTATATATTTTTCCCGTTTTTACGCTTTAATACTACTGGACTTTATCCGATTTTTGCGCTTTTTGGGAGAACACGCGTATCATCTGACCAACAACAAGCGAATCCATCACCAAATAATCACAACTCCGGCACAAAGGTACGTTATCATGTCTACCATTCAGCTCGCTCAGTGTGTGGAGTGCAGGATGTTTAGACATTCTTCCTCCGTCATTAGTGATAATTTTATTTGTGATAGGTGTGTGTTAGTTAGCACCCTGACGGAGAGGATAGTAGCATTAGAGGAGCGCATCCAGACTTTAGAGAGGGTTAGAGAGCGCGAGAGCAGCGTTAATCTTGTAGTGGAAAGTCTGGGTGCCGCAGGCGGAGATAATCAGCCCCCGACTCCGGCAGTAGAGCCCTCACAGCGGGGCGAGTGGGTGACGACTCGGCGGCATACTCGTTCAGCCAAAGCTAACGCTAAGGCTAGCCCACCGGAGCACACCTCTTCCGCGCTTCACGTGTCCAACAGGTTCGCTCTCCTCAGTGATGCACCCGCTGAGAAACCTGAAAGAGCTCTGGTTATAGGAGACTCTATACTGAGACATGTGAAATTAGCCAGGCCTTTAGGGGCGCCAGCGGCAGTGGTCAGGTGTATCCCGGGAGCCAGAGCACCGGACATAGCAGGTAATCTTAGGGCTCTAGGTCAGCATAGGTTCTCTAAGATAGTGGTACATGCTGGAGCTAATGATATACGCCTTTGTCAGTCAGAGGTTAGCAAGAGTAACTTTACAGAGGTGTTTAAAATAGCGAAGGCGATGTCCGATGAAGTAGTTTGCTCTGGTCCCATCCCAATGAGACGTGGCGACATAGCTTACAGCAGGTTATGGTCGCTGAACCGCTGGATGTCCAGGTGGTGCTCCGAAAACAACGTGGGCTTCATAGACAATTGGAGGACCTTTGAGGGCAAAACTGGCCTGTTAGGGCGGGACGGTGTCCATCCCACTCGGGAAGGTGCTGCTCTCATTTCTTGCAGTATAGCACATAGTCTCAGAAGAGGCCTAGTTAATCGGTGACAATCCAGAGCCCAGGCCAGGGAGCAGACAGACAGGCTAAACCAACCGTCTGCTAGCTGCAGAGAGTCGTCACTCAGGGTACATCATATTGAGACTGTGTCTGTTCCCCGAGCTAAACATAAATTTAGAAAGACTCACAAAGTCTGTTTTAGTAATTTAATTAACATAGATACCACAAACTCAGATCACACTGAATGCGCAGCCGGCAACTCTGATCTGAAGCTAGGACTGTTAAATATTAGATCTCTCGCATCTAAAGCAGTTATTGTTAATGAAATTATCACAGATCAGGAGTTTGATATCTTATGTTTAACAGAAACCTGGATTAAACAGGACGAGTATGTAGCTCTAAATGAAGCTAGTCCTCCTGGATACAGCTACATACACCAGCCTCGGCTAACTGGTAGAGGAGGAGGAGTCGCAGTTATTTATAACGATAATCTGTCTCTCGTACAAAAACACAGTTTTAAATCTAATGCATTTGAAGTTCTCTATAGTAACATAAAGTCAGCTCAGTCGATCCCGCTAATCATCATTTACAGACCCCCAGGGCCGTACTCGGAGTTTCTCTGCGAATTTGCAGATTTCCTCTCAAACCTTGTTGTTTCTGTAGACAAAGCGTTAATTGCTGGAGACTTTAATATTCATTTTGAGAATCCAGAAGACCCTCTGAGAACAGCATTTATGTCCTTACTGGACTCAGTAGGAGTAAATCAGTGTGTAGTAGGACCCACTCATAAAGCAGGTCACACTTTAGATTTAATATTATCCTTCGGATTAAGTATAGGAAATATAACCACAATTCCACTGTCTGAAGTTATCTCAGATCACTACCTTGTCTCGATTAAAGCGTGTTATATTAATAATGTATGCAGCACAGCACCGCGCTTCCACCTTAAACGTACATTTACATCAAATACCGCACAGAGCTTTATCAATAATCTTCCAGAATTATCAACTTTGATTGGATCGCCATCTGACTTCACAGAACTCGAACAGGCGAATGAATATCTAGAGTCAGCACTTCGTTATAGCTTAGATAATGTAGCTCCAGTTAAAAGGAAAATGATTAGAGATAAGAAACTCGCTCCTTGGTATAATGACTACACACGTGCTTTAAAACAAACCACTCGAAAATTCGAACGTAAATGGCGCCAAACTAAATTGATAGTATTCAAAATAGCTTGGAAGGAGAGCATCCTGAACTATAAAAAAGCTCTCAGTGATGCTAGATCAACGTATCTCTCCACTCTTATAGAAAATAACAAAAACAACCCGAGATTTTTATTTAATACCGTAGCTAACTTAACTAAAAACAAGACCACTGCAGAAATCTCCACAACAACATCATGCAGTAGTGAGGATTTCATGAACTTTTTCAATAATAAAATCATAAATATTAGGCAAAAAATTCAGGCTTTGAAAACAGACAATTTAAATAATTCAGATGATCTAACCACATCACATCAGAACTTAGAACACTTTACTCCCCTTGAAGCGAGGGAACTAATTTCACTCATCTCTTCTTCAAAATCGTCAACCTGTATATTAGATCCTATACCGACACATTTTCTCAAACAGATAGTACCAGCAATAATAGAACCCCTGTTGAAAGTAATTAACTGTTCACTCAGTAGTGGGTATGTCCCCAAATCCTTTAAATTAGCCGTTATTAAACCGCTAATCAAGAAACCTGACCTTGACCCCTGTCTGCTTTCTAATTACAGGCCGATATCAAACCTTCCCTTTATCTCCAAGATTTTGGAAAAGGTAGTATCACAGCAGCTATGTTCACATCTACACAGAAATAGCATAAATGAACTGTATCAGTCAGGATTTAGGCCTCATCACAGCACAGAGACAGCACTTGTTAAAGTAGTAAACGACCTCCTATGGGCCTCTGATCAGGGTTGCGTCACTATACTTGTGTTACTGGACCTCAGTGCAGCTTTTGACACCATTGGTCATAGTATTCTCCTTCACAGATTAGAAAAGGTAGTAGGAATTAAGGGAACTGCCCTCTTGTGGCTCAGATCCTATTTGACTGATCGTTATCAGTTTGTAGATTTAGATGGTGACCATTCCTCATGTTCTCAAGTGGAGTTTGGTGTTCCACAGGGCTCAGTTTTAGGCCCACTGCTTTTTTCCCTTTACATGCTTCCTCTGGGCAACATAATTCGTAAACATGGTATTAGTTTTCATTGTTATGCTGATGACACATTGATATGTCTCAGCAAAACCAGATGAGAAAAACCAGTTTGCTAAAATCGAGCAGTGTGTGCAGGATATACGAGATTGGATGTTAATTAATTTTCTTCTGCTTAATCCTGATAAGACAGAAGTTCTGGTCATAGGACCACAAGTAGCTAGAACTAAGCTTTCTGATCACACTGTAACTTTAGATGGCCTTTCTGTTCCATCAAGTGCAACAGTAAAAGACCTCGGTGTGATTATAGATTCCAGCCTTTCGTTTGAAGCTCATGTAGATAATATCACCAGAATAGCTTTCTTTCACCTTAGAAATATTGCCAAGATAAGAAACATATTGTCACTAAATGATGCAGAAAAACTAGTTCATGCTTTTATCACGTCTAGGTTGGACTATTGTAACGCCTTACTGTCTGGTTGTTCAATTAGGTGTATAAACAAGCTTCAGTTAGTACAGAATGCAGCAGCGAGAGTCCTCACTAGAACCAGAAAATACGAGCACATCACCCCTATCTTATCTACACTGCACTGGCTCCCTGTGAAATTTCGCATCGATTTTAAGATACTACTTTTGACATTTAAAGCACTAAATGGTCTCGCGCCACAGTATTTGAGTGAACTGTTAGTGTCTTACGATCCGCCACGCCTACTTCGATCAAAGAATGCAGGCTGCCTGTCAGTACCACGTAGTATTAAAACTACAGCAGGGGCTTTTTCTTACAAAGCCCCAAAGTTATGGAATAGTCTTCCTATTAATGTTCGGGACTCAGACACAGTCTCAGTGTTTAAGTCTAGGCTAAAAACCTATTTATTTAGCCAAGCATTTTTGTAAATAGATTAACCTTAGGTAAAGGAGCAGATCTGGGGGACTCATAGACGTAGAGTATTCTGGTGAACTGGTATGTTTAGATGCTGTCCTCCCCACTCTCATTGTTCACTCAGGTTTGTTGACGGTGAGGTGATTGGTTGCTTTACATCTCAGGGAGCCCTCATGTTTGTGTTTCCTTCTGGCTCTCCCTTTTAGTTATGCTGTTATAGTTAGTCCTGCCGGAGTCTCTGCTTGCACTTTGCACTAAATATACATTCACCTATACATGCTGACTGTGACCATACCTAACTGCCATCTCTCCTTATTTTCTGTTCTCTCCTTTTCTGCTCTCTTCTCTCTCTCTCTCCCCCTCTTCTTTCCCTCTCTTTGTCTCTCTGTCGAGCTATACATGTTTCGCTCCTGAGTTGCCAGTGATCCAGACCCCTCTGCCCTCTGGAGCCGTCTAACCCATCCTGGAGTCCTGCTTCTGGTTGGAGATCTCGTCGCATGGATGCCCCGTGTGGTCTGCCTGGATTCGTATGGTGGCTGGGGATGGTTTCCATGAAGACTCTCCTGTCATCGAGTGATGCTCTGGGGACCTGTGACTTCAGTTGTTCGATAACTCAGGACCGGAATCCCCTACAGTCTACCTGAGCCTCCGGGAACAAACTGGACTCCTTTTAATTTTAAAACATCTCTTGTTATACTGAACTTCCAGTCTTACACATTATTATGCTGAGCAATTCCTGCTATCCGTTATCACCCAGATGAGGATGGGTTCCCTGTTGAGTCTGGTTCCTCTCAAGGTTTCTTCCTATTACCATCTCAGGGAGTTTTTCCTTGCCACCGTCGCCCTCGGCTTGCTCATCGGGGACAATCTTGTCATTTTGATTCATATACATTGCATAAAAACTTACTTCTTTTTATTGTGTAAAGCTGCTTTGCGACAATGTCAATTGTTAAAAGCGCTATATAAATAAAATTGACTTGACTTGACTTGACTTTTTGATACCTTGAACGGTTCGGCCGTGGCGACGCTTTAAAATTATGGCGAATAAAATGAAACAGGAAGTGGCTAACAACTTCTGTGTACATTAAGTTATGCACATGAAACTTTACAGGTATGTTAAGAGTAGGAAGCTGATCACATCATATGACAATCATGAGTCTATGTCATAGCGCCACCAAGTGGCAGCAGGAAGTGTGTCACTTTTGGAAATCAGTAATATTTTGTCCTTTACTTTCACCTGATTTGGTTCAAAATCAGTCAGAATAATGAAAAGACATGGGTCATTTGAAATCATGAAGGATTTTTTTCTAATTTGAATCGTGTTGCTATGGTGACGATTTAACTCAAGAAAAAATCGAAGAAAATTATTCTTCTCATATCTTACGAGTGGAAAAACCTACGGTTCCAAAATTGTATGGGTGTAGACTCTCACTGATTGTGAGGAAGCCCTGAGAGCCTGGAGCCCGGGCGTGCCACAGGGCCTGTACAGCGCCCCCTGGAACTTTGTAAAGTTTAAGCTGCATAACTCATATCCACTTTCACATATATGAATGAGACCCAGTATAAATTTAGATCTCATTGAGGTGAACAACTTGCATACCCCATGTCATGGAATCCGCTGAACAGGAAGTCGGTTATTTGGCGTTGTTTGAAAAACGCACCCATTGGAATGTGATATACTACTCTTACAGGATTCATATGTTTTTGACCAAACTGGGTCTAATATAATCTCAAGACATTGAGGATCTAATATTGTGAAGGGATGGTTGATATCTTAAACGGGTCGGCCGTGGCGAGCCCTTAAAAATACGGCGAATAACAGGAAACAGGAAGTGGCTAATAACTTCTGTATAAATTGAGTGACGTTCATCAAACCTCAGCAGTAGGTTAAGAGAAGAGTCCTGCTCACAGTGACATGGGTCCCGTGAGTCTCAGTCATAGCGCCACCAACTGGCAGCAGAAAGTGTCTACTTTCAGAAATTAAATTCTTTTGTGGCTAATTTTCAGCAAATTGGCTTCAAAATCAGGCACAATAATTGGAAGACAAGGCTGATGTCACACTGTAAAGGACTTTTTGATACGTTGAATAGTGTTGATATGGCAACATATCATTTGGAGCAAACATCAGATACTTATATCCACCAAGTGGAAAGTCCTAATGTGCCCAAACATTTTATGTAAAAAGAACAACTGCTTCTGAGTAGATTTCTTGAGTTTCATGTTTTTGTGATGCTCACACAGCTCCCAACAATTTTTTTACAGTATATTTATCATCCTTAGCCTGAACTGTCTCCACTGACTCCTGCAGTAATAAAATATGTCCAGTAGATGGCAGTAGTAGGCAGGTATTCTGCAGTCAGGTCTTTCCCCTTCTCCTTTACTATGGCTTCATGTTTACAATTTAAATATATATCAGAAATCATACAAAATAAACAATACAAACATTTAAATTGCCCACTGTGCAACATTCAGTCTGGTGGACAAGCGCGGCGATATACACACCAGACCACACATTCTAAACACACACACACACACACACACACCATACAAACACACACACTCTACACATCGGTCATGTACACATCCCGACAAATACACAATATGAACACACTAACTATCCTACATGCACACACACACACACGTCATTAATGTTACCTGACTAAATAAAAATCAATATATCATGAAAAAGGAAAAAGATCCTTAGGAAAACAAGAGGCTCCTGCGCACCTATAGTGTGTGGGTGAGTTTGTCATTGCAAATCAGTTTTGATATCTCAAATGTCTCAGCCGTGCTAATGTCTTAAACTTACACCGACAAATGATTAATAACACACACATCACTAATGTCAACACACTAGATTAAAAAAAAGGAATAATCCTTAGAAAAAACAAAAGGGTCCTGCGCATCTATAGCACACATCTCTCACGACACACACACACTCACACACACACACACACTCACTCATCATATTCAGTGACACGGACAGTGACATCACATTCAGGAACATCCTTAAACTTACACCGAAACATTATTTATAACACACACATCACTAATGTTAACACACAGACTCACACACCATACACACAAACATCCACAAAGACACACACACACACACACACACACACACACACACACACCATACACACAAACTCGCACAAACACAAGCACATTTACTCGTCACACACAGACTGACACATCTACATGTCACACACCTCTCTCCCTCACTCTCATTCACACTAAACCTCACACACACACACACACACACACACACACACACACACACACACACACACACACACACACACACACCACATCACATCACTGTCACACACCTCTCTCCCTCACTCTCACACACACATCACACATTTTGATATCTCAAACGGATCAGCTGTGATAATGTCTTAAACTTACACCCAACAATTATTAATAACACACACATCACTAATATTAACACACAGATGCACACACCATACACACACACATGCACAAACACAAGCACACATCACTAATGTTAACACACTAAATAAACACACAAAGATATCTCACACACATGCATGCACACACACAAACAAGTACACTCATACATCACACACATGCACACCTACATACACACATACACAATATGAACACACTAACCATCTTACATGCACACACACACACATCACAAGCACACGTCACTAATGTTACCAGACTAAATAAAAGTCAATATATCATTAAAAAGATCCTTAGGAAAACAAGAGGCTCCTGCGCACCTATAGTGTGTGGGTGAGTTCACAAATCAGTTTTGATATCTCAAATGTCTCAGCTGTGCTAATGTCTTAAACTTACACAACGAAAAATGATTAATAACACACACATCACTAATGTCAACACACTACATTAAAAAAGAAAAGAAAAGAATGATCCTTAGGAAAACAAGAGGGTCCTGCACATCTATAGCACACATCTCTCACGACACACACACACTCACTCATTATATTCAGTGACACGGACAGTGACATCACATTCAGGAACATCCTTAAACTTACACCGAAATTTTTTTTATAACACACATCACTAATGTTCACACACAGACTCACACACCATACACACAAACACACACACACACACTCCATATACACAAACATGCACAAACACAAGCACATTTACTTGTCACACACAGACTGACACATCTACATCTCACACACCTCTGTCCCTCACTCTCACACACACTAAACCTCCCACACACGGACACACACACACGGACACACACACACGGACACACACACAAATCACATCACATCACTGTCACACACATCTCTCACTCACTCTCACACACACATCACATCACATCACACATTTTGATATCTCAAACGGCTCAGCCGTGATAATGTCTTAAACTTACACCCAACAATTATTAATAACACACACATCACTAATATTAACACACAGATGCAGACACCATACACACAAACATGCACAAACACAAGCACACATCACTAATGTTAACACACTAAATAAACACACACAAAGACACAAACACATCTCACACACACGCACACACATGCATGCACAAACACAAACAAATACACTCATACATCACACAAATGAGCACCTACATACACACACACATTATAACATCACAAATTATAACACTCACACACTCACATCTCTGTCTCACACACCCTCACGCAGAAACACACACATCCACTAACAAGTCACATGTCTTAGACATACTAACACACACATCACTAATGTTAACACACAGACTCACACACCACACACACACAAACACGCAAAAACACATTTACTCATCAGAGACAGACTGACACATTAACTAGTCACACACACACACACACACACACACACACACACACACACACACACACACACACACACACACACAAATATTTAGGGCCCAAACTGATATTAGCCCAGTATGATGTGTGACGTTCTGTGTGCAAGTTCTGCGGTGCAACCGGGTGCCAATGACTTTTTCGAGGTTTTGACACACTCGAATAACACGCAGGTTGTGCGGTGCGCCCGGGGTGGGGACCGCGCCCCTTGCTTGGGCCCGTCATCGTTGCTTGCAACTATATTATGAAACTTCCAGCCTCATTTGACAAAGATGCATCATAGGCTGATTTGCATTTGTACTATCTGATACCACCTAAATGAGGAATGGTTCCCTGTAAAGTCTGGTTCTTCCTATTGTCATTTCAGGGAGTTTTTTTTCCTTTAAAACTCATCATTATAATTTCCGTACACACACACACACACACACACACACACACACACAATATGAACATTGTAATAAGTGCTATACAAATGAAATTAAACTCTCATCTGTAAGCAATATTTTCAAATATGTGAGGTTTGCTTTCAGTACCAGCCCTTAATGGTGTGTTTGTGTGTGTACAAGCCAGTAGCTATAGTAGCACACATACTAAAATGCACTTAAATATTGTCTCAGTCTTTCACATTTATCACTTACCAAGTGCAGGTAAGGAAGACAGGAAGACAGAAAGACAGAACCAAACATGGGTAAATAGTAGGCGTAGTCAAGAAACAGGAAGGGTCGGTCGATCGGCAAAACATGTAAACTAGGGCAATCAGAAAATCGCAAACCAGAACAGATCAAAGTCATACACAGTAAAGCTAACCCAAATAAACAAAGCTTGGTACCGTCCAGAAAACCAGGAGTGTATATGTGACAGTTTGGAGTTGTAGTTTGTTTCTGCCATGTTTGTATGCAGATACAGCCTTGTCCCAATCATGTGACCGAAGACTGAGTAGAGCTCCACAAAGCAGGACTAAAATTTGCAACAACCTAGCCCAGCTCAACAGCAAGTTTAAATATGCTTAAAGGAGACAGTACGGACACCCTAAATTCAACCTGATGCAGGCGCTCACTTTTTCCACTGCTTCAAATGACTCAAGCAGGTGTATGTGTGTAGCCATTCTCTCCCCCACTGCTTGCCTATCCTTCCTCCTTTATATGTGAAACAAATAAGTACACAGAAACAGGCCTCTCTGTTCCCTTTCAAAAGCTACACTCAATGCTGCGTGAAAACGCTATGGGAACATCTCTTTGTTGCCCGGTTGTGAAGCCTGTGCATGTCAAACCCGCCGAATACCTTCGGCTTATAACCTGTGCCAGGCATGACGTCACCGAATAAGGTGCACCTGCAGGTTATAAATAGGAGTGAACCCGGAAACATCCTCAGATCTTTTTGTCTTCAGGACCACTTTGTGTTTGCGTGTGCATGTACAAGCCGTAACGAAAGCGAAATAAAAATAACAGCATTAACTCACCGATATGGCGGAGTTGCTTAAGAGATGCGTGCCTCCGTGCGATAGATCTCTTTCGGAGGGCGATCTTCACGAGTTTTGTCTCGAGTGCTTGGGGAAGAACACGCTCGCCTCGGGCTTCAGGGAGACTGTGAGTACTGTGATCTTCTCCCTATTAAGGTGCTTTGCTATTCGCATTCCTGGGGCTCGCGTGCTGATCTGGCAGACGCGCACGAGACGGAATTTCCCCTTTCTCTCGCGCTCTCTCCGGATCAGGAAGTTTTAGCTTCCGCTTCGCAAGCGTGCTCCGGCGCTTCTTGTGAAGGAGCGGAAGAATCTTCCTCTCTCGCTTCCATGGAAGTAGCCTCCTCACAACGCTCCTCCAGTGCTGACAGAGCTTTTGAGGAAATATTAGAGGTTATAACGCGTGCGGTAGAGCGATTGCATATCGACTGGCTGCAGCAGCGAGATTCCCCCAAGCGTTCGAGATTGAACGACAGGTGTCTGTCGGGTGGCCGGGGGGAGGAGCCTCAACGTCTCTCCCTCCCCTTCTTTGGTGACATCCATGATGAATTAACTCTTTCATGGAGCAAGCCGTATTCATCGCGTGTTTTTGTACCATCGACTTCGACTTATTCGAATATCATTGATGCGAAAGCACGCGGTTATATGATGATGCCCAGATAGAAGAGACGCTTGCGGGCTATCTCTCTCCTGGGACATCATCCTCCCTGAAAAAGCCTATTCTCCCCTCCAAGCCGTGCAGATTGACATCTGCTTTGGTGGGTAAAGCTTTTCAGGCAGCAGGACAGGCTGGTGCTTCACTGCACACCATGGCGGTTTTGCAGGTTACCAGGCTGACCTGCTGAAGGACCTGAGCAGCGGCGGGGCTATTGATGACAGGGCGTTTGCAGAGCTGCGCCGAGCCACAGACCTGTCTCTCCGTGCAACCAAGCGGACGGCCCGTGCTGTGGGCCGTTCCATGGCTGCCATGGTGTCCACGAAGAGGCATCTGTGGCTGAACCTCACGGGCATCAAGGATAAGGATCGTGTTGTCCTCCTCAATGCCCCCATCTCGCCTTCCGACCTTTTTGGCGACGCTGTTAATTCCGCCGCCACTAGGTTTCGGTAGGCAAAGCTATAAGAACAGGCCTTTTGGAAGTTCCTCCCCCGCCGTGCTCAAGAACCGGGACCGTCGGCCACCCGGCCCCGGCCAGGTCTGGCCCCTATCAGGCGTGAGGTGCAGAAGGAGAGCGTGACCAGCCGCGCACCCTCCCGGAAAGACTGGGGTGGGGCTCGCCGCTCTTCTCAAAAATCTGCTTCGAGAAGACCGGATCTGAGGAGCTTCCTCTCTTCAAAGAAGAAGCCCTGAGTTCGTGCGCCTGGGGCCGTGGGGGTGTCTCCCCCCGGGGAGGGGCGCCTGGATTTTCATCACAAAACAGGGCCTCCTCCCTGGCACTCCCGGGAGGCCGGTGTTCAATCCCCGCCACCACTGGTGTTCGGGGAGCGCCGGTCTCCAATGAAAAAAGTTGGGTGTTCAGGCATCTCCTGCCACACTTCATCTCCCAACACTTAACAACTAAGACATGCTGGGCTTTCAGCCAGCGTAATTGAAACCGTTTTAAGTGCCAGGGCTCCCTCCTCTAGAAGAACTTATCCCCTCAAATGGAGTGTATTTGAAAATTGGTGCATGGCAAGACATGTAGACCCAGTTCACTGCCAGATTGTTTCAGTGCTGGAGTTTCTGCAAGAAAGGTTGTCCTCGGGCTTATGCCCTAGTACGCTCAGAACGCTATTTCGGCTTGTCACGCTCTGAATGATGGGGTTTCTGTGGACAAGCACCATTTAGTTGCCCGTTTTATTCGTGGAGCTAAACGGTTGAAGCCGCCCACTAGAGCGACGGTCCCTTCGTGGGACTTAACTATCGTACTCGAAGGCCTGGCCGACACCCCTTTCGAACCACTAGAGTCAGCGCCTGTCAAGCTTCTGCCTCTTAAGATGGTTTTTCTTATGGCTATTACTTCTAAAGCTATTCTGCATCCTCACCCGAACTATCTTCCAAGGTTCCATTCTCGACCATGCACCCAGTTGTTCTCGAGGCCTTCTGTCCTCCGCCTTTCACAGCTCCGGAGCAGGAAAGACTTCACTTACTGTGTCCAGTACGTGCTCTTAGGATCTACGTCCTAGCCAGTGGCGTAAGTCAGAGCAGTTCTTTATTTGCCATGGGGGTCTGCCACTAGACAGACTCTGTCACACTGGGTGAGAGATTGCCCTAGCCTATAAGGCGCGTGGTCACACTTCGCCTCTGGGAATCAGGGCTCACTCAACCAGGGGGATTGCCTCATCGATTGCCTTGGCAAGAGGCATCCCCCTGCAGCAGGTGTGTGATGCGGCGGGCTGGTCCTCTAAACACACGTTTGTTAGATTTTATAGTCTGGATGTCAATGCTACTCCGGGTTCACGGATCCTTCAGTCAGCATCCCAGAGCTAGGTCTGAGACCTCCTTGGCTTGTGCGCACACGCTACACAACCTGGGGGTCCAGACACTTGCAGTGCGGCGGCATTGGTATTCTCGTTCCCATAGCGTTTTCACGCAGCATTGAGTGTAGCTTTTGAAAGGGAACGTCTCGGGTTACTTGACTGTAACCCTGTTCCCTGATAAAGCGGGAACGAGATGCTGCGTTCCGATGCCGCACTGCTGGCGTGCCTGGACGTCCTTCAGACAAAATTGACCTGAGGATGTTTCCGGTTCACTCCTATTTATAACCTGCAGGTGCACCTTATTCTGTGACGTCATGCCTGGCACAGGTTATAAGCCGAAGGTATTCGGCGGGTTTGACATGCACAGGCTTCACAACCGGGCAACAAAGAGATGTTCCCATAGCGTTTTCACGCAGCATCTCGTTCCCGCTTTATCAGGGAACAGGGTTACAGTCAAGTAACCCGAGACGTTTTCAAAAGTGTGAGATAAATCGTGTGGCTGGTATACTAAGTGATGGCTGATTCTAACAAGCTCTGAAAATAATGTGACTCCTTAAATCCTTCAAAATGGGCATTTTAAACGTAACATTTTAAGGTATTTGAGCAATTACTTAAAGGCATATTCAAACTGGAAACCAGTTTCAAACTTTAAATCCATCGTTCAGTTTTGGACAGGTTCCAATAATTTTCTCATTAAAAAATTCAGGGTTTTTAAACTTACTTGATTACTGCTATGTAAATGTAAATTTAAGCATCATTGCAGGCAGCAAGGTGTCACAGTGTAGTCTTAGGTCCTTGCAGGATCCTATGATCGGTCCCAAATTCCTGTTACTGTCTGTGCTATATCTTGCATGTACTCTCCATGGGTTTTTTCGTTTCCCTGTTTTCTTCCCATTCATCATAAACTTGCTGGTATGCCAACTGATTATTCTAAATTGATTTTCGGTGTGAATGTATATTCAAATTGTGCCTTGGTGCCAAAATTCAGGGTGAATTCCCATTGCAAAGGATTATTAGATGAGATAATCAAATGTGGCTTGTTACCTCTAAATCTCACAGATATTTTATATTTGTCTTGTGTGTGACACACATATACAGTAATGAGCAGTCTTTGAAACTTGAATGAGACATTTCCTCAATCACCTCAAATGCCGTTCATTACCTGTAGGGGGCAGTCGTGTTTCAATCTGAAGTATTGTGTCTACTGAAGCCAAACATGTGGTCTCTCTCTTAGGTGCCCACTGACAGCAAGCGACAGAGCTCATAAACGTGTCGAGCTCAAACTTTAAATACTGATATGTATTTATTCTTCATTTTCTTCTCTCCTGCAATACTCTTCTACATATTTGACTGCGCTTTATCCATTCAGTATTATTATCATTAATAGTAGTAGTGAAATCTACCGCTGATTAACTACCTCTGCAGTGGTTAAAACAGTAACCAGTAACATTTAAAATAACCTGTACATTTAACCCAGCAGTTTTTAGAGTTTAACATAAAAAATATTCCATTTGTAAAATAGCATAGGTGAAATCATAGGTTGTGTATAGAGTAATTAAAAACAATACAACAGAGCTTATGGTAAATAAATTATTCCACTGAAGGTATTAAAAAACAGTAACAATGTCAATTTTAGAATCCGTAGAAGCTCTGTGGTCCGCACAAAACCTCTCGCGGAGGAGCCTTTCCCTGAATTCGCCATTTTCACGGGAGTGGGCATCTCTATTTATTCATACAGATGTACAGTACCTATTTACAGTACATGGAATTTTATGGGGTTGTCATTGAATGATTTACCCTGACAAAGAGCAATATAAGAATAGTGCCAGCTGGCACACCTTAAGAATAATTCAGCATCTATATAGAGTCTAATTTTTTTTCTTACTGCTTTGATGGATGGATGTTGTTGATAAATAATGATTATTATTATTATAATAATTATGATTAAATAAACAGCTGTCGATCTTTTTTGTGTTTATCTTTTCGGTTTATTATAGACCTCTGCACCACTTATTGTAATAAATAGTTTTAAATGTTAGTAAAGGTACCATGGCAAGAGAAAAAATTAAATAAAATAAATAATAATTATTTAGCATGGGGTAGCATTCGCTGGTTATCAAGTTGATTATACAGGATTTTATGATGGCACAGAGGACCCAGACTGCTGTTTCACGTGCCATTATTAGATTGGGATTACACAAAGAGATGTATAAATACCTGCTTTCTCCTCTATCAGAAACAGTACCATCTTAAATAAATAAAAATGAAATTCATTCGTCATCATAATTCATTCGTGTCATAAATGTTTGTATTTATAAACAATTCTGATGTTTAACAACCCTTTTCTATTCATTAATTTAATGACATTTATGTATTATGGATTATTCCACACCTGTAAACCCGAATAAGCTGGCAAAACTAAAAATATTTGATGTAATGAGTTACATCAAATTTTTAAGTAATGATGTTTAAAATTTTAAGTAAACAGAACTAAATTTTTGAGTTTGTTGAACTTGTTGCAAATTAAATAAATTATTACAGACAATCCGGCTCAGGAATCGAACCCAGGTCTTCCGCATTGGCAGGCGAAACACTTACCACTGCGCTACGAGTGCTCTGTAGGTTTTTTTTTCCGCTTACGATATACTTATACGATATCTATAGTACTTACGATTACTTAAAATATCAAATTTGTTCAGCTAACTTGAAAAGTGTCATTTCTACAAACTCATAAATACCAAAAAGTTCTGAATACTCAAAAAGGTCTATTAATTTAACCTAATTGCAATTATTTAAGTTAACAGTACTCAATGTGTTTAATTACTTTGAGCATTAGGGTTTAAGGTGCATTTATGTATTTTATTAACAATATTTTTTTAAAAAGCTGTAAATAAACTCGATTGGTTGAGATTTTGATTTGTAGTCACGGATTGCCAGAAATGGGATAACTAAACAACGGAAAGATAAGTCTTGCTTGTAAATGTATGTAACCTTGGACCACAAACCAGTCATAAGCATACATTTAAAAAAAAAACTTAATTGAGATTTGTACACATCTAAAAGCTGAATAAATAAGCAAAGAGTTCAGCGTTTGTATAAAATGTATCATTCATAAGTATTGTTTCCAACTGCATTTCCTGTTTATCGTGGCAGCGACTTCAATCCATTTCACTAACTAATGAGATGAGTTGTGGGAGGAACGTTGCGTCGACGTCATTAAGTTACTTACAATCAATAATAAACTGTGTGGGCGGGGCGACACATGCAGCCCCGCCCCAGATTCAGCCCCGCCTCGATCTGCAGGCTGCAGACAGGGGCTTCTCGGTTAATCTGCATCAAACAGAATCTCTCTAAGTAAGTAAGCATAATAATAAATAATGAATAATCATAGTGTCACCCCATGGGTGAACATGACCAATTTACTGCATGAACACTGGAAGAATTTAATTAAACACGAATACACTTAATGTGTTAAAATGTTGGATTTTAATTTAAAAGCCACATATATGTATGTGTGTGTGTGTGTGTGTGTGTGTGTGTGTGTGTGTGTGTGAGTGTGAGAGAGAGAGAGAGAGAGAGAAATGTATTTATATACAGTATGTGGCATTTTAATTAAAATCCAATATTTTAATGGTTTGTGATTGGTGCATGGGCGTCAACTTGCACGTTCTGTAATATTCCATTGTCATTCATATTGCCGCTGTTTTAGAGCCCTTTACTAAAGCATTCGCTAGTTATCAAGTTGATATACAGGTCAATCTGCATTTGAAAATATTCAGTAAATTTGTGAAATACAAGTATCAACTCCAACTATGAAGTCTGATTTAATTTGCTGGGGAAATAAAATTTGGGCAGAGACGTCCGCACTGTCTTGTTAATTCATCTAAAACCCCCCTACAAGCGAAGATGGCACCGGTGAGGTTGGCTGCCGTCACGACTGCTCCGACCTATTTTACCTTGTTTTTGCTTTTTAAGTTAATATTCAACAACTTTAAACCGGCTAATTCATCACCATTGAGTGCATTAAGTACGATAGACATACTCTTATTTCTATTGGTGTACAATGTACTCACAATTCAAAGTTTTTAACTCCGGATCCGAGCTGGCCGAGTGAGATCCTGAGGGAGAACAAAGGACGCAACGCGAAGCGGCGGCCCCGAGGGAAACGAGCCGGGCGTCAGGAATAGGCTGAGAGGCCATGCACACCGCACACCTCTGCCTAGCATCCTGCTTGCCATTGTCCAGTCCCTGGAGAACAAGCTTGATGACCTCAGGGCCAGGATAAAGTTCCAGAGAGACATTCGGGATTGCTTCACCGAGACATGGCTGAACCCAGCGGAGCCGGACCACGGCATCTAGCCGGCCGAGTTCTTCTCGGTTCACCGCATGGACAGGACACGGGACTCGGGGAAAACAAGGGGAGGCGGTGTGTGCTTAATGGTGAACAGCAGCTGGTGCAGCAGCGCGAGCGTTGTTCCTCTTACACATTCCTGCACACCCAATCTGGAACTACTGTCCATCAAATGTCGTCCCTTTTACCTTCCCCGGGAGTTTACATCGGTCATAATCAGTGCCGTTTATATTCCACCACAAGCAGACAAGACACTTGATGAGGCACTCACACAGCACCAGACACCACACCGGGACGCTGCGCTTATTGTGGCGGGGGACTTTAACAGTGCCAACCTCAAACGCGCAGCGCCGAACTTCTATCAACATATCACCTTCCCAACCAGGGGCGAAAGGACACTGGACCACTGTTACACAACAGTTAAGGACGGCTACAAGGCACAATCTCGTCCACCGTTTGGTAAATCTGACCATGCCACCATCTTCCTCATGCCAAAATATAAACAAAGGCTCAAACAGGAAGTTCCGGTTCAGAGGGAGGTCGCGCGCTGGACGGACCAATCAGTGGCCACGCTACAGGACGCACTCGATGATGCAGACTGGGACATGTTCCGAAACAGCTCCGATGACGTCAGCGAGTTTACGGAAGCGGTTGTGGGATTTGTCGGGAAACTATCGGATGATACCGTACAAAAAACGACCATCAGAACGTTTCCCAATCAGAAGCCGTTGATGGATAAAACCATCCGCAACTCTCCAAGATCTCGCACCGCTGCCTACAACGCGGGACTTGCGTTGGGGGACATGGACAAGTACAAGGCTGCGTCATATAACATCCGGAAGGCGGTGAAAGAGGCGAAGCAGCGCTACGGAAGAAAACTAGAGTCACAGCTCCAACAGAGTGACTCTAGGAGCTTGTGGCAGGGACTAAGAACAATAACGGACTATAAAGCACCAACATCCGGTATGACATGACTCTGGCAGACGAGCTGAACACCTTTTTATGTTCATTTCGAGGCTGCAGCTAAAGACGCTAGCAATGCTAATGCTAGCGGGGCTAACGGCTGCAGACAGGAAGACACTGCCAGTGCCGGAAACGCATTCATCATATCTGAGCATGACGTAAGGAGAGCCTTCAAGAGAGTGAACACCAGAAAAGCAGCAGGACCAGATGGCATCTCAGGTAGAGTCCTCAGAGCCTGCGCAGACCAGCAACAATTCACAGAGTGTTCACAGAGATATTCAACATCTCCTTATCTCGGGCGGTGATCCCCACATGCTTCAAAGAGTCTATCATTGTTCCTGTTCCGAAGAAACCACATCCTGCTTCCCTCAATGACTATCGACCTGTAGCCCTCACCTCAGTGGTGATGAAGTGCTTTGAGCGGCTGGTCAGAGACTTCATCATCTCTTCACTACCCGACACTCTGGATCCACTTCAGTTCGCTTACCGTTCCAACCGCTCTACAGATGATCACTCATCATCTTCATACATCTCTCACTCACCTGGACAATAGAAGGGGGAATTATGTTAAAATGCTTTTCATCGACTACAGCTCAGCATTTAATACCATAATTCCCTCAACACTCACCACCAAGCTGGAGCACCTGGGACTCAGCTCATCTCTGTGTTAGTGGATCTCCAACTTCCTAACTGGCAGACCACAGGCTGTAAGGATAGGTGGACATGTCTCAGCCTCCCTCACGCTCAGCACTGGAGCACCACAGGGTTGTGTTCTGAGCCCTCTATTGTACTCATTGTACATACACGACTGCGTAGCCTCTACCAACTCCACCACCATCATCAAGTTTGCTGACGACACCGTCGTGGCGGGCCTGATCACTGACAATGATGAGACGGCCTACCTGGAGGAGATTGGAAATCTGGAGCACTGGTGCCAGAGGAACAATCTCCTTCTAAACGTCAGCAAGACAAAAGAGTTGATAGTGGACTTTAGCACAAAGCAGGAGAGGAACTACCAGACCCCTGTCATCAACAATAGCCCGGTGGAGAGAGTTGACCGCTTCAGATACCTCGGTGTCCACATCAAGCAGGACCTATCATGGTCCTGTCACATCAACACCATGGTGAAAAAGGCCCGGCAGCGTCTCTACCACCTCTTTAGACTTTAGACTGCCCTCCAAGGTGCTCAGGAACTTCTACTCCTGCACCATAGAGAGCATCCTGACGGGAAACATCACAACCTGGTTCGGGAACAGCACCATGCAGGGCAGACGAGCTCTACAGAGGGTGGTGAGATTAGCTGAGCGCATCATCCACACCGAGCTCCCTGACCTGCACTCAATCTACAAAAAGCAGTGCTGGACCAAGGCCAGGAAGATCGTGAAGGACCTCAGCCATCGCAGCAATGCACTGTTCTCTCTGTTGAGGTCAGGAAAGCGATTCCGCTCCCTGAAGTCGAATACAGAGAGACTGAGGAGAAGCTTCTTTCCGCAGGCGATATGGTCTCTCAACCAGCACACCACACAGTACTGACCCACTTTACACACCCACACTCATGCTTCTTGCACTCTCTCTGGACATTCGGGACAATCATCGACACTAGTTTTCACTGCATACCTTCCACAATACTATTTATTCTATTATGCACAAGTCACTTTAAGTATGAACACTTTACAGTATAATTGCACACCCACTGGACATTTCTATTTATTCTCCGCTCCTTCCCACACAAAAATCCCAAATTCTATATATATTCTATATTTTCCTATATTGTACACCTGGGTTTTCTTATATTTTCCTTATATTGTATATTTGTTTGGTTTTCTTATATTTTCCTTAAATTGTATAATGTACTGTACAGATATTTTATTCTTAGTTAAATCTACTTCTTTTTTCTTTTTTATATTTATTTCCTATTAATAGTCTTTTAATAGTCTTTTATTTTAAGGTCACGGGTAGTCGCCTAAGCATTTCCCTGAATATCGTACTGTGTGTGACTGTGTATGTGACAAATAAAATTAGAATTTGATTTGAATTACAGTATTTGCCAACAGCACACCCAGTTAAATTCACACCTATCGTGAATGAAAGGTGAGAAGAGATTCAGCAGAATCTTCTGACACCGTGTTTGCTTTGAAGGACTATATTCGACAAGAATATAGAGAATATAAATTGTATTTATAATAAGATAATTAATTAAATAATAAAATTATATCAAATAAGGACTTGATCTAAAAGCCAGACAAAATTTCTCATTCACAACTGAAGTAGTTAAATATGCTTATACTGTAGATACGTAGGTTATATCTTAAAAGTACAATTGCAAGTAAATTACAAACTGCACTATTATTTTCTGTTCAAATTTAAAGATGCACACGTGTGTGCAAAAAGACGAAATACAACAAAGAATACGAAAGTGTATAATAATCTTTAATAAAGTTTGTGCAAAAACACAACCCCCCCCCCTCTCAAATAAATTCTCGGTAATGGCATAAGCCCCAAGAGGATACAAGTTTTTGCTTTAGTTTCCAGAGTCCGTCCGTTCTCGTGTAGTGACGACGGAGCGCTGTTTATTTTTGTGTTTTCAGTTTCCTTTTGTTTCCGTTTAAGTTCTTAATTAATAATCCCACGCCATTCCAAACGGAAAGGGCTTCCCGTGCATATCACAAGCACTCTCACATACTCCTATTTCGCTGACCCCTCTAAAGCCCTTCAAAGGTACCATTTTAAAAGTACAATCGCAAGTAAATTACAAACTGCATGTAATGTAAAATATGAATAAAACAGTATTAGACACACATATATAATATGGTAGTATATACAATGAAAAAAGCACACGAGTGCTCAAATGGAAAGCAAACGCAATTATTAATTTATTGTGTATATTTAACTTCATTCAGCCGTTTAAGTTACATGAAAAAATAACGTGCCTACCAGCCCATTATTATTTTCTGTTCAAATTTAAAGATGCACACGCGTGTGCAAAAAGACGAAGTACAACAAAGAATACGAAAGTGTATAATCTTTAATAAAGTTGGCTTAAAACAATATTGTCTCCAATGCTGAAGCAAACATGATTTTGCTTTTGTTTTAGTCTCTTCGCTCAATACACCCCGACAGCGAGCTCCGAGGTGAACACCCAGTTACTGTAATCCCTCTTCTCACCTTTCATTCATGATAGGTGTGAAGTTATCAAATCGGTTTCATTGATGGGGGAATTGGCAGAATTGAGAGGTTTAAAAATAATTAACAAGACCAAGCAGACGTCTCTGCCTAAAATGTATTTCGGCAGCAAAATGAACATAAATAGAAACAAACATAATGTGTAATAGTATCAATTAAAACAGAATTCATAGTTGGATTTGGTACTTGAGTGTAATTCATAAATTTACTGAATATATTCAGATTTTGCAAAATAAAACCCGTTTCCTTCTTGGACCTTTTGTCCGCATCACAATGAACTGAAGCTCAGCACGTCTACTTTCCTTACTTTAATTTGTAATATTTAAGTGAAACACGTTTTGCGTATATGCTTACATATTCCTTTTTATTTATGGACAGGTGTAGTATGTTTGATCTGCATTATTGTAAGAGGCAATGACTTTCTGGGGGAGTATGTCTACAAGTACAAGCCGCGGGTTCACGCATGCCGATAAACAGCTTTATTTCAGTCATAAATCCACAATCACATTCCAGCTATTATTTCCAGCCGTGGTCAAATAATGGATTAAATAATTATTCAATGCTGGACACAAACAAAAAAAAGCTAGATGCTTTTATATTTTTATGTTTATATTTGTTCATTCATGTCTTCTAATGGTGTTCGACACATTTTTACGTTTGAAAGAAAACATGTTGACATATTCACGAATCAGGACACTCGCATAATTACTGTATATGTGCGCACATCTCACGTGTGTATGCGCGGAGCGTTTGTGTATATGTGCGCGCATTTCATATGTAGTTGGGTGAGCAGTTAATAGTATATATAGATGTGTGACTGTTTCATATATGTGTATGCAAGTGTTTCACTTGTGTGTGCATGAGTGAAGTTTGATTTAAGCCCAATACGGCGCCGCATAATTTAGGGCATCTCTTTTCATCATTATACGCACATATACCCACATTCATCATAAAATATTATTATTGTAGAACAAAATAAAATTCATGCTTCAGCATTGGACACAATACTGTTTTTGGCTAATTAATTATACACAATTCTGCGTTGTACTTGGTCTGGCTTTTAGATAAAGTCCTTCCATGCGCCATCTGGCAGATATTCAGTGAAGCACAACAAATTTATTTAAATTCCCAAATGTTGCTTGAGGGATCTCGCGGCATGTCGTGCACCAAACTGCGGGAATTCTTAATGGCCAGATCTGTACATGTGTCACTTTATTTTAGACTGAATAGTTAATGTATGCATACACGTGGACAAAATTGTTGGTACCCTTAGGTCAATGAAAGAAAAACTCACAATGGTCACATAAATAACTTTAATCTGACAAAAGTAATAATAAATAAGAATTCTATGAATGTTAACCAATGAAAGTCAGACATTGCTTTTCAACCATGCTTCAACAGAATTATTTAAAAAAATAAACTCATGGAACAGGCCTGGACAAAAATGATGGTACCCCTAGAAAATACTGAAAATAATGTGACCAAAGGGACATGTTAATTCAAGGTGTGTCCACTAATTAGCATCACAGGTGTCTACAATCTTGTAATCAGTCAGTGGGCCTATATATAGGGCTCCAGGTAGTCACTGTGTTGTTTGGTGACATGGTATGTACCACACTCAACATGGATCAGAGGAAGCGAAGGAAAGAGTTGTCTCAGGAGATTCGAAAGAAAATTATAGACAAGCATGTTAAAGGTGAAGGCTAAAAGACCATCTCCAAGCAGCTAGATGTTCCTGTGACTAGAGTTGCACATATTATTTAGAAATTTACGATCCATGGGACTGTAGCCAACCTCCCTGGACGTGACTGCAAGAGGAAGATTGATGACAAATCAAAGAGACGGATAATCCGGATGGTAACAAAAGATCCCAGAAAGACTTCTAAAAAGATACAAGGTGAACTTCATGCTCAAGGAACATCAGTGTCAGATCGCACCATACGTCGTTGTTTGAGCCAAAGTGGACTACGTGGGAGACGACCAAGGAGGACATCATTGTTGAAAACAAATCATAAAAAAGCCAGACTGGAATATGCCAAACTACATGTTGACAAGCCACAAAGCTGCTGGAAGAATGGCCTATGGACAGATGAGACAAAAATGGAACTTTTTGCCAAGGCATCAGCTCTATGTTCACAGATGGAAAAATGAAGCATATAAAGAAAAGTACACTGTCCCTACTGTGAAACATGGAAGAGGCTCTTATGTTCTGGGGCTGCATCTGGCACAGGGTGTCTTGAATCTGTGCAGGGTACAATGAAATCTCTCAGGGTACAATGACTATCAAGGGATTCTAGAGAGAAATGTGCTGGCCACCTTTAGGTGGCGGTAGCGCACTACCTACTTTGCCTGCCGCAGATAAAATGAAGACCAAGAAGAAAACAAAGGAGCTGGTGAAGGTCGGTTTTACTTTTTTGCGCTGAATTTAAAATTATGCGCATAGTTATTATTGACAAGGAGTCAGAATGCAAGTTAAAACCGCTGAGGTTGAAATTTGTTTGCTTTTCTTAGAGGTAAAAATCAGTCAGCTGGTTACAGTATAATTATTAGGCACAACCTTAGTTAACCAGTGTTGTTTGACATATTAAGTTACTTTTTCTTATTATAGTCAATAAATAAAGACCGTTACAGTGGAACCTCGGATTGCGAGTAACCTGGGTTGCAAGCGTTCCACAAAACAAGCAAAAATTTGCAATACATTTTTACTTGAAAAATGAGCAAGTCTTATTTTATGAGTACCGAGTATCATAGCATGCATGCACTTGTTTTGATGCCGAGCATCATGTGATCACGTCTGAGCCAATGGTTTTTCTCTCTCACGTGCTGCAGAATTGTGGGCAATCTCCCCTGCTCGACCTTAGTGCGCGTCTCTCACTCGTATAATCAACATGTGCGCGAGTGTACTGTTTACTATAACATGTGTGGTTGTGTGTGTGTGTGTGTGTGTGTGTGGGTGCGTGAAAGTCGTCCTTTCACATGTGCATGTACTTTTTATTATATCATGTGTGTGCACGCATGTAAAGCAAAAGCAAGTCTCATTGGAAAGGTTAAAAATTATTTTTCTCTCTTTCTGTCAGACTGCACTGATTCAGTTAGTGTGTGTGTGTGTGTGTGTGTGTGTGTGTGTTAGACACTGTGCCCCTTCTCTTCTCACCTTCTCACACACACACACACACACACACACACACACACACACACACACACACACTAACAAACACTGCTCTATAGCGATTCTTTTCAAAGGTAAAGTGCAGGTTAATTTGTTTTATTTTTACTTTACAGCAGTGATTCTGTTAGTGTTTGCGTGCACTCGAGGGTCATTAGACAGGTTTCTTGTCAAGTGTCCCAATAAATCAATGTGTGTGTGTGTGTGTGTGTGTGTGTGTGTGTGTGTGTGTGTGTGTGTGTGTGTGTGTGTGTGTGTGTGTGTGTGTGAGAGAGAGAGAGAAAGTCTTCCCACACAGTAGTCCTCCCTCCTATCAAATAAGATATACAAATTATGCTCGCAATCCAAGGTTCCACTGTATGTGTGTTTGTGGAATGGTTAATTTGGTAATTATATACACTTTAATTTAACTGGGTTCTTTTTAGAAGCATACCACCACATAAACCTGTTCCTGTAGCCCTTATATACAACAAGCATCCAATTTTCCCTAAAATTTTTCACCTGACTTATTCTTTTCACTGGAAGATTGTCACAATGCTATGGCCTTTGTATAATTCCTATATAACTCATACAGTGTCACACTGTGCAACCCAATATTATATATATATATATATATATATATATATATATATATATATATATATATATATATACACACACACACGTAGACAAAATTGTTGGTACCCTTCGGTCAATGAAAGAAAAACTCACAATGGTCACAGAAATAACTTTAATCTGACAAAAGTAATAATAAATAAGAATTCTATGAATGTTAACCAATGAAAGTCAGACATTGCTTTTCAACCATGCTTCAACGGAATTATAAAAAAAAAATGAACTCATGGAACAGGCCTGGACAAAAATGATGGTACCCCTAACTTAATAGTTTGTTGCACAACCTTTTGAGGCAATCACTGCAATCAAACGATTCCTGTAACTGTCAATGAGACTTCTGCACCTCTCTGCAGGTATTTTGGCCCACTCCTCATGAGCAAGCTGCTCCAGTTGTTTCTGGTTTGAAGGGTGCCTTTTCCAGACAGCATGTTTCAGCTCCTTCCAAAGATGCTCAATAGGATTGAGGTCAGGGCTCATAGAAGGCCACTTTAGAATAGTCCAATGTTTTCCTCTTAGCAATTCTTGGGTGTTTTTAGCTGTGTTTTAGCTGTGTTTTAGCTGTTTTGGGTCATTGTCCTGTTGCATGACCCATGACTTGCGACTGAGACCCAACTTTCTGACACTGGCCAGCACATTTCTCTCTAGAATCCCTTGATAGTCTTGAGATTTCATTGTACCCTGCACAGATTCAAGACACTCTGTGCCAGATGCAGCAAAGCAGCCCCAGAACATAACAGAGCCTCCTCCATGTTTCACAGTAGGGACAGTGTTTTTTTCTTGATATGCATTCATCTGTGAACATAGAGCTGATGTGCCTTGGCAAAAAGTTTCATTTTTGTCTCATCTGTCCATAGGACATTCTCCCAGAAGTCAACATGTAGTTCGGCATATTCCAGTCTGGGTTTTTTATGATTTGTTTTCAACAATGGTGTCCTCCTTGGTCGTCTCCCACTGGAAACAGTAGGTGGCGGTAGAGAGGTAGTTGGTTTGTTTTTTGTTGGAAAAAAACTAAGAAAGAAGAAGAAACGCCCACTCGAGTCATGAACTGTGAGACACCTGTTAATGCTCCGTGTGGATGTTTTTATTGTTGTGACAAAAACAACAGTGCTCTAAACAACATGCCTACTGACACATCTATCGCGCGGCTCAGAGGGTGAAATGAGCGCGCGCTGCACGGATACAGCACGAGGCACTGAGGAATGACTTTACAACTCTACTCTGTAAGGTGAGTAATCAGGTCCTGTCTACATTCTCTTCTGATTTACAGTCAAACTGAAATAAAGTGCTCATTAAACATTACTTTCTTTAGTCATAGCACATGAGTGTTATTTATTTTAAAAATTAACTTTTTTTATCATAAAAAGAAAGTGTTTATGTACACTGTGAATTATTCACAGATGTATACAATAAATAAATGCAAGAAATGCTACAAATAAATATAATGCCTGCTAAAATAAAGTTCAACAAATAGCATAGATAAATACACACGTCGACAAAATTGTTGGTACCCTTCGGTCAATGAAAGAAAAATTCACAATGGTCACAGAAATAACTTTAATCTGACAAAAGTAAAAATAAATAAGAATTCTATGAATGTTAACCAATGAAAGTCAGACATTGCTTTTTAATCATTGTCCTGTTGCAAGACCCATGACCTGCGACTGAGACCCAGCTTTCTGACACTGGCCAGCACATTTCTCTCTAGAATCCCTTGATAGTCTTGAGATTTCATTGTACCCTGCACAGATTCAAGACACTCTGTGCCAGATGCAGCAAAGCAGCCCCAGAACATAGCAGAGCCTCCTCCATGTTTCACAGTAGCGACAGTGTTCTTTTCTTGATATGCTTCATTTTTCCGTCTGTGAACATAGAGCTGATTCCATTCCATTTTTGTCTCATCTGTCCATAGGACATTCTCCCAGAAGCTTTGTGGCTTGTCAACATGTTGTTTGGCATATTCCAGTCTGGCTTTATGATTTGTTTTCAACAATGGTGTCCTCCTTGGTCGTCTCCCATGTAGTCCACTTTGGCTCAAACAACGACGGATGGTGCGATCTGACACTGATGTTCCTTGAGCATGAAGTTCACCTTGGATCTCTTTAGAAGTCTTTCTGGGCTCTTTTGTTACCATTCGGATTATCCGTCTCTTTGATTTGTCATAAATTTTCCTCCTGCGGCCACGTCCAGTGAGGTTGGCTACAGTCCCAACTGTAGTCACAGGAACATCTAGCTGCTTGGAAATGGTCTTATACCCTTTACCTTTAACATGCTTGTCTATAATTTTCTTTCGAATCTCCTGAGACAACTCTTTCCTTCACTTCCTCTGGTCCATGTTGAGTGTGGTACATACCATGTCACCAAACAACACAGTGACTACCTGGAGCCCTATATATAGGCCCACTGACTGATTACAAGATTGTAGACACCTGTGATGCTAATTAGTGGACACACCTTGAATTAACATGTCCCTTTGGTCACATTATTTTCAGTATTTTCTAGGGGTACCATCATTTTTGTCCAGGCCTGTTCCATGAGTTTATTTTTTTAAATAATTCCGTTGAAGCATGGTTGAAAAGCAATGTCTGACTTTCATTGGTTAACATTCATAGAATTTTTTTAAATGATTACTTTTGTCAGATTAAAGTTATTTATGTGACCATTGTGAGTTTTTCTTTCATTGACCGAAGGGTGCCAATAATTTTGTCCACGTGTGTATGTGTGTTCAAAACTTCAACTAAACTATTCTCATGGTCAAGGAGGTCTTGACATAAAATGTGTGTAAAATCATACAATTAGCTAACTTAATTCCAAAAATTCCATATGTTGGTCCATTCCACTATGTAACACTAAATATTCCTATATATATATTGTAAATATATAAATTGTGTGTATATGTGATTTATTTTCTACATCCTACAACAAATCTGAATATTTAAAAACTATGAAATAACATATGGAATTGAGTAATTATGGAACAGTAGTCAGCTGTTCTTTTAATACACGGAGGTCAGCCTTTCTGGAATAGTTCTTGCAAGAACGGTATTGTCAAGTACATTTGCAAAACCCATCAAGCACCAGGTTGAAACTGGCCATCATGAAGATCACCCAGGAAGGCAAGACCAAAACATGCCCCTGCTGCAGAGGAGAAATTAAATAAGAATTACCAGCCTTAACAATATAGCCGTTATGAAGGTTTTAGATCATGAGTAGCAGATAGATCTCAACATTAACTGTTCAAAGGAGTTTATTGCATATTTTGGACGCCTTCAGCATTGCTTTACAATGTAGAAAGAAATCAAGTTAGAAAATTATCCCAAGCATTAGAGTGATAGTGTATACAGTACAGTAGTAGACATTTTAAAAGAGCCGCCTGGCCCATGGCAGGACCATCCCCAATCTGTTATGGACCCCTACCAGATCCATGATTTCCCGCGATTACGCAGTGAACAAAGCCCCATTAACGCCCTCTTGTGCTGTTCTAATAAGCTGGTTGCAATCCTGTATAGTCCAGTGACCACTTCAATTAATTGTAGTTCTTGCATTATCAACATACAAGTCTGGAAAAAATTAGAGACCACTGCAATTTACTCCAGAAAACTTCTGGAATGTCACCAAGAGGATAGGTAGTCACAAACCATCAACCAAAGCGAGACAGTTTGCTTTGCAAGTGGTATAAAGTTACACAATAACAATGTGGAAAAACTGGTGGAGTGTAATTACAAATTAATTAATTACTAATTGTAATCAGGGTTATTCCACCAAATATTGATTTCTTAATGTTATTTAGCCAAAACATTTCCACAAATTGTTTACAAGGGAGAGGGAGAGGGGGGACTTGTAGGATGACTTCCTCATGACTGCTGTCTGGCTCAAGGATTACATGAATTGTCTGAATAACGGATTACATTTTTGAAAAAGTAACTAAGTAACCATACTTGAACGGCGGACCTACGCGTTAGATTACTCATTACATCAAAAAAGTAATCCGAGTGCTTTAACCGAATAATCAGTGTTACACCCAACACTGCTTATAAGCATGAGTAATTAAGAGTGTTACAACATAACAGTGTGTTATGATTTATAGCGGCGCACTTTAACACTATGCAAAGTCACACCTGTGGACAAAGAGACACACATTCACACTTCTGGCTGTCTTTTGTCTTGTATTCTTCATGGTCATTGCTGAGGGTTTACTAACATAAAATAAGAATTTTAGGCAATAAACCACAGTTTCCCATATGGTAAAATGGTTAAGGCAACTGTGTTAAAGGCAGGTACTCGTCAACTATATTATTTATTATATCACATTATACACGTCTTTATATTGTATGCTATTTAGTGTTGTAAAAAATATCTCTCTCTCTCTCTCTCTCTCTCTCTCTCTCTCTCTCACACACACACACACACACACACGCACAGAGAAGGAAAGAGCAAAAGGCTGCAGCATTCTTTACTATTTTTTAGTGTTCTAGTTTCCCAGATTTGTTTATAGACCATCACTTTTCTAATAAAAGCAGAAAGTCAGAGTGTTAAATGAATGCACTTTCCCCAAAACATTTCTAATTTTTATGGTAAAAGATTTACAAACAAGTGTGATAAATTTTTAAAGGAACATGCACAAAATTTTGTATCACTTTTAAAACAGTCTGTTATGTATACAGACATCGACTAGGTATAAACAATAAAACAAACAATAGTTTGTCTTCCTTTTTTAATTATTTTTTCTTTTAGTTTCACCTTTCCTGGGTTATTTCAAGGGAATTATGCCATATTATTTGGAAGTTGGTATGCATCCATCAGGTTTATTGGTGATATCTGATTAAACAAGAAGCATTCCATGAGAATGGATATCAGTAACATTCAATTTAGTTTTATTCATATAGAGTTTATAACAATGGTTAACGTCGCAAAACAGCTTTACAGAATATAAAGAAAATTAAGGAAATGAGTATGAAATGTGTGAGAAAATTTCTTAATCAAAATCTGAATAAAAATGATCAGTGTCCCTGATAAACAATCCGAGGGCGATGGGGGGAAGGAAAAACTCACTGAGATTCATCAATAAAGCTTGTGTGATAAATATGTGAATAAACCTCTGTGATTCAAGCTTCCAAACTTAAACATGTTTACATCAGAGAATTTTTTAACTTAGCAGATACAGGATGTCGTTTTCTTTAACATAATTTTTTCCAGCTTGCTGTTTATTAAAGATTCAGACAGAAAAAAATAATTTAAGAATGCACCCCTAGCATCCTAAAGCACAAACACACATACACACAGACTCACACACATATCGGGCAAGCAAAAAAAAAAAAAAAAAGCAGCGTTTAACAAAGC
Source organism: Clarias fuscus (assembly GCA_030347435.1). NCBI lineage: Eukaryota > Metazoa > Chordata > Actinopteri > Siluriformes > Clariidae > Clarias > Clarias fuscus. Next base: position 13,791,132 of record CM059226.1, read on the forward strand.
AGAGACGCACATTACCAACAGACAAACAGTCACACCTCTGACCGTCTTTTGTCTTGTAAATTATGTTCTTTGTGTAGGTTGGAGGGTTACACACATCACTTTAAACAATGAAAAATAAAGGCAAGTTCAAAAGCAAAGCTCTTTATTTCTCTAATGTATCTTTAACAAAGACGAAAAACGACCCATCCAGTCTGTGGAGAAGAGGTTAGAGTAACTGGTTTGTATCTAGGTTTACCAGGTTCGTGTCTCGGGACAACCGCTAATGCAATTTATATTTATTAGTCTCCATATTTTTTAGGATTGCTTTTTCTTATGCCATGTTTTCATAGCACCTATCCAGTCATTTCTTTCACTGAAGTTCTTAAACCCTGTAAGAATGTTACAAAATTATCTTATATAACAGGGTTTTATTCTTGTTCTTTTAACTTAGCTAAATAAAACTCCCCTCTCTGTGACATACCTGTACCAATCCAAAAAATTGCATGCATACTTTCTTTAATTGGCTTACACAGTTTGTACATGCCTTCTAAAAAATGGAGGATAAAAAAAATCATATTTATAATCATATAAGTTATAAGCTTAATGGTGAGGGCAGCATTTTAGATATAATATTGTTAGTCATGATCCTTGCTACTTGTATTCTTTCAGAATTAAAAATTTGTCAAAAGGACTGGCAACACTGATTCCAAACTCTGTTTATTTCAAAACTGTCAGAAACACTTTAATTTATGTGTTAATGAGTTCTTGAGAACAAAGCGCCATCTAAAGGTGGAACCCTGCAAATAAATAAATGGGGACTTAATGGGCGTGCTTACTGTTAAACCTAGACATGTCTTCCTGGGAAGAGGAGAATGAGGGGCTCAAAGTAAGTCTACGGGAACCAGCTATAAGGTAATAAGGTATAATAAGCTTATAAGCTTATAATATATAACATACATAGCCTTTGTAAGACTCCACTTTTATTTAAGTGCACTCACAATGACAAAAAAACCTTATGATTTTGTAAAATAATGAAAGTAAACATGGTGAACTAACTTGAGCTTGTCAGAAAATTAACCGAAACTCTATAAGTGTATACTTGCCTCACAGACATGAAAAATATATACTTATAGAAAGCAAAATGTCTGCTTTTCTATAAACTAATGGAAAATGATTTTTTGACGTCTAATTTTAGACGATGTAATTCGTAATTAAAAAAGTGAATTATAGGCGCATCACTAAAAGCCGAAACCAAAGAAATCACCAATTTATCAATCAATTATTAAAATGGTCAGAGTCAGTGTTCTTGTTTTTCCCGACGCATTAATAATCATTAGTCTACTTCTGTTGGAGCGCTCTGGAAAACTTTATGCGTGCGGCTGAGCGATGATTAAACTATGTAGGAAGTTATAGAGGAGGATCACGGCTCAACATCTAGAAGCCCAAAGCTTTTTTAAATTAAATTAACAAATATTGTAAGTAAATAACAATAGCCCACGTTTAGAAAAGCATTTTTATTTAGATTATAAATACTAATCCTACATTTATTTTAGGTGTGCCAGCTGCCGCTTTTCTTATGGCTCTTTCTCAGAGTAAATCTGTCACAGCTGGTCCGTGTGATGCAGGCTTGGAGGACCCAAAAGCAGACACAATGGATTCAATATAACTGATTTTAATGCAAAATGTGAAGGTTAAACAGAGAAAGAAGTATAATCAAAAAACAGTACTTGGGGTGCTGCCTGAAGTGAGCAGTGGCGTGGCTTGACAGTGGCTGTCGACAGGGGTCTGAGGTCTGTCTAGTCAGGAGGGATGGTAGACAGGTCAAGGAAGTCCTTAAGGAGAGATGTAGCAAGTGGGTAATGGGCTGACTTAAGACAGGATGCCAGACATGAGGGTCTCCATTAGTGAACTGTGTTCTTGATCCAGTTAATGTGGGGATTGCGACAGGTGAGGCAGAAGCATCATAGAACCAGAGGTGAGTGGGCATGGTGCATGACTAGGAAGGGGAGGTGTTCGGTATGGTTACCGAAGACCTGTAGAGTTACCAGGATCGAGCAATGGATAATAGCGCGCAGGGGGGTGCCATCAAGGGCCAGAACGGCCAGTGGATTGTCAAGGAGAGTTATTGGGAGGTTGAGACTTAATTTAATAAACATTGCTGCAGGTGATAAGCCAACTATACAAGATCAGCACCTACAATATTTTACTTCACTTAAATAGACTTAATTAATTTCACTAATCTCTTATGCAAAATCATCAACTTGTGTACTATATATATATATATATATAAATAGTTAACTCATCACTCAGCATTTGTCACATTCCTACATTCCTAAATCATTTAAATTAGAAGAAACCTGACTCATGTCAGCTGTCCAACTACAGGCCAATATCAACACACCCCTTTATCTCCAAGATCCTTGAAAAGGTTGTAGAGAAGCAACTATGTTCAAATCTATGTAGGAATAACATCCATAAAATGTATCAGTCAGGATTTAGGATTCATAATAGCATAAAGATAGCACTGGTAAAAGTGGTAAATGACCTACTGGCCTCTGATCAGAGTTGTGTCTCTTTATTTGTGTTTCTTGACTTTAGTGCAGCTTTTGACACAAATGATCATAGTATTCTCCTTGATATGTTAGAAAATGTTGTAGGAATTAAGGGCATGCGGTCTCCTGGCTTAGGTCTTATTTAGCTGATCATTATCAGTTTGTAGATTTAAATGGTGACTATTCTACATGTACTAAAGTGAAGTTTGGTGTTCCAACGGGTCGGTTTTAGGCCCATTTCTATTTTCTCTCTACATGCTTCCTCAGGGCAACTTAATTCATAAGCATGGTATTAGTTTTCACTTTTATGCGGATGACACACAGTTATATGTTTCAGCAAAGCCAGATGAGAACAACCAGCTTAATAAAATTCAGGAATTTGTAAAGGACATTAACACATTGGATGTTAAGTAACTTCATCCTGCTTAATCCTAACAAGACTAAAGTACTCCTACCAGGACCACACGCAGCTAGAATTAAGTTTGCTGATCACACAGTAACTCTAGATGGCCTTTCTGTTTCATCCTGTGCAGAAGTTAAAGACCTTGGTAGTATTATAGATTCCAGTCTTTCATTTAAAACTCATGTAGATAATATTACTAGAATAGTATTCTTTCATTTTAGAAATATTGCCAAGATAGAAAATATATTCTTACTACATGACAAACATTAGTTCATTCTTTTGTAACCTCTATGTTTGGAGGTTTAACAAGGTGCACAAACAAGCTTCAGTTAAATAAACTTTTCCTAAATAAAGCACTAAATGGTCTTGTGCCACAGTCCCTGAATTAACTAATTATGTTTTATGATCTGGGATGCCTACTTCAATCAAAGAATGCAGGTTACTTGTCAGTACCTCACATTATGAAAACTACAGTAGGGGGCAGAGCTTTTTCCTACAAAGCCGTAAAGTTATGGAATATGTTTGGGACTCAGACAGCGGACAGGGACAGTGTCTGTGTTTAAGTTTAGGCTGAAAACCTATTCATTTAGCCAAGCCATTTGTGAATAGATTAAATTAAATAAAGGTGCCATACTCATAGACGTACAGTATTATGGTGACCTGTATGTTTGGATGCTGTCTTCCCCACTCTCATTGATCATTCAGGTTTGTTGATGGTGGAGTTTCTGGTTGCTTTACTTCCCAGAGAGCCCTTATGTCTGTTTACTTCTGGCGCCCCTTTTCTAGTTATGCCATCATAGATAGTAATTAAACTAGAGTCCCTGCTTGCACTCTGCACAAAAGATACATTCATCTTATACATGTAACCTTTACTATACCTAAGCCAGTGGAACCTCGGATTGCGAGTAACCCGGTTTGTGAGTGATCCCCAAGACGAGCAAAAATTTTAAATAAAAAATGTGCGTTCCTTGATTTACGAGTACCAAGTATCATTGAGTATCATGTAGCACGCATGCGCTTCTTGTTTCGACGCCGAGCATCACATGATCACAACTGAGCCAATGTTTTTTCTATCTCTCGCGTTGCGGAATTGTGGGTAATCGTCTCACATGCTTGGTCTAAGTGCGTGTGCGTCACTCATATAGTCAACATCCATGTGCGCATGTACTGCGTACTATATCATTGTGACCGTGTGTGCGCCCGTAAAAAATATTAAATTTATATATATTTTAATATATGTGTGGTAAAGTCCTTTCATGCAGGCATGTTTATTATAACACGCGTGTGGGTGTGTGTGCGTGTAAAGCAAAAGCAAGTGTCATTAGGGAGGTTAAAGATCCAATTTCTCTCTCTCTCTCTCTCTCTCTCTCTCTGTCAGACTGCACTTAGACCGCTAGTGTATGTCATTAGACAGTGTGTCCCTCCTCTCGCCTTCACACACACGTACACACACACTCTTATGGAACCACTGCTCTGTCACAATTCTTTTCAAAGGTAAAGTGCAGGTTAATTTGTTTTATTTTTACTTCACAGCAGTGATTCCGTTAGTGCGTGTGCGCACTCGAGTGTAACAGAGATGTTGGTTGTTAATTTTCCTGATAAAGCAGTGTCTCCGTTGTGTGTGTGTGTGTGAAAGTCGTCCCACACAGTAGCCCCCTTAAATAAGAGAAGAAGGAGGGCTACTCTGTAAGAAGACGAGAGGAGGGAGGGGGGAGAGAGTCGTTCCTCCTCTCGTCTTACTTTAGCTTCACGCACATGCAGAAACACACAGGACGTGCGCACACAAACACATCCACAGAGCATGCGCGCACAAACACAAATATACAAAGCATGTGCACACATGGAAGCACTTGTCTGTTGGGATTTATTTGTATTTTTTTCAAAGGTAAAGTTAAGGTTGCAGGTTAATTTGTTTTATTTTTATTTATTTTGTATTAATTATTTTTATATATAATTTTTTTGGGGTTGTGGAATGAATAATCTGAGTTTTCATTATTTCTTATGGGGTAAATTCGCAATCCAAGGTTCCACTGTAATTTTCTCTCTCTGTCGAGGTGCACATGGTGCTCCTGAGATGCCAGTAATCTAGACCGTCTCTGCCCTCCTAATCTGTCTGCCCTCTGATCTGGTCATTCGAGTTCCCCGCTTCTGATTGGAGAACTTGTTGCGTGATCTCCCCATGTGGTCTGCTTGGGAAACCACTTGAACATTTAGATGGTCTTGGATTTGGCTGATGCAGACAGCTGTTCTAATGACTCTTGTCTATAGTCACCCAACAGTTCAAGACCGAAATTCCTACAAACAATTTAGTACCAGAGCCTCCAGTAACAAAAGTGGTCTCCATATTAACTTCAAGTCTCTTCCTTTTCAGTTCTGTCAATCGATTTAACAAACAGCTTATTAAAATCTCTTAAATGGGACGGCACTGCATGTGCTGGATGGGTAGTATGGGGTGTGGCAACCCACAGACGGTGGGGATTGAACCCAGATCCACAAATCAACAACCTGGAGCCTTTGCCATCCAAGCCACCACACCCACGTCTTAAAAACTTCTAGATGCAAGTGTGTATTATAAAGAAACTAGCTGTTCGGCATACCTGAGTCATCCTTAGTCATCTTATTATGTGCAGTAAACGTGCCTATAGCACACACAGCCGGGTAACCGTGCTGTGATTACGGGTAGCAAGTAGGGTCAAAGTTGATTAGGTCATATGATTAATTTGCATAAAAAAAGGAATGTGTTTAATCTTTTAGATTAATCGCATGCGTTAACACGTTCATATTGACAGTCCTAATATATATACAGGACTTATATACTATACAGATGTGTGCAGACCAGTTTTCTAGTTTCGCCGTCGCACCTCACGGCGACGGTATGCAGTTGCTGGCTTTGACCACTCAGTGGCGCTTTCTAACTATAGACGCGTCAGACCTTATTTCATTCTCTCAAGGATTAATGAGCCGCAGCTCCTTTAGAGCTCCACGTAGTAGCGGATAAAATCAAGTGTAACATTGTACTTAAACGAATTCATAATAACAATACTAAAATTACAGTACAAATGTAGAATAAAATTTTATTAGTATCGAATTTAAGCAAAGTAAATGTTAACACAGTGAGCCTTTAAATTTTATCATGTGTAATTAAATAAGCCTACACGTGTACACTGTAAACCCTAATGCTCAAAGTAATTAAACACATTGAGTACTGTTTACCTAAATAATTGTTTGGGTACGTAAGTAACAATAACATAAGTAAAACTTCCACCCGTGTAATCTCTACAGAGTTCTCGTGGTGTAGTGGTTAAGTATCTCGGTTCGATTCCCAATATATTTGCAATATATGTTTTTTTATTTGTTCAACAACCTCAAAAATTTATGTTTCCAATTTTAAATAAACAGAACTATCATTAAATTAAAAAAAATATGTAACTGATTACCTCAATTATTTGGCGTTTTGCCAACTTAATCGGGTTTACAGTGTAGGGTTTTGGATCATCTTAAATGTTGTGTTCTTTAAATTTGTAGTAGATAATACCGAAATAAATTAAACTAAATGACTATAAAATTAAAACATTGTCAGGACTTGCTACTGTGTAAGCAGATGTCGTTGTCATTCAGCCCCGCTTGTGTTTTTGCGGTAGTATGGGAATGAAATGCAGTACGATGTTATGATCATAATTTTCTTTAATAAATAATGACCCCCGTTGCGCTGTACCACTGCTGACAAAACCTTATAAAATATAATCACAGTACTAAAATTATAGTAATACATATAGCCGTTTCTTATTTGCATCAAATTTAAGCAAAGTAAATGTATACTTTTCACGGCGTGCGCCTGTGATGGGCGTGCGCCCAAATCAATATCGCCCCTCACTCATTCCGAAGCTCACTAGGTAGGCGGCCTAGGTGCACACTGCAGGTATGCAAATAAGCGGGGCCGCCTAACTAGGCACAACTGGTGAGCTATTGGCGCTAATGAACCCGAGCTTTTCTCCACGCTATGAAACACAGCGTGGAGTGTTTCTCGGGGTCTGTTGGGGGAAACTGGACTTTAAAAAGCATCTCGCTGTGGAGTTTACTAAGGAGAGTGGCACGCGAGCGGGGTGATGTGACGCGCCCCAGAGACTTTAAAAAGGGGAATGTCGCCTTTGATCTCTTCGAGAGGACAGCGTGTGAACAAGCCTTATAAGACTCCACTTTTATTTAAGTGCACTCACAATTACTTTTTCGTTGAAACCCTTATGATTTTTAAATGATGAAAGTAAACAGGGTGCACCAACTTGAGCGCGTCAGAAAATGAACCGAATCTCCGTGTATACTTGCCTCACAGACGTGAAAAATATATACTTATAAAAAGCTAAATGTCTGCTTTAATGTAAATTATAAATTTGTAAATTTTATGTATGTAGTGGTCTGCTTTCTGTCTGTTTTGGTGTGTGTGTGTGTGTGTGTGTGGGCGTGGGGGGTGTAAATAGGTCTTACATATTCATGAAAAGTGGATTAGAGGCTCTGCTGACAAAAGTTAGGCACATCCGTCAGTGTGGAAGAGACGGAAAGTTTCCTCACCATAACATGCCTTGTACTGTTTTTAATCACTCTATACACAACAAATGAAAATACAAATGGTCTATTTTGTTTATTTTCATTTTGTATTCAATTTTTATATTTTATTTAAAAATAAATACCCAAGAAAATTGTGTATAGAGTGATTACAACTCTGAGAGGAAAATCTCAATGTCTTCCATTCCAGGGATTAAAACGGTAACAATTTCAATTTTAGAATCTGGAATCCAGAAGATTAAAAAGAGGCTGGAAACACTGCAGGTCTTCAGAAGAGCCTCAGATCCAAGAGGGTTGTCACATCTGTGCCACCTCAGTCCGGGAGAGAGAGATCAGGTTCACCGGATTACTGAGCCGGCGCTTTGTCCCCCCCTAGTGTGTCTACGTGTGTATTTGTTGTCATTGTTTAAATCAAATTAAGTTCACCTGTGTCCTCCCTGTGTGTCTCTATTTAGGTCGGCCGAACCCGTACACACCTGTCCGTTCAACGTCGTGCACACCTTGTTTTCCATGTCACTGAGTCTTACAAACTTGTTCGTTTCTTCTCTCCCCCCAGGACTGAGGTATATCGGCAGGGCGAGGTTGGCAAGCGACCTAGTTCAAGGTCGCGGCTGAGGGAAGCTCAGCCATACTCCGTTCACGTTAATCTTGCCAGTGGAACTGTGGTATATCGTAAGAACGACGTCGTCACTACCAGCCTGCCTGCGTCATACCCAGCCTGGGGAGTGTTATTTTAGTTTGTTTTCTTTTGTGTTCCGTGTTTTTTCCTTATTTTGAACTCCAATAAAGAGAACGTGTTTGTGCACCCTGCGTTTGCGTCCGCCTACTGGCCGTCTGACTACGCGGTCAAGTTCCGGATCCTAGCCGCGGAAAGCGGGTGGTGCGAAAAAAGCTTGTTAGCCAGGTTTCGAGAAGGACTGCAACCAGAGATCCACCTGGAACTCTCGTGCCGCGATACAGGCATGGATCTAAACGAGTGCATCAGCCTGGCTATCAAGTTGGACCAGCACCTCCGCGGCCAACGGCGCCACACCCCCTCGAGGGCACCGGGGGGGGGGGTCCGAACTACGGAACCGCGCCGGCCTCGGCCAAGCACCCCGACCTGAACCGCGCGAGGGGGCGAACACCGAGCCGATGGACATGAGCTCATCTCGCCTGTCAACCCAGGAGAGGCAGAGGAGAATGACTGAGGGGTTGTGTTTGTACTGTGGGGGGGGGCGGCACCGAGTCAGCACTTGTCCCTTACGCAAAGTAATGTCTCACACACCACCGCGCACCCATCATCCTTTTTGTTTACAAGCCTTATTGTCTTTTAATAACTCTGATGTGTCTGTTTTCCCCCTTATAGACTCGGGTTCGGCCGGATATTTCATCTCCCCATCTATCCTTTCCTCGCTGTGAGCTCCCGTGTCGAAGCTTCCGTTGCCGATCACAGTGAAAGCTCTGGATGGCAAACAATTAATTAATTCGCCCGTTGAATATATCTCCGCGACCCTTCGATTAGCTTTCCCCGGTCATACCGAGGAGCTAAAATTTTTTGTGCTGCCTCGGATGAACCAGTCCGTCGTGCTGGGCCTCCCATGGCTCAGCTTACATAGCCCGAATTTTGATTGGGCCAGGTCACGCATCACATCTTGGGCACCGCGATGCGCTAAAACATGCACGCCGGCTGCATTGTCGGTCCTAACCACATCAATAGAGAGTCCGCAAGCCCTAGTTTCGGTTCAGGTGCCATCCGAGTACGTGAAATTTAAGGACGTGTTTAGTGTTAGGGCAGCCGCGCGACTTCCCCCTCACCGACCGTGGGACTGCGCGATTGAGCTCCTGCCGGGGAAAGCACCGCCTTGCGCACGCGTTTATCCATTGTCCATGGTGGAGACTCCAGCAGGGACTCATCAGCAGGTCCACGTCACCCGCCTCGGCAGGTTTCTTTTTTATTGAAAAAAAAGGCGGAGGTTTACGTCCCTGTATTGATTACCGTGGGTTAAACGCGGTCACAGTAAAATATAAGCACCCGCTGCCACTGGTGCCAGCCGCTATCGACCAACTCCAAGGCGCGTCCATCTATACCAAACTCGACCTCCGCAGCGCATATAATCTCGTTCGTGTTCGTAAGGGCGATGAGTGGAAGACGGCGTTTAGCACGACGTCAGGTCATTACCAATACAAAGTGATGGCTTACGGACTGGTAAACGCACCTGCGGTGTTTCAGGGGTTCATGAATGACGTGTTCCGGGATATGTTGAACCGTTATGTTATAGTGTACCTGGATGATATCCTGGTATACTCGCGGTCATATTCCGAACATGTCTCTCATGTGTCCGCCGTCCTTTGTCGTCTGCGCGAACACGGGCTCTATGCTAAGGCGGAGAAATGCGAATTCCACAAGAGGGAGATTGCATTTCTCGGCTACCGCATAGGGCCATGGGGGGTCGAGATGGAGGTGGCCAAGGTGGAGGCGGTACAACAATGGCCGGAACCACGGTCAGTCAAGGCGCTACAGAGCTTTCTCGGGTTCGCCAATTTCTATCGGCGGTTTATTCGGGGCTTCAGTACGATGGCAGCGCCACTCACAAGCTTGTTAAAAGGGAAACCGAAACAACTACCCGCGCTTTCACCGGAAGCGCGCACGGCATTCCAGCGCCTAAAAACAGCATTTACCACCGCGCCTATATTAAAATTACCTAACCCAGAGAAGCCCTTTGTAGTCGAGGTCGATGCGTCCGAAGTGGGTATAGGAGCGGTGCTGTCACAACGCCAAGGCCATCCCGAGAAACTCTATCCCTGCGCCTTCTTTTCCCGTAAACTAACACCTGCCGAGCGCAACTATGATATCGGCAAACGCGAACTGCTAGCAGTAAAAGCGGCGTTAGAGGAGTGGCGGCATTGGTCGAAACTTGGAGTATATCCAACAAGCCAAAAGATTAAACCCTCGTCAAGCCCGGTGGGCGCTGTTCTTCACACGCTTTCAGTTTTGCATAACCTATCGACCGGGATCTAAAAATAAGAAAGCGGATGCGCTATCCCGCTGTTTTCCGTTGCCGGATCAGAATTCGGACCCCGAACCGATCTTACCCTCGTCACTCGTAGTGGCTCCGATCATATGGGACATCGACACGGAGATAGCTCAAGCGGCTCGGTCCAACCCCGTGCCGGAGGGCTGCCCCCCGGGTCGAACGTATGTTCCGGAGACACTTCGCGAACAAGTGATAATAGAGGCCCATTCTAGTCTAGCTTCGGGACACCCAGGCATCACACGCACACTTAGACTCCTGGAACCCAAGTTCTGGTGGCCTAAGATGCACGAAACCGTAAGAACAGCCGTTTTATCTTGTGCTGTCTGTGCAACAACAAAAAATCCCCGTTGTCTGCCCGTTGGGAAACTAATGCCCCTACCCACACCTAACAGACCGTGGTCACACATAGCAGTGGATTTTGTAACGGATCTGCCGGTGTCAAAAGGGTACACGACAGTCCTAGTAGTGGTGGATCGCTTCTCTAAGGGTTGTCGCTTCGTCCCGTTTAGCTCTCTCCCATCAGCCCTCCAGGTTGCGGAAACCCTATTCGAAACAGTGTTTCGCTGCTATGGTATCCCAGAGGACATTGTTTCAGATCGTGGTCCCCAATTTATCGCTAGAGTCTGGAAAGCTTTCTTCCAGAAATTGGGGACCACCGTTAGTCTAACGTCAGGCTATCACCCCGAATCTAACGGACAGGCTGAGCGGACTGTTCAAGAACTCGGGAAATACCTCCGGGCATATTGTAGCAGTCGACAACATGAATGGGCAGACTGGTTAATCTGGGCGGAATATGCCCAAAACTCATTGTGTCACTCCGCTACCGGCCTAACGCCGTTTCAGTGTGTGCTCGGGCATCAGCCCCCGCTCTGTCCGTGGGATGCCACTCCCACCGATGTGCCCATGGTGGATCAATGGTTTAAAGGAGCGGAAACAGTCTGGGAAAATGCACACACTAAAATCTCCCAAGCGGTTCGTCGCTTTAAAAAATTCGCCGATAGACGGCGAGGGGAAAGTCCTCCGCTCCAGGTAGGTGATCGAGTATGGCTCTCGACACGAGACCTTCACTTAAACCTTCCCTGTCGCAAACTCACCCCGCGGTACATCGGTCCTTTCCCCATTCTTGCACAAATCAACCCCGTCTCATTTAAATTACAACTCCCTCGTCATCTTCGTATTAACCCTGTCTTTCATGTTTCTCTTCTCAGGCCAGTGAACCGGGGCCCGCTAGACGGCGGCATCGCGAACCCATCTCTCCCCGGGGCTGTGGAAGTCGAGGGCGCCCCCGCGTTTAGAGTTAAGGAACTCCTGGACTCCCGGAGGAGAGGGGGGTCCCTTCAATATCTAGTGGATTGGGAGGGTTACGGTCCGGAGGAACGGAGCTGTGTGCCGGCGCGAGACATCCTAAATCGGGAACTCATTTCCGATTTTCACCAAGCTCGGCCGGATCGCCCGGCGCCGCGACCTCCGGGCCGCCCCGCCCGCCGGCTATCCCATCAGTCCGGTGGGCCCCTACTCCCGCCGGTGACGCGGAGAGAGCGCCCCCACCTCCCTCGGGAAGCCGGTCCTGGGGGGGGGGGGGGGTACTGTCACATCTGTGCCACCTCAGTCCGGGAGAGAGAGAGATCGGGTTCACCGGATTACTGAGCCGGCGCTTTGTCCCCCCCTAGTGTGTCTACGTGTATATTTGTTGTCATTGTTTAAATCAAATTAAGTTCACCTGTGTCCTCCCTGTGTGTCTCTATTTAGGTCGGCCGAACCCGTACACACCTGTCTGTTCACCGTCGTGCACACCTTGTTTTCCATGTCACTGAGTCTTACAAACTTGTTCGTTTCTTCTCTCCCCCCAGGACTGAGGTATATCGGCAGGGCGAGGCTGGCAAGCGACCTAGTTCAAGGTCGCGGCTGAGGGAAGCTCAGCCATACTCCGTTCACGTTAATCTTGCCAGTGGAACTGTGGTATATCGTAAGAACGACGTCGTCACTACCAGCCTGCCTGCGTCATACCCAGCCTGGGGAGTGTTATTTTAGTTTGTTTTCTTTTGTGTTCCGTGTTTTTTCCTTATTTTGAACTCCAATAAAGAGAACGTGTTTGTGCACCCTGCGTTTGCGTCCGCCTACTGTACTTGAGCCATGACAAGGGTCTTAAAGTGGGGAGGGGTGCATTTTAGTTTCTCTGAAATGTACCGCTGATTCACACCTGGGGAGGGGTAAATTATTTGCATTTGAATGTTTCTGACATTGTAAAGCAGACACATAACCCTAAAACATGATTATCTTCATCACTACACAGTAAACCCTAATGCTCAATGTAATTAAACACACTAAGTACTGTAAACTTAAATGAGATGCTTTTTAAAGTCCAGTTTCCCCCAACAGACCCCGAGAAACACTCCCAGCGGTGTTTGAGAGCGCGGAGAGCTCACCAGTTGTGCCTAGTTAGGCGGCCCCGCTTATTCGCATACCTGCAGTGTGCACCTAGGCCGCCTACCTAGTGAGCTTCGGAATGAGGCCAACAAGTACTCAACACCTCTTGGAAGTCCTTAAAGATTGTTGGAAAGGAGCAGAGCAAAGGATGATTACTATGAAAATTTGAAAATATAAAACATGTTCTGGGCTATTAAACAAGTTTGTGTTGACTACATAATTATATACATGTATGTATGTGTGTGTGTGTGTGTGTGTGTGTGTGTGTGTGGGTGGGTGGGTGTGTGGGTGTTTATTCAGTCTGGAGAACACAGTGATCTCTGTAGTTAGAGATAAAGACGACTAGGCCCTTATCAGCATGAAACATCTACACTACTTCCTACTGAAGTAAGATGGCAAAAGAAACTGTTATACTGTTATTTAGAACATTTGAAATAATTAAACTAAGTTTTCAAATGTTTACAGTGATACTGCAATATGTACGTTTGAAAAATTGGACTCAATTACCCAAGTTAAAGAAGCAAGTAAATGCATGAGGTCAATCAGGAAATTAGGAAGCTTGTAATCATCAGAAAAAACATAAAGAAAGCCAAGCACTGACTGAAGATCAAATGTGAATAATTGTGAATAAAATTGTAGCTCGTTAACAAGCAGACTATGCTTCTTCTATTGCATTCAAGCACATTTGTCTTTGTACTATGCGTGTTCCAATAGCCTGGAACATGTTGCCAGATATAGCACTTAATCAATCCAAGCACAGTCACTTATTCCTAGCCCTAAGAGACACAGAGCATGTGGCAACTCCACAATAACCTGTATTATAATGTGGTTTCTGTATAGAGCTAATATGCCGGAAGTGGGGGGGGGGATCTATGTAGCGCACAACCAAATAAAGGGCTCAATGTTAAAGAAGCCGCAAAACCTTATTAATTGTGCCTGGGAGGGTTTTATTTGCTGGTGAACATTTGATACATTGGTTCCCACTCAAGCTCTCGCGAGAGTGTGCTGCCGAGCAGCATGGGAAGACGGTGGTGTACGCGGTCACCTGACCTGGATATAAAGCGTGCACGGGAAGTAGCTCGTAGAGGGAGTATGGAGATACAGCGCGGTGTTTACGTTGCAATTGCCAAGTTTACAAAGAAACTGATGAAGGCTGTTCCTTGCGGGTTTTCCTTTCATTCGGATTACCCCCGACTGGACTGCTTGTGGGGTGGGGTGGGGGGGGGGCAAGGATCCATTGTTGTTCATATTACACATACGACTGGTCAGCATTTTTTCCCCCTAGTGCTGCATAAGATAGTGAATCCTTCGGTCTCTTTTCAGATACATCAAAATCATTGACAGTATCACAGGACAGAGTTTTTTCATCATCGTGCTCCCAGATGGACTCCCAGATTAAACCGTTTAGGCCTATACAAGTATACAGGACTTGGGACTATATTTCCATTCACATACACACCAAAATATATCGTTTTTATAAAAATATCTAAATATAAATACACTACTCACAATAAGTTAGGGATATTGTGAGAGACTCAGTGGATGTAATACATACAGTGTTTGTTTCACTTCAGACATTTTTGGGATAGGGAGGCAATTGTATTGGGGTGATGACACACCTCATTTTGTGTTTTCCATATAATGGTCTCATTGTGTACAGGTGTGCCTTATATTGGGGCCAATACCAAAAGACAACCCTTTTCAATGTGGCACCAATTTCAACATTCTGTGGGTATAAAAAGCTGGTATTGTCAGTAAGTCATTCCAAGTTCATCATTCAAACAGCCATGAACACACGACATCACTTAACGGACGAGCTTCGCCACCTGTGTCTAGTTTTGCTCATCGTTGCTGGAGATTGTGACTGTTAGATGTAGACCTTTTTATTTACAATGGGAATTCACCACCCTTTTCACCGTCGGAGTGTACATTCCACCTAGTACAGATCTTGCATACAGTTCACAGAGCGCCTCCTTAGCGTTAAGGAGGCGCTCTGTGAACTGTATGCAAGATCTGTACTGTTTCGAGAACACTGACTGGAACATGTTTAGGGAGGCTGCAACTTACGGCGACTTCACCGACTTGGAGGAATACACGTCACCAGCTACTTCAACAAGTGCACGAATGACATCACTGTCTCCAAGAGCATAATCTCACGACCCAACCAGAAACCGTGGATTACTGCGGAGGTGCGTGCACTTCTGAGGACTCGAGACACTGCCTTTAGTAGGACAAGGTGGCTCTAAGAACAGCAAGGGCCAAACTGTCCCAGGTCATCATAGAGGCGAAGCAATCACGCGCCCAGAGAATCCACAATCACTTCAGGGACAGCGGTGACACTAGACATATGTGGCACGGCATACAAGCCATCACCAACTACAGGACATCATCACCTACCTCTGACAGTGACGGCTCCCTTGCAGATGAGCTGAACAACTTCTAAGCACGATTCGACATGCAGAATGACATGACAGCGAGGAAGACCACCCCTCCTCCAAATGACCAGGTGCTCTGTCTCACCAGGGCTGATGTGAGGGAAACTCTACGCAGAGTCAACCCACGTAATGTGCAGAACAGCTGGCAGATGTTCTCACCGATGTTCTCATCTCTCTGAGCAGCGCCGTCATTCCCACATGCTTCAGGTCTACCACCATCGTCCCCATGCCAAAGAAGTCTTCTGTTCTTCTGTGTCCTGTCTCAATGACTACTGCCCTGTTGCACTCACTCCCATCATCATGAAGTGCTTAGAGCAGCTCATCATGAGACACATCAAAACCCTGCTGCCCCCCTCACTGGACACACTGCAGTTTGCGTATCGTTCAAATCGTTCGATGAACGACTCCATCTCCACCACACTCCACCTGGCACTGACACACCTTGACAAGGAGGACACTTATGTCAGAATGCTGTACACAGATTTCAGTTCAGCATTCAATACAATCATCTCCCCCCAGCACCTGATCGGGAAGCTGAGCCTGTTGGGCCTGAACACCTCCCTGTGGATCCTGGACTTTCTGACTGAGGGCGTTTTCACACTGGGGTCCCGGATCCATTTCCGAGCACACTTGGCCTAGGTACCAATTGATTTTTGTCTATGAGAATGCAATCGTTCCAAATCGTTCCTCGCTCGGGAACGAATCCTTGGACCGATTGCAGAGGTGATCTCGGGAACGATTCATGCATTCCCGAGCACGAAAGGTGGGACATAAGTACGCGCTCGTGCTCAAAACAGGAAGTGACGTAATTACAGTTCGGAAGGAACATCAAGAGATCGAATAGGATGCTGATGCAGATGATACCAATTGTTGTCTTAATTTCATTAACACACACCCTCTTGCTATGGAAGTACAAATAAATATAAAAAATATGCTACATTTTAATGTTTATATTATTCCTCCTATTTCACAGCTACTTTTGTTACAAAATTTACTTTGATTATACTGTATTTTAATTTAACAATGTTTAATAAAACATTTTGCACTCTATCCAGTATTTTGTCTCTATTCCAAATCCCTCACACTCTTGGATCTTGGATTTTACAGTATGCATTTATAAAAATACAATATAAATACACGGCACACAAAACATGTTAAACGCTAAACATTGATGCATGGTGAGGTTTTAAATTAAATAGTTTCAGCACCTCAGCTAAGTTTGAAAACCTACACATAGCAAGGTAAGGAGAAAAAAAAAAGAGTAGGAATGTTGTCTTCTTAATAGGAGTATTTAGTAGCCATCCCTGGTCTCTCCTGGTCACAAGGACATGCTGCCATCACACAACACCCCTCTCTTGAACCCAGATGATCCTGAGGAGAACAGAAAAATGCATGATTAGATATTTATTATTCATCATACACACGTGGACAAAATTGTTGGTACCCTTCGGTCAATGAAAGAAAAACTCACAATGGTCACATAAATAACTTTAATCTGACAAAAGTAATAATAAAAAAAATTCTATGAATGTTAACCAATGAAAGTCAGACATTGCTTTTCAACCATGCTTCAACGGAATTATTTAAAAAAATAAACTCATGGAACAGGCCTGGACAAAAATGATGGTACCCCTAGAAAATACTGAAAATAATGTGACCAAAGGGACATGTTAATTCAAGGTGTGTCCACTAATTAGCATCACAGGTGTCTACAATCTTGTAATCAGTCAGTGGGCCTATATATAGGGCTCCAGGTAGTCACTGTGTTGTTTGGTGACATGGTATGTACCACACTCAACATGGACCAGAGGAAGTGAAGGAAAGAGTTGTCTCAGGAGATTCGAAAGAAAATTATAGACAAGCATGTTAAAGGTAAAGGGTATAAGACTATTTCCAAGCAGCTAGATGTTCCTGTGACTACAGTTGGGACTGTAGCCAACCTCACTGGACGTGGCCGCAGGAGGAAAATTGATGACAAATCAAAGAGACGGATAATCCGAATGGTAACAAAAGAGCCCAGAAAGACTTCTAAAAAGATACAAGGTGAACTTCATGCTCAAGGAACATCAGTCTCAGATCGCACCATCCGTCGTTGTTTGAGCCAAAGTGGACTACATGGGAGACGACCAAGGAGGACACCATTGTTGAAAACAAATCATAAAGCCAGACTGGAATATGCCAAACAACATGTTGACAAGCCACAAAGCTTCTGGGAGAATGTCCTATGGACAGATGAGACAAAAATGGAATGGAATCAGCTCTATGTTCACAGACGGAAAAATGAAGCATATCAAGAAAAGAACACTGTCGCTACTGTGAAACATGGAGGAGGCTCTGCTATGTTCTGGGGCTGCTTTGCTGCATCTGGCACAGAGTGTCTTGAATCTGTGCAGGGTACAATGAAATCTCAAGACTATCAAGGGATTCTAGAGAGAAATGTGCTGGCCAGTGTCAGAAAGCTGGGTCTCAGTCGCAGGTCATGGGTCTTGCAACAGGACAATGATTAAAAACACCCAAGAATGGCTAAGAGGAAAACATTGGACTATTCTAAAGTGGCCTTCTATGAGCCCTGACCTCAATCCTATTGAGCATCTTTGGAAGGAGCTGAAACATGCTGTCTGGAAAAGGCCCCCTTCAAACCGGAAACAACTGGAGCAGCTTGCTCATAAGGAGTGGGCCAAAATACCCCCAGAGAGGCGCAGAAGTCTCACTGACAGTTACAGGAATCGTTTGATTGCAGTGATTGCCTCAAAAGGTTGTGCAACAAACTGTTAAGTTAGGGGTACCATCATTTTTGTCCAGGCCTGTTCCATGAGTTCATTTTTTTTTATAATTCCGTTGAAGCATGGTTGAAAAGCAATGTCTGACTTTCATTGGTTAACATTCATAGAATTCTTATTTATTTTTACTTTTGTCAGATTAAAGTTATTTCTGTGACCATTGTGAGTTTTTCTTTCATTGACCGAAGGGTACCAACAATTTTGTCGACGTGTGTATGTATCTATGCTATTTGTTGAACTTTATTTTAGCAGGCATTATATTTATTTGTAGCATTTCTTGCATTTATTTATTGTATACATCTGTGAATAATTCACAGTGTACATAAACACTTTCTTTTTATGATAAAAAAAGTTAATTTTTAAAATAAATAACACTCATGTGCTATGACTAAAGAAAGTAATGTTTAATGAGCACTTTATTTCAGTTTGACTGTAAATCAGAAGAGAATGTAGACAGGACCTGATTACTCACCTTACAGAGTAGAGTTGTAAAGTCATTCCTCAGTGCCTCGTGCTGTATCCGTGCAGCGCGCGCTCATTTCACCCTCTGAGCCGCGCGATAGATGTGTCAGTAGGCATGTTGTTTAGAGCACTGTTGTTTTTGTCACAACAATAAAAACATCCACACGGAGCATTAACAGGTGTCTCACAGTTCATGACTCGAGTGGGCGTTTCTTCTTCTTTCTTAGTTTTTTTCCAACAAAAAACAAACCAACTACCTCTCTACCGCCACCTACTGTTTCCAGTTGTGTTAATACGCAAGTGTGCCCGGATCAAAACCAATGTTACAGTGTGAACGCAGACCAGTGGGGGGATTGGGGAGGGGGAGAAATCGTGTGTTATAGTAATAATGTACGCACAGCGCCGCGCTACCACATTAAACGTACATTCACATCAAATACCACACAGAGCTTTATTAATAATCTCCCAGAGTCCGACTCCACAGAACTCGATCAGGTGACTGAATATTTAAAGTCAACATTTCGTTATACCTTAGATAATGTAGCTCCAGCTAAAAGGAAATTGATTAGAGATAAGAAACTCGTTCCCTGGTATAATGACCACACACGCAAGTTAAAACAGACCGCCCGAAAATTAGAACGTAAATGGCATCAAACTAAATTGTTAGTATTCCAAATAGCATGGAAGGAGAGCATCCTGAACTATAAAAAGTTCTCAGTGATGCAACCCCTGTTGAAAATAACAAACGTTTGAATCAGCAGTGGGTATGTTCCCAAATCCTTTAAATTAGCAGTTATTAAACCACTAATTAAGAAACTTGACCTTGATCCTTGTCAGCTGTCCAATTACAGGCCGATATCAAACCTCCCTTTTATCCCTAAGATTCTGGAAAAGATAGTACCATAGCAACTATGTTCATATCTACAAAGGAATGGCATAATAATTTAATTGTATCAGTCAGGATTTAGGCCTCATCATAGCACAGAGACGGCACTTGTTAAAGTAGTAAATGACCTCCTATTGGCCTCTGATCAGGGTTGCGTCACTATACTTGTGTTACTCGACCTCAGTACAGCTTTTGACACAATTGATCATAGTATTCTCCTTCACAGATTAGAAAATGTAGTAGGAATTAAGGGAACGGCCCTCTTATGGCTCAGATCCTATTTGACTGATCGTTATCAGTTTGAAGATTTAAATGGTGACCACTCTGCATGTTCTAAAGTGGAGTTTGGTATTCCACAGGGTTCAGTTTTAGGCCCACTGCTTTTTTTCTCTTTACATGCTTCCTCTAGGCAACATAATTCGTAAGCATGGTATTAGTTTTCATTGTTATACTGACGACACACAGTTATATGTCTCAGCAAAACCAGATCAGAAAAACCAGCCTACTAAAGTTAAGCAATGTGTGCAGGACATAAGAGATTGGTTGTTAATTAACTTCCTTCTGCTTAATCCTAATAAGACAGAAGTTCTAGTCATAGGACCACAAGCAGATATAAGCAAGCTTTCTGATCACACTGTAACTTTAAGTGCAACAGTGAAAGATCTTGGTGTGATCCCAGCCTTTCATTTGAAGCTCACGTAGATAGAATGCTACCCTGGTAATATTTTCTCCTCAGAAATATTGCCAAGGTAAGAAATATACTGTCACTAAACAATGCAGAAAAACTAGTTCATGCTTTTATCACCTCTAGGTTGAACTATTGTAACGCCTTACTGCCTGGTTGTTCAACTAGGTGCATAAACAAGCTTCAGTTAGTCCAGAATGCAGCAGCGAGAGTCCTCAATAGAACCAGAAGATACGAGCACATCACCCCCATCTTATCTACACTGCATTGGCTCCTGTGAAATTTCGCATCGATTTTAAAATACTACTATTGACGTATAAAGCAGTAAATGGTTCCGCGCAGTAGTATCTGAGTGAATTGCTAGTGTCTTACGATCCGCCCCACCTACTTTGATCAAAGGATGCAGGCTGCTTGTCAGTACCACGTATTATGAAAACTACAGCAGGGGGCAGAGCTTTTTCTTACAAAGCCCCAAAGTTATGGAATAGCCTTCCAGTTAATGTGCGGGACTCAGACACAGTCTCAGTGTTTAATTCTAGACTAAAAACCTATGTATTTAGCCAAGCATTTTTGTAAATAAATTGGCCTTAGATAAAGGAGCAGATCTGGGTAGAGTATTAAATTCAAATTTTATTTGTCACATACACAGTCATACACAGTACGATATGCAGTGAAATGCTTAGGCAACTGCCCTGACCTTAAAACAAGACTATTAATAGGAACAATACAAAAAAGTTACTTATCTAAGAAAGAATATCTATATAGGAAATAAATATTAAAACAAAAGTAAATTTGAGAAATATATATATAAGTAAATTTAACTAAGAAAGAACAAATTTAACTAAAAAAGAATAAAATAAATTAAAGTTGCAAGCAACGATGACGGGCCCAAGCAACAGGCGCGGTCCCCACCCCGGGCGCACCGCACAACCTGCGTGTTATTCGAGTGTGTCAAAACCTCGAAAAAGTCATTGGCACCCGGTTGCACCGCGGAACTTGCACACCGAACGTCACACATCATACTGGGCTAATATCAGTTTGGGCCCTAAATATGTGTGTGTGTGTGTGTGTGTGTGTGTGTGTGTGTGTGTGTGTGTGACTAGTTAATGTGTCAGTCTGTCTCTGATGAGTAAATGTGTTTTTGCGTGTTTGTGTGTGTGTGGTGTGTGAGTCTGTGTGTTAACATTAGTGATGTGTGTGTTAGTATGTCTAAGACATGTGACTTGTTAGTGGATGTGTGTGTTTCTGCGTGAGGGTGTGTGAGACAGAGATGTGAGTGTGTGAGTGTTATAATTTGTGATGTTATAATGTGTGTTTATGTAGGTGCTCATTTGTGTATTGTACGAGTGTATTTGTTTGTGTGTGCATGCATGTGTGTGCGTGTGTGTGAGAGGTGTTTTTTTGTGTTTGTGTGTGTGTGTGTGTGTTTCTGTGTGTGTGTTTATTTAGTGTGTTAACATTAGTGATGTGTGCTTGTGTTTGTGCATGTTTGTGTGTATGGTGTGTTCAAATATTAGTGATTTGTGTGTGATTAATAATTGTTGGGTGTAAGTTTAAGACATTATCACGGCTGACCCGTTTGAGATATCAAAATGTGTGATGTGTGTGAGAGTGAGGGAGAGAGGTGTGTGACAGTGATGTGATGTGATGTGTGTGTGTGTGTGTGAGAGAGAGTCAGGGAGAGAGGTGTGTGACATGTAGATGTGTCAGTCTGTGTGTGACGAGTGAATGTGCTTGTGTGAGTTTGTGTATATGGTGTGTGTGTGTGTGTGTGTGTATGGTGTGTGAGTCTGTGTGTTAATATTGGTGATGTGTGTTATGAATAATTTATCGGTGTAAGTTTAAGGATGTTCCTGAATGTGATGTCACTGTCTGTGTCACTGAATATAATGAGTGTGTGTGTGTGTGGTGTGTAAGTCTGTGTTAACAGTAGTGTGTGTTAGTATGTTTAAGATATGTGACTTGTTAATGGGTGTGTGTGTTTCTGCGTGAAGGTGTGTGAGACAGTGTGTGAGTGTTACAATTTGTGATGTTATAATGTGTGTGTATGTAGGTGTGCATGTGTGTGATATATGAGTGTACTTGTTTGTGTGTGTGCATGCATGTGTGTGAGATATCTTTGTGTTTGTGTGTGTGTTTATTTAGTGTGTTAACATTAGAGATGTGTGCTTGTGTTTGTGCATGTTTGTGTGTATGGTGTCTGCATCTGTGTGTTAATATTAGTGATGTGTGTGTTATTAATAATTGTTGGGTGTAAGTTTAAGACATTATCACGGCTGACCCGTTTGAGATATCAAAATGTGTGATGTGTGTGTGAGAGTGAGGGAGAGAGGTGTGTGACAGTGATGTGATGTGAGGTCAAGTTTGAGTATGACACGCAATGGGTTTTATTTGATGCTGATGCTGGATCAGTCTTTGGCTTGTCCTGTGTGTGTGTGTGTGTGTGTGTGTGTGTGTGTGTGTGTGTGTGTGTGTGTGTGTGTGTGTGTGTGTGTGTGTGTGAGAGAGAGAGTGAGGGAGAGAGGTGTGTGACATGTAGATGTGTCAGTCTGTGTGTGACGAGTAAATGTGCTTGTGTTTGTGTGAGTTTGTGTATATGGTGTGTGTGTGTGTGTTTGTTTGTAGATGTTTGTGTGTATGGTGTGTGAGTCTGTGTGTGAACATTAATGATGTGTGTGATAAATAATTTATCGGTGTAAGTTTAAGGATGTTCCTGAATGTGATGTCACTGTGTCACTGAATACTGAATATAAATGAGTGTGTGTGTGTGTGTGTGTGTGTGTGTGTGTGTGTGTGTGTGTGTGTGAGAGTGAGGGAGAGAGGTGTGTGACATGTAGATGGGCCAGTCTGTGTGTGATGAGTAAATGTGCTTGTGTTTGTGCGTGTTCATGTATATGGAGTGTGTGTGTGTGTGTGTGTGTGTGTGTGTGTGTGTGTGTGTGTGTGTGTATGGTGTGTGAGTCTGGTGTTAATATTGGTGATGTGTCTTATGAATAATTTATCGGTGTAAGTTTAAGGATGTTCCTGAATGTGATGTCACATATAATGTGTGTGTGTATGTTGTACAGTGGGCAATTTAAATGTTTGTATTGTTTATTTTTTATAATTTCTGCATATATTTAAATTGTAAACATGAAGCCATAGTAAAGGAAAAGGGGAAAGACCTGACTGCAGAATAACTGCCTACTACTGCCATCTACTGGACATATTTTATTACTGCAGGAGTCAGTGGACACAGTTCAGACCAAGGCTGATAAATATACTGTAAAAATTGTTGGGAGCTGTATGAGCATCACAAAAACATGAAACTCAAGAAATCTACTCAGAAGCAGTTGTTCCTTCTACCTAAAATGTTTGGGCACATTAGGACGTTCCACTTGGTGGATATAAGTATCTTATATTTGCTCAAAATTATATGTTGCCATAGCAACACTATTCAACGTATCAAAAAGTCCTTTACAGTGTGACATCAGCCGTGTCTTCCAATTATTGTGCCTGATTTTGAAGCCAATTTGCTGAAAATTAGTCACAAAAGAATTTAATTTCTAAAAGTAGACACTTTCTGCTGCCAGTTGGTGGTGCTATGACTGAGACTCACGGGACCCATGTCACTGTGAGCAGGTTTCTTCTCTTAACCTACTGCTGAGGTTTGATGAACGTCACTCAATTTATACAGAAGTTATTAGCCACTTCCTGTTTCCTGTTATTCGCCGTAGGTTTAAGGGCTCGCCACGGCCGACCCGTTTAAGATATCAACCAGCCCTTCACAATATTAGATCCTCAATGTCTTGAGATTATATTAGACCCTGTTTGGTCAAAAACCTATTAATCCTGTAAGAGTAGTAGATCACATTCCAATGGGTGCGTTTTTCAAACAACGCCAAATAACTGACTTCCTGTTCAGCGGATTCCATGACATGGGGTATGCAAGTTGTTCATCTCAATGAGATCTAAATTTATACTGGGTCTCATTCATATATGTGAAAGTGGATATGAGTTATGCAGCTGAAACTTTACAAAGTTCCAGGGGGCGCTGTACAGGCCCTGTGGCCCGCCCGGGCTCCAGGCTCTCAGGGCTTCCTCACAATCAGTGAGAGTCTACACCCATACAATTTGGGACCCGTAGGTCTTTCCACTCGTAAGATATGAGAAAAATAGTTGTCTTCGATTTTTTCTTGAGTTAAATCGTCACCATAGCAACACGATTCAAATTAGAAAAAAAATCCTCCATGATTTCAAATGACCCATGTCTTTTCATTATTCTGACTGATTTTGAACCAAATCAGGTGAAAGTAAAGGACAAAATATTACTGATTTCCAAAAGTGACACACTTCCTGCTGCCACTTGGTGGCGCTATGACATAGACTCATGATCGTCATATGATGTGATCAGCTTCCTACTCTTAACATACCTGTGAAGTTTCATGTGCATAACTTAATGTACACAGAAGTTATTAGCCACTTCCTGTTTCATTTTATTCGCCATAATTTTAAAGCGTCGCCACGGCCGAACCGTTCGAGGTATCAAAAAGATCTCTGCAATTTTGCATCGGCAACTTGTTTAGATCATATTTAGCTGGTTTGGTGCGAATTGTAAAAATTTCCTAGGAGGAGTTTATCACATTCCATTGGGTGCGTTTTGCAAACAACTCAAAATAACTCACTTCCTGTTGATTAGACCTGATGACATGCAGCGCGAAACTTGTTTAGTTTGATGAGATCTAAATGTTCACCGAGTTTTATAAGTATACGTGCAAGTGTGTCTGAGCTATAGGGCAAGACTCTGTAGGGGGCGCTGTGCGGGGCGTGTGCGACGCCCCGGGCCGAGCCCCACTGAGGACCTGTTGGCCGCAGATTCCAATCTGTGTGCAAATTTTGGTGAGTTTTTGAGTATGTTAAGAGGCCCGAAAGTGCCCGGATGATTGAAAGAAAAATAATAAAAAGGAAAAAAAAAAAAAAATAATAATAATCCTAACGAAAACAATAGGGCCCTGCGCACTCAGTGCTTGGGCCCTAATTATAAAATATCTGTATGATACAAAATACAAAATATACACTATAGGAAGATACAAGAAAAATATAAGAAAATAAGAAAAACCTAGCTGTACAATAGAAAAATATAGAATTGTTTGAAAGAAGTGAACATAAAAGAACGGAATGTCCAGGGGGGTGCAAATATGCAGTAAAGTGTCATATTAAAGTGGCTTGTGTGCATATTTAAAGTGACTTATGTGCATAATGTCAATGAGTGTGCAGGTGTGCAGTGACCACTAGTGTCAGTGAATGTCCAGAATATCCAGAGTGAGTGCAGAAACATGTGTAGATGTGCAAAATGGATCAGTACTGTGTGGTGTACTGATTAAGAGACCGTATCGCCGGTGGGAAGAAGCTCCTCCTCAGTCTCTCTGTGTTGGCCTTCAGGGAGCGGAATCGCTTTCCTGACCTCAACAGAGAGAACAGTCCATTGCTGGGGTGACTGAGGTCCTTCATGATCTTAATGGCCTTGGTCCAGCACCGCTGGCTGTAGATCGAGTGCAGGTCAGGAAGCTCAGTGTGGATGATGCGCTCAGCTGATCGCACCACCCTCTGAAGAGTTCGTCTGTCCTGCATGGTGCTGTTCCCGAACCAGGTAGATATGTTTCCCGTCAGAATGCTCTCTATGGTGCAAGAGTAGAAGTTCCTAAGCACCTTGGAGGGCAGTCTAAAGTCTCTCAGGCCTCTGAGGTGGTAGAGACGCTGCCGGGCCTTTTTCACCACGGTGTTGATGTGACAGGACCATGATGGGTCCTGCGTGATGTGTACACCGAGGTAGCGGAAGCTGTCCACTCTCTCCACTGGGCTTTTGTTGATGACGGGGGTCTGGTAGTTCCTCTTCTGCTTTGCACTAAAGTCCATTATCAACTCCTTTGTCTTGCTGAAGTTTAGAAGGAGGTTGTTCCTCGGGCACCAGTTATCCAGATTTCCAATCTCCTTCAGGTAGGCCGTCTCATCGTTGTCAGTGATCAGGCCCACCACGACGGTGTCGTCAGCAAACTTGATGATGGTGGTGGAGTTGGTAGAGGCTACGCAGTCGTGCGTATACAGTGAGTACAGTACAGGGCTCAGAACACAACCGTGGGGTGCTCCAGTGCTGAGAATGATGGAGGCTGACACATGTCCGCCCATCCTTACTGCCTGTGGTCTCCCAGTTAGGAAATTGGAAATACGCTGACACAGAGATGAGCTGAGTCCCAGGTGCTCCAGCTTGATGGTGAGTGTAGAGGAAATTATGGTGTTAAATGCTGAGCTGTAGTCGATGAAGAGCATTTTAACATGGCTCCCCCTTCTAGTGTCCAGATGAGTGAGTATGGAGTAGATGAGAGATAGCGTCATCTGTAGAGCGGTTTGAACGGTAGGATACAGTGTGTCCGGTAGTGAAGAGATGATGAAGTCTCTGACCAGCCATTCAAAGCACTTCATCACCACTGATGTGAGGGCTACAGGTCCATAGTCATTGAGGGAAGCAGGATGTGGTTTCTTCGGAACAGGAACAATGATGGACTCTTTGAAGCATGTAGGGATCACCGACTGAGATAAAGAGAGGTTGAATATCTCTGTGAACACAGGTGCTAGCTGGTCTGCGCAGGCTCTGAGGACTCTACCTGAGATGCCATCTGGTCCTGCTGCTTTCCTGGTGTTCACTCTCCTGAAGGCTCTCCTCACGTCATGCTCGGAGATGATAAACGCGTTTCCGGTGCTGGCAGTGACTTCCTGTCTGCAGCTGTTAGCACCGCTAGCATTAAGAATGCTAGCGTCTTTAGCTGCAGCCTCGAAACGAGCATAAAAGGTTTTCAGCTTGTCTGCCAGAGTCATGTCTGCATTCGTCATACCGGATGTTGGTGCTTTATATTCCGTTATTGTTCTTACTCCCTGCCACGGGCTCTTAGAGTCACTCTGTTGGAGCTGTGACTCTAGTTTCCTCCCGTAGCGCTGCTTCGCCTCTTTCACCACCTTCCAGATGTTGTATGATGCAGTCTTGTACAGGTCCATGTCCCCCGACGCAAGTCCCGCGTTGTAAGCAACGGTGCGAGATCTCAGAGCGCTGCGGATGGTTTTATAAACGTTCTGATGGTTGTTTTCTGTACGGTATTATCTGCTAGTTTCCCGTCGAATACCACAACCGCTTCCGTAAACTCGCTGACATCATCGGAGCTGTTTCGGAACATGTCCCAGTCTGCATCATCAAGTGCGTCCTGTACCACCAATTGGGCCGTCCAGCGCACGACCTCCCTCTGAACCGGAACTTCCTGTTTGAGCCTTTGTTTATATTTTGGCATGAGGAAGATGGTGGCATGGTCAGATTTACCAAACGGTAGATGAGATTGTGCCTTGTAGCCGTCCTTAACTGTTGTGTAACAGTGGTCCAGTGTCCTTTCGCCCCTGGTTGGGCAGGTGATATGTTGATAGAAGTTCGGTGCAGCGCGTTTGAGGTTGGCGTTGCTCTCAGCCTGTTCCTGACGCCGGCTCGTTTCCCTCGGGGCCGCCGCTTCACGTTGCGTCCTTTGTTCTCCCTCAGTATCTCACTCGGCCAGCTCAGATCCACAATAAGCGCAGCGTCCCGTTGTTGAGTCTGGTGCTGTATGAGTGCCTCATGCAGCTCGCATAAGGCAGTGTCTGTCTCCGCTTGTGGTGGAATATAAACGGCGCTGATTATGACCGATGTAAACTCCCGAGGAAGATAAAAAGGACAACACTTGATAATCAACAGTTCCAGGTTGGATGTACAGGAGCGTGTAAGAGGAACAATGCTCGCGGTGCTGCACCAGTAGCTGTTCACCATTAAGCACACACCACCTCCCCTTGTCTTCCTCCTGCATCATACAACATCTGGTGTCCTGTCCATGCGGTGAACCGAGAAGAACTCGGCTGGCTGGATGGCGTGGTCTGGCACCGCTGGGTTCAACCATGTCTCGGTGAAGCTGAGAAGATTGCAGTCCCGAATGTCTCTCTGGAACTTTACGCTGGCCCTGAGTTCATCGAGCTTGTTCTCCAGGGACTGGACATTGGCGAGCAGGATGCTAGGCAGAGGTGTGCGGTGTGCACGAGCTCTCAGCCTGTTCCTGACGCCGGCTCGTTTCCCTCGGGGCCGCCGCTTCGCGTTGCGTCCTTTGTTCTCCCTCAGTATCTCACTCGGCCAGCTCAGATCTGGAGTTAAAAACGTCGAATTGTGAGTACACTGTAGACCAATAGAAATAAGAGTATCTCCATTGTACCTAATGCACTCAATGGTGATGAAATAGCCGGTTTAAAGTTATTGAAAGTTAACTTAAAAAGCGAAAACAAGGTAAAATAGGTCGGAGCAGTCGTGACGGCAGCCGACCTCACCGGCGCCATCTTGGTACAGTGAACTGGTATGTTTATATGCTGTCTTCCCCACTCTCATTGATCACTCAGGTTTGTTGACGGTGAAGTGATTGGTTGCTTTACAGCTCAGGGAGCCTTCATGTCTGTGTTTCCTTCTGGCTCTTCCTTTTAGTTATGCTGTCATAGTTAGTCCTGCCTGGGGTCCCTGCTTGCACTCTGCACTAAGAATACATTCACATTATAGATTGTTTGATTGTGACCATACCTAACTGCCATCTTCCCTCTTCTTCTCTCTCTCTCTCTCTCCCTCTCTCTCTTTCGCTCTACCTGTCTCTCTGTCGAGCTATACATGTCGCTCCTGAGCTGACAGTGATCCAGACCCCCTCTGCCCCCTGGAGCTGTCCGACTCATCCTGGTGTCCTGCTTCTGGGTGGAGATCTCATCGCATGGATGCCCCGTGTGGTCGGCCTGGGATGCGTGTGGTGACTGGAGACGGTTCCACTTTTCCACAAAGACGGTCTTGTCCATGGCTGATGCAGACAGCTGTTCTCTGAGGGCTTGTGACTTCAGTTGCTCGATAGTTCAGGTCTGGAGTTTCCTACTGCCTACCTGAGCATCCAATAACGAACTGGACTCAATTTTAGCTTAAACATCAGGAACAGTCTTATCATTTTGATTCATATACATGTTCACTTCTCATACAAATGTATATAATTCTTTTGATTGTGTAAAGCTGCTTTGCGACAATGTCAATTGTTAAAATTGAATTGAATATACACCACACGCTCCATCCGCAAAGCCACCAGCATTGTGGATGACCGGACACACCCCTCACACTCACTCTTCAACCTCCTGCCATCTGGAAAAAGGTACCGAAGCATTTAGGCACTCTCATCCAGACTATGTAACAGTTTTTACCCACAAGCCATCCGTCTCCTCAAAACAAAGGGACTGGACTGATAAACATACATACACACACACACACACACACACACACACACACACACACACACACACACACACACACACACAAATCATTCAGATGAACTAAATAACATCAGGACTGAACTGATAAAACACACATGCACAATCACACAACCACCTTAAATTGTTCATACCTACCTACCTGAACTGCTCTTTGCAATATTTGCACAATATTTATTTCACCTTGCTATTTGCACACTTTTTTTAAATCAATGCTGCTACTTCAAAAATGTCAGTTGTTTACTGCTGCTCCTCCCACTACCTCAACTCGTACCTCATCACAAAAAAAAAGTACTGTAACGTGTTACGTTGTTGTGTTTGTCATTTTGTAGCTCTTGTTTGCACATTTGCACATGCACTTTGTTGTATATTGTTGTCTCTTCTTTGTATAGGAATTGATAGTTTTTTTAGGTCAACTTAAAAATGTAAATCTGTCATATCTGAGTTAGTCAGCTAATTAGATCTCTTAGTTAGCTAGCTGGTTCCGGTATAGTGCATTGTTAATTTATGTTGTGTTGTTAATTTATGTTGTTGCATGTTGCACCTTGGTCCTGAAGGAACGTTGTTTCGTTTCACTATGTACTGAACTGTATATGCTTGAAATGACAATAAAAGCCTACTTGACTTGACTTTGACCCTCTGCGGCAGGCCCGTTTACGAGATGTGAGGGGTACTAGGGTTTCCAGACCTGCCATTCGCAACCGACTCCACTGCTTTGGCTTGAATGCCAGACGACCGTTGCAGGTGACTCCACTGACACCAAGACGCCGCTGTGAACATTTGCAGTGGGCACAAGACCATGTGATCTGGACAATGCAGCAGTGGTCTACCGTCCTGTTCACTGATGTGTCGGGTCACCGTTGCTGGAGAAGGCGAGGTGAGCGATACGCTGAGACCAACATGGTCCCCAGGGTTTGCTTTGGTGGAGGAGGTGCACCAGTCAGCGCAAAACAGATTTGGTTATTGTAGATGGCTCACTGCACGTTCTTACCTCATAGAACGCATCATCATCCCCCAATTCCGCCAGCACACCCCCAACTTTCTGTTCATAGATGATAACAGGCAATCTACTAAATAATAATAAATAGATAAAATAACCCAGCACTTTAACATTTAACCCAGCACTTTTAAGAGTGTAACATAAAAATATTCAATTTGTAAAATAGCATAGGTGAAATCATAGGTTGTGTAAAAACAATACAACAAAGCTTATGGTAAATAAATTCTCAGACTACCTATTTACAGTACATGGAATTTTACAGGGTTGTCACTGAATGATATACCTTGACAAAGAGCAATATAAGAATAGTGCCAGCTGCAACCTTAAAAAATATTTCGGCATCTATTTAGAGTCTAAATATTTTTTTCTAAACTTGTGCTACAGTCTCAAGCCGCAAACACGCTCAATAGCCTGCAGCCAAAGACGTCGTCAAATGCTTATGATCCAGTTGAAATCCTGGAAAACTTCCTCTAGTGAAATATCAATTGTACAATATACAGTGGCATGCGAACATTTGGCCACCTCCAGAATATGAACAGTTGAAATGATGGAAAGATTTCCAAAAGGCATCAAGTTCTAGATGACACATTCCCTTAATTTTTTTATAAATAATTTCTTTTATTTTTATCTTTCACATTTACAAAATAACAAAAAAAAAAGGCCCACAGCAAAAGTTTGGGCACCCTGCATAGTAAGTACCTAGCAGCACCCCCCTTGGCAAGCATCACTGCTTGTAAACACTTTTTGTAGCCAGCCAAGAGTCTTTCAGTTTTTGTTTAAGGGATTTTTGTCTGTTATTCCTTATAGCAGGCTTTCAGTTTTGTGAGATTCTTGGCCCATCTTGCATGCACTGCTCTTTTGAGGTCCATCCACAGATTTTCAATGATGTTCAGATCAGGAGAGACTGTGAGGGCCATGACAAAACCTTCAGCTTGTAACTCTTGAGATACAAATGTGTGACGAGCAGTTTTCTAGTTTTGTCGCCGCACCTCACGGCGACGGTATGCATTTGCTGGCTTTTACCACTGAGTGGCGCTATATAACTATAATAAATATATATAAACACATTGAGTACTGTTAACCTAAATAATTGAATGAGTAATAATTTTGAGTACGTAAGTAACAATAACTTAAGTAAAACTTCCACCAATGTAAAACCTATATAGCACTCGTGGCACAGTGGTAAGTGTCTCGCCTGCCATGCGGAAAGCCCAGGGTTCGATTCCCAAACTCAAAAATTGGTAGTTCTGTTTACTTAAAATTGGAAACATCATTAATTAAAAAAAATTATCTAACTGATTACCTCAAATATTTTGAGTTTTGCCAACTTAATCAGGTTTACAGTATAGGGTTTTAGGTCATCTTAAAGTTTGTGTTCTTTAAATTTGTAGTAGATAATACCGAAATAAATTAAACTAAATGGCTATAAAACACTGTTTTATAACACTGTCAGGACGTGCTACTGCATAAGCAGATGTCGTTGTCATTCAGCCCCGCTTGTGTGTTTGCAAAGTAAATGTATACTTGTGTCACGGCGTGTGCCTGTGATGGGCGTGCGCCCAAATCAATATCGCGCCTCACTAGGCGGCCTAGGTGCACACTGCAGGTATGCGAAGAAGCGGGGCCGCCTAACTAGGCACAACTGGTGAGCTATTGGCGCTAATGATCCCGAGCTTCTCTCCACGCTATGAAACACAGCGGGATTGTTTCTCGGGGTCTGTTGGGGGAAACTGGACTTTAAAAAGCATCTCGCTGTGGAGTTTACTAAGGACAGTGGCACGCGAGCAGGACGATGTGATGCGCCCCAGAGACTTTAAAAAGGGGAATGCCGCCCTTTGATCTCTGTGAGAGGACAGCGTGTGTACAAGCCTTTATAACACTCCACTTTTATTTAAGTGCACTCACAATGACGAAAAACCCTTATGATTTTTTAAATGATGAAAGTAAACTTGAGCGCGTCAGAAAATGAACCGAAACTCCGTGTATACTTGCCTCACAGATGAGAAAAATATTCTTATAAAAAGCTAAATGTCTGCTTTTATGTAAATAATAAATTTGTAAATTTTATGTATGTAGTGGTCTGCTTTCTGTGTGTTTTGGTGTGTGTGTTGAGGGGGCGTCACCTGAGAGGTGTCAATAAGTCTTACATATGAAAAGTCGTGGATTATTCAGTGAAACAGAGGCTCTGCTGACAAAAGTTAGGCACATCAGTCAGTCAGTGTGGAAGAGATTATATAAGGTTATAAGGAGAGTTTCCTCATCATAACATGCCTTTTTTTTCATTTTGTATTAAAATTTTCATATATTTTTTTTTTTAAATACCAAAAGAAAATTGTGTATAGAGTGATTAAAACAATACAATTCATGTTATGATAAGAAAAATCTCAATATCTTCCATTCCAGGGATTAAAAACGGTAACAATATAAATTTTAGAATCTGGAATCCAGAAGATGAAATTTAAAAAGAGACCTGAAGCACTGCAGGTCTTCAAAAGAGCCTCAGATCCAAAAGGGTCTTAAAGTGGGGAGGGGTGCATTTTAGTTTCTCTGAATGTATAGGTGAGAACCGCTGATTCACACCTGGGGAGGGGTGAATTATTTGCATTTGAATGTTGTCTGACATTGTAAAGCACACACAATAACCCTAAAACATGATTATCTTCATCACTATACTGTAAACCCTAATGCTCAGTACTCAGATTTTTTCTGAGTACTGTTAACTTAAATAATTGAATGAGTAATCATTTTGAGTATTCAGAACTTTTTGGTATTTATGAGTTTGTAGAACTGACACTTTCCAAGTTAGCTGAACAAACTTAAAAATTATGATGTAACTGATTACCTCAAATATTTTTGAGTTTTGCCAACTTAATCGGGTTTGCAGTGCAACAGACCCCGAGCTACACTCCTCGCTGTATTTTATAGTGTGGGGAGAAGCCCGGGATCATTAGCTGCGATAACTCACCAGCCGTGGCTAATTCCGTGGCCCTGCTCCTTCCCCACCAGCAGAAGGAGAGGCCGCCTAGCTAGTGAGCGAGGAGCGATATTGATTTGGGTGCAGCCCATCACAGGCGCATGCCGTGACAACTTGTAACACAATAACAATTATATTTTGCAGGCTGCCATTTGGAGGAAACAGATAATAAACAGATAATAAAGAATAAACCAATTGTCAAAATAACCCAACCAGGTGTTAATTTGTAAATGACTCACTACATCTCATTTGACCCAACATGAGCAACCCAACAATGTGTTTACAGAAACAACACAGCATTTTTAGAGTCTTTTTTGACTGCTACACTGTAAACCCGATTAAGTTGGCAAAACTCAAAATATTTGAGGTAATCAGTTACATCACATTGTTTAATTAATGATGTTTACAATTTTAAGCAAACAGAACTATCAATTTTTGAGTTTGTTGAACAAATTTTAAAAAATTGTTGTAGACCATCCAGCACGGGAATCGAACCCAGGCTGTCGGCATGGCAGGCGAAGCACTTACCACTGCGCCACGGGTGCTCTATAGGTTTTACGTTGGTGGAAGTTTTACTTAAGTTATTGTACTTACGTACTCAAAATTATTACTCATTCAATTATTTGGGTTAACAGTACTCAATGTATTTAATTACTTTGAGCATTAAGGTTTACAGTGTAGTGTACTTGTTTCAATGTTTAACTTCAATGTTTTTTTTTTACTCATTATTGTACAGCAAATATCAATAGCTCTGGTTCAGATTTTTCATGCTTGGTCTATAAAATACACAGATGTGGAAATTACCATTACTGTAGTATTTCTTCAATACAGCATATTGTTTTGACTTTTTTATGACTTAATTATTTTTTAAAAACCGAGATGATGGAAAATGTCACTTTGCGCCACCTGGCGGTCATTTCACGAATTGCTTTGAAATGCAACTGATTTATTTTGGCCGCTGTCGTTTTGTCGCGGCGGTGAGCACGGCGGTAATAGACATTCCCCTCTTCACACCTCAGTAGTCCATTGTGGATTTTGAGATATGTTTAGAATCATTATCTTTTTTTTAGAAGCCATCCTTTTTTTCAGCGTCAACTTTTTTTTCTTCCAGATGGTGTTATGTTTGCTTCCAGAATTTGTTGTAATTTAATTTAATCTATTCTTCCCTCTACCCATGAAATGTTCCCTGTGCCATTGGCTGCAATACAACCCCAAAGCATGATAGATCCACCTCCATGCTTAACAATTGATGTTCTTTTCATAAAATACTTTGCCCAGTGCAGCCAAATAGGTCTATTTTAACCTCTTCTGTTCACAGGACAATTTTTCCAAAATGCATCAGGGTTATGTTCTTTTGCAAAATTCAGGCGCTAAATTTTGTGGTAACGACGCAGAAGAGGTTTTCCTCTGATGACTTTTCCATGAAGGCCACATTTGTGTAGTTGTCGCTGAATAGTTAAACAATGTACAAAGTTAATAAACACTCCAGTGTCTTCAAAATCGTCTTCGAGGTCTTTTGCATTTAAACAGGGGTTCTGACTTCCTTTTCTACCAACCCTGCAAGCAGTTCTCTCAGTTTTTTATCTTGGTCTCGTTCTTTTTATCTTGACCTCCACTGTTCCTGTTAACTGCCATTTCATATTTAGGAACATAGTGAATTGGTACCCGAAAACACTTTGCTATCTTCTTATAGCCTTCTTTAGCCTTCTACTTTGTGGGAATCAATGATTCTCATTTTGAGAGTGCTATGCAACTGCTTAGAGGAAGCCATGGCTGCTGATTGTTGGGACAAGGTTAGAGGAGTCTGGATATTTAGAAAGCTTTTAAATTTGCATCACCTGGCCTTTCCTAAAGATGACCAAGAACAAGCCATGACCCTAACAGGCAAATTAAGTAGGATACCTTGGTCAAATTTATCTGACCAAGGTATCAGGTATCTCCTGGGGTCCCCATTCTTTTGCAGTGTGCTATTTTCCCGTTTTCACTCTAAAATTGTATAAAAAAAAACAATACACTGATGTTGCTTAAAATTCTGCAAAATAAAGGTTTCATATTTAACCTTATGCCTTTTGGAGATTATTTCATCTTCCACTTGCTCAACAGTTCACATTAACCGAAATTTTGACCAGAGATGCCCAAACTTTCGCATGCCACTGTACACAAAAACCACACATTTTGGTGCTTCTAATGCTGTTCTCAGCCTGCTCACTCTGGTAAATGACTGGGCTAATCCGACACTTCCATTGCTGAAATGTGCGTGCATCTTTTTGATGACATCATCTGTACAAGGGTTTATGCCATACAAAGAGCACTCTCAATACGTTTTTCATCCAGTTTGTAAGTAATATAACCACTGATCCAAAGATTCGTATTTAAAATCTCTATAAATCCACTCTCACAGTAAGTGTCCACTAGATGTGAGTACATCACCTGAAATTTAACTCCCATTCACTTTCTTTTCAGCCGATTATGGAATAGTGAGTGAAGAGAATGTTAATCACGATGTAACGCTAAGAGAGATAGGGGTGGATCTATTTAGCTATGAATCGTGATTTTTTTTGTGTGGTGATTCACTGACTACAAAATAAGTAAAATATATAAGTCAAGCGCAAAATTATTCATACCAGTGGCAAATTCTGACTTAAAGTTATTTTATTCAACCAGCAAGTTTTTTTTGACCGGAAATAACACAGGCTTCTCCCAAAAGATAATAAGACAATGTACAGTGCATCATTGTGAAAAAAAAACAGAAGCTCTCTGCTTTTGGTTTGTGGACAGTCATGGCTTAGACAAAGGAGCTCACTGAGGACCTGAGGCTGCGCATTGTGGCCACTCACAAGTCAGGAAATGGCTATAAGACCATATCTAAATGTTTGGCTACAGTGCAAAGTATTATTTAAAAAAACAAGACATTCCCGCACTGTGAAAAATCTCAGACAACGTGGTCGGAAGCCAAAATTGACACCTGTGTTGGCCAGGAGGATAGTGAGAGAGGTAAAAAAAAAGAATTCAAGGATCATCACCAAGGCCATTATGATGAATCTGGGGTTTGCTGGTGGCAACATCTCAAGGCAGACAGTCCAACAGATACTGCACACCACTGAGGTCCACGAATGCAGACCAAGGAGAACACCAATCCTCCAGATAAGGCACACAAAAGCCCGTTTTGGCCTTCTGGTCTTCTGTTTTATGGTCAGATGAAACCAAAATTTAATTGTTTGACCACAATGATGTAGCCTTCATTTGGTGTAAAAAATGAGAAGCCTTCAATCCTAAAAACCCCATCCCTAGTGTCAAACATGGTGGTGGGAACCTATGAGAACCTCCTGTGAATCTATGGAGGAAGCTAAAGATCAGGGTGATGGCAAGGAGACCCTCCAACCTGAAAGAATTGGAGCTCATCGCTAAAGATGAATGGGCAAAACTACCAGTGGGGACATGCAAAAAGCTGGTCATCAATTATAGGAAACATTTGATTGCTATAATAGCCAATAAAGTCTTTTCTATTGATTATTGAGAAAGGTATGAATAATTTTGACAATCCCACTTTTTGTACAAATGTGAGTAATTAAAAATAAATAAAAAAATTTATTTATTTATTTTTTTTATGTTTATAATAGAGATGAAATGGTCGACTGGCCGGTGACCAGAATTGGCTGGTTTTCAGTTTGATTGCCTGTGACCGGATTCTGTACAGAACGCAGAATCGACCGAGTGGCGCAACAAAAACACATGTTTATAGTGTTACATTATAAAAATCGAGCACATTCAAAGCATCAAACCTTTTCCCTCAAATTCTGTGAGGGAATTAGTCTCAAACCTGCTCATTACACAAGCTTATACCCGTTTTTTTGCACAACCACTAATTAGCTGGAAATCGCATTCATTACAAGCAGCGCAAACTCACGTTAGAAGTCACATGCACATCCGTGCTCATAGCCGCTCAACCCGCATGCTCACTGTTTAATTTTAAGACTTTTATGGCATCTGAAGTAGCAAAATGTCATTTCTTTATAATCCTATGTAAACTACTTACACACTTTACTCCCTATGTGGGATGAGTGAATTATTTTCTGAGATTGTTTAGAAATGATAATTATGGCAGATGACAGAGCCCGTCATGCTGCTCAGTTAAATGTTAAACTAATGTTAGTTTGTAGTGTTTAAATGCTGCGCTTGCCTTTCTAGTGAGAAAAAAACCCCTCAAAACTCAAAAGAAAAAAAACCTTCTTAAATTATAAAATTGTAATAAAAATCAGGTGAAAATGTAATTTATAAAATTGTGTTTTTCACATGTTTTTCAGTTAATTAGCACAACTCTTTGGGTAGATAGACCAGATTCAATTAGGGAAATCACCTGGGTTGTGCACAGAGAAGACTATAATAAATTGCAAATATTGCACATTTTATACTTTTCTAATACACATTGTACATCTTTTCACCACCAGTTTATGTACTTTTCACCACCAGTTTATGTACTTGTCTCTCATAACTTGTCAGACATATCTACATTTATCTTTATTTAAAGTGATCTTAATATATCTAAAAGTATACAGTATATACTGTAAAAAGTATACTACACAATGTTTGAAAAAATTTACTATTTATATAATACTGTATTATGAATGTACATAATGTACATATGTACATATGAACCCATAATATGTACATATGTTCCCATAATCTTATTTCACTACCAGAGTTATTTATTGTAAATAGGCCACTTCTGCATAGATGCTAACTGCACTTTATTGGCTTTGTACATGTACTTTGCACAATGACAATAAAGTTTAATCTAATTTAGTCTAATCTAATTCATCACCTGTTTATTTGTGATTATTACAATGCCACGAGAGAGTCACTGCTATTTCAGGTTAAAAATCATGAAAAACATTTTTTTTAAATAATAATAATAAAAAATTACAATGCATAACCAGCTTACTTCTACCAGTTTAAATTTCATTTGGGTACCACTTCATTAGGTGACCACTGCAACGTTTCAGAAAAGCCAATGTCTGCTGACCAGGGTCATATAAACTACAATGGCAGTCAACTGTATACTTACTTTTTCCTGGCTTTAACATCTTCAAAAAGTCCCTTGGATGCATTTAGTTTATTCATGGCAGCCACAATTTTGCATAGCCCATAGTTTCACTTCACTTGACCACTTGAAAGAGATGTGATTCTCTCCTTATTGATGCAATGTGGCTTATGTATATATGAAATGTGTTCATTTAAGGCTCATTTTTTGCACAATCTTGTATGATCAAAACTTGTTATAAAACAGTTTTCCAGTATAAGTGAACGTCTAAAAAATGTGTGTTTAACATGTTTTGCAGCCAAACCCTTCAAATTAAGCTCAAAGAAGAAGTACTCACTACTGGGCACAGTCTATGAGCTGGTACTCGTTGGACCGTTCAAAGCAGGCCTTCACACCTTCATCATCCCAAAGTTGTTTAGCATGTTCGAAAAATTCCTGTTTATAGAGAGACAGGAGGAAGGAAAAGTTACATCAAGAAAATGAAACTACACTAAAACAAGAAAAGCTATTTTAATAGACCATTCATTGCACCTGATATGGCTATTTCAAACAAATTCTAACAAAATAACTAATTCTAACAAAGGAATAAATGGGAATTTGTACATACTGTACAGCCTTCATTGAGATGTAGTTGATAAAATGAACAAAACAGTAAAGGTTTTGGTTAAAGAAACTTTTGTATTAATTAAGTCTAACTCTTTTACTTCTCTTCATTTCATGATTATTCATGAGATTATGATTTAGCATGATGTCTATTTTGCCTTTGCTGAAATAATTTTACAGAATTTATGTTTAAAGCAAGGTTTTCTAAGCAAGGGCTTAGAGAAAGAATGCATGGGAATATAAATGGTCAATGTTGCAAGATGAACATACAAACCTCCCATTTTTGTTTTTGTTGTACAATTGCTGCAAAAGGGGCCCAAACCAAGTACTGCAAGTTGCATTACTGAAATAAATCAACTTTTGCACAATATTCTATTTTTTTTTTTTAGAGTTTCACCTGTATACATATATAGGGAGACAGTGCTTAGCGTGTTGCTAGCTTGACGTTTAGCTCTTTAGCATGTTGCTAGATGCCGGAGGGCCCAGTGGCTTAGCTTTCTAACCCGAGAAAGAACCAAATAATGAAATGACACAGGTAATGGAGCATTGTGGTTTAGACAGAAAAATAAGCATCATCAGCATAGAGAGTAATTTTGTTTAATTTTGGTAAAAATGTTCCTTTTCTCCAACAGAAATACCAGATATCAGAGCACTCTGCCTTATTGCCTGAGCTAATGATTCTATCGCAATATCAAAAAGTAATGGACTGAGAGGGTCACCCTGCCGATTCCCACGGTGAAGGAAAAAGTTGCTAGATCTCATACCATTAGTGAGTACAGCTGCAGTTGGAGTATTATAAAGTACTCTCACCCTGTTAACAAAGTTATTGCCCAAGTCAAATTTTTCTAATGTGTAGAATAGATATGGCCACTCAACCCGATCAAATGCCTTCTCTGCATCCAGAGAAAGCATGAGGGCAGGGTCATTAGAGTTCCGGTAAAGCTGAATAATATTAAGGAGTCTTCTCACATTATCAGAAGAGTTCCGGCCTTTTACAAAACCGGTCTGATCCTCTCCAACAATGTGAGGGGAGCACCTTTTCTAGACAGATGGCCAAAAGAAAGCAGCTTTTGGTCAGAATTTAGTCGAGCTATTGGCCTATAGAAGGTGCAGTATTCAGGACACTTCCCTTTTTTAAGAATCAGAGAAATATTTGCTTATGAGGCAGAATACTGGTTTCAAGGGAATGGTTAAACATAGCCAAAGAAGGGTCCAAGAGAATGTCATTAAAAGTTTTATAAAACTCACACCTAAAGCCATCTGGCCCTGGTGCCTTGCCCGAATGTCAATTCGTGGATGTCAAGGCAAGCAGTGCTTCCTCTCTAGTGATAGGGGCATTTAACAGTAATTTTTGGAGTCCTGTGGCCGAGAGAGTTTAAGATTCAAGAAAAATGCATGCCTAAGAGTTGAGGCATTGTCTGGCTGCTCAGATTTATATGGATTTGAATGAAACAAAGAAAATTCTTTATTAATGGATTTAGTCTCAAATAGCCTCCTGCCGTTAGAATCTATAATTGTACGCTGCTATCCTAGCCTCCGCTTGGTCTAGCCGCTTACTAGTAGCCTGGAATTCTGCCGAGTGCTTCTGAACAGGTCGCGGCCAGAGCGCCCAGCTTTTCAGATATTGACGTTAATCAGGTTAAAGGCCTTAGCCAGAGCAGGGTCGAGTTCACCTCAGAGTCTTATGAGCCACACTCACCGGAAGGGTCTTTTTTGTCTTTATTCTTTTGGGTTCTCACCATTTTTTCAAAAGATTGTGGCCAGAAGCCTTCTAAGGACATATCATGAAATGTTCATTTTAAAATCACCTTCCCAAATGTATTTTTTTATAAGATAAACAGGAAAATAAAACCGAGTGGCACAGAGCTCCAGCCAAAACGTAGTGCTCATCTCTCCACTATCACCACACCCCCCTCAATAATGATGTTTAAGGATCAATAACAAGGCGTTACCAAATGTTTTTAACTTGCTCTAATTTTCCTCCTGACACTAACGATAAATATGAACACTATAGAATTCACAATGCGACCAAAAGAGGCTATAAGGAGCCGTTACCGACCCCTTGCAGAGCTCCTCAGAGGTCGTAACAAATTTGCATCTGTGTAGATTTGGTAGCAAATTTGGCTCAGTGGAATGGGGGTACAAGGCTGACAAAATCTTAAAATGTCATGCCATTATCTTAGATTTTAAGTCAAATTTCTTTGTATTTTATTACATTTTATTACACCAAAAATGTAACTGATTCACTGACTTATAACCTAAAACTAATAATGTTCATACATTAAAAAATGGAATCACTAGAGTTTATTTTAAAGTAACCTAATGCAATTATACAAAAGACCAAAAGAACTGAAGCAGGTTGTAGCGCAGCCACATAATCAGATGGTTTATATAGGCACCAAAAAGGGGGTAAATAAAAATAAAACCGCCGGGCCTTATAAACTGACCCCGATATGGTTTATCTTGTTCCAAGAAAGACTGTGTTTGGTTTTGGGTTTAAGCTCTCGCGAGCATTCGCGATCGCTGCGCGAGGGAACCCAGATGTTGCGCTGCGTCACATGACCCGGCATAAAGGCGGAACCGGCAAACAGGTCGGGGAGGAGAGATGAGGATATGCAGCGCTGTGTCAGAGAGAGTGAGATTGATTGCCGCGACCAGTGGAAGCTGAACTTTACAAGGTAATTATTGCTTTTAAAAGAATTGTCTGAAATAAATTTGTCAATACAAAGCGCTAGAGATGGGGGAAAAACTTGATTCAGTTATGAATTGAGATTCTTTTGTGTTGCGATTTACCAAATGGACTCCAAAATCTGGAATATATATACAGTGGAACCTCGGATTGCGAGTAACGTGGTCTACGAGTGTTCCGCAAACCGAGCAAAGATTTTAAATAATTTTTTATTCGGAAACCGAGCAAGTATTAGTTTACGAGCGCCGAGTATCATGCTTCACACATGCGACTCTTATTTTGACACCGAGCGTCACTCTCTCACCTTCCCCCCCTCCCCCTTCCCCCTCGGCTTCGCAAACACAGAAACTCTGCTCGTGCGTGCACAATTTGACACTGAAACACACACACACACACGCACAGACTCTCTCTCCCCTTTTCACCCCTCCCGGCTTCACAAAGACACAGAAACTCAGCTCTGTCGCGATTCTTTTCAAAGGTAAGGTGCTGGTTCATTTGTTTGTTTGTTTTTTTTACTTTACAGCAGTGATTCCCTTAGTATGCGCTCACGCCTGGTCAGAGAGATTTCATTTTTTTCCCTGTTAAAACGGTGTTTCCGTGTGTGTCCGTTTGTTGTGAAACTTAAGTGATTCCTTTAGTATGCGCTCGTGCGCTTTTTGCGCTTTTTTTCCGTTAAACCGGTGTTTCCGCTGTGTTTATGCGCTTGTTGTAAAACTTAAAAAGTGTGTCTGTTAATATACGCTCATGTCAGTCTCAGAGAGATTTCTTTTTTTTCCTGTTAAAACGGTGTTTCCGTTGTGTGTGTGTGTGCGTGCGTGTGTTTGTTGTGAAACTGTTGTGAAAAAGCGAGGTGGGGAGAGGGAGGAGGAATGTTTCTGTGTAAAACGAGGAGAGGGAAGGGGCTAATTCCACACACACACATGGCGCATGCGCGCACCAATGGAAACACTTATCTGTCAGGATTTATTTGTACTTTTTTTAAAGATAAAGTGCAGATTAATTTTTTATTTTCATTTTATAGATTGTATTAATTATTTTTATGTATTTATTTTTGGGGGCTGTGGAACGAATAATTTGAGTTTTCATTATTTCTTATGGGAAATGATGATTTGGTTTAAGAGTGTTTTGGAATACGAGCCCACTTCCGTAACGAATTATGCTCGTAATCCAAGGTTCCACTGTATATATATATTTTTTTATGTTTTAAAACCTATTAGGTTTATAATGCAGGCGTACTGGTCCTCTGACCAGAAATGGCCCAGTCAGCCTCGGATATAAACAATTCTGTACCAACCGCTTCCGAGTGGAGAAACAGAAATGCATTGTTATGGCATTATCAAAAATTAGTTAAAATCCTCTGACCT
This sequence comes from Clarias fuscus, assembly GCA_030347435.1. Classification (NCBI taxonomy): domain Eukaryota; kingdom Metazoa; phylum Chordata; class Actinopteri; order Siluriformes; family Clariidae; genus Clarias; species Clarias fuscus. The sequence continues at coordinate 13,834,316 of CM059226.1, forward strand.
GCCTTGTTCTTGTAGCTCTGTAAGCAAATGATGTCCCAAACTCACTCACAGAGGTGGGTAGAGTAGCCAAAAAATTTACTTAAGTAAGAGTAGCTGTACTTTATTGAATATTACTCAATCAGAAGTAAAAAGAATTCATCCAAAATATTACTCAAGTAAGAGTAAAAAAGTATTCAGTGAAAAGACTTCTCACATACTGAGAAACTGTATCATCATAATGTCCGATTTATTTTTTTTAGAAATTATGTAAGCAGTCCGAGAAAATTATAAAATAATGTACAAATTGCGACATTTCCAAGTAATAAAATAAGTGAAATAATTTAATTAAATAAAAGAATAAAACTAAATACCTTTACAAAATAACAAATTATGGAATAAGAAACATAAATTTCTTAATCTCCCTTTTTATAATATAAAGCTTTTGAATAAATACCTACCTTAGATAACATATGTATGTTTAAAATATATTGTATATTCAGTTGCCCTGCAAATGGCTCAGCAGATAGAAAATAACATTAGAACATGTGTACAAGAGGTCTCACTTAACCATAAACTGTGTCCAGCAGAACAAATATAAGAAAATTATATATTTTTAGCCTCTAGTTAATTTGCTTATTATATCTGTTAAAATTGCAACATTAAATAAAACAGTTAAACTAACCGGCGGCACGGTGGTGTAGTGGTTAGCCCTGTCGCCTTGCACCTCCAGGGTCCGAGTTCGATTCCCGGCCGAGTTCGATTCCCGGCCAAGTTCGATTCCCGTCTATGTGTGCATGGAGTTTGCATGTTCTCCCCGTGCTTGGTGGGTTACCTCCCACAGTCCAAAGACATGTAGGTTAGGTTAATTGACATTCCTAAATTGGCCATAGTGTGTGAACGAGGTGCGAGTGTGTATGTGTGTGAGTCCTGCGATGGATTGGCACCCTATGCAGGGTATCCCCCGTCTTGTGCCCTAGGTCTCCTGGGATAGGCTCCAGGTCCCGCGTGACCCTGAATACAGGATTAAGTGGTATAGCTAATGAGTGAGCTTTGCTGTCTTACTACTGCTGAAGACAGCCCATTCCCCAACCTCCCCTTCTGTGTGATCATTTGACTCCATGGGGTTATTGTTATTGCGTCTGATTGGTCAAACGGAGTCATGCGATTATTGTTACTACATCTGATTGGTGAAACACAATCACGTAGTAGATCCACCGGCTGCATTTCTCTGGCAAACACAAAGAATATCTAAAGTGTCGAATAAATGCTTAGAAAAGTAACGAGTTGAGTGTAGCCAAATGTAGCGGAGTAAGAGTAGCGTTTCTTCTTCACAAATCTACTCAAGTAAGAGTACATTAAGTAAAAGTACAGTGCGGTAAAACTACTCATAGAAATAATTTTTTTTTTAAAAAGTTACTCAAGTAAATTTAACGGAGTAAATGTAACTCGTTACGACCCACCTGCTCACTCATTACTCAGAATTACACAAGTCTCAAAAGGAAGCGAAAAATCACATGCATTAGAAGCCCTTTTGCCCACGTGAGAATGGGCAGCTGCTCAGCCCGCATGCTCCCTTTTGAGTTTTGAGACTTTGGAGGCATTAGAAGCGGTAAAACATTGATAGTCTTGGAGTGAACTATTTGCCAAATGGGAATTTTAATTAGGAATAATTAATGCCGGATGACAGAGATACATGCTGTTATGTTAAACTCTTGTATTTGAAGTTAGTTTGTATTGTTTAAAGGCAGTTCTAGGTTTTTTTAGTGCGAGAACTAATGTTATAAGGAGCACTCTACATGTAATTCATTGTTAAACTTAAAACTTAAAGGTTGAAATTTGTAATAAAATCAAGTGAAAATGCAATATCAAATCTTAAATTTATCAAATTGCAATACTTATATAATAGCAATTTTAATCGAATGAGCACCCAAGAATCATATCATATTGGGAGGTGACTGGTGATTCCCATCCCAACAAAGTAGGTTATTCATAATAAAATATCTTTCTCTGGAAAGAAAAGTGGAACATGGAATCAGCTTAAATTTGAGCTTTAAGAAAAATTTAATGTGAGTTGAAAATGCATGTTAATTTTAAGTAACAGTACATAAATTCTGAAGTAGTGCATTTTATTCTAAATTCGAATAAAAATCATCACTAAACTCCTCAGGGGAATTCCTCAAGGGAGAGAAACACAGAGGAAAAGAGAAAGAGAATGGCCTTTCAGAACAAGACTTGTTTTTCCGTATGACTTCCTTGGAGAGTAAAGACAGCTATACAGTAATTAGGCCCCTAGTGAGGTCCCATCATATAATCATCACAATACAGCAAAACAAATGGCTACAAAGACAGAAAACAAACCAACAATAGAATGTACGACAACCCAAAAAGAACACACCTTACCACACACATACAGACTATTGAGCAATGAATATCTACTTTACTGTTGAAATGTATTAAAAAATTATTTAAGATAATATCATGTACATGATATTTACATATCAGTATATAAAATTCAGTTAATTTAATAGTTTTATAGTATCAGTTAATATTTATGAACTCTCAGCTAATCTGTTAAAAAGACAAATTCCTATGCTCTCACTTTTTGCCCAGGTGAATTTCATTGATCAGAAACATTACAATTTTAAAGCTCAAAGCTGTCTTTCTTTTAGACAGTCAAAGAAAACATGACTAAATAATAACTAAATATATGAAAACATATATAATTCTATATAATATACAGAGAAATACACAACAATATACTTAAACAAAACCTACTAACTTATATGATAAATGTTAGCTATTCCACTTAACATTGCCAATACATGTAATAGTAGAAATATATAATAAATATATAGTATAATATAGTATAATAAAGCTATAGTTCAAATAGTTCATAAAGTCAATGACTGTGATTATGACCGATCAACAAATTCTGTGAGAAGAAACATTTTGTTTGCCTAAGCACTGGAAATATTCATAGGTTATTGTTTTTTTTTTTTTTTTTTATAAAATAGAATACAAAAATATGATTCTGAAATAGTTGACCATGATCAGGTTTATACTTATGAGCAGCTTAAAATGTAAATTGGTGATTGGTAATAAATTGGTAATCATTGTGAAAGGCTGATCAACCTTAGATCTTAGCAAATATATAAACAAATGACAACAGCATGTACCCCCAAATCAATAAATAACCACCAAGTCTTAAACATGAGAAAAGAGTGAGTAAACCTTAGAATAATTCTATACAGTATTTCTTTTGAGGAATCCAACATGGCACTGGAACTAGCAACTTGCAGAATGCCAAATAAAAAGACAGAGTAAAAGGGCATATTTTTGTAGTCTACCAACATCAAGCAGGCTGAGAGAAACACACTTCACTCATCTCAGACATTTCTTGCACACTAAGATGATCCCTTTGGAAAACTTGGTGTGACAAGCCAAAATGTCGGGGGAGCCAAGTGAATGGAAAACATGAAAACAATACCTTAACAACCATTAATGGCCTTTCATTCTGCAGCACAACACTCTACCTGTGCCTTCATTAGTAAAGAAGAAAAGTCAAAAGAGTCATTAGAAGTGAAGCAAAGAAGGACAGCAGAGCACTCAAGAGACAGTGTTAATGACAGCCACTGCTGCTAAGGGCCTCCCTTAGGCTCTACTGTGATGTCCCCCGCTAAAAACTGTACTGGAGTTCAGGGGCACACCTTTATCTACACAAAGATAGAAAGATACTTATACACACTCGCACACAGATAAACTGCTTAATAAAAATTGCATGTAATTGTTTGCCACTGGATTGTGTAAGATGCATTTTTATACTTTAGTAAGTCATGTTTTTGGGTGTCCTCCATATGTGTGACTTTTATTTGTTTATATATCTTTTGGCCTATAACTACAGCTGTAGAGCTGTTTGTACAAAAAAGTTTCTTTGCCTCTTTTTTATTTTATTAATAACTGTGTTAACAAGCAACACAGGCAGATTGAGCTACTGGGGGAGGCAGCTTTCATGGTGGAAGATTTTCTTTCATCGTACAAAATGCAGTGTCAAAATTTTTTATAATGTCAAATATTAAATCAGAGTGAGCTTTTTCTGTATTAAATCAATAAATATTAACATATTTTTTTGCATTTGTTAATTGTCAGAATTGAGCGAGGGATCATTTTAATGTATTTTTTCACTTTCATCAAAGTCAGTAGTATACATAACCTATGTTTATTGTGTCATTAAACAAACAAACAAACAAACAAAAAAAACTCCAGATGGTTCTATTCTGAGTTTAAGAAGCTTCTGATAGGTTAATTGATTCCATGTGAGTTAATTGGTGGAACACCAATGGATACATATACAGTAAAGGCACACCTAAAACAAGGAGCCTCTTTCTTTGACATCATGGGAAAATTAAGAGAAATCAAACAAGACATCAGGAAAAGAATTGTGAATCTCCACAAAAAATCTGCACACATAGTTGGGTGCAATTTCCAGATGCCTGAAGGTCCTATGTTCACCCGTTCAGACAATAATACGCAAGTATAAAAAACATGAAGATGTACAATCATCAAACCGCTCGAGAAGGAGATAGATTCTGAGTCCCAGAGAGGATGTTTTTTGGTGCAAAATGTGGACATCAATCCCAGGACAACAGCAAAAGACCTTGTGAAGATGCTGGCTGAACCTGGTAAGACAGTGTCATTATCCACAGTAAAACGAGTCTTGTACCACCATGAGCTGAAAGGTTACTCTAGGACCGTGGATCTCAAAGTGTGGGGAGGAATACAGACAGACAGGTGGAGCGCACTGAACGGGAGGAAATTTGTGGAAAATAATAGGAAAGTACCTATTCTATTTCATGCTTTTCTTTATTGACAATGAAGATCGTACACTCAAAACAAAACAATCACATACAAAGAAAAGAAGTAAATTAAAATAACATCAGTTGGGGGCCGGGAGAAAAAGTGAAACCATAGTGCAACAACAACGGTTTAACGTCGGCATGTTAAGGAAACTTTCGGTATTATATATGTAATTATCATTCATTCCAATGTGTATCCTGAGGTTTTTGTATTTTTGTTAAAAATTTATCAGACAATACTAGTCTGGCATTTATAGCTTCCGGTGTGGCAACAAAGTTGCTTTTTGATCCTTCAGGCGCTAAACAAAAGGGAAGATCAATAGCGTTCTATGCTTTTTGTTGGTGTGCGACATTTTGCAATGATCCCTAAATCATTTGTTGCACAGGAAAGAATAATGGGGTTTATGCTTTCAAACATGTATAATTTAAGCGCTTAATCGAGGAAAAGGCGGGTATAGCTTAAAGACAATGTAGAGAGGAATGTGGGTATCTTATTTGCTGGTTTATTTACGCAGCTATTGAAGCCGGAGATGCAAATATAAAAATAACTTTACCGCAGTCACAAACTGGGTCAGTAGCGTACGTAGTGGGCATAATAACATCAATGGATAAATTTGTTACATGGACCAAAAAAAAGTAGGCGAGTCAGCACTATCAGCCTACTCAACCAAAAAGCCAGCCGAAAAGAAAATATGATGAAGCCTATCTTGCGCTTGGATTCATGGTGGGAATGGTGGAGGCAGAGCAGAGACCCATATGTGTTTTGTGTCCTAAACCGCTAGCAGCAGACAGCATGAGACCCAACAAATTAGGAAAACACTTAGAGACAACACACCCCAGTCACATTAATAAGCCTCTCAACTTCTTTAAAAGAAAGCTGGCAGAAGAATCGCATGGTAAAATCTGAATCAGTGGACAGCAAGCACAAATTGCTTCAAAGTTGCATACAGAATTGCCCAGTGCAAAAAAACTGCAAACGATTGCTGAGCAGCTGATCCCCCCCCCCCCCCCCCCAAATTATGCAGAGATAAGTGAAAAAGTATGCCTGTTATAACAATTGCACTTGTATTTTATCTGTTTTGAACTTGGTGTTATTTGATATTATTGGTTTAGAAATTGATATTTCAATAAATAGTAAACTTGGCCGATTCAGTTATCATTTTGTTTAACAAGTGGGGCTTGAAAATTCGGTAGGAAATGACAGAAAATGTTTGAGAACCACAGCTCTAGGAGGAGAAAGCCATTACTCCAAAACGACCATAAAAAAGCCAGACTACTATTTGCAACTGCACATAGGGACAAAAATCTTAATTTCTGTGACGAAACAAAAATGTACCTGTTCAGCCATAATGATAAACGGTATATGTGGTGGAAAAAGGGCAAAGCTTTAAAGCTTCAGAATGCCATCCCAACTGTGAAGTATGGGGATGGTAGTATAATGTTGTGGGGCTGCTTTGCTGCAGAAGGGACTTCAGAAGGTGCACTTCACAAAATAGATGGCATCTTGAGAAAAGAAAATTCACAAATGGGTCTTCCAAATGGACAATAACCTCAAGCACACCTCCAAATTAGTTACAAAGTGGCTTAAGGACAACAAAGTCAAGGTATTGGAGTGGCCACCACAAAACCCTGATCTCAATCACGTAGAAAATTTTTGGGCAGCACTGAAAAGGTGCGAGCAAGAAGGTGTAACGAGTCTCGAATGGGCAGATCCGATGGTTGCTACCCCGCAGAGTTCTGAACAAGCAAAGGTTGTCAAGGTTGTCAGGCAATGCCGCAATCAGTGTGAACGCGCTTCACCTTTGTTAAAAAAATTAAAATAAGTTTAAGTCTCACTCGAGTGTTTATTTAAGGGTCCTGATACCTCCGCACTTCATGCGATCATTTAGGTAGCACCGGTAAGGTATCAGGGCCAAAGAAAGAAAAGAGAAAGAAGGAAAGAAAGAAAAGCAAAGACAGAAAAGCACACAGAAAGCGTACAAGACAGAGGCAGAGTACAAGACCCAGCCTCTGACTTCCTAAGACGCCGGTGAATGAGAGAGAGAGAGAGAGAGAGAGAGAGAGAGAGAGAGAGCACGACACGCATTAGTTAAGCGTGCGCTCTAAGTTTTTAGTTAATAAGTGTACAACACAAAACTCTCTCTCTCATAAATCCTCGGTAAGGGGGAAGGCCCCGAAAGGATACACGTTTTTGTTTTAGTTTCCAGAGCCCTGTCTGTTCTCGCACAAGCGGCAGAGCTCTGTTGATTTTGTATTTTCAGTTTCCTTTTGTTGGAAACTTTCTTTCCTTTGTTGAATCAGAGACCAGGACACATTGGGATATCTTTCAAACAGAAGTTACTCTTTATTGAGAACTCGCCGTGCATCACTGTAGTCATCCAAGTCTATACTAAAACTCAGCTCTGGAGAGTTTGTACTTTACAAGGGGGAGGGATACAAAGAGGTGGAGGCAATCTAAACAAAGCATAGTGTAGTACAGGAATCAGTACCGGAAGTTCCCCAGCCCTGATCTCATCAGCATAACAGTGCCTTTCAAATGCATAGGTGCGAATCTAATCAGCCTGACCGTGTCGCCCAGACCGTCACATTATCATAGAGACAAAGGCACAGCCTGGCCTTGAGATTAGAATTCACATTTACCTTGAGACCCTACCCAGTGGTCAGGAAGTACATAAAGACAAAAGGTTCATGTTTCAGACACCTGGGCCACCAGACTTGATGTCCTTAGTATGTCATAATCTTTACCTCAAAATGTAAAACCCAATGTACATAACTTTTCAGTTTATATACTATTTTGTTGGAACCTAGATTTAACATTTTATAAATTTGTAATCCTACACTTTTAAGCTTCTAATTAATAATCCCACGTCATCTCTAAACGGAAAGGTCTTCCCGTCCATATCATAAGCACTCTCACATACTCCTATTTCACTGATCCCCTCTAAAGCCCTACGTTAGGGTTTTTATAAACATCAAACATCTCGTGGTGCGGTTCTCCAATCCGCAACACATAACAGAAGACCTTCAAACCTGACCCGGTTACACCAGTTCGTTCAATAGTGGTCCAAAATTCCAGCAAACTATTGTAGAAAGCTTGTGGAAAGATACCCGAAACGTTTGGCCCAAGTGAAACAGTTTTGGGGCAATTCTACCAAATACTAATGAAGTGTATGTAAATTTTTGACTGATAATTTTTTTTTTTATTCCATAAAATTCTCCCTTGCTCGATTCTGACATTTAACAAATGCAAAAAATATGTTAACATTTATTGATCTAAAAAAGAAAAAGTTTACTCTGATTATTGTTTGACAGTAAAGGAAAAAATTGTGTTTTTCTCTGGTGTTGCAGACAAACTGCAACTGTAAAAAATCCTTTAATCTAACAAAACTAAGGCCACTTCTTGTTAGCAATCGTAACTGACTTCATCTCGTAGTTTCTCTGTGCCAACATAAACGGGGTTTGTTTGATAGCACTTGAGATTAACCAAAAATTTATGGAGCTTAGTGTAGATATAAAAAAGAGGATGGTAGAGTTACACAATGACTCTTGGAGCAACTTTTAAACTGCTGATTCTAAATTTAGTTCAAACATACAAGTTACTGGGAGATGTAGCTATTTCGTTAAATTTGTAAAAAGCCCAAAACTGCCATAGTGGTTCAGGTCATCAGGAACAGATCAGGAACCACTAAATCACAGACATGAACTAAAAACCACTGGAACACCAGCGTAACTGTCTACAGTCAAGCAAGTTTTACTAAGACTGCCACCCAAGATAGAAGCCATATTCCAAAAATTATAAGTTTGCAGTTGCCCACATGAACTGCCACCCAAAATAGAAGAAAATGAAAACAACAAAAAAGAAAACAACAAAAAAATGTCTTTTAAACATTTTGATCAGAGGCAGCCCCAAGAACTCTGCTACAAATGTGGTGGTAGCCTCATGCATAAGGGCTATTTTAATGATTTTTAATCATGAAAATCATTTGAATGATTATAAATCATCATGTTGTAGAAAGCATAAAGCAGGTTAAATGTAAGGTTTTAGAGCCTCAACCTTGAAAAAAAAATTGTCTGCTAATCTTAACACAGTAATTTACTCAAACTTTAATTTTTCTGGACTTTTGATTTTCATGATCATTGAAAAAAATGCTTAAAATATCTCACTTCTGGGGTAATTAATCTAGAATAAATGAGTTTCATCACTGAATTAAATTTCCAAAAAAAAACACACCTTGCCATTATTTAAAATTTTTTTTAGATTGCGCATGAATATATACTCACACCATTTCATTAAGTTACTGCAAATATATATTCAGCCAATTACATGTCACATGTCTCATTTAGCCATGTAGATATGGTCAAGATTATCTGATGCTGTTCAAACTGAGCACAAATTGGGAAAGGAATGTGACTTTCAACATTGCATGGCTGTTGGTGCTAGACAGGCTGGTGTGAGTATTTCTGAAATTTATTGGGATTTTCTTGCAAACCCATCTCTAGGGTTTACAGATAATGGTCTGAAAAAGAGAAAATATCCAGTTAACAGGAGATCCCTGTGTAAAAATACCTTGTTGATGCCAGAAGTCAGAGGAGTCTGGTCAGACTGGTTTGATCTGATCAAAACACAGTAACTCCAATAACATCTTGTTATTGAGACGTGCCAAAGAGCATCTCTAAATGCACAACATAGGTAGTTCTCTGTTTAACTTAAAATGTAGCTAGCTAATTAGCAGCTAGCCGGCTAATTAGGTCTACAAGTTAGCTAGTTAGTTTTTTTGTTAATTTATGTTGTCATGACAATCTGTCTTGTCTCAGCTAGGCAGCTAATTAGGTTTCTTAGTTAGCTAGTTAGTTTTTGTTAATTTATGTTGTGAATTTATGTTGTATGTACAGTAGCACCTTGGTCCTGGAGTAATGTTTCATTTCACTGTGTACTAAACTGTAAATGGTTGAAGTGACAATATACTATTAGTCCTCTTGACTACTTGACATTGAACCTTGAAACAGATGGGCTACAGCAGCAGAAGACAACACCCGGTGCCACGTCGTCAGCTAACAACAGAAAACTGAGACTGCACTCAACAAAATTAGACAATAGAAGATTGGAAAAACGTTGCCTTTGTCTGGTGAGTCTCAGTGTCTGCTGTGACATTCAGATGGTAGAGTCAGAATTTTTTCACGCTGTATCAATAGTTCAGGTTGCTGGTTTTGGTGTAATGCTAAAAAAATGTAATTCAACAGACCAGACTCCCTCTTTCCATTGCTTCTGGTCCAAGTGCCCCTTGCAGGCAATTTTGGGGGTTGACATCAACATGGACACCTTGACAGATCTGCAGCAACGTTGCCCCAATTGCAACAATCTATGATGAACTGTGTTTTCTGACTCCTTTGTATCAGAACTAGCATAAACTTCACCTTTCTTAAACCATCAAATGACATATCCTGTGATCATGACAAAGATTCTACTCTTTTTCAGAAGGATTAAATTTTTGTCCTGCATCATGAAAATAAAACAACTAACAAGATTGCTGAAACTAGTAAAATTGGGTTAAGAACTGTAAAATGCATTATTAAAACCTGGAAGCATAGTGGTGAACCAACATCTTAAAGTGGTCGGAAAAGATTTCTTAAAGGGTTAAAGAAAATTGTAAAAAAAAAAATGTAAAAAAAATTCGTGGCTATGCCTAATAATGAACGTAAGAGTATTTCTACAAGAACAATGAAAGGTGTACTCAAGGGATTGGTGCTCAAGTAAACAGCTGTGTTACCATAAGAAAAGCATTTATCAGCGAGACCAATCAGAAAAGATGCTTTATTTTATATGTAGTGGCAATTTAATCAGTTTCGAAGGCACGTTCTTAAGGCAAAATTTAATATTGCGAAATGCATATATGCTATAATAATAGATGATCAGATAATGATTTCCAGTCACCCAAAAACATGAACATCAATATAACCAATTTCAAACAATATAATCATAGGTTTGCATATAAAAACAATCAAAATATTTAGAAAAGACACATGAAAAATAAGACATTAAACCTCGTTTAACCTTAATTTATGCTTCCTCTTGGCACCGGCTGCTTTAAAAAACGAAACTGAAAGTGGCTTGGCACCCATGGTGCTATGTCGTCACCAAATCTTAACAAATAAATACGTGAACACAAGCAGAGGTGGGTAGTAACAAGTTGCATTTACTCCATTACTGTCACGGTTACTGCTTGCCGGTCGAAAGATAGGCATTATAGCAGAGGTGAAAGTGATCAACAGGATTTATTGAAACAAAACAATGGGAACAAAAGGAACAGAACATGAACTTAAACCCAGGATACACTAAACATGGAGCTACACAGACTAGACATTACAAACAGACTGAGAGACAGACAGACTAGGAGACAGACAAACCAGGAGAACACAGAGCCAGGAAGAACACACAGAACAAGGAGAACACCGAACAAGGAGAACCCTAGACGAACAGATGCAAGACAAGGACATCACAGAACTCAGGAACATTTATAACAAAACTAACAAGCACAGCTAATTAGCAACCTCAGTCCAGGTGAGCGCCACATCACCTGACCGAGGTGCATTCTGGGGATTAGAGTCCTTCACAGAAAAGAACACAAAGAACACAGAAAAAACAAAGGAAGTCTCTGGGCGCTTTGGCGCCCTCTAGGGGTAATCCCTGACAATTACATTTACTTAAGTAACTTTTGGAAAAAAAAAAAAAAAGACTTCTATAAGTAGTTTTACCTCAACATACTTTTTACTTTTACTTGAGTAGATTTGCGAAGAAGAAATGCCATTCTTACTCCGCTACATTCGGCTACACTCGATTCGTTACTTTTCTAACCATTTATTCTACACAATAGATATTCTTTATTTTTGCCAGAGAAATGCAGCTACCACATCTACCACATGACTGTGTTTCATTAATTAGACATACCAACAATAATCACATGACTCCATTTGACAACTCAGCTGCAATAACAATAACCACATGTAGTCACATAACCACACACAAACTTGCTGCATAGTGGAGGAAAAAAAAATCCGTGGGTAGACAGTGAATGAAAACATAAAAATGCAAAAGAATATCTTCATAATGCGATGTCTTCTCTGTGTGCCAAAACAGACAGACATTTCAGTATATAAAAACTCTACATCTAACCTGAGAAACATGTCGCGGTTAGTTTAGCTGTTTTATTTAATGTTGCAATGTTAACATATATAATTAGCAAATATACTAAAAATATAATTTTCTTACATTGTTCTACTGGACACAGTTTATGGTAAAGTGAGACCTATTGTACACATGATCTAATGTTATTTTTTTATCTGCTGAGCCATTTGAAGGAGAAATGGAAAATACCGTACATCTTACACTGACACAAAATAAACTACAAATAGTTTACTCGACTCCAATACATACGTTACCTACAGTAGGTATTTGTTTCAAAAGCTTTATGTTGTGAAAAAAGTGAGATTAGGAAATTTGTTACTCTTTTTTGTTCCTTGATGCTATTTTGTTAAAGTATTTATTTTATTTATTTTATTATTTGGAAATGTCAGAATTTGCACATTATTTTATATTTTCTCTGGCCGCTTACATAATAAAAATAAATAAAGAAATCGGACATTACGAACAGTTCCTCAGTACTTGAGTAGTCTTTTTACCAAATTTATATTTTGGATGACAACTTTTTACTTATACAGCTACACTTACTTGAGTACAATTTTTGCCTACTCTACTCAAATTCCTTGGAGAAATGGTTGGCTCCAAAACTAACCATATTTTAAGTTATTTAACACAGTGATTGTCAATGGTTATGCTTCAAGATCCACATTGAATATTGAAAATCAACTCATAATCCAACACTACGTTAAAGTTGTTCATCATATGGAATAATTTTTTAAATCATGGTTTAATTGTTTCATGGATATTTGTGTTTTCCGTGACTCTTATTTTTTTTCTCCTGTGTAGACATGTGTTTGTGTTCTCATCCTCTGTTTTCATTGTGTTTCAGGTGTTTTCTGTTGGTTCTCATTAGAGTCCCTATAAAACTGACCTCTGCTTCTGTTTTTTTCTTGCAAATTGTACCTCAAGTTTTCTTCATTTTATATTCACAGAGTTTGTAGTTTTATTCTGCATGCCATGCTAAGGCTCAAACAATGCTAACACTCCCTAGCCATGTTTGTGTGTCTAGATTTTTTGAGTTTCTTTTTTTGTTTTGCTTGTCTGTATTTATGTCCACTCTCTTCTTCGGACAGCAGAAGAGAAGACAGCAACTTCAAGGACACAGCAACTTCAAGTACACAGCAGACTGTCTATACTTTTGTTTAGATCTACAATTGTGTACATCTGTTCAAAAGCACAACATTTTTAATAGCCTTCTCATAAGACTGTATGGTGCTAAAATAATATCAAAATTAGCATGCACAAATGAGACACCAGGAGGATTTATAAGAGCTTTGCATGTATGATTTATGATTTTGGCATTTTTCTAGCATTATACAGCTGTTTGTGTGTTCTACAGAGAGAATGCACAAGTAAGTGAGAGAGTATGTGTGTGAGCGTGCACATGTGTGTATCTAAACAAGAGTCAAAACATTCACTCATGCTCTCTCTCTCCCCTTATGCCTATGTTCACATCAGCACTCAAATAAAAATAATTTCATATTAACAGTTTAGATTGAGGAAGCTGATTGGATTAGAGGCTTTCCATGAGTAACAACACTGAGACAACAGTAACTACATGAATCACTCTGAGTCAACTGTCTGTCAAGTGAAAGTAATTTGGTACATTCAGCAGTACTGAGCCGAGAGTAGCTACCTGTTTTTACACAGACATTTAAAATAAAAATTAGAGCTGTAATCGCAATACCCCAATACCATGAAACCATGAGATGTTTTGCTTAAGGTTATTATATTCCTGCAAAATCTCATACTGGCCCATGCATAATGTAAAGTGTGTCCTGCTAAAGATAAGTACTGTAGTAATACAACTAACCCATATAGTGTGATGCTATGTTGAGTTAGACAAGGCAGCAGAGAAGGATGTTGCTAGCAGCGAACAACAAATGCATGACAAAAGTTTGAAAAAGATTCCTAGCAGTTCAAGTAAAGTGCATCACAACTCATGGTATTTGCAAAAATCTTAGGCCATAGTGTGTTGTGGAAAATAAGTTTTCCATGACATGATGCACTTTAGAGCCAAGCTATGTCATATCATGAAGATGCTTTTTTTTTTTTTTACACAGCCTATCCAGCATTTACCACGGGGTAAAGCCACTAGTTAAAGAATTTAATCAGTTTCGGGGGCAATTCGTTAAAGAATTACTGAGTAAAGACAAATGGGTCGCTTTGCCACAAGGTTCATAGACATCAAGAGGCCCTCAGTCCTATGTGACATTACAGATGAGTGGTGCATGTCTTCATGTCCAATAAAATAGTCAAATAAAGAAGTCACACAGCTGCAAACATGGCAGAGATACTAAATTACATGGTAGAGAAAGACATTTGCAGAGTTTGCATTAGAGTCTGTATTATATACATGATTCAAGCTAGTATGGACTCCCAGCCAGGTTCGATTCCGTCTCTGTATGCATGGAGTTTGCAACTAACTTCTAAAGGCTAACCTAGCCTTCTTCAGCTGTTAGTTGTGTTTTACATTTTTTGCTGAACTGCATTGGTGGCTCATTGGTAAGTTTCTCGCCTGCTATGCAGAAGGCCTGGGTTCGATTTCCACCATGCTCAAATCCCAGTCACTGCATGCAGTGCTGGTTCCAAGCCCTGAACGGGGGCAGTTGAAAGACAAACGACCCTCTTGTACTGAGGAGAGAGTAACTGTCTGGCAAAATCCACATTTAAAACCAGTCACAAGAGCATTTCAGCAAGAAAACACATCTGATTCCATCGTCATTCCATTGGCAGCAAGCGACGTGTTGAGCTCAAATTGTAAATACTGATATGTATTTATTCTTCATTTTCTTCTCTCCTTCAATGATGATTCTTCTTTGACACTTCTTGACTGCGCTTTCTCCATTATTATTATTATTATTATTATTATTTGTAGTAGTAGTAGTAGTAGTAGTGCTGTGAATTTATTATTATTTTTATTATTATTATTACTGTAACGCACCCACACGTGTGCAAAAAGACGATGTACAAAAAGGAATACAAAAGCCTAAGTTAGCCTAAAACAATATTGTTTTATTGTGTATATTCGCTTTAAATATGCACTAAGCAATAAACCCTGCCTTTTGCAAAGTGAAAGTGAGGTGCGCGCTTTTTGATCAAAAGGCAGATAAACACGGAAGCAGATATGAGCAGATTTATCGATAAAACTGCAGACATACTCTACCAGAAATGCAACAAACACAAAAATATATGCTACTCGCTGAACACAACGCGACAGCACGCAGAATCCCTGGGCTTTGACTGTGCTTTCTCCATTCATTATTATTAGTAGTAGTAAACTCTAAAAAAAAAAAATGCTGTGTTCTTGTAAACATATCGTTGGGTTGTTTATGCTGGGTCAAAATTCTGGGTTATTTCGGGTACTTTAATCACACTGCTCCAGTCCTCCACTGCACAAGACAATCTACCAGGTTTGTTTATTTTCCAGAGAAAGCATAATACAACTGTCCATACAGTAAATAAAAAGAAAAGTATCAAAATCAAAAAGTAACTATGAAGTCTGATTTAATTGCCATCATTGCACATTTTTATAAATTATGTTTTTCTTGGGAAATAAATTTTAGACAGAGACGCCCTCTCTGTCTTGTTAACCCCCCTACAGTATTTGCTAACAGCGCACTCAGTTTGATAATTCCTCTTTCATTCATGATAGGTGTGAAGTTGTCAAACCAGTTTCGCTGATGGGGGAATTGGCAGAATTTAGGTGTTTAAAATTAATTAACAAGACAAAGCAGACTAAAACGGATTTCGCCAGCACTATGTACTAAACCTCAGCATGTCTTATTTCCTTGTTTCAATCTGTAATATTGTGAAAATGTATTTTGCGTACATGCTTAAATATTCCTTTTTATTTATGGACGTGTATTATGTTTGATCTGCATTATTGGGAGACGCAATGACTTTCTGCCATTTTTATCGATAAATCGCATGCGTTTATTAGCCTTTTGATCAAAATGCTGTCTTTTGTAAAGTAAAAGTTTACACACAAATCGGGGTTTATGCACACCGATGAACTGCTTTATTTCAGTCATAAATTCACAATCACATTCCAGGTATTATTTCCAGCAATGATCAAATAATGGATGAAATGCTGGTCACAAACAGCAAAAATAAGAGTTGACCTACAGTATGAGAGGCGTGCGCGGACACACAAGCTCTCCGTGCAGATACACCGTGCAGGGAACAACTGAACAACAGGTCTTTACTTCGTAATACACCTGTCCATGAATAAAAATGGATATTTAGCCATATGCGCTTAATATATTTCACTTAAATATTACAGATTAAAACAAGGGAAAGAAGACATGCTGAGCAGTTCATTGTGATGAAGAAAAAATATCTAGGAAGGAAATGGTTGTCATTATTTTACAAAATCTGAATATATTCAGTAAATTTGTGAATTACACTGAAAGTATCAACTCCAACTATGAAATCTTATTTAGTTGGTACTATTAAACATTTTATTTGTATTTATTAGGGGTGCTCCGATTGATCGGTCGCCGATCATAATCGGCCGATAATAACTTTGGGAAGTTTGATCGGCAGTCTCTATAATGGCCGATATAGAAAAGCCGATCAGATGACGCAAAACTTGCGGGACATTTTTTTTGCGCGCTGTTAAAATGGCTTCACCAGTCTGGCAATTCTACGTGTTGTGTGAAAAAGACAATACATTAGCAATCGGCAACCTGTGTAACAAGCCAATTCCACGAGGCGGGAAGCACCCAAAGCATTTTAACACCACGAACCTCATCAGACATTTGAAGGTTAGTCACACAAAGGAACATGAGCAGTTTTCAAAGTTGGCTAGCGCTAAAAGAGCGGGAGAGCTCAGCAACTCGCGCGCCGCCACTCACTCAGCTGTCGGTAATTCCCCTATCTCACGTACACAGTTTCACTCGTGCCCGTAAGTACGGTTCATCAAGATTCACCGCGAGTTTTGGAGCTGTGATTACGTTTCCATCTTTCCTGCGCGATAAATTAAACATGTTTAAAAATAAAACATGCTTAATTTTTTTAGCAGTCCTCGCGGATGCTTGCGGACCTTGCAGAACTTCCAGCGACTCATGTCCTACTTGTCTGTTATTTTATTACATTTTATACAATCTACAGTAAAGGTGTATTTGTCAAGCTCTAAGCTGCATTCACTGTAATGTGTAATTTATAATGTGTAAAGCCACTGTAATGGCTCATCACTGTAGTTGCTCTGTTTTAGGACTCAGATCTTCATCAGTAAACAGTTGGTAACTTCAATCCAAGTCTCTATCATTTCCTGTTAAATAATTGCACATTTGCCCATACAGCATAAAGTTAAAAAATAGGACTATTTATGGTTGCGTTATCCTGTGCCACGTAAATGAGCATAGACTCTCAATTGGATTTGGGTCTGGTTCGTTTCAATGTTTTTTCCTTACATTATCTTATGTAATCTCTGGCTTGTTTCCTTAGAGACAAATTGCTGAAGATAAGAATCTATAAATGGATTGTTTTTTTATTATCCATAATTTTTCATGTAAAGCTACATTGTTACAGGCTCAATGTTAAAACTTTATTTAAATATGGATCGGCTTGTATGCTGCACCAACCTTCTTGATGAACTCCAGCATCTCTATGACACAGAATTTACCATATTTATGTACAAACAAGTACAAACAAGACAAACAAAAGGGTTAACATAAGCATCAACTATGGAAAGGAGCCAAAAACATGGAAACTATGAATTCAAGATGGTGTTTTTACAGTAGCATCCAATTACAGCAGCTCCTGTTTCAAATGTTATATATATTATAACATTTGTTATCTATATTACCTGAGTGTATACAGATGTGTGAAGAGAAGAATGTCTATTACCGCCGCGCTCACCGCCGCGACAAGAAACGACAGCGGCCAAAATAAATCAGTTGCATTTCAAGGCAATTCGTGAAATGACCGCCAGGTGGCGCAAAGTGACATTTTCCATCATCTCGGTTTTTTAAAAATAATTAAGTCATAAAAAAGTCAAAACAATATGCTGTATCGAAGAAATACTACAGTAATGGTAATTTCCACATCTGTATATTTTATACAACAAGCATGAAAAATCTGAATCAGAGCTATTGATATTTGCTGTACAATAGTGTAATGAGTAAAAAAAACATTGAAGTTGAACATTAAAACAAGCACACTACACTGTAAACCCTAATGCTCAAAGTAATTAAACACATTGAGTACTGTTAACCTAAATAATTGAATAATAATTTTGAGTACGTAAATATCAATAACTTAAGTAAAACGTCCACCAATGGAAACTCTATAGAGCCCTTGTGGCGCAGTGGTTATGTGTCTCACCTGCCATGCGGAAAACCCCCCCGGTTCGATTCCCGTGTTGGACAGTTTGCAATATTTTTTTTTTATTTGTTCAACAAACTCAAAAATTGATAGTTCTGTTTACTTAAAATTGGAAACATCATTAATTAAAAAAAAAAATATGTAACTGATTACCTCAAGTATTTGGCGTTTTGCCAACTTGATCGGGTTTACAGTGTAGGGTTTTGGGTCATCTTAAATGTTGTGTTCTTTAAATTTGTAGTAGATAATACCGAAATAAATTAAACTAATTGACTATAAAATTAAAGCATTGTCAGGACGTGCTACTGCGTAAGCAGATGTCGTTGTCATTCAGCCCCGCTTGTGTTTTTGCAGTAGTGTGGGAATGAAATGCAGTACGATGTTATGATCATAATTTTATTTAATAAATAATGATCCCCATTGCGCTGTACCACCACTGGCAAAATCTTATAAAATATAATCACAGTACTAAAATTATAGTAATACATATAGCCATTTCTTATTTGCATCAAATTTAAGCAAAGTAAATGTATATTTGTGTCACGGCGTGCGCCCAAATCAATATCGCTCCTCACTCATTCCGAAGCTCACTAGGTAGGCGGCCTAGGTGCCTATATATATTGCAGCCCATCCTGCGCGGGAATCGAACCGGGGGTCTTTCGCATGGAAGGTGAAACACGTAACCACTGCGCCACGAGAGCTCTATAGAGATTACACTGGTGGAAGTTTTACTTAAGTTATTGTTACTTATGTACTCAAACAATTATTTAGTTAAACAGTACTCAATGTGTTTAATTACTTTGAGCATTTGGGTTTACAGTGTACACGCGTAGGCTTTCTAATTACACATGATAAAATCTAAAGGCTCATTGTGTTAACATTTACTTTGCTTAAATTCGATACTAATAAAATTTAATTCTACATTTGTACTGTAATTTTAGTACTGTTATTATGAATTTGTTTAAGTACAATGTTACACTTGATTTTATCCGCTACTACGTGCAGCTCTAAAGGAGCTACGGCTCATTAATCCTTGAGAGAATGAAATAAGGTCTGACGTGTCAGTCTATAGTTATATAGCGCCACTCAGTGGTCAAAGCCAGCAACTGCATACCGTCGCCGTGAGGTGCGACGGCAAAACTAGAAAACTGCTCTTCACACATCTGTATATAGGATTTTTTTATTCTTACAAATCTGTTGTTTTTTTCAGTTCTTAATCTTCCTACCCTTAAGTTTCAGTCTGATCTAGCACCATGCTTTTATAAATTAATCACTCAATGCTCAAAATGTAGGGTATTACCATAGAGAGAGCAGGTCATCTTATGTACACATGCAATCAGTTGCTGGTGCCATGAAGCTGTGCGTCATACTCTAGTATGCTGGTCAATATTCGTGATAAACTGAAACAGAAGACACTACAAACCCTTCATGCCCTTAATCATCATGGGAAATGTTAGGTCTCTCAGCAAAAAGATGGAGAAGTTAAACACACTGATTGGAGACCTGAGCGTGCATCAGAAATGCAGAGTACTTTTTTCAGTGAGACATGGCTGCATGAGTATATTCCAGACTTTCTATCAATGGCTTTCATACAATGAGGAGAAAGACACTGGCTTGAAAGAAATGAGTGGGTGGAGGGATATCACAAAGTATCACTGTTTGTAAATAACAAATTGTGGAAACCTAGCATATGGTCCTGTATAGAAGTGTCCCTGTTGCCCAAGCTCATATTTGCTGAGGTAATTCACGTCACCATGGTTGTTATTGTTTATATTCCAATGGCAGTTGATGCAGAAGCAGGGTGTAACATAAAACATTTGACTATTGCAAGACTCCAAGCTTGGCATCCAAACTTTGTCATTCTGGGGATTTTAATCATGTGTCAGTTGCCACTACTTTACTAAAGCTCACCCAGTTTGTCACCTGTACTGCTGAACAGAACACTAGATATCCAAAATGCAAGTGTGATGGGTGCATGGATCTTTTCTGTACTGCTCCCACTGGGAAACAGCCTGACCACAACCTGATTCTGCTGACAACCACATACCAGCCTGTTGTCCTAAGGCATGTGATGACAAAGAAGACCATAACTAAATAAGAATAATTCAATTATTTGTCACATGTACCTTTAGCAGTGAGCTATTCTTTCCACATACCCCACTTTCTCTCCCAGTTCCATATCTTCTTCATAGCTTGGGTCAGAACACACAGTTAGCCAGGATATAGTGCCCCCAGCTTGCTCAAGGGCTCAACAGTGGAAGCCTGGAGAGGCTGCGGCTTGAACCCCCAATCTTCCGATAAGTAAACCAGCAACTCACAGCCTTAACCGACTGAGCCACCACTGGCCCCATAAAAAGACGGTTATAAGAAACAGGAGACCCTGCAAGTCTGCCTTTAAACCAAGGACTGTTAAGTAGTACATTAAACAGCTACACAAGACATTAACAACATGACACTACATAACGGCCTACATCCATTGCTTCATGTGCCTTTCCTAATAACAGTCCCTGGGCTTGAACAAATAGAAGCAGCCTTTCAGGCAGAAACTAAAGGAGAACAAATAATCTTAGAGATCTACAGATCAGAAGAAAGCTGTCTAAGCCTCAGCTAATCAATTCAAAGCAGGTGCAAGCTAGCATGAAGTAGATTCCTGGTTTCAAAGCAAAAAAACAACATTTGGGGCAGCCTAGAAAGTGTCAAGAAGCTAAAATTGTTCTTCAGGAGGTTCATCAGAGTACATTAGAGATGGACGGAAAGACAACTTTATGGAGTTGTGTGGAAAAAAACATCTGCTCCTCAGTGTGGCCAGTACCAAAGAAATTGTGGAAGACTACAGGAAAAAGTGAACACAACCAGCCCCATAAACCAATGGGTTAGTACTTTGAGCTGATTACCATATACAAATACACAACAAGCTGGCATGCAATGTCAACTCAAGGATAGTGTAAATGTACTGTGCAAATGTCTTGAGCCACCCCTCATTTCTTTAAATAAAATTTTATTTAATAATCAAGATATGTGGATTCAATTACATTTATATTTTTTGCAACCTGCTGAAAAGTTCCTAAAGATAAGATATAAAAACTGATTGCTTATATAACAACCTCAAAAGCAACCTCATTTCCCCTCTCATCTGTTCCAAACAATCAGCATTCGACATCACCAGTATACTAATTACTGGCCTGAATATCTGTCATCATCTGCACCTGCTTTTCACTGATAAAAACCATCAACGTAAGGCCTGTATGTTTGAATGATTCACAGGCCATTATGTGGATTAAAAAACAAAAAAAACCCGAAAAGCAGTAAGTGCACTGTTTAAAGTACACTGTGGAATGGACCACAGCAATCAGCAATCCATTACTCCTCCGGTTATACCCCTGTTATAAAGCCCTTAATATTTTCCACCCAAATTTGAAGGTATTTTTGAACAGCAATTTAGTAAGGTCAATATTTTGCAATGAACCTTATATACAGTGAAACCTCAGTTCACGAACGCCCTAAAATTTGTCCCTGTTCACAGACTCCTCCTTGGGAACATGACTCTTTCACAACCACCATCACAAGTCACAGCTGTCAGCTAAACAAAGGCATGAATGCATTGCTCAACATCGGTTTTGCAGATCGCACACATGATGAAAGAATTTTGTGCAAAGTGGAGTAACGTACAAGCCTTTGCTAAGTAGTGTCATCCGAACATGACTGTGTGTTACACCTTATCAACGATAACGTGGTGTCCTTTGTGCACAACTGCAATTGCACAATTGTGCAGCACAGAAAAAACTAATCTCTCTGGATAGATTTTTTTGTGAAAATGGCTGCCATGAACAAACAAGATGCCAAGAAACATAAAGAAAGAAAACCCTGAAGGAGAATTACTAGGGGTGCTCCGATTGATCGGTCGCCGATCATAATTGGCCGATAATTGCTTTGGGAAGTTTGATCGGCAGTCTCTATAATAACCGATATAGAAAAGCCAATCCGATGACGCAAAACTCGCGGGACAATTTTTTTTCCGTGCTGCTAAAATGGCTTCAATTCTACGTGTTGTGTGAAAAAGGAACATGAGCAGTTTTTAAAAGTTGGCTGGTGCTAAGAGAGCGGGAGAGCTCAGCAACTCGCGCGCCGCCACTCACTCAGCTGTCAGTAATTTCCCTATCTCACCTGGCGCTTTTTTGGCGCTGTGATTACGTTTCCATCTTTCCGTGCGAAAAATTAAACGTTTTTATTATTTAACTTTTATTAAATATTTAAAAAATTTAAAACGTTTTTTTTAAACATGAAAAACTACACATGTTTAAGAAAAAAAAACGTTAAATGTTTTGGCGGTCCTCACGGATGCTTGCGGACCTTGCAGAACTTCCAGCAACTCAACTCAACTCATCTTTATTTGTATAGCACTTTAAAAAACAAGAATGCCCCAAAGTGCTTCACATAAATAATAAAATAATATAGTAGTATTATAAAATAAAATAAAATAAGGAACTAAGTTAATAAATAAAAAAAAATAATAATAAAATAAAAAATAATAATAATAAAAATAATAATAATAATAATAATAATAATAAAATATTAAAAAGGAACATAATTAAAATCACATCACACACAATCTCATGTTGGTTTAAATGCCAAAGAAAACATGTGAGTTTTGAGATGGGACTTAAACACCCTCAGTGATGTGGCCTCACGAATGGTCAAGGGTAGGTCATTCCACAGTTTGGGTGCCGCCACAGAGAACGCCCGATCACCCCTGAACTTGCACTTGGTCTTGGGTACCATCAGCAGAAGTTTATCTGATGATCTGAGAGTCCGTGATGGAGCATATGGCTTAAGCAGATCCGAAAGGTAGGGCGGGGCAAGGCCATGTAAACATTTAAACGTGACCAAAAGAATTTTAAAATTAATTCGGTACTGTACCGGGAGCCAATGAAGAGAAGCCAGAACTGGAGAGATATGTTCTCTTTTACGTGTAGAGGTTAATAGTCGAGCAGCGGAATTTTGGATCAGCTGTAGCCGATGTAACAGGGCATTGCAGTAATCAATACGAGTGGTGATGAAGGCGTGAATGGCTATTGGCTAACTGAAAGAAACTGGACCGAACCACAGCACTGATCTGTTTATCAAATTTAAGGCCATGGTCAAAAATAACACCTAAATTTGATGCTGTGGGTTTAACATACTGCTCCAAAGCTCCTAAATCCAGTGGTGGAACTCTGCCTCTGGCACCAGGACCAAATACCAAAACCTCTGTCTTTTTATCATTAAAATGTAAAAGATTTTGGGCTAACCATGCCTTTATGTCATCTAGACATGTTGACAGACCCTTGACAGAGTAGCCTTCCTTCTGCTTACTCGCGTCCTATTGTCTGATATTTCATTTAATTTTATACAATCTACAGGAAAGTTGTACTTGTCACGCTCTAAGCTGTTCCCAATTACTAACCAAGCACAGGCTGCTATGTTTTAAGATGACGTGTTGCACATGTTGCTTGCCAACAAATACAGTTGTCAATTCATGATATTCCTCTTCTTGTAATTTCAATACTTCATTTACATTGTTTTTAGATATAGTTTAATCCTTCTTGAAACAAAAATTGTCAGCAGATAGAAGCACAAAGTGCTATAAAATCTCCTGGTCGATGGTTGCATTGACTTTGGACTTGATAAAACATAGTAGATCACCAACAGAAGATGATTTGGCACCACACTGAACTTCAAGCAACTTGGATTCTGTGCCTCTCCACTTTTTCTC
The DNA here is from genome assembly GCA_030347435.1 of Clarias fuscus. NCBI lineage: Eukaryota > Metazoa > Chordata > Actinopteri > Siluriformes > Clariidae > Clarias > Clarias fuscus. Next base: position 13,858,428 of record CM059226.1, read on the forward strand.
CAGTCTCTGGGAGCTTGATTTCCAAATGAAATGCAAAATAGACTTTCATGCTTAGATCAGGTAAGATACTTCTGACATTGTCTCTGGTTAGATTGGCTTGAAACTAGGAATGCTAAAGTTGTTTCTTGAAGACATCTGTGCATGGTGGCTCCATGTCCAGTCCAGCCTCCCTTCACCCCTTCCAAGCTCTTTAATCCGTTTTGCTTGACAAACTATGTAAGGCTTAGGTCATCCCTCTTTTACCCGTTTTCTTACCACACACTTGCCACCCAGTCATCTTTCTATGAACATTATTTGACACAGCACCTTCTGTACCACCCTGGTACAGGTTCTGGGTGCTGCAGGTGGAGATAGCCAGTCACCGACTCTGGCATTAGAGGCCTGCCAGAGGAGGTGTTACTAAGTACTGATTATGCAAGTGCCCAAACTTTTGCACAGTGCCACAATAATGTTTTTAGTTTTTATCTTTGTTCAATTTATGAAATAGAAATTAACTATGCACCAGTGATTGCTGAAAATATTGTGCATTTTTTCCATTTCCAAGAGAGACTGTGTTAACATCTTTTCAATGAAATCACCAAAATCTGTTCTTTATCAAGGGGTGCTTAAACTTTTGAATAAGACTGTAATTGTTCCAATAAGTGCAACAGTAAAAGACCTGGGTGTAATTATAGATCCCAGTTCATTTGAAGCACATGTACATGATATTACCAGGATAGCATTCTTTCATCTCAGAAATAATGCGATGATAAGAAGTAAACGGTCACTAAACAATGCAAAAAAACTAGTTCATGCTTTTATCACCTCTTGGTTGGACTATTGTCTAATTGGATGCCTTACTGTCTGGTTGTTCAAATAGGTGAATAAACAAGCTTCATTTTTTTTCAGAATGCAGCAGCGAGAGTCCTCACTAGAACCAGACGATACGAGCACATCACCTCTATCATATCCACACTGCACTGGGTTCCAGTGAAATTTTGAAACAATTTTAAAATACTACTTTTGACATATAAATCATTAAATGGTCTTACGTCGCAGTACCTGAGTGAACTGTTAGTGCCTTATGAGCCGCTATGCCTATTTCGATCAAAGGATGCAGGCTGCTTGTCAGTACCGCGCATTATGAAAACTACAGCAGGGGACGAGCTTTTTCTTACAAAGCTACAAAATTATGGGATAGCCTTCCAGTTAATGTTTGGGACTCTGTCTCAGTGTTTAAGTCTAGCCTAAAAACCTATTTATTTAGCCAAGCAGTTTTGTAAATAGATTAACCTTAGGTAAAGGAGCAGATCTGGGGGACTCATGGACGTAGAGTATTCTGGTGAACTGGTATGTTTAGATGCTGTCTTCCCCACTCTCATTGATCACTCAGGTTTGCTGACGGTGAAGTAATTGGTTGCTTTACATCTTAGAGAGCCCTTATGTCTTTGTTTCCTTCTGGCTGTCACTTTTAGTTATGCTGTCACAGTTAGTCTTGCCGGAGTTCCTGCTTGAACTCTGCACTACATATACATTCATCATGTACAGTACAAGACTGTGACCATACCTAACTGTTATCTCTCTCTCTCTCTCTGCTATCTTTCTCCCTCTCCCTGTCTCTCTGTCGAGCTGTACATGTCGCTCCTGAGTTGCCAGTTATCCAGACCGCCTCTGCCTTCTGGATCAGTCTGACTCTTCTGTCTCCTTTTCTGGTTGAAGATCTTGTCACATGGAGCCCCGTGTGGTCTGTTTGGGATGTATGTGGTGACTTTGGACGGTTCCACTTTACCATGAAGACAGTTCTGACCTCGGGTGATGCAAACAACTGTTCTCTGAGAACTTTTGACTGTAGTCGCTCGCTAGTTCAGGGCTGGAATTTCCTACACAAACAAACTGGACTCCATATTAACTTAAAGAAATCAACTGTTATTTTGAACGTCCAGCTGCCTAACACACAGTATAACTGCAGATCAATCCCAGCTATCTGCCATCACCCAAATGAGTATGGGTTCACTGTTGAGTCCGGTTCCTCTCATGGTTTCTTCCTATCAGAGACTATCTAATAATTCTGATTCATACACATTCACATTTCAAACAAATTTCCATAATTTTCTTTTGACTGTGTAAAGCTGTTTTGTGACAATGCAACTAATTCAGGCAGAAGATGAGTATAAGCAAAAAATAAAAATAAAAAAAAATTCATAAGCAACAAATACTACACCTTGAAAAGCAGTGCATTCTAAGCAAACACAATGAGACCACAAAATCGTGTGATTACCAGGCTAATGCGTAATGTAGTTCTGCTATTTTGGCCCTACCATGATAGGTAACATCTGTTTGTGAACAAACATACTGTCCAGGTTATTTCACAGGCAAAGCAAAAACCCTTTCAGCCATAGAAAGCTTTTAGCCAGGACATGTTGGCACATGATTTGCATGATTCTATTAATTCTGTATCTTAAAATAGTAATTACACTATTCATCATGCAAAACATAAGGCATGTCTAAATGGCAGGCTATTTTATAAGCTGCACCCATGTAACATACTGTAAAATTAAAACATTACAGATGAAGAAGTGATAATTACAGATGGGAATATTGTTGCATTTAGCATGAAGTACTGTAGAATTGGCACCTCTGTGGTAGGTTCCTCACCTACCATATGAAAGGCCCAGGTTTGATACCCTGCCACTGGCTGCAAATAGAAATGGAGGCTTGTGTTAGTAAGCAGTGTCGGGGGATGTTACTTTTTAAAGTAACAAATGACATTACTTTTTGAAGACAGTAATTTTGTAATCAGTTACTTAACTGCATTACTTTCTGATAAAAGTAACTAGTTGGAGTGCTTTTCCATTGCAGAAAATGAAAAACTCCTTTGTGTTTCCCCGCATTTTGTTTTAGTCAAGACCTTTATAACTTTTCTACCATTATCACTCAGCAAAGTTTGTCCCATAGTCTGTTAACTACTAATACCCCTATTTCACCTACGCGGTTTCAAGCGGTTTCGCATGGTGGCAGTAAGTACGGTTCATCATGATTCACCGTGAGTTTTGGCGCTGTGATTAGGTTTCCATCTTTCGGTCGTCGGACCTCGCATAGTCAAACCATAGGTGGGATTGGGGGGGTGAGATGGTTGGTTATCGAGGGCAGGGCTTGTAGGACGACTTCCTCACACTCACTCACACACACACACTCACACACACACACAAACACACACTCGCACACACTCGCACACGCACGCGCGCACACACATGCGCGTTAGATTACTCATTACGTCAAAAAAGTAATCAGAGTTCTCTTAACGCGTTAAGACTAAAATACATTTCCTGTCATACAATTGAACTACCATATACAGTCAGGTCCATAAATGTAAAAACAAAAATAAGGATTTGGTAGTTGACCGCTGCACATCACGACAATGAATTGGAAACATTCAAGATGTCAGTGAAGTCAAGCCTTTCAGCTTAAATTCATTGGATTACAACCATGTGTGGAATTAACCATTCTGGAATTACAGTCATTTTCATACACATTTACAAAAAAGTATACAAGTACTCTACAAAAAAGATAAAGTGCACGTGTAACAAAAGCGACAACACAACAAACATTACACAATACAATACTGTGGAGTATGAGATAAGTTGAGGTGAAATGAGAACAATAAATATTTCTTATAATTAGCAGCAAAGACATAAAAACAGTCCTTGTGCAAATAGCAGGTAAAGGTATTGTGCTAAAAGCAATTTCAGGTTGGTATGTAAGATTTCTGGATGGTTGCTGATCAGTATGTTTGTGCGTGTATTTATCAGTTAAGTCCCATTTGTTTTGAGGTAACTGAGTTTATCTAAATGAGAGAGTGTGTATCAGCCCAGTCCCTTTTTATTTAGAGATGGATGACTTGTAAAAAGAAGCTGTTACGCAGTCTGGATGCGAGTGCCCGAATGCTTTGGTACCTTTTTCCAGATGGCAGGAGGGTGAAGAGTGAGTGACAGGTGTGTCTGATCAGCCACAATGCTGGTGGCTTTGCAGATGCAGCGTGTGGTGTAGATGTCTTCAATAGAGGGAAGAGAGACCCAGATGATGATCTTGGCTGTCCTCACTATTCGCTGTATGGTCTTGTGGTCCAAGATGGAGCCATTGATGTTTAGCGGAGAGTGGTCGCTCCGTGTCCTCCTGAAGTCAACAACCCTCTTTTTTGTTTTATCAATGTTAAGAGACAGGTTGTTGTCTTTACATCACTCTGTTAGGCTCAGCATTTCCTCTCTGTATGCTGACTCGTCATTCTGGCTGACGAGACCCAACACAGTTGTGTCATCAGCAAACGTGATGATGTAATTGGAGCTGCGTGTCGCTACACAATCTCGAGTCAGCAGTGTGAACAGCAGGGGACTGAGCACACAGCCTGGGGAGCCCCAATGCTAAGTGTGTGGGTGCTAGTGGTGCTGTCCACTGATTGGGTTAGAATGGCAGACTTGACATGTTAAAAGGAGGGTGATGGTTGAAATCATTGTTCTTTCATTGTTAACCATGGTGACCTGCAAAGAAACGTGTGCAGCCATCATTGCGTTGCATAAAAATGGCTTCACAGGCAAGGATATTGTGGCTACTAAACTTGCACCCAAATCAACAATTTATAGGATCATCAAGAACTTCAAGGAAAGAGGTTCAATTCTTGTTAAGAAGGCTTCAGGGCGTCCAAAAAAGTCCAGCAAGCGCCAGGATCGTCTCCTGAAGAGGATTCAGCTGCGGGATCGGAGTGCCACCAGTGCAGAGCTTGCTCAGGAATGGCAGCAGGCAGGTGTGAGCGCATCTGCACGCACAGTGAGGCGAGGACTTTTGGAAGATGGCCTGGTGTTAAGAAGGGCAGCAAAGAAGCCACTTCTCTCCAAAAAAAACATCAGGGACAGATTGATCTTCTGCAAAAAGTATGGCAAATGGATTGCTGAGGACTGGGCAAAGTCATATTCTCGGATGAAGCCTCTTTCCGATTGGTTGGGGCATCTGGAAAAAGGCTTGTCCGGAGAAGAAAAGGTGAGCGCTACCATCAGTCCTGTGTCATGCCAACAGTAAAGCATCCTAAGACCATTCATGTGTGGGCTTGCTTCTCATCCAAGGGATGGGCTCACTCACAATTTTGCCCCAAAACACAGGCTTGAATAAAGAATGGTACCAAAACACACTCCAACAGCAACTTCTTCCAACAATCCAACAACAGTTTGGTGAAGAACAATACATTTTCCAGCACAATGGAGCACCGTGCCATAAGGCAAAAGTGATAACTAAGTGGCTCAGGGACCAAAACGTTGAAATTTTGGGTCCATGGCCTGGAAACTCACCAGATCTTAATCCCATTGAGAACTTGTGGTCAATCCTCAAGGGGCGGGTGGACAAACAAAAACCCACTACTTCTGACAAACTTCAGGAAGTGATTATGAAAGAATGGGTTGCTATCTGTCAGGATTTGGCCCAGAAGTTGATTGAGAGCATGCCCAATCGAAGTGCAGAGATCCTGAAAAAGAAGGGCCAACACTGCAAATACTGACTCTTTGCATAAATGTCATATAATTGTCGATAAAAGCCTTTGAAACGTATGAAGTGCTTGTAATTATATTTCATCACAGAAATAACTGAAACAAAGATCTAAAAGCAGTTTAGCAGCAAACTTTGTGAAAACTAATATTTGTGTCATTCTCAAAACTTTTGGCCACGACTGTTGAGAGAGAGTTTTTAATTACCCTTTTTACTATCTATCTATCTATCTATCTATCTATCTATCTATATATATATATATATATATATATATATAGAGAGAGAGAGAGAGAGAGAGAGAGGGATGTGTGTGTGTGTGTGTGTGTGTGTGTGTGTGTGTGTGTGTGTGTGTGTGTGTGTGTGTGTGTTTGCATTAAAAAATGAGAAAAACTGGTGAGACAAAACTCTTGAGGGCTTAGACTTAGTGAGACTCGTGATACAGTATGAATGAAACCTGTGTGCATTTTACTGTCTTGAACGAAAAAAAAAATGAAATCCAAAAGAGGGACTTGGGTTTGACTAGTTTAACGCTCTTTACCATAGTCATGTGTAATATATACAGCATGTTACACTTTATTAGCATTTTACACTTAATAAGACACAATATAATAGCTTTTACACATTCATGATCATTTTATGCAAAGCCTAACTAATGCTGACAATATTACATTAATAAACTGACAATAATTCAACTGGAATTCAATTCTTTGAAAACAAAAGTGAAGCTCTGAAGGTGAATGCATACCTTCACTCTAGGGGTCAAACAACTAAAAATCAAGTCAGAATCTTGCGGTGATTCTAGGGACAGACCTTAGTTTCAGTAGTCATGTAAAAGAAGTAACTTCAGCATACTATCATCTCAAAAACATTGCAAGAATTAGATGTTTTTTTTTCCAATCAAGACTTGGAGAAACGGGTCCATGCCTTTATCATCAGCAGGGTGCAATTACTGTCTCCTTACCAGCCTTCCCAAGAAGACCATTTGACAGCTGCAGCTCATCCAGAATGCTGCTGTTAGGATTCTGACTAGTATCAGAAAATCTGAGCACATCACACCAGTCCTCAGGTCCTTACACTGGCTCTCGCTGAACAATAACAATTTACACACGTGGACAAAATTGTTGGTACCCTTTGGTCAATGAAAGTAAAACTCACAATGGTCACAGAAATAACTTTAATCTGACAAAAGTAATAATGAATAAGAATTCTATGAATGTTAATCAATGAAAGTCAGAAAATTAAAAATTACTCATTGAAGTTCATGGAACAGGCCTGGACAAAAATGATGGTACCCCTAACTTAATAGTTTGTTGCACAAACTTTTGAGGCAATCACTGCAATCAAACGATTCATGTAACTGTCAATGAGACTTCTGCACCTCTCTGCAGGTATTTTGGCCCACTCCTCATGAGCAAGCGGCTCCAATTGTTTCCGGTTTGAAGGGTGCCTTTTCCAGACGGCATGTTTCAGCTCCTTCCAAAGATGCTCAATAGCATTGAGGTCAGGGCTCATAGAAGGCCACTTTAGAATAGTCCAATGTTTTCCTCTTAGCCATTCTTGGGTGTTTTTAGCTGTGTTTTGGGTCATTGTCCTGTTGCAAGACCCATGACCTGCGACTGAGACCCAGCTTTCTGACACTGGCCAGCACATTTCTCTCTAGAATCCCTTGATAGTCTTGAGATTTCATTGTACCCTGCACAGATTCAAGACACCCTGTGCCAGATGCAGCAAAGCAGCCCCAGAACATAACAGAGCCTCCTCCATGTTTCACAGTAGGGACAGTGTTCTTTTCTTCATATGCTTCATTTGTCCGTCTGTGAACATAGAGCTGATGTGCCTTGGCAAAAAGTTCCATTTTTGTCTCATCTGACATTCTCCCAGAAGCTTTGTGGCTTGTCAACATGTAGTTTGGCGTATTCCAGTCTGGCTTTTTTATGATTTGTTTTCAACAATGGTGTCCTCCTTGGTCGTCTCCCATGTTGTCCACTTTGGCTCAAACAACGACGGATGGTGCGATCTGACACTGATGTTCCTTGAGCATGAGGTTCACCTTGGATCTCTTTAGAAGTCTTTCTGGGCTTTTTTGTTACCATTCGGATTATCAGCCTCTGATTTGTCATCAATTTTCCTCCTGCGGCCACGTCCAGGGAGGTTGGCTACAGTCCCATGGATCTTAAATTTCTGATTAATATGTGCAACTGTAGTCACAGGAACATCTAGCTGCTTGGAAATGGTCTTATAGCCTTTACCTTTAACATGTTTGTCTATAATTTTCTTTTGAATCTCCTGAGACAACTCTTTCCTTCGCTTCCTCTGGTCCATGTTGAGTATGGTACATACCATGTCACCAAACAACACAGTGACTACCTGGAGCCCTATATATAGGCCCACTGACTGATTACAAGATTGTAGACACCTGTGATACTAATTAGTGGACACACCTTGTCCCTTTGGTCACATTATTTTCAGTATTTTCTAGGGGTACCATCATTTTTGTCCAGGCCTGTTGGCGTGTTGGCCTGTTGAGTTTATTTTTTTAAATAATTCTGTTGAAGCATGGTTGAAAAGCAATGTCTGACTTTCATTGGTTAACATTCATAGATTTTTTTTTAATTATTACTTTTGTCAAATTAAAGTTATTTATGTGACCATTGTGAGTTTTTCTTTCATTGACCGAAGGGTACCAACACTTTTGTCCACGTGTGTATATGTTAAAATCCAATTTTAAATTTCTAGTTTATTTCAGTGACTGGTCAGCAATACGTACTCATAACGTAAGGACAAGTATAGTACTTTTTTGTTGTCGGCTATGGCTGAGAGCATGAGAAAATAAAAATTCAGTGTATCATCCAGCACTAGGCCCAGCACGTCCTCAGCTCTCAGCTCCATTAGTGAGCCGAGCGCCAGCCTCGCCACCACTTCATCTACCCCAAAATTTAATAAAATGGACGTCGAAGACCTCATGGTCGGATGTAGTGGTCACAATGCAAACTACAATAACGAGCCTGCAGGCAGAACTGATTGAACTGAAAGCGAGGTATGACAATATGGAAGGGAAAATGAGGAGATGTTGCATTCGAATAGTGGGAGTTCCAGACGAACCAGCATCAAGTTCCACAGCATCTGTTTCTAATTTACTGATCGAAGTTCTACAGTTGGACAAGGATCTCCTTATTGACCACTCATATGAAAGGAGCAGTCCCAAGAAGCATGGAGGGAAACCGCAGACCATTACGCCAAGTTACACTATCATCAGGACTGTGTTGAGGTACTGCGCCATGCCTGGACCCGAGCTCCACTTTGCTTTAATGGGGAACAAATAGCCATATTTCACACTCCAAGTGTGGCCAAGGTAGGGCTGGGCGATTTTTTCGATTTTTTCGATTAATTCGAATTTACATTTTAAGACGATTAAATTTTTTTCTTAAATCCAGGTATCGCGATTTTTTATTAAAATATTAGATAAATTGTAATTGCACCAATGGCAGAATAATTAAGAGGCAAGATTGTCCAACCACATGACGGCGCGCCTAATTAACCGCTCACCTGTGAGTTTTAAATCGATTTTACAGTTTCACTTTGGTGAGGCACCGCGAGCTTCTGTAGTTCTGCCACGCCCCCTCTGTGACTCACACGTGGGAAATACGAGATACAACATGGCAGCGCGCTCTGATGAAACCAAAGAGCTCATTTCCAACAGAGGCGCGGTTTCTTCAGTCATATGGAAATTATTCAGGTTCGCAACTTTACACATTGAACAAGCCAAAGCCCGGTGTAAAATTTGTCTGAAGTTTGTGGCAACTAAAAGAAGCTAATTTACTCAAGCACGACTAATTTCCTCGCGCATCTCAAACAGAGCCACACTGTTGAATCGGCGTCGTGTTTGCCGCTGCGAGCTAAACAAGACAAGCGGCAGCGCGAAAACACCGACTAAAAGCCAGGTGAAAACAGTGATACAGTGATACAGATACAGGATACAGTTCCCCACTGTATCCCATATGATAAGAGGGGTCTCGATGGAAAGATATTACTGATGTTGTGTCGTGTTATATCGCTAAAGACATTATGCCCATATACACAGTTTAAAAAAAATGCTGTCAGGCACCTGTTTGATTTTATTCAGCATGTAAGTAGCATGTGGTTTGCAAAATTGTTTAAGTGATTTAATATATATACTTTTAATCCAAATAAGCAGGTAATGTTTGGTTATATTGTTTTGCTTAAGTAAATAATAAAAAAAAAACTATACTGTCTGTTTTATTATTATATTACAAAAAAATAGTTTTAAAATCGAAAATCGAATTTGGTCTTAAAAAAAATCGAGATTTCATTTATAGGGCATATCGCCCAGCCCTAGGCCAAGGCTTGTGCGGCATTTACTGGGGATAGAAAACTCTTACAGGATGGTGTGTATTTTGGCATTTTGTAACCTGTACAATTTGATATAACCTACAAGGTCGAGAATAAAATATTCACAGATCCAGATAAAGCCATGCACTACAGTATGTTAAGCATAGTGTCATTACTCCCGCAGAAGCCAGTCCCTAACTCCTGAGGGATGTTCATATTCCGTAACGTTGGCACATGTACAGTAAACGCAGTACTGATCGGGGAAAAAAAATTACAAGTTAGTGTAATTATGTTGAAGTTTCCATTTTAGTTTTAGTAGAATGTTATTTGTAATTAATGCTTAATAACTGTAATAAGGATGGTGTTGACTAGTTAATGTTTAGACCCGTTTGTATATTTTACTTGTTTCAAGTTGGTTCAGTGAGAGCCTGATTTTGGACTTTCTTTCTTTTTTTTTTTTTGGCTCTTTTCTACTTTCTGGAAATTTGAAGCTTCACTTTTGCTATGAATTTTCGATGAAAAAAATAGGTGTTTCTTCTAGACAGGCTAATGGATGTTTGATCAATTTTGTTGAATATTAAATCTCTTAACCATCCTGTGAAAAGGAAAATAAATCCTTATTGATCTGAAATCTTACTACACGAAAAAACTAATTTTATTCTCCAGTACATAATACTTTTTCACGCATAGATTATTTTCTTGTAACTAAAAAACGTCTTCCTCTCGTAACAGATTCGGATTATAAAACCATATTGATATCAGACCACTCTCCACTTACTCTGTCAATCCATATCCCCAGTGCAGGACCACTATCGTCCTTGGAGATTTAACGCCTCACTTCATTCAAATGAGAAGTTTGTGATCTTTATGAGATCAGAGATTTTTTAAATGTCAACCAAACTCTGGGTTTGTCATCCTCAACAGTTCCTTAAAGGCATAAGGTGGCAGATTATTTCATTTTGTGCAAAACAAAATAACAGACCACCAAACAATTTACAAAACTAGCAGATAAGAAATTGGATTCAATATGCAGTGCATCACCTACACCAACTATATTTAAACAATTTAATTTCGACAAAACAAGCGGAATATCTGGTTTTAAAAACACGCTCCTCATTTTATGAGCACAGGGAAAATACTGGTAGACTGTTAGCCAATCTGTTGCAGCAGGGATCTGCTAAACAAGCTATACCTGAAATTAAAAATGATCATGGTACAAAGTGCACTGATAATTTAACAATCAATAGCTGTTTCCTCCACTATTATAAATCACTATATACTGCTCCTTCATCCTCTGATACCCTGACATTAGAGGCCTTCTTTCAAAATTTATGTATTCCTACAATAAGTGTAGATACAGCATCACAATTAGAGGAATCTATATCTGATGCAGAAATAGCCCTAGCAATCCGAATTATGCAATCTGGTAAATCATCTGGACTAGATGGATATACTTCAGAATTTTTTAAAACAGCTCTCTCCTCTGTTGGCGTCAGTTTTCCAAGAAAGCTTTTCCTCTGGATCATTATCAGTTATCTCCTTAATTTTAAAGAAGGACAAAGAAAAGAACCCTCTTGACTGCTGTTCATATCGTCCAATTTAATTGTTAAATACAGATACAAAAATCTCAGCAAACGTTCTGGCCCGCCGTCTGGAGAAAGTTCTGCCCTATGTTATTTCACCTGATCAAACCCATCTCTATTTGACAATTTGGAAACAATTATTTCCCTCAATGCTGAAAAAGCATTTGATCGAGTGAGCTGAGATTTCCTTTTCTACAGTCTTAGTAAATTTGTTTTTTTTTATGTGGATGACATGCTGCTTTTCATATCTGATCCTCTTCAAAGCCTATCAAAACTTGTGGATCTATTGAAAGACTTTGGTGAAATATCTGGCTACAAAGTTAATCTACAAAAAACGTTAAATGATGCCAATTATTTGGGTAACACATAACCATGCTGATCTGTGGGACCTGCTACAGTACCTCTCTCTTTGGGCGGAAGAATAAACACAATTCAAATGAATGTATCTGTTTCAGTGATACAATCCAATCTTTTAAAAAATAATATTTTTTAATAACTTAAAATTTAGACCTTTATTTGGAATAAAAAACAAATCATGTATTAAACAAAGCCTTCTACAGAGGCCCTTCTGTAGAATTGAATGGCACTTTCAAACTTCCTTTATTATTACTGGGCTGCTAATGTAAGGGCAATGTTATTCTGGGTGCAGTATGTTGTCAATCCTCTCATCTGGGTACAGTATAGAGGAAGCATCAATGGGATCAATATCTCTCTTTTCATTATTATGCCAAATTGTCACAAAAACAGCCCACATCTTGTTTTACCTCAAACACACGGTTATACACTCAGTTAAAATCTGACATCAGTTTTGGCTTCATTTTAAGCTTACTTACCTATCTCTGATAGCACCACTGAATAGGCACTCTATGCTTGCTCTGTCTTATACAGATAATGCTTTCGCAGTACGATTGAAATGCAATGTTGTGTCATTATATGACCTTTACATTGACAATATCTTTGGCTCATTTGAACAACTTTTAACTTTTTACAAAAATTTTACATTCTCAGGACACATTTTTATAAATATCTACAGCTGAGGAATTTCATTTTCTGTAATTCTGACTCTTTCCCTTTGTCTCCTTTCTCCACCCCTCTTAGATTCTGTTTATAGATGTAAACCAGATGCTAAACAGATTATTACTACTGTATATAAGTTATTAAACACAAGCAATTCAGCCACATTAGATGTAGTTAAATAGGAAAATGATATACAAAAACAAATTTCAGATAAACTGTGACAAAAGATAATACATAGAATTTACTCATGATCAGTTTGCCTCAAACACACAGTCGTTCAATTTAAAATTGTCCAGGGGCTTCACTGGTCCAAGGTAAAACTATATAAGATCAGAGAGAACTTTGATTTCACATGTGACCAATGTAAGCAGGCGCCAGCTATGCTACTACACACAAGTACACGCAAACTCCATGCTCACAGAGACGGAAATCGATCCCGGAGGTTCAAGGTGACAGTTCAATTCAATTCAATTCAGTTTTATTTTTATAGCGCTTTTAACAATTGTCAGTGTCGCAAAGAAGCTTTACATAATCAAAAGAATTATTTAAGTTTGTATGGAATGTGAATGTGTATGAATCAAAATGGTCAGATAGTCCCTGATGAGAGAGCCGAGGGCGACAGTGGGCTAACCACTATACCTCCGTACCTCCCAACACAAGTCTCGTTAACAGATAAAATATAATAATATCCTTATCACCATTAACAACAACAACAACAACATAATAATAATAATAATAATAATAATAATAATAATAATACAGCATCACTACAACAAATAACAGTAAGCACCAGTACTTCAGTTGTTAGTTTAGAACACAACCAGAAGTCTCCCACAAAAAGGGGGCTATTCCATAGTGCAAAATAAGTAGTATTTATTTACCACATGGGCAAAAAAAAAAAGTCACATACGTTTTTTTCCCTCTATATTTGATTATGGTCAGCATTCAACATAGCATTTTTTTCAACAATGTTCTGTAATTTCAAAACATTTATATCCAGTCGGGGAAAAAGTGCATTCATTTTGGCTGAGATCTTGACCTGACATCCCAAATAATTTAATTTGATTTTTCTCAGTCCACTTACACATTCTACTTCTGAGATACCAACGATTGACACCTTCAAGTGTCTAAACCATGTCTCCTCATATGGAGACCACTCACTGCTGCTGAGAATGAGGATGATATGGGGTGCCTAAATATACATTTAAAAACTGATCATGGTTTCACTTGAAAACCATGATGGCGGCCTAGGATTGCACAAATACAAACAGTTGTTCAGAGGCTTATGACTGCAACTGTTTCAAAAGGTGTGCGACTAGAATTATCAAACTATTTTATACCAAAGTCTCCATAAGTCAAAAGTTTGTAACCTTAAAGTAGATTTCAACAAAGTGGTATATGATTCCACATTTGTCCTTATACACTACTTGCAAAAGTACCCCAAGAATTTTAGAACATTAGAACTACTAATTGCATTTTAGTAGGATTTTATGTGATAGACCAACACATAATTGTAAAGTTAAAGGAAAATTATAAATTGTTTTCGAAATTTATGTGGAGTGCATTTACTGGTACACCTAACTACAATTCAGTGGAACCAATTGCCTTCGGAAGTAACCTAATTAGCTGTGAAGCCCTCAGAGGTTTGTTATGGAACATTAATGAACAATCAGCATCATGAAGCCCAAGGAACACACCAGATAGGCCAGGGATAAAGTTGTAGAGAAGTTTCAAGCAGGGATAGATTATATCCCAAGTATCCCAAACTTTGAAGATCTCATAGATAGAAGTAGAAGTAGATAGAAGTATTCAATCAATCATCTGAAAATGGAAAGTGTATGGCACAACTGCAAAGGTACCAAGACATGGCCATCCACTTCAACTGAAAGGCAGAGCAAGGAGAGCATGGCAACTCTAGAGCAGCTGCAGAGATCCACTGCTCAGTTAGGAGAATCTGTCCACAGGACAACTATTGGTTTTGTACTTCACAAATCTGGACTTTATGGAAGTGTGGCAAAAAAAAACATCCAGTTTGCAGTTTGCTACGAGTCATGTGGAGCACACAGCAAACATATGGAAGAAGGTGCAATTAAACTTTTTGGCCTAAATGCAAAATGCTATGTGTCACAGAAAACTTACACTGTGCATTGTGTGTGGCAACATCCTGCTGTGGAGATGCTTTTCTTCAGCAGGGACAGGGAAGCTGGTTAGAGCTGATGGGAAGATGGCGACCAAATACAAGGCAACCTGTTAGAGTTTGCAGAAGACTTGAGACTGGAGCAAAACTATCCTAAACATACAGCCAGAGCTACAATGGAATGGTTTAGATCAAGGCATATTAAGTGTTAGAATGGCCCAGAAAGTCCAGACCTAAATCCAATTGCGAATCTGTGGCAGGACTTGACAACTGCTGTTTACAGACGTTTTCCCTCTATTATGACTGAGCTTGAGTTATTTTACAAAGTGCAAAAACTTGCAGCTGTAATTGCAACGAAAAGTGGTTCTACAAAGTCTTGACTCAAGGGGCTGAATACAAATGCATGCCACACTTTTTAGATATCTATTTTAAATTCATTTTCCTTCCACTTCACAATTATGTGATCACCCTGTGTTGGCCTATCCCAATGAAATACATTTATGTTTGTGGTTGTAACTTTTCAAAATTATGGAAAAGTCCAAGAGGTGTGATTTTGCAAGGCACTGTAGCACATAGTTACAAAAGGGATTCATTTACAGTATGAACACATTTTCCTTTATCCTCATACGAGGTCTTTTCGAGTCTGGTTCCTCTCAAGGTACCTTGCGTTGCCACTCTCACCACTGACTTGCTTGTTAAGGACAAATTAACCAAGCTATAAATCTACACATTTTAAGCTATTTAGATTTTTTTTTATATCAAATAAAGGTTTATTCATCATGTAAACATTTGCATCAAATTATTTTTACAATACCAATCAGCATGTGTGTTTGCATCAAGATGCACTGCTTCAATACAATGGTTGTATACTGTAAACAGTTTATTTTACTGATTTTCGACTTTAGGAATAACGGCAAGGCAGAATAGGGGGAGATGGTTTGTGGGAATATGCATATGTCCAGAATTAGTGTATTGTGGTATACCTTTTCCCCTTCATCAATATAATATTTGATTCATTTGTAAATATGTCAAAGACCTGTTTTTGTTGTTTAAATGTTATTAGTATTTTCTGATATTTTCCATGTAGCTATTATTGTATTTAACAATATTATAGTATTTATGTTATATATTGTACAAGTTGTTGAGGAACTTGTACTGCTGTAATATTATTTTTATGAGTTACTATTATTGCTATTACGGACAGTCCCAAAATTCCTGTTTTCCTGATTCCAGACTAGCCGACTATAACACCCGGACTTTTTTTCACTCACCTCAACAAAACTTGCATCGTAACATTTGATCTGGTCTATGAAGCAAAAATATCCGATAACCGTGTCAAACCACTTTGAATCCCTGACTCCAAGCTCACTTATTTTTGGTCCGACGGAAAAAAGAGACATGGTACATTACAAAAATGAGATTTGTAGAGTGGAATAACTAAACAAACCAACTTTGGAACCACTTTGGAAAACTGCCATCTAGCACTAAATTTCTGAAATGCACACATGAAACCTGACACTGCACAAGTTTAAATCCTCGTCTCTCAAGAAAAACTAAAAACGTAAGCTCTAGTACATACATTTTCTCCGAGATAAGTAAAAGTATCACAGGAGTGCTGTTGCCTTTGAAGAAAAAGATTGTTACATTCTTTGTGCCTGTGAGTCTGGCATATAGGGGGGGAGGGGTGGCTGCTTTGAGTGGACCCCCTCAACTCACACACCCTCCCTAAAATCACGGGCAGTATAAAGACTCTTTGTAAGAGGCAAGAAACGTGACTTTTCAGTGCTTTGTCCAGAAAAAGAAGTTCGCTGTTGCTCTCTTACCTCTCAATTTCTTCAGGAATTGTATCTAGTTCCTCATTAACATTTACATGTCTCCTCCTATCTTTCTATCATTGCACTCTTCCTCAATCCTTATATGGCAATACTTCCTATGATTCACAGCCATCTATAAAACATCCCCTCTTTGTTTCCCTATATATCTATAGAATGTGTGAATGGCTCATGCTTCTTAAAAAAGTGGATGTACTCCTCACATACCTTGCATCATGATCAGTGATAGACCATGTATTTGCTTTTACATTTGCTTATTTATTTAGGGAATTGACTTAGGACTTATGAAACTATTTTCTGTGAATAAACCAGAGAACATTTGACACTTCATTGTGTGTCTGTGATGGTGTCTCTCCCGCTCAGCAAGTGTGAAGCACAGCACAAGAACCAGTGGTTAATTCATAAAATTTTAGAGTAACAATTTTTTAAAGAACTATGTGGATTTTATTCACTGTTGTTTTTTAAACAAAATTCCTTAGAATAAAACTTTTTGAAGATGATTTTACTAATTTTGATAAAGGCAAAATTCAAATAATTGCTTCTCACACCATATGTTGAATCAAGCTATAATTTGTTGTGCTGCATTGTTCTGCTAATCCAAGTTGATTTCTGTAAACTAGATTGAAGCTGTGCAATTTAATTGATTATGCAATTTTATTTAATAACTTTTGTTGGTCAATTAAGTTAATCAATTAATCGATTAATTAAACCAACAGGCCAGTTTTGAACTCCGGATTGATTTCATGCTTTTCATATAAACTTTTAAACATTAAATGGTGTAAAATTAAACTTAAGTATTTGACCAAACCTCCTACAAACATCAAACTTGTTTTACATCGTACATCAAATATCATATAGTATGGCCTATGATGAAAATTCTTGTTTTGCTACTTCTCTCCTTAACTGTTCTTAAAGGGACATTAGTGATAGGCATCCTTCTGGGCCTGGGTTTGAGTCCTAGCCAATGACCTACACCCAGCTACAGGCGATGTAAATCCTTTTGTGCGTTGTATACAAGGGTATAACGTATATGTATAATATATATAATATATATTATATAGTATAATGATAAGGTGGCATCAGTGAGATTATTTGGCATAGCTGCCTAGCATGCAAGGAGACTACCATGTGAAGAATGGTAGAATAGAACTGACAGACACCAAAATCAGGGTAGTTTCACATAAGGGAGGACAAGTCAAAGTCTGGTATGTTTGAGTTGTGTAAACATTCCATCCTCTATCCCATCCTTGAGTACACTTGAAATTATGAGCAAGGTAAGGTGTTGATTTGGCATTGTTCAAATGAGATATGAATGCTAATTGTACCAAAAACTCAGAAGTGGACTGCTGTTTATGATGCACTGTCATAAAGGCTGTCTCCTCCAAAATCCTCAGTCTCATCCTCTGAACTGCATAACCATAGAAGATAAAGTAGGAAAAAACAATACACATTTTCCTTTTAAAATGGGTTTGATTCTGTTAGTCGATGTATGTTCTCAATATTTAACTCCTTCTAGACATTTGGTCGTGCTCTTGCTCTTTTTACACAGGATATTGCTAAACCTCTTTTAAAAAAGTGTAATCTTAATCCATCTGTGACTCAAAATTACAGACCAATTTTACAGTCCAAACTTCCTTTGCAACAAAAACAATTTACTGTTTTTGTTCAGAATTACCTTCTAATGTACAGTCGTGGCCAAAAGTTTTGAGAATGACACAAATATTAGTTTTCACAAAGTTTGCTGCTAAACTGCTTTTAGATCTTTGTTTCAGCTGTTTCTGTGATGTACTGAAATATAATTACAAGTACTTCATACGTTTCAAAGGCTTTTATTGACAATTACATGACATTTATGCAAAGAGTCAGTATTTGCAGTGTTGGCCCTTCTTTTTCAGGACCTCTGCAATTCGATTGGGCATGCTCTCAATCAACTTCTGAGCCAAATCCTGACAAATAGCAACCCATTCTTTCATAATCACTTCTTGAAGTTTGTCAGAATTAGTGGGTTTTTGTTTGTCCACCCGCCCCTTG
The DNA here is from genome assembly GCA_030347435.1 of Clarias fuscus. Classification (NCBI taxonomy): domain Eukaryota; kingdom Metazoa; phylum Chordata; class Actinopteri; order Siluriformes; family Clariidae; genus Clarias; species Clarias fuscus. Next base: position 13,876,886 of record CM059226.1, read on the forward strand.
AGGATTGACCACAAGTTCTCAATGGGATTAAGATCTGGGGAGTTTCCAGGTCATGTACCCAAAATTTCAACGTTTTGGTCCCTGAGCCACTTAGTTATCACTTTTGCCTTATGGCACAGTGCTCAATCGTGCTGGAAAATGCATTGTTCTTCACCAAACTGTTGTTGGATTGTTGGAAGAAGTTGCTATTCGAGGGTGTTTTGGTACCATTCTTTATTCAAGGCTGTGTTTTGGGGCAAAATTGTGAGCGAGCCCACTCACTTGGATGAGAAGCAACCCCACACATGAATGGTCTTAGGATGCTTTACTGTTGGCATGACACAGGACTGATGGTAGCGCTCACCTTTTCTTCTCCGGACAAGCCTTTTTCCAGATGCCCCAACCAATCAGGAAGAGGCTTCATCCGAGAATATGACTTTGCCCCAGTCCTCAGCAGTCCATTCGCCATACTTTTTGCAGAAGATCAATCTGTCCCTGATGTTTTTTTTTGGAGAGAAGTGGCTTCTTTGCTGCCCTTCTTGACACCAGGCCATCTTCCAAAAGTCTTCGCCTCACTGTGCGTGCAGATGCGCTCACACCTGCCTGCTGCCATTCCTGAGCAAGCTCTACACTGGTGGCACTCCGATCCTGCAGCTGAATCCTCTTTAGGAGACGATCCTGGTGCTTGCTGGATTTTCTTGGACGCCTTGAAGCCTTCTTAACAAGAATTTAACCTCTTTCCTTGAAGTTCTTGATGATCCTATAAATTGTTGATTTAGGTGCAATCTTAGTAGCCACAATATCCTTGCCTGTGAAGCCATTTCTATGCAGCGCAATGATGGCTGCACTCGTTTCTTTGCAGGTCACCATGCTTAACAATGAAAGAACAATGATTTCAAGCATCACCCTCCTTTTAACATGTCAAGTCTGATCTCCAGCCTTGTGCTCATCAACATTCTCACCTGAGTTAACAAGACGATTACTGAAATGATCTCAGCAGGTCCTTTAATGACAGCAATGAAATGCAGTGGAAAGTTTTTTTTCAGGATTAAGTTAATTTTCATGGCAAAGAAGGACTATGCAATTCATCTGATCACTCTTCATAACATTCTGGAGTATATGCAAATTGCTATTATAAAAACTTAAGCAGCAACTTTTCCAATTTCCAATACACATGTAATTCTCAAAATTTTTGGCCACGACTGTATAGTGATGCAGGAGAACGTTCAGTGCTCTGTTCTAGAAAGGTTTTCATTCTACTAGAATGACAGGAGTTTTTCAAAATAAAAAATTACCAATAAATATATATTTTATGGAAAACTGACAGTTTCTTACAGCTTAATGCTGAGAAAACTTAGAGCTGCAGCAAAACTACTGACTAAATGTTTTTTAAAAATGGCTTCTGCAACACCCACCTTGAGATGACTGCACTGGCTTCATACAAGTTATTATATTCAGTTCAAGATTCTGGTACAGGTTGTCCCCTCCTTACGAACAAGTTCCGTTCCGAGAGCACGTTTGTAAGACAGTTCCGAGAGCAGTCCTTAAGTCCAACAAAGTGAATCTTATACACCTTTGACAGATCTCTGTATCAGCTGGTATTCCCTTACCCAAACGTAAAACAAAAGGTGACTGTGCTTTTGCAGCTGTGTTTCCTAGGTTAGGGAAAGCTTTTGGTTTGGAAACGGTATATGTACATTGTGAAAATTTCTAAAAAGTAGCTGAAGATTTAAATGTACATTTAATTAGTTTTAGCATGTATCATATTCTTTTTCATTTTAGTTAATTAAAAATTTTAGTTTTTTATTTCTATTTCATACTGTTTTACTATCTTTGTTAGTTTTGTAAAAGTAATTCTGAATTGCCTTTGTATTGTTTTATTTACGCCTAAAGCAGGCAAAAAAATCTAAGAAGCTTTCATCAGAAGGCTGAATCCCAAATCACTCCCTAGCCGATATTCAAGAAAATATAAAGAGAATCTTATGAGATTTACAGGAATATTCACCACTGACATGGTTTATTCTCCTCACCTTTTGACTGCATAGTATATACATACTTAATTACACTAAACTGTCTGCATGTTCTTTTCTCTTCAATTTATGTTGTTTATTTCTGATAGTATTCTCAGAAAAACCTGTATTATGATCCTCCTGTGTTTGTGCCATAGTTTTTGTGGTTTGTGACTTATGATTCAAAACTTACGTTAACCTCACCTCAGGACTGCATTTCCCAGCATGCTCTAAATCACATAGTAGTAACTGTATTCACCTGTAACCTGTTTATTTGATTAGTCTGTCCATGTATAGTCATTGTTTGAGTTGGTTACTTTGTTCAGAGTCTATTCTATTTGATTAAATTCTTGGTTTCCAGTGCTGTCGAGTTTACTGGTTTCGTTCACAGTAACTTGCGTTAGTTTGTGTTAGCATAAGCATTAGCCCCAGTTCCTGTATTGATGTCCATATATTTCTACTTAATTTTTTTTTTTTTTAAACACCTTCTGCACTTGCATCCTGCCTCTCCTCCACAAGTGACAGAACCCAAGACTAATTACCCAATAGTGGATTACAAGGACTTGCAGACTTGCAGTAGGGCAGGCCGCCTACCTGGTGAGCCTACGGAGTGAGCAAGGAGCGATAACAGATTGAGGCAAACGCCCATCAGTGGCGCCCGCTGTAACACTCCCCAAAGGATTTGTGGGAGAATTCCATACTTGAAGCAACAGGAGCTGAAGCATAGGTGCTCAGAGTGGAGCCAACAGGGCAGCTCCCAGCACAGAATCTCAAGGAGAGTCTGACAGCACAGAGCCCCAGGAGGAGGAGGCAGAGAGAGCAGAGCCCAAGTCATGCTGCCAACACCCTTTGGGGGTCAATACAATGGCATTGTATGCAAGGTTAAAAGTGTGTCCTGTCACATGCTACGAGATGCCCTGAATCGTGTCCTGTCGCATACTACGAGATGCCCTGAATTGTGTCCTGTCACATGCTACGAGATGCCCTGAATCGTGTCCTGTCGCATGCTACGAGATGCCCTGAATCGTAGCAATGCCTGAATGGTAGTTCTGCTCGAGAGATATCCTGTCCTGCCTTAAACATACTGTACAGTGTCCCAGCAATGCCATGCCCCTTTCCCAGCTGGGCCCTGCTGTGTCCCTTGGTTCCAAAAACACTCTGCTTCCAGCTTCAGAAACACATTGCTGTGTTTGTGCCAAGATCAAGCTCTGTGCCAAGCTCCACCTCAGATAGAGTTTTGTGCTTAGCTCTGGCCCTAAGACAAGTTTTACCCCATGCCTGTGTCAAGTCACCCAATCATCATGTTCAGTTTCAGAGGGTGTACTTTGCTCCATCCCTTGACACCTTTGCAGTCTGTGGAATCGACATAATAGGATGGAGCAGATGCCCCAGACCCCATGTCAGGTTCCTCAGGATCTGCGCCTGGCGATAGGGGTTCTGTCATGGTTCTCTTGTATTTGTCCTTTTTTTTGGTGACTTGTGTTTCAGTACTTTTATCTTGACATTCACCTCCTGTTGCATTTCCCAGTATGCACTCCTCCATCACATGGTTACAACTGTATTCACCTGCATCTTGTTTAGTTGATTAGTGTATCTCTAAATATTGTCCTTGTTTGAGGTGGTTCCTTTGCTTTGTGTCTGTTCTGTTTGATCTGTTTGGTATCCTGCTCAGCTGAGTTTATTGGTTTTGTTCACTATGTTTGTTTATCTTGAATTGGTTAGTATTAGCCCCAGTTCCTAGCCATATTTCTTGTATTCATGTTTGTGCATCGTGTTTTATGTTTAAACTCCACTTTAATAAACCACCTTCTGCACTTAAATCCTGCCTCCCCTCTCCACATTTCATTTTTTTAAGGTTTTTTTTTTTTTTTTTACTATCAATTTGTAATACCATATACAATGAAACTGATATTTTCTACGGCGGTTACTAAATTAAATACTGTGAAAATTTCATATCATTGCAAACCTTCTAGCACTATAAACTAAACCACAGTTAAAATCATAAAGACGGTGTGAACATTACCTGAACCTCTCGACCTGCATCTGCATGAGCCTGAATACTGTGCTGCTGCCAAATGATCAGCTAAGGATATACATGAGCACATGTAAAAGGTAAAAAGGGAACAGTTAATGTAAATATGAGGGATGGAATCACCCCCAATGTATCACAATACCAAGAATCTCGTTTGACTTGTAAAAGCATCATGATTTTAACTCCGCCATAGCCACCCGAGCACACCACACAACCTGTGTGCTTTTGAGCATGTTAAGACCTAAATGTCACTTAAAATGATTAAAGTTATTAGTCATTTTTTGGCACATGTTTTAGTCATCACCATGGCTGAATCTATTCAGCCAAGAGATATAAAAATCCCTTTGATTTTATATACCAAATCCATTGTGTACTTTGCGGAGCTCTGTGTGTGTGTGTGTGTGTGTGTGTGTGTGTGTGTGTGTGTGTGTGTGTGTGTGTGTGTGTGTGTGTGCGTGTGTGTGTGTGTGTGTGCATGCGTGTGCGTGTGTGTGCGTGCGCATGTGCGTGTGTGCGCGCACCCATGGTCACTTGAGCAATAAGTTTCGTGTTTACTTACACATGTATGTTGTTTAGGGACTAAGGAAAGGGAAATAGGAAATACAACATCTAGATTGACTTTTTCTGTCCATGGTTTCACTGCTACAACACTGGGCTGCCTGCAGATTAGCCGACCTATTAATATTAATAACCTATAAATACTGTTGTAATATGCTCAGGCATCTGCCGATGCTGATTATTAAAAAATGACGGGGCTCTTAACACATGATTACTGGATCAATTGTGAAGGCAATCAGCCTGTGGCACTGCTAAGGCATTATTGAAGACCAGGTTGCTTTGATAGCAGCCTGTACGGTTGGGCCATAGATTCTCAATGTTGTTCAGATCAGGTGAGTTGTCTGGCCAAGCACGCAGTAATGTAATCATCAGGAAACTAGTTAGTGGTAGTTTTGACACTGTGGACAGCTGCTAGGACCTCCTGGTGAAGAAAATATCTCCATAAAGCTTGTCAGCGGAGGGAAGCAGGAAATCTTCGGCTCGACAGCTGCCTTGACTTTGGACTAACACAAACAGTGGACTAATACAAGAAGATTATATGGATTCTGTGCCTCTCCAATCTTTATCTAGACTCTGGAAGCTTGATTAACAAATAAAATGATTTATCTTTATGAAGAGTAATTTAGAACACTGAGCAATAGCCCAGTTTTTTGTTTTTTTCCTTAGCCCAGATAAGACACTTCTGATGTCTCTGGTTCAGGACAGGGATTAATACTAGGAATGCAACAGCTGTAGCCCATTTCGTGATGTAGGAGTTATAACCAATTTCACTCCTCTCCTTGTGAAGCGCTCCTTAGTTTTTGAATTAGCTTCGCTTGACAATCCTTTTAAGACTATGGTCATACATGTGGCTTGAGCATCTTTTAATATCATACGTTTCACCTTTCTATACAGTATACACAAACACATATGCTACACAACACATCCCACAGATGCTTGACTGGATAGAGAACTGGGAAATATGGAGGCCAAGTCAACAACTTGAACATCTTTCTCAAAACATTGCTGAACGTTTTTTTTGCAGCAGGACACATTCTCCTGCTGAAAGACAATAAAAATACCATTGTCAGAAAGGGGCATATGTGGTGTGCATCTCCAGTGTTTATGTATGTGCTACATGTCAAAGTAATATCCATATGAATGCAAGGGCCCAATGATGCTCAGCAGAGCACAATGTAAAAGTAAATGTAATTTATCAGACCCAGGCACCTTTTTCTATTGGTCTTTGGTCCAGTTATTATGCTAAGCATAGTACTAATTGATAGCTAAAATGTGCTAAAGACTAGCTAATGTCAGCAGCTAGTGCATGTTAAATGCACTTATTTCACAGTTGCAACTATAGTATTTGTGTGGTTTATGACCAAATTTATGTTGTTAAAAAGAGGAACAATTGGTAACTTTTTATATTTGTATTATTTATATATTTTATTGTAACATATTTATTATTTCAGTATTTCCGTGCTTTTTTCAGTAAACATCTAAAACTAAGAGAGCTGCTTCTTGGGTGTTAATCCCTAGTGTATTACAAATACAGTGGAACCTTGGATTACGGGTATAATTTGTTCGGATTGCGAGTGTTTTTAGAATAAATTTTGACTTGAAAAACATGCAAGTCTTGATTGAGTACCGAGTATCATCACGCGCATGGACTTCTTGTTTCGACACCAAGCGTCACGTGATCACAACTGAGACAATGTTTTTTTTTCTCTCGCAAGCTGGGGAATTGTGGGTAATTGTCTCCCTTGCTCGGTCTTAGCGCGCGTCTCTTACTGGTATAACCAACATCCGTGCAAACAGTCGTGGCCAAAAGTTTTGAGAATTACATAAATAATGGAAATTGGAAAAGTTGCTGCTTAAGTTTTTATAATAGCAATTTGCATATACTCCAAGATGTTATGAAGAGTGATCAGATGAATTGCATAGTCCTTCTTTGCCATGAAAATTAACTTAATCCCGAAAATAACTTTCCACTGCATTTCATTGCTGTCATTAAAGGACCTGCTGATATTAGATTAGATTAGATTAGATTCAACTTTATTGTCATTGCACATAGTCACAAGGCAACGAAATGCAGTTAGCATCTAACCAGAAGTGCAAGTTAGCAGTGCAATATAAACATATATACAGATCTATAGAAACTTGTATGATAGAATTAAGGTCTATGTATAAATTGTATTACAGGAAAAAAAAAAAAAAAAAATCGTCTTGTTAACTCAGGTGAGAATGTTGACGAGCACAAGGCTGGAGATTATTATGTCAGGCTGATTGGGTTAAAATGGCAGACTTGACATGTTAAAAGGAGGGTAATGCTTGAAATCATTGTTCTTTCATTGTTAACCATGGTGACCTGCAAAGAAACGCGTGCAGCCATCATTGCGTTGCATAAAAAATGGCTTCACAGGCAAGGATATTGTGGCTACTAAGATTGCATCTAAATCAACAATTTATAGGATCATCAAGAACTTCAAGGAAAGAGGTTAAATTCTTGTTAAGAAGGCTTCAGGGCATCCAAGAAAGTCCAGCAAGCGCCAGGATCGTCTCCTAAAGAGGATTCAGCTGTGGGATCGGAGTGCCACCAGTGTAGAGCTTGCTCAGGAATGGCAGTAGGCAGGTGTGAGCGCATCTGCATGCACAGTGAGGCGAAGACTTTTGGAAGATGGCCTGGTGTCAAGAAGAGCAGCAAAGAAGCCACTTCTCTCCCAAAAAAAACAGGGACAGATTGATCTTCTGCAAAAAGTATGGCGAATGAACTGCTGAGGACTGGGGCAAAGTCATATTCTTGGATGAAGCCTCTTCCTGATTGGTTGGGGCATCTGGAAAAAGGCTTGTCCGGAGAAGAAAAGGTGAGCGCTACCATCAGTCCTGTGTCATGCCAACAGTAAAGCATCCTGTGACCATTCATGTGTGGGGTTGATTCTCATTCAAGGGAGTGGCCTCACTCACAATTTTGTCCAAAAACACAGCCATGAATAAAGAATTGTACCAAAACACCCTCCAACAGCAACTTCTTCCAACAATCCAACAACAGTTTGGTGAAGAACAATGCATTTTCCAGCACAATGGAGCACCGTGCCATAAGGCAAAAGTGATAACTAAGTGGCTCGGGGAACAAAACGTTGAAATTTTGGGTCCATGGCCTGGAAACTCCCCAGATCTTAATCCCATTGAGAACTTGTGGTCAATCCTCAAGAGGCGAGTGGACAAACAAAAACCCACTAATTCTGACAAACTACAAGAAGTAATTATGAAAGAATGTGTTGCTATCAGTCAGGACTTGGCCCAGAAGTTGATTGAGAGCATGCCCAGTCGAATTGCAGAGGTCCTGAAAAAGAAGGGCCAACACTGCAAATACTGACTCTTTGCATAAATGTCATGTAATTGTCGATAAAAGCCTTTGAAACATATGAAGTGCCTCTAATTATATTTCAGTACATCACAAAAACAACTGAAACAAAGCAGTTTAGCAGCAAACTTTGTGAAAACTAATATTTGTGTAATTCTCAGAACTTTTGGCCATGACTGTACTGTTTACTATAACACTGACCACCTGTGCACGTGTAAAGCATCTTTTATTGTGTGTTTGTATGTGTGTGTGTACAGTGTTCTGTACTGTTTATTATAACACACATGTGCGCACGTGTAAAGCAAAAGCAATTCGCATTAGAGAGGTTAAAGATCCACTTTCTCTCTTTCACTCTCTCCCAGCTTGCACGGATTCTATTAATGTGTTTGCGCGCAAGTCATTGGACACCGTACTCCTTCCCTCCTCCTCTTGCCTTCACACACATCCATACACACACACACTCTCTAACAGAAACAGTCGCGATTCTTATTAAAGGTAAAGTGCAGGTTAATTTATTTTATTTTTACTTTACAGCAGTGAGTCTGTTAGTGTGTGCACGCACTCGAGTATCAGAGATGCTTCTTGTTAATTTTCCAGATTAGGCAGTGTCTCCGTTACTGTGTGTGTGTGTGTGTGTGTGTGTGTGTGTGTGTGTGTGTGTGTGTGTGTGTGTGTTTGAGAGAAAGTCATTGCGCACAGTAGTCCTCCCCCCTCTCATCTGACAACTATATTTTTTCACTTGTGATTAAAGGGTGCTGGTACAAATCTTTCACACTAGGATAAAATGGTATTAGGTTGTAATTTTCATAAGTACACAAAGTAACTTTGTACACTCCCTCATTCATCTTCTATACCGCTTTATCCTGTATTGATGGTCACAGGAGGCCTGGAGCCTATCCTGGGAGGCTTAGGGCACAAGGCAGGGTACACCTTGTACAGGGTGCCAATCCATCTCAGGGCACACACATACACTCACTCACACACTACGGCAATTTTGGGAACGGCAATTGGCCTAATCTGCATGTTAGGAAACCGGAGTACCCGGAGGAATCCCACCAAGCACGGGGAGAACATGCAAACTCCATACACACAGAGGCGGGAATCGAGCCTAGCCGGGAATCAAACTCAGACCCTGGAGGTGCAAGGCGACAGTGCTAACATTACACCACCATGCATAACTTTGTAAATTTTTTTCATATTAAACTGTTATATTGTATCAGATGGAGGAAAAAATAACAGCCAAACATAACAGCCATTGGCTGCCCAGATATCTAGAGAACGACATCAGTATCGGATATAGAAAAGCCCATATTGGACAACATCTAGTACTGTGGGCATAAATTAACATACTTTTCAAAGTTGGTCATCGATTGATCTCAGGAAATATTAAAATATTTGTTAATATATTTTTATTACCTATAAGCCACAATCCTTGAAATGAAAACAAAAAAGGCCTAAAATTTGAGTATACTGCATACAGTATACACACACACACACACACACACACACACACACACAAACATACACACAAACATACACACAAACACACACACACACACACACACGCTACTTTGATATTCAAATAGTACATACATATAATACACATGACAACAACATTTTAACCGATTTCTTCCTAGCTTAGTCAGTCACCGTTAGAAAAATTTTAATCCCTGCAAAAGTGTTTCCCTAAGGTTTTCCAAAGACCTAACAACATAAACAAAGTCCAAAGCTAAATGTATCTCTTACTTTAACTCGCAGTCATACAGCGATCAGACATTATGGCCAATGTTGTGTAGGTAACCTTTGTGCCACCAAAACAGCTCTAACCCTACAAGGAATGAATCCACAAGACCTCTGAAGGTGTCCTGTGGTATTTGGCAGCAGGACATTAACAGCAGTGCTGTAAGGTGCAAGGTGGGGTTTCCACGGATCAGACTTTGTCTGTCCAGCATATCTTAGAATGAGATCTGGAGGATTTGGAGCCAGATAAACAAGCTTGAACTTATCGCCCCACAAACAGTAAACTATGATGCACTGAATGTTCTAATATCCATCATAGTCAGCATTACCTTTTTCCAGCAATTTGTGCCATGTTAGCTTTTCGGTGGGATCAGATCAGTCAGGCTAGCCTTTGCTCCCCACAGGCATAAATGAGGCTTGGGTGCCCATGATCCTGTCACTAGTTTACTGGTATTTACAGTTTCATTCAAAATTATACAACCCCCATTGAAAATGAAGTATTTTGCCCACAATTACTAACTTGCAGCTGTTTGTAATAAATCAGTGAAACAAGAGTAACTTAAATAGCTCAACACAACTAATATAACAAATGGTTTCTCCAGAGACAACACAAAATGCTACTCTTAATGACTACTACAGTATTAAAATTATTCAACCCCTTGATGAAGAACATTTATCTGTTGTGACCTACTGCAAACTTTTTTGCATATGCTTTGTTATTTCTTCTACAAACATACCGTTTGTACCCAAAAAGGTTTGTACTTTTTGGGTACATACCCAAAAAGTTAAAATGATCTTTCATCAGTCCATAAAACAGAATTCCAAACTTCTGTGTCTTTTTTTATATAGTTTTTAGCATATTGGAGCTTACTTTTCTTGTGTTTTAGAGTCAACTGAAGGTTAAATATTGGGATGACCTTCGATATTTAGTGTGCACCATACAGTATAGTGCAGAGTGAAACTTCAGTGCCTGCTGCCACCAAATCTTTAGGTCCTTTGCAGTCAATCGAGGTTTTCAACACTTGCCTCCCCAGTAATCTGGTAGCAGCATTTGATGGCTTCCTCTTTCTGCCACATCCAGGTAGTGTAGCCAATGCTAATGCAGTCAAATATCTCAATCAACAAAATCTCTAGAAAGTCCAGGTATTTGACGTGTTCCAAATCAAGTAAACCTGAGGTATCTGATCAGTGCTTGAGATAACACCTGATTGACAATTTTGTGCTCTAATGAGGGATTTTTGTTCGGGGGTTGAATAATTCTGAAACTGCAGCAATCATTAAAATGTGCCGGTTGTGTTGAATTTGGAGAAATTATATTAGGCGTGTTGAAATTACTCTTGTTTCACTGATTTATTATAAACACCTGCAAGTTAGTAATTGTGGCCATAAACCAATTGTTCCATGGGCATTGAATCATTTTGAGTAAAACTGTACTTGATAATAAATGTTAATGGTATAAAGTGTTTAAAACATATAAAACTTTATAGCTGATGAGTGTTTATTGCTTAATTTAGTTAATCTATATTAATTTTGCTATCTGGTCCTAGATGAACCATATGGAGAGATACATACATGCATGTCATATGCTGTAAGACAGTGAGCTGGCAACAGGTCAGAAAATAAATAAATAAATAAATAATCAATATACCAGTATACGGCAAACCTAATTAATGCAGCGAAAGCATCTCTTACTGTTCTATTTTAAAAGGCAGCGTGAAGTTTACCCAGTCACACAAATTCTATGACGACTACAACAACAAAGAGTCCACAATTGTATGAAAAACTATTTAGATCAAAGACTCAAAATGCTAAGTAGTGCAAAAATGGGAATTGCTATTTTATTAAATGTCAAATTGCCCAAGTTGGTAGTCTCTCCCCTATACAAAGGTACTACTCAACAGTCTTCATCACAAGGAATACACTATTGCTGAACCCAACACCAAATTCATCAACATGCTCTTTGAAAATCCCATGTTGCAGTTTATGGTCTCTCACTGCATGGTTGCTCTTCAATGCTGGTTTCCCCTTTTTTAAACTTCTTTATTCACCTGTGCCCATTGCTCTTGTCAATGGTGT